>CM076978.1:21544877-21617377 GCA_039105355.1 Benthosema pterotum
TCTGAGCAAAATATTAATTTTGAATAACTGGTTATATAATCATCTCTTTGGGATAGCCTATAACAATTATTCCCACCAGAGATCAATCATGAGTTTAGGAAGAAGGAGATTTTAACACCATCGTCATCCAGTATTGATTTTGACCTTGACCTTTGACTGTTTTGACCCAAAAGTTAATTACAGTACATCTTCAGTGAAGCCAAAGACAAAAAAATATTATTCTACATACAGGTGGACAAACATAACTACTGTATGTTTTTGATAACTTTTACAGCCAAAACACTTTTCTGTTTCTGTTTTTAACAGGTCTGTGGGATTGGTGAATAATGCTGGGAGGTCCATACCATTGGCCCAACAGAGTGGATGCAGTTAGAGGACTTCACAAAGGTTTTGGATGTTAATCTAATAGGTGTCATTGAGGTGACTCAGTTTCTCCCCACTGGTACCCTCCACTAGGTGAAGAAAGGCCCCAAGGCAGGGTGGTAAATGTGGCCAGGGTGTCTTGGGGAGGGTTGCCCTTTGTGGTGGAGGCTACTGCCTGTCCAAATGGGGAGTGGAGTCCTTCTCTGACAGCCTCAGGTATCATTAACTTGTTTATAATTCCTGTATAAAAGTAATCAAATGTCACAGAAATTTATATTTCAGCATCTTTTCTCTTTTCAGGAGGGAAATGCAACACTTTGGGATCAAAGTAAGCATCATTGAGCCAGGGTTCTTCAAGACAGCAGTGACTAGAGTGGATCATCATTGAAGCGGACCTGAAAGAGACTTTGGGACGGCCTCCCTCAGGAAGTCAAGACTCCTATGGATCCAGCTACTTTGACGAATGTGAGTAGAAGTGTACACCGATCAGCTACATCTTCTGGCTTTGTTGGATGTCTACATGAACACATTGGTCTGTGTTAAGAGGGACGCTGGGTGGGAGGGTTATTGGCCACAGCGATAATTGTCACTGTAGGTATTCCTACAGACTGGAGAAGCAGGGAATGAAGGGTGGGAAGGAATAGGGCAAAGTTCTACATCAACAGCCTCCAATCATTTTAGGCCCATGCACCCACTATTACCTCCTGTGGTGCCACTAGGAGGTAAACAGGCACACATCCATTGCATTTGCATGGATCGTGCCCAGAAGCAGTGTTGTTTTTGTCGACTAAGACTAAAGACTATGTCGACTAAGGTTTTTGATATTTTAGTCGACTAAGACTAGAGACTAACAAAAATTAATTTTCAAAAGACTAATTGGGACTAAAAATGAAGTGTGTTTTCAAAAGACTAAGACGAAGACTAAATCATAACCTAAGACTAATGGAAATAGGAAACATTTTTAACTTTTTTTCCCCTTATTTTTAAGTATGTGAACATATCTGCAGTATAGATTGCATACGTTTTCAGGAAAGGGACTTATAACTAATGCAGTAATTTTATACAAAGAAATAAAATGAGACATCTTTCATACTAAAAACTATAAATCTGTATAACATATATAAACCTACAATGCATGTGTATGTAAGACTAAACTACTAAGACTAAGACTGAAAGACTAAGACTAAAAAAAGACTAAGACTGAGACTAAGACTAAATCAATGTTGATATTTCGTCGACTAGACTAAGACTAAAAAAATGAATTTCAGAAGACTAAATGGGACTAAAAGACTAAATGTGTGTTACTCAAAAGACTAAGACTAAGTCAAAATATTCTCAAACAAACAACACTGCCAGAAGATACAAATGTTTGCATGTACAGTATTATCATTCATAATCATAATCATTGAATGTCTGTGCGTTTTTGTTGCCCTCTCTGTGAATCTCAGACTTGAAAGCTCAGGACTTCTCCATGGGTATGTTGTGCAGTTCAGATCTCAGCAAAGTGACGAATTGTATGCAACATGCCCTAACATCTCGGCACCCTCGCACACGTTATGGAGCAGGATGGGACGCAAAATTGTTCTGGATCCCCCTCTCATACTCCCATCATTTATTCAGGACTTTGTCATCAATGCGCTGCTTCCTGTGCCAAAGGAGGAAAGACATGTCATCATGAATGAAATAGAGATTACTAGGTTGTAGATGTACTTCCATGTTGTTATCCCCACTGTTGTACTGTGTGTATTATGTGAATGTCTAAATGTGTGTCATATGTAAGTAAATCTTGCCTAAAATAAAAAAGTCAACATCGTATTACAAAATAAGAAATTTATTCATTCTCAGGTCTCAGCAGCATCCATTTCTCTATCTAGAAAAAAATATATGTTTAAAACAATCATTGATATTTTTTATTTTTTCTGTGTTCTCTCCCACAATACAAAACAATCATTCTGTAACATACGATGTTTAGAATAGAAAATGACAGATGTTTAAAATGCTGGCATCTGCAATCTCTGTTATATATATTTTTTCTCATGAACATAATCAACTGCAAACACCATAGAAAATACATGTGTGTTCAAGTATGGTTTCAAACATTTTCTTTTAAAAAGAGGCCATTATTATATCATTATTAAATAGGATCATATTGATTCAAATATCACAAAGGGAACATAAAATAAAAAAACAAGTTCAATCATATTCAAATGTAAGTAGAATGTATATGTATGCTTAGCATACCATTCAACAAATATTGTATTTGTTACATATCTTTTGCTTTGTATTTATACTGGAGCACATACGTGAAACACTAATATCAATATTGCCTATTTGTTTTGTCATTGCTTTTCTTGTTTTTAGCCCTGAAATGAGGTATATAAACATAAAAGATGACCTGCATACATCTTCAGTTTTATTCAGTGGCACAATAAGTATATAATTATTATCCAACACATTGCTAACAATGGATAAGGTGGGCCTACTGTGTTGAACTGTAGCTCTCATTTATTACCACTATTCATAAGATCATCTACATCAAACAGCCAGAAGATATTATCAACAAAATCTTTCACTTCAAATTTACAAATATACAACATATTTATTAACATTTCTATGCTTCAGTGCAAAGATATACATATTGTACATCAGAATAAAAAACAAAATCATTAAAACAAGAATTGGCATAAGAAATATCAGAAGGCATAGTCACAAAAGACCTTTTTCTGTATGCTATAGAGATCTTCATCTCTTTTTTCTTAAAACATTCTGAGTTTTGTACACAAGCTGCATAAAAAAATAGATTCTGTGCAAAGTGTGTTTTCTTTAGCATTTTTTAGCGTCTTCGATAGGGCAAGCCCAATTTATACTCATTCATCGTGCAATTGTGTCACAATCAGACTGATCTGATCTATAACTATCCAATGCGTCCCAGACGTCTTGTGAGCTTGTAGATCAGTCATTTGGGATTTGTGGCTCTGTAGTACACAACGGAGCATAAAGTCAGCATTATACGTCACTGTCCTCTTTGACAAGGTTGGCTGTGTCCTTAAAAGTGTCCTCAGTTGGGGAAAAGGTGGAAGGACGATCCCTCTTCTGGGGTTTGGCAGGAGGAACAAATGGAGACGCTTTAGCAGTGGATTTGTCCGCTTTGCTCTCTGCTGCCTTTTCATCCTTCATCTGAAAAAGAGGAGCCAGAAAAAAATAGCACAGCTGACAATATCAAATGACAAACCTGACGGAGAAAACCATTATTGCAGTGGCTGCAAAATGTACCGGTACATTGGTGACTACCACGCTATACTATTATTGGAAGCAGGACTATAGAAAAAGCTATGAATTATTTGTGGATGTGGATATTTACTATCAGTACTTTGTGTGCATCAATTCGCAATACCGAGGCAAAATATTTTTTAATAGATATTTTAACCACTTTCCATTTGACCTGACTATTTTTGGGCAACGAACGTGTTATTTCTGCCCCACAAATTTAAAAAGATGAAAAAAGATGTGACAAAGTTCAACCCAATTCTTCTCAGTAGCACTAGTGAGCTTCATTATTGCGGTAGGTAGATCAACAACAAGTGACAATTCATTACATTACAAATATCAGTATAACATTAACTCACAGCAATTTTTTTTACAAGATTACCTCTGAATAGGAAGGATTTTCAAATGTGGTGCTTGGCTTTAATTTTCTTTTGAATAAGCTCCATTTGGACTCCTGCAAACACAAGCACAAATAAATACATTAGTAATAATAAATAATTTACAGTGGATTCAGAAAGAGTATGATGACTCTCACCTGGGCAGGTTTGGAGCTGTCAGGAGTATTCTGTACTATGCCTGTGCTCTGCTCTCCATACACTGGGTTGACAATGTGTTCTCCACTCACATTAACAGTTACCTGTATTGACAAGAATTGACAAAAAAAAAGTCCAATCTTCATCAAATGCTGATGTATTGGTTTGACAATTTATTGATTGCCATTATTACATTATTGCATTATAAAAACATGGTTTTGTTACATTATCCGATTTTTATTACATTTAGGTCATTGCAATATGAACCATTATACAGTATCAAGCTTTAGCCACATGAGTGGATAAGGGTTTGAAAACATTCAACAATCCAGCATGTACCTGTGAAGCATGAATAACAGCAGCATCACTAGGGGCTCCGGCAGCATTGGTGGGCTTATATAACGGGTTCTCAAATGTGATTGGCTGCCTTCCTGCCTCTGTGGCAAAGTTGTCATCCTGAGGAAATATTCAATGCAGTATTCTGTTACGGCCCACCTTCTAGAGTAGGGGTCCACAACAAATGCTTTTGCAGTATAAACTCAGTTGTTACTTTGACCTCAACAGTATGCCATTTTTCACACCTTGCTGAGTGAAGCAATCCTGCTAGTATAGTTTCAAATCAATCATCCCTGTTAATAAATAGCACATAATGCATAGTTTCAAAGTCCTTCTTTTAAGGTCAAATAAGGAGGTGCAAATGCTGACAGTACAACTCTGTGATTAGTTAGGCTAATAGGAAATGTATACAACCTCGTACGACAGCATTGCTCAGTGAAATACTGATCTGTTGTTTTTGTTCAGAGACAGAAATAAATGAGGCTTGATAAGTGCTCAAATATCATGCTTCAGCACCCACCATCTGCATGGCTGTGTCAATGAATGACACCCCGATGTGTGACGGTCCCAGGTCCACATTGTCACCTGAGTGGAACTTCACCCCGTTCCCAGTGTCACCAGACTTCACCAGACTGCTGAGGCTTAATGAAACCAATACAAACACACATTTTAGTATTTAACTGTGCAGGTCATTTAAGAACAGTCATTTTAAAGTCCACCGTTAGAGATGTGGCCCAAGGCTCAGCAGGAAAACCATCCATCTATATGAAATAAAGGCCTGGCAAGGCCTTTATTTCATCACAGAGGGAAGGAACTAAAGTTAAATTACCACTGCATTCAAGTGCATTAAAGCAAAGGCTTCCATTTGAAAGCCTTGAAAGTTTCCATAGAAGCTATACAGAGCTTTCGTACCTGGGTAGTTTAGGCATAGAGGGAATGAAGGAGCCAGTTCGTTTGTAGTTTTGGAAAACTCCAAAAGCCAGACCAATGTGATCACTATGAGAAGCACAACCAGCAGAATCGCTACAGCTACAGAAAGAAAAGAATGATATATCCATTTATTAATTTTATCTGTTTCAATGAATTCATTATATCTATTTTTAATAGTGTACTATTGGTGTCATTTTGCATGAATGTAATCTTTCACAGCACATAGCGTAAGTGCTGCTGAGTCATTGCTGAGTCATTGACTAAGCTGTGTTATGCCACTGACAGCAAGACATGAGGTGAGTCAAGGTACTTAACCCTGTAGAGTTACTCAGTAGCCTTTATTAAGTGTATATGGCTGTGCTAGATAGCACCAGGTGTGAGTAAAGTGTGTTGGTGTAACTATTCTCCATTGTGCTATAAAATGTACAGTACCTCATTTTGAGTGAGTGAGTGAGTGAGTGAGTGAGTGAGTGAGTGAGTGAGTGAGTGAGTGAGTGAGTGAGTGAGTGAGTGAGTGAGTCTGCCTGCCTGTGGGTATGTTTAATATTCAGAAACATACTGGTTTATACATCAACATAAAATAATAGTATTGCAATAAAGTTCATTACAGTACCTGTTCCTCCCGCAGTGCCCCTTGACTTCCCCATCTCACAGAAGCTGCCTGCGTAGTCATTCGAGCATCTAGACAAAACAGGATACCAGACAATTCTTTTGGGGAAATATGTACTAGAACAGCTTGATAGCAATATGATAACAATGTAGCTGAAGCCAGTTTTTGTGGTAACCCATGTCTTGTTGACATAGCCAGAAAATCTTTGAATTACTTAAAAACAATATTTGACTATGGCATGTAGCTGTATTATACTGTAACTTTCAGATGTCACCTTTCTTTTGCCGCTAAACACTGCACCCACATTGTATTCTTAACGTAAAGCAAAACTGTATTCAGTTGCAGAGACTGCAAGGCATGTGTGGGATTCTTTGTTGTAGCTCAGGTATGGGAAACAGTTCAGGCAATCATCCACTGTCATGAATGGCATCAGCAGCCACACTCACTTGCACTTTGGCAGACCCCCCTCATCAGTGTAGCATGTTCCACCATTCATGCATCTGCATGCAAGGGGCATTGCAACTGGTGCCTCAATGGCTGCAAGGGTGAATGAAAGCCACGCACAACACACATACGCACACACACGCGCGCGCGCGCACACACACACGCGCGCGCGCGCACGCACGCACGCACGCACGCACACACACACCACACACACACACACACACACACACACACACACACACACACACACACACACACACACACACACACACACACACACACACACACACAAAGCATCAGCAACAACACCAACATAGCGTCATACGAGTAGCCATGCATTTCCTTACTATGGAATATAGATTGTGGTGCAACAAGTCCAGCCAACACAAGATGCCTGGGAGCACTGGTCCTACCTGCGTCACATTGGTTGGAGTTGAAGCCAAGCAGAGAGGACCCCTGTGGGCAGCTGCACGTGTATCCACCAGGCCGTAGGAGACACAGGTGACTGCAAACATCCTTACAGGGATTGGGTACTATAGGACACAGAGATAATCATTTGTGAAAACATGTCAGTGATCAGTCAGTCTGATTCAAGACAAAACAGCTTGGTATTTTAATTATTATTATTTTAATTAGTGTTTTTCGCTATGAGCTCTACTTGATTGTGACAATTTACTGACCTGAGCGGTTCTGCCGGTGCTCGTGGTAGATGCGAACTTGAGTCAGCCAGGGGTTGATGGTCAGTACCTTCACTTTATGTCCAGTTCCAAACTTATTAGTCTTCCATACTTCACCTCTTTCCTTCGTAGTCCAGTAGAGGTGTCCTTCAAATACATCCAGACTATAGGGGTTTCCAATGTCTGCACAAGAAATACATTTAGTATCCAATTACCTTGAGCATTATTGTGCAGTAACAGAAAGACATGGTTATTCATTTCAACTAGACCATTGCCAAGTTCAGTTCAGTTCAGTTCAGTTTATTTGTCTCGGTCATTGTTCCATACATTCAATAGTATTTTTACACACAAAAAGATCCACCAAGCGTACGACCGAAAAGGGAAGGGCTGAAGCCGAAGCTTATTATGCCCACCTTGTAAACTTAACTTAAATAGAAATTATATGTATTCACAAAGGAAGAAACAAAAGAATAAGAAAGAGAAAACTTAACAAAACTCAGTGTTCAACGTACAACGTCTTTATGATGACTATATATATGATATATACATATATACCATACATATAATCACTCCTTATACAAATTATACCATATATTCCAATACATAATATAATTATATATAATATAATGTATAATCTATTATATATAATAGACTATACATTAATACATAATATACCTCCTATACCTCATACCATATATAAATCTTGTAATATAATTATATTTATATATGCCTATTTACTTACATAGATATAGCATACTACTACACATATTTATGAGTTAGTGTTTTCATGTATATGAAGTGGTTGCCTCATATACACGAGTCCACAAATAATTTATTGACTGGATTTATGTTAAAAATACATTATATTAGTGTATTTTTATAACCTTCCATTGCCTTTGCTTTATATGTTCTCTTAAATTTTATAATTGAACTACTTAATTTTAATTCGGTGTCCAGCTGATTCCATAGATTCACCCCAATGGCAGAGAGGCATCTCTCTTTTATGTTGGTCCGTGAGATTTTGGTTTTTTTTGAAAATTCCGATTCCTCTTAGGTTATATCTACTTGCCCTGGGCTTAAATAACTCCAGCATATTACTGGGAAGTATCCTATTATATACTTTATACATTACTATGGCTATATTAAGTTTTACTAAGTCTTCAAATTTCAGTGTTTGGTTTTTAATAAATAGGGGATTTGTAGATGCATAATAATCAGCTCTATTAACAATTCGTAATGCTTTCTTTTGTAGCATTATGATTGGGTGTAATATGGTTTTATAAGTATTACCCCAGACTTCAGCACAATAAGATAGGTAAGGTAATATTAAGGAATTATATAAAATCTGGAGTGATTTTAAGTTAATAATGTCTTTCATTTTATATAAGATTGCTATAGTTTTTGATATTTTTGTTTTTATATAGTCTATGTGGGGTTTCCAGTTAAGTTTACTGTCAATAATGACTCCTAGGAATTTTATATAAGTAACTTGTTCAATTTCTCTGTTATTTACCATTAGTTTAATAGATGAGTTTATGTTTTTATTACCAAACACAATAAATTTGGTTTTGCTTATGTTTAATGAGAGTTTATTTATGTCGAACCACTTTTTTAGAATTTTTAGGTCGTCTTCTACTGCCTGTAGTACTTGTTCAATGTCTCCCCCAGAGCAGTAGAGACTAGTATCGTCGGCGAATAAAATGCAATGTAAATTTTGTAGAGCTTCTGTAATGTCATTAATATAAAGAATGAATAGTTTTGGACCTAGTACTGATCCTTGAGGGACTCCGCACGTGACTGGTAGGGTAGGGGAATTGTGCCCGTTTAGGTGTACATATTGGTGTCTTCCCTCAAGGTAGCTTTTAAGCCAAGTAAGCGCAATGCCTCTGATTCCATATCTATATAATTTCTTTAAAAGTATGTCATGATTGATTGTGTCAAAAGCTTTTTGTAAGTCTATGAACACGCCCACTGTATATTCCTTATTGTCTATTGATGATGAAATATTTTCAATTAATTCAACTACTGCCATTGAGGTGGATCTATTAGTTCTGAAACCATACTGTTGATTGCTTAGGAGTTGATACTTGTCAATGAAGCTGTCAAGTCTGTCTGCAAAAACCTTTTCAATTATTTTAGAAAATTGAGATAGCAAAGAAATTGGTCTGTAATTTGTGAATGTATGTTTATCACCACTTTTGAAGATTGGGATTACTTTAGCTATTTTCATTTGGTTTGGAAAGATGCCGGTTTGGAGGGATAAATTGCAGATGTGGGTAAATGGTTTTACAATTGAATGAATGATTTCCTTAATTATACACATATCAATATTATTATTATCTATAGATTTTTTATTTTTAAATTTATGAACAATTTTTAAGATGTCTTGTTCATTTACACCACCAATAAAAAAGGAGTGTGGATTCATCGGAATGAGTGTTTCGTCAAGGCCATCCAGTTCTTTCTGCATTTCTATTTTCCCAGCCAAACCTGGACCTACATTAACAAAGAATTTATTAAATTCATTTGCAATATCTATACTATTATCTATTATTTCATCTTCCTTCCTAAAGTAGTTTGGTTGTTTGGGTTTACCAATATCATTTTTAATTAGACCATTTAATATTTTCCATGTCCCTTGAATGTTATATTTATGTTGTTGCAGTAACTTATGGTAGTAGTCTTTCTTACTTGTTCTTATAATATTAGTTAATTTATTTTTATATTTCTTATATCTGGATTCTGCTTCATTGGTTCTATCCTTTAGAAATAGCTTATATAATAGATTCTTTTTTTTACATGCATTGTGAATACCATTTGTTATCCACGGCTTTTCTTGTTTCATTTTATTTTTGTATGTGGCCGTTTTCAGGGGGCAGTGTATGTCATATATATTTTCTATAGTTGTTATAAATATCTCATAAGCTTCATTTGGCTCAATTGCTGAGTATACGTTACTCCATGTCTGTGTGCACAGGTCGGCCTTAAGGGCTGCTATAGCTTCGGGAGTTCTTTTTCTTTTTAATACTGGAGTGTGTTTTTGATGCTCGGTGTCCTTGTTAAGAAGGTGTTGGAAGATGGCAAAGATAGGGAGCTGTAGAGCACCAAGCCTGTAACGACTTCATGCCCATTTATGGAGATTTCTTTATCTGTCTCTCTTTAGTTTCAGAGTTCTGCATCGGTCATGCCCAAATAGGCCTGACATTAGGTACTGTATATGATGAATTGTGAACATGCCAGAGCTCTGACCATAGCCGTTTGTGGCGGTTCTGGACAATGGTGGGTCCAAATAACTTGATAGATATATCTACTTTGTTGAAGGGACAACATCATCAAAGTAAACAATGAAATGAATAGACATTTGTTTTTTCTTTAGTCAATATTTAGGGTGGAATCTTGGAAGAGAACTTATTGGAATTAAAACTAGAATGAATTGGAGTCTAAACTGGAAAATATTGAGTATGCCTGAATATAGAGTAGCGTGTATGAATATGTCAGATTGGACTTAGTGAGGGGCTAATTAAATTAATTTAACAACATGATGTTAAATGTTCTGACTGACCTCCTGACACGATGATCTTCCTGTCTGTGCCATCGTGATTCATGGACTCGATGGTGTTCTCCTTGGAGTCGCTCCAGTAGATCCTGTTTCCGTTAAGATAGTCCAGAGCTAGACCAGTAGGCCAGCCCAGGTCCTCTTCAAGCAGGACCTGTCTCTTCTGACCGTCCATCCAGGCCGACTCAATTTTGGGTCTACTGCCCCAGTCCGTCCAGTACATCATTCTGCAGGCGTGACAAGAAGAAAGCGTTAAATGAATTGCAAGTTAAGTCAGTCAGTATCATTCATTCTGACCGATTACTTCATGTTCTCATACCCAAGCGCTGGATTTACTACAATAGCAGCGGGCATGTCAAGGTCTGTATGGATCAACCACTTCCTGTACCGCCCGTCGAGTTTGGCCACTTCAATTCGATTGGTCCCAGAATCTGTCCAATAGATGTGGCTGAAAAGAAACAGGGGGAAAAGAGCAACGTTAGCCTGTCTTCACAACAACTTACATACAGTTTCTTAGTGGTTTGGGGACGTACCCTCCAATCCAGTCTACAGCGATGCCATCGGGATGGGCAACATATCTCATGTTCATATCCACTTCTTTCGCTGGATTGTTGCCGTTGTCGTTGAATGTGGTCATGTAGGCTCGTTTGATGGAGCCAAACTGAGACCCCCGGCCCAGAACCGTCCAATACACAATGCCTAAGCAACACCAGAGGAAAGGAACACAAGGAGACCAAAGGTGAACTAAATCATTCATCACTATTGCTTTCACTGAGTGTCAATTTTACCCAATTGTGTGTTATGTTTTTTACACTCAATAATTCATTTTGATCACATTTGATTACAAATGCAATTCACAGATTTCACACGTAACACAGATTTCTAAGTAAACTAAGTGTAGGTCAGGGTGTATGTCAGTGGTTAAAGTAACATATGACATATTAAAACAAGCTTACTGAGTCCCACTCCCTCTGGGTCCCACAGGTAATCCAGTGCTTGGATGTGCTCTGTGTTGTCCACGTAGTCTGAATATTGCTCGGAAGAAAGGTTAAAGCGACGAATGCGGACATTGTCTGGCAGAAGCAACACTGGTGGATTTCCTGAACACAAAGAGAATTTGGCGAGCGTCAGTAATCTCATTGCTGATTTTAACCCGTTACAAACTACAAGAGAGGCGCACAAGGGAGGTATCTGTAACGGCCCTTTCGGGTGTTTAGCTCTACAAGAGAACTTGGCTCTTACCCTGGGCTGCACACTCCATGCCATTTGGCTCACCAACAGAGTGAAATCCCTGGGCACAGAAACACTCATAGCTTCCCTTGGAGTTCTTGCAGTCCTGGGGACACGTCCCGTAGACCTCACACTCGTTTACATCTGGTTCCAAGAGACAAACAATAGAGTGACACTGTGTGGACAGCATTCACTGACTGGGAAGCTATGCAAATTAAATTAAAAGTGCACCTGGGGATGTAATCCCTTCACTGCCTGCACCAAAAATCCTTTGTATGTCCATTCCTGAGATATGGCTGTTTATTATGTTTTATTTTTTAACGCAATTACAACATATTAACCCATCTAATCACCATCATCTCTTTGTAGTCAATTTGTTTAAGCAGAATCATTATGAAATCAACATAACAAAATCAAGCATCCACTTTTTGATTCAGAATAATTCTATTTTCCGTGAAAAATATATATCCCCCCTTACCTTCACACATGTGTCTGTCTGTCTGGCTGGCTTTGTAGCCAGACTTACAGGAGCACAGGAAGCCTCCCTCTGTCAGGTCTGTACAGTTATGCTCACAAATGTTCTCACTACAAGAGCGCCCGCTGCCATGGTCTGGTGGGAGCACAGACAGAATGCAGCATGAAACACTGTAAGCACTACAGAGGTTGCCATAATCATGTCCTATTACCCTGCTTGTTATGCTGTCACAGATTTTAATATATAGACCTGACTTTAAAAGAGTTTGCCTGTAGGGCATTAATGCTGAATTCTACCCTGTAGATTATCTAAATCTAGAATTATCTAAAACTAGTTTCGGATTAAACATCCTTACACACATTCATTTCATTTATATTTCGCATTAATTTAAACTGCTGTTTATATGAGCACTTCCATACAGGATGTGAAATTGTGACTACTACACAGTGATAGTTGACATAATTATAATAATTATAATAGAAGTTATAATTGGACTGAGAGAAGTGAACAATACAATGGACCTTATTAAGGACCTTAAAGGGACACAAGTCCTCTGGATTTTTTGTGTTATCCTTACAGTCTTTGTAATCTTTTTAACTGTTTTCGGACTTATTAATAAAGTATTCAATCAATCAATCAAAAACAGATCAGTGTACTGTACATACGGCAGCCCAGTTCATCTGATTCATCTCCACAATCATCATAGTCATCACAGGCGTACTGCAGGGGGATGCACTGGGCGTTACTGCATTTGTACTCTTCATCAGAGCAGGGTCCAGGGGTGGGAGTCTGACCTATATCATGCACCGAGACAATGACTGACTGAAGTCGACTCAAAAAGTACAGATACAGTACAGTATAAAAATGCAGCTCTCCTGCCCACATCTACTACTTTCAACCATGACCAAAACAGGAATAACAGGATATTATCTCAAACAATCAAGGGCGGGGAAACGGGTAACAGAAGAGTTATCTTGTGTCCATCAAACATAATGCACTCCTGTAGTATTTCTTACAGTTATCCTGCCTCTCGTCTGTCCCGTCCCCACAGTCATCCACAGAGTTACACAGCTCGTGGCTGTAGATGCATCGGTTGTTGTCGCAGCGGAAGCGGAACGGAGACTCACACGGGACCTCCACTATGGGAATCAAGGACAGAAAGAAAGCGTTGGAAAACCGTGACTTCAATCTTCAGTCAATACATTATATTTATATTTTGCTTATTTTTCCTTTTAAATTTCAAACTGTAATATGTCATATGACTCTACTGGTTGGTGGGGAGGTTCTTACTTACAGCAGAGGTGGAGCTCCTCGTCTGAATGATCTCCACAGTCATTGTCTCCGTCACACCTCCAGAGAGGCTGGATGCACACGTGGTTCTTGCACTCAAACATGAATGGAGGGCAGTATGTGCCGTTGGGATAGCGGGTCGCTAACACGCAAACAAACAAACATACCCATATTCTGTTCATATTCTCATATTCAACAATTAAAAGAGAATGACTAGTATAGGCAAAAGATTAGAGGCACTTACGACATGACAACTCATCTGTGTAGTCCAAACAGTCTGCATTGCCATCGCATTGGAAGCGCTCAGCGATGCAGTGTCCACTTGCACACTGGAAGTAGCCTGGGTGACATGTTCTCAGCTCTGCATTGGACCCAACACATAATATGTAAACACCTTGCATGACAATCTGCTTTGCTTCAATTCTGTGTTAGCAGTGACTCCTTAAACCTGAGTTATAGTTAGTTGCACTTAAGGTGAAGGATCAGCGACACCTGTGTGTATCTACCGGTAAATATACAGTCAATTAGGCGTTAGACTTCATGACTACAGGAAAAAAAAAATCAATTTGTTCCTGATCACAGTCATTATGCATACTATGAGGTTGACAAAAAATGTGGAACAATGGGAGTTGTGTGTGTCTGGATCAAACTGTGACATTTGATGACTTTTATGCTTAGTGCAGCCCTGTGTTACCCCAATACACCCCAAAACAAAAAGCCTCCAAGCACTTACCACAGTCCCTTTCATCTGAGTTGTCCTCACAGTCGTTGTCATGGTCACAGACCCAGCGGTTGGGAATGCAGTGCAGATTATCACAGCGAAACTCGCTCTCTGTGCATGCGCGGGGAGCTGAGGGAAAACAGACAGGGAAAAAAGCAATTTCACATGTTGTCCACTTATGTAAGAGCACACAGGTGTACAACATTATCACAGCGATAACAAATAAATAATAAGAAGAAGCAACAATAATCAGTTGAAGATAAAATAAATAGCACCCTCTGTGGTGCTTGCAAGTGATATGGTTGATCCAAGGATATTACTTTTTCTACTGTATTCACATTTACATCTATAGTTGTGGTTACAGTCCATATGGAAAGCCAGGGACAGTGTGTGTGTGTGTGTGTGTGTGTGTGTGTGTGTGTGTGTGTGTGTGTGTGTGTGTGTGTGTGTGTGTGTGTGTGTGTGTGTGTGTGTGTGTGTGTGTGTGTGTGTGTGTGTGTGTGCATGCGTGTGCGCGTGAGTGAGTGAGAGCATGCACACTATATATAACATAGTTTGTATACTATTATACATTATTGTATACTATTCTCAGGTGGGCACAAAAACCATGCCAGAATCTGTATTTTGTTTTGACATTGTTGCCATTGAAAGAGGCAACAGGCCTGGCATAACAGGCATAGGCCCTGTATTGTAGAATTCAGCACCGTCTCTAGGCGGCGCTGCATTTCTTCAAACTGTAAACATGTTTCAGTGCAGTGAGCTCATCTACATAGTTTGGGAGATGCAGGCACTGTTCCACCATGAAACACTATGATTTAGACCCAGACATTGGTTCTTCTATGAAAAGTATCATTATGCTCATTAGCTGGCAATGCTGTTAAACATGTTTAAATTCTCCAGGGCACGGGGTGACTTACTCCCACTTCTTGACATGCTGAGGACAGCCTGTTTCTCTAGCAGCTGATAAGGCATGCCTCTCACCGGGCTGCACTGAGGGCAGAAGTGTTGAGTCTTTTACAAGAACCCCCCTGCCATCTGATAAAACAATAGTGGGGGCATTCTTTGCCATCAACACCCTTATTTCAATTTGATGTCTAGACCCAAGGTAAAATCCCACACTTAGCAGCAATTTGGGCTACTGGTATGTGAGAATAAGCTGTGAAATGTGTTATTTGATGCCGGGTATTCCATCAGCATTGCATATTTTATTTAACCAGTAAAAACACAAACTGAGACAGAAATCTCTTTTACGATATATTGAACACATCTATCAGTGGTCAGTCTTAAAATGAATTTATCAATAAAAAAGTGAAATAAGACTATTTATATACTGTAATTTAGCAGTACAAAGCAACGAGCAATGACTTTGCCGATTGGTCAATTAAGTGTGGAGGAGACTCACTGCAGCTTTGCTCATCAGAGTTGTCCCCACAGTCATTGTCCCCGTCACACTTCCATCTCATTGGAATACACTGGTGGTTGTCACAGCGGAAGTCTCCAACAGGGTCACAGGCCCGCTCCTCTGGAAGAAGGGCAAAAGAAACAGTCAACAAACAACCCAATGTCCTAGTGAACCCAAACATTTTCCATGCATTTTTCACCTGCACGCATGCCCAAGCACGGATATGAATTACGATACTCATGCCATTAAAGATGTATTTTGGCTAAAATTGCTAATAACTACACCAAAAACTTTTATTGAAATTGTAAATTAGAAAATACAGGAATTCTCAGACGATATCCTAATAGAGCAGAGCAGTCCAGCCCCTTTCATGAGGTCGCCCGCGGCCCAGAAATGAATTCCCCATTCATTTTCCTCATAGATTTTTCCAACAACTCTGGTCATGACAAATCATGACAACACACACAATGTTTTGGGACAAAGGAGCTGCCGGATCAAAGGGCCTTCCGTAGACAGACGACCATACAGCATATGGAGGCTAAACAAACAGAAGCATTTTGAGGTTTTCATAGTAATCTGTGACCTATGGTTGAAATAAAATACGATCACCGTCTTTAATATACAATTTAAACACCTCAGCGTTTCAGGTCCAGATCAGGTAAATTTGGTCACCCTCTGAGCCAACCAAACACAAAGTTATCAACATTGTGGTGTGATGAAAACCAACACAGTATTATCCTGTTACTCGATTTAATTAAAACTGCAGAGATTACATCAGCAGGAAAACAGCCTGCCTAAGAGATGGATGTGTAAACTCTCTCCATGCCGGCCTGTGTCTATGCACTGCAGGGTGGAGGAGAGAGTGGGAGACGAGACATGAGGGAGCGGAGCAGAGTGGAGGACTGAGCTATCTCTACCACACCGTGCTGGGGGTCAGAGATAGCCTCTCCTAGCCTTCCACCTGGCCCTGCCTGACGCATTCTTACGGGCAGATTAGCGCGGATCTCCCCTCCTGCACGGGGATGGCACTAATGGAGTGAGGGCCTCTGATAAGAGAGGGGAGGAGGACGGCGTGTGTTTGTGTGCATGTGTGTGTGCATATGTGTGTGTGCACATGTGCACACATGGATCTCGCAAAGTACAAAGAGCCTTGTGTGAACCCTGCCCCCACACAAGGACAGCACAACACACACACACACACACACACACACACACACACACACACACACACACACACACACACACACACACACACACACACACACACACACACACACACACACACACACTGACCCATGTACCCAGACAGCTCATAAATCTGTGGGAGCGAGGTGAACGGTGGGAGTGTGTGATGAGATCCCCTCCATCACAGCCTCCCACTAACCCCATCGCAGTGTAATGTTCCACAGGAGGCTGAGGTGTTGGCTAATTGCCCTTCACTCACTTCGGTACACAGAGCTGGTACGAAATACACTTGTATCCTTTCAATCGGCTCCACCACGCCCCGCCTGTACAACAACCAGCTTCACAACGCCTAGGGGGTTAACATTAGTTCTTAACAAGTATCGGCAATGTTAAAAGGGACGGACGGGTCTCCTCACCACAGCCCTGTTCGTCGCTGTTGTCGAAGCAGTCATTGTGTCCGTTGCACACAGACCACCGTGGGACACAACGGTAGTTCGTCCTGCAGTCAAACTCTGTGTGATTGTCACAGCGATATGCTGGTCCCACTGTAGAAGAATAGACACATAACAATTGGTTAGGAATATATGGCAAACAATGGACTATAATATAAGGTATACGTAAATCTGATAAAAGTTATTAGCTCTTGCAGATTGGCATCCTTATCATACATTTTTCAATTAGTGTAAAAAGTGTGGGTGTGTAAGTTAAAGGGGATTTTTTTCTGAGAGTGTACAAATGCAACCAAATGATCCCTAAAGGGTTCATTTGGTTCCATTGGTACTCTCTCAGAAAAAAGAAGCGTCTAAAGAAATCCATTAACATGGTGAAAATACATCTTGATGATGTCATCAAGATGTTTCACCGTGTTAGTGGTTTTCTTCAGACCTCCATTTCTTGGGAACACAGAATGGGGGAACTTTGTTATCATGTCCACCCAGCACCTCTAGGGTATGCTAATGACATATTAGAATGTTGAAAATGGGTGGACTTCCCCTTTAAATGTGTGTGCGTGTGTGCGTGTGCCTGTGGGTGTCACTCACTGCACTCCTCCAACGGTTCATCAGAGTTATCCAAGCAGTCATCCTCGACGTCACATTTCCAGGCCTGGGGGATGCAGCGTCCGTTGCGGCACTTGAACTGTCCAGGGCGACAGGTCCTGCTGGCGCAGTGGGCTGAGTCCTCGTCAGAACCATCGCCACAGTCGTCCTCGCCGTCACACTGCCACGCCTCTGGGATGCAACGCTTGTTGGTGCACTGCCACTGGTGGCTCTCACACTGGTGGGTCGCTGCAAGGCAGGGACGTGCGGAAAGTGTTAGAGCGGAAGGGGCTAAAATCCCATAAAGGACACTTTTGGACCAAAATAGCATATCTGCCAGCTCACAACACTGATCTACAAGCTCTCAACTCACTGCAGCACCCTCTCTTGTTAGTGGAGATGCGGTGTAACAACATGGCTTTTCAAAATACTGCGTTGAAGTTCAGGAGCCTTCAGAAAAAACAATTCTCCAGAACGATGCCTGGAAAGGAGTGACCTTTTGAATGTCTTTCCCCAGTGCTGCATTCGTGGTCTGGAAATGTTTTTTTTATGTAAAAAGGGCAGTGGTTAAAGCCCTGTCTGTGTGTGCATGTCCCTGATGCAGGGAACCACAAGTTAGCTCAACTAAACAAGAATCTGTTTGCACTGTTCGGGCAAAAGAGTTCCCAGTCTAACCCAGCACAATATAAGGGTCCGGACTGGGCCACAGTGGGAATGGCTAAGGGGTGATTGAGTTCATTTTAGAGCCTGCTTAATGATACCAGCGTATTGTGTTTATCTTCCATTAAAGGGCATATTGGATATTTACTTACCTGTGTATTTGTTGGATATATACGTTTATACTGTAAGATGGCAGATTACGTGTTTTTTTAGAGTGGTGCACGATGAGATTACCAGTAATTAGTAGAGTCTACACACTGATTGGGTCACCTGCCTATAAAAGGCTGCCAGATCACACGCCCCTGAGGATAGCTCAGTGAGAGGTCATGGTGCAGCATTTGTTTGCTGCTTTTGCCATGATTATTGTCAGGTAAAACTGTCTTCTCTGGAATAAATCACGTGGATGCATTCTATCTCCTGACTCTGTGCTCATTTCCAACCACTTATTGGGACCACTTCACAACAATACTGTATATAAAAATCTAAAATGAAAGAACGTGACCCACCACACAGCACCGGGTCTTCATCAGATCCATCAGGGCAGTCATGGTTGCTGTTGCACAGGAAGTGTGGGCTGGTGCAGTTGCCGTCATTACACTGGAACTGTCCCAGCCTGCAGTGACGCAGGGGACAGGTAGAGGGCTCATCTGAGCCATCCCTGCAGTCCTGCTCACCGTCACACTTCCACCAGATAGATATGCACCTGTTGAGGTGAAAGGACTTACATGTTAGATTTCCATGAAATGAGAGGATTCTTTGCCTATTAATGTCTCTGATGATCTGAAAAAATAGATAGGACTTTTTAAACCAGTGTCTCTCAAAAGATTTTATGTATTTTATGATACCTAAATTGACATCTATTAGGCCGCGGACCCCCATCTGAAAGCATGATGCAGTGACCCGAATAAGAGAGGGGTTTTTACGCATCCATCAGTGATTTCAAAACATTCATTTCAATAACCCCAGTTTGATATGCATTCGTCTATGAACCTGCCTTTAATTTAATTGAATCATTTTCATTCTATCTCTGGAACACCCAATTTATATCGTAAAAATCAATGTTAATCTAACTCTGAGACTCTGAGAATTTACAAACCCCCTGGAACTCCCTGAAGTACCCAGTTTGGGAATCCATGATTTAAACCTTTCTAAAAAAAAAAACACAAACAGTGTTTGAAATGACTCATTTCTTTAGTTGTCCATCTCTGGTAAAGACTACCATCATACCTTTGTCAAAGCTACAGGGTGAGGCTGTTAAAACACTAAAAGCATCTTGATATTCAAGTAAGTCAATGAGATCACAAGCTATATAAAGTAAAGGCAGGGTGCAAGGTGAAGCCGTACAGACCGCTCATTGTTAGCACATCGGTACTGAGTGCTGGTGCACATGGGAAGGCATCTGGTCACGCCTCCTTGCTGGACGGTCAGAAAGTGGTCCGGGCACTCGCAAGTGTGGTCCCGTCCGCCGTGACGGATCAGACACAGGTGGGAGCAGCCTCCATTGTTCACCGCACAGGGATTGGTCACTGTTACAAGAGAGAGAGAGAGGTCACAGGGGTCAAACAAGTCCCATTCGGCACAGATGGGCAAGCACAAGCCTGGCTTTGTTGATAAAACACTTAACTGGACTTAAGTGGCAGGATACACAGGTGATAAGAGATCTCGGTGCAAACTGGGGCTCTAACAGAGATTGTAGGAAACAAGCTCTCGAATCAGATTTGGACTGACCATAGGTTGTAGAGAGCAGAGAGCAACAATGGGTTGTGTAGGTGTCTGTTGGTTTGTATCATTTATGTTGTTCTGTAAAAGTGGTGGTATTAGGGCTTGTTTGTGTGTGTGTGTGTGTGTGTGTGTGTGTGTGTGTGTGTGTGTGTGTGTGTGTGTGTGTGTGTGTGTGTGTGTGTGTGTGTGTGTGTGTGTGTGTGTGTGTGTGTGTGTGTGTGTGTGTGTGTTGTTTCTACTGTCTGGACCCTGGTTATGGTGGGCCGGTCAAATTCGTGCTAAATTTTTGTCCCAGGCCAGCCCTGTCTTGAATAGGCGTGAACTCACAATAAGGCTGTCTGTAGGGATGGCACACGTGGATGTCGAAGGGTCTGTGTGTGGTGTTGACCAGGGCCTGTCGATCAGAGCCATCATATTTGTTGCCTTTCTCCACCGTACGAGTGTTCCAGTCGGTCCAATACACGGTCTCCTCGAACACGGTCAGAGCAAAGGGGTGCGGCAAATTCCCGTCATACACAGCGTGTCTGTGGCGGCCGTCCAAGTCCGAGTACCTGGGGGAAAGTGGAGGGGTACGTTTGACGTTAAACTTCATCTGCCTGTGAACGAATAGAGCACCAAATGCATGACAGACAACACTCGACTCACTCGATGTAATTGAGATGTGCATCGGCCCAGTAGAGCTTGTCATTTGTGTAGTCGATGGTTATCCCGTTGGGCCACGCCAACTTGGTGGTGATTATGGCTGCCTTGCTGGTTCCGTCCGTTCCAACGCGACCTATGAAGGCTTTGTCTCCCCAGTCAGTCCAGTACACATATCTGATAGGAATCCAAGAGCATTACGTCAGATTATGTGATATCTACGTACAACAACAACAATGAAACAGGCCTTAAAGGTGAATTTGTACTATGTCATTAATCATGTTAATGATTTTCTTCAGACCTCCATTTCTAGGAATCGGGGGACTTTTTTATTTTACGTCCAAACATCAACTCTAAGGTAAAAAAATTAAATGATGGAATTCTCCTTTAGCCCTCTATGGAAATAGTATAGTACACTACGGGGGTTTTCAACAGGTGGTCCGGGGACCACCAGTGGTCCCTGAGAGGATTCCAGGCGGTCCCCAGGCTAAATGATGGAAAGTTGGTTAACGAGGTGTAACTCTTTGAGAGCATAAACATGGTTTCATGTTTACGCTCTCAAGAGTTAGGGTTTCATGTTTACGCTCTCAAGAGTTAGAATATTCATCATCTGAATTAGCCCACGTCTACACAACTAGAGAATGTGCTGTATAAGATTAATGGTCATTTTGATCTGTATCTTTGCCTGTTTTGTTTTCTGAGAAATCTTTAATTTTGGGGTCTGTGGGGCTAAAATGTCATCAGATCGCGGTCCGTGGCTGCAATTCTGAATAAATAGTGGGCCCTGGCATGATAAAAGTTGAAAACCACTGCACTACAGTAAAACGGTTAATAAATTTCTTTCCACCCACCCATATTTGGGGTGCAGGACGATGGCCCTGGGGTGCTCAAAGCAGTAGGTGTTGTTGTCGTCCACACAGTGCTCGGCCAGCTTCTTCACAAAGCGCCCGTCCAGCTCCGACACCCTGAGGCAGTCCAGCAGGCTGTCCACCCAGTACAGCTTCCTGGCCACCCAGTCCACGGCCAGGCCCTCGCCGTACGGCACGCCGTTGACCACCACCTCGCGGTTGCTGCCGTTGTAGAACATCCTCTCTATGGCCCGGCGGCTCACGTCGATCCAGTACAGACGCCTGTCCACGCGGTCAAAGTCCAGGGCCACGACGCCGGTCAGGCCCTGCAGGATCAGTGAGTAGGCCTCGCCGTCCGTCGACAGGTTCCGCAGGTAGTACTGGTTGCTGAAGATGAGGTAGGGCTCGATGCCGCTGTTCTGGCGGCAGCTCCGCCCGTCCGGCTCACGGAGGTAGCCCGGGGCGCACTTGCACACGTAGGAACCCAGAGTGTTCTCGCACTCCTGGCTGCACACGCCCGGCGTCTCGCCGCACTCGTTGACGTCGTCGCAGGTCCGGCCGTCCGACATGAGGCGGTAGCCGCGCCGGCAGCTGCAGATGAAGCTGGTGGGGGTGTCGGTGCACTCGTGGTCGCAGCGGTGCGCCGAGGGGTCCGTGCACTCATTGATACCTGGCAGGAGCATTGCACAGAAGAGCTAGTTGAGCAGTCGTGGTGGTGGACGAGTGGGAAATTTGCTGTATAGTGTATTATGGGGCCTAAATTGTTGTCTATATACCGGTACAGTACATACATTCATCCACTTGCTGATTGACTGTCGGTATTGAGAAACTTGTTTTATAGGGGTTTGTGAGCCTCCCATTAACATCCTATGGCAAAATTGTATAGATGATGACAATTTCCTTATGCTATATAATAGCATAATAATTTTGCACAAAAAACACCCCTTAGGCTAAAGCAAACCACACATGCTAAGCCACACATGCTATTTAAAGCATAAGGAATGTTTGACATTTTTGCCTGCCATAGGATGTTAATGAGAGGCCAATTAAAAGCCTACCGTATTTTCCACACTATAAAGCACACCGGATTATAAGGTGCACCTTCAGTGGATGGCCTATTTTAGAACTGTTTTCACATATAAGACACACAGGATTATAAGGCACATAGAATGCAGAACCCTGCAATCCCACAAGGCCATGTCCATCTTTCACAAAACATACCGCATCCCTTCTCATCACTGTTGTCCGCGCAGTCGTCGCTCCTGTCGCACACCTTGCTGATGGGGACACAGTGTCCGTTGTCACACCTGAACTGCGCAGGTGGGCAGGTGGGCGGCGGCGTGCGGCACAGGTGATCCTGCTCGTCGGACTCGTCACCGCAGTCGTTGTCCCCGTCGCAGACGAAGTCCTGGGACACGCAGCGGCCGTTCTGGCAGGTGAACTGGTGCTGCTGGCAGGGCTGGTAGGTGCAGCCGCGCTCGTCACTGCTGTCGCCGCAGTCATTGCGTCGGTCACACCTTACGGTCAGGACATCATTTTCACAGTCATTATTTTCACAGTTATTTATGTACACTAGAGGAAGAAGCACTGTTTATGCAAATGCCAGGCATTACAATCATTCACAAATAGCAAGTGACAATCACGAACAATGTTTAGAGAAGTTGCAAAACACATTATTTTCAGTAGAATGCTTATCATGAAAAATATGCCAAAGATTATACTAAAAATAACTTCTGTTTCACTGAAAAGGTTGACAGTGTATGACTACAAATAAAATATATTGCATTCTACACTGTTATAATACTCCACCATTTCTCTGACCTGTAGGAGCTGCGTATGCAGAGGCCGTTGCTGCAGCTGAACTCATTGGGGCTGCAGGATCGGCGCGAGCAGTTCTGATGCTCGTCCAACGCATCCGCGCAGTCGGCGTCTCCGTCACACACCCAGTCGTGAGGGATGCATTTCCGCTGAGGTGGCTGGTTGTTCACACAGGTGAACTCAGCAGCTGTGCAGGTGCGGTTGGCTGAGAGGGGGACAGGGTGGTGCCGAGTACAGCAGTTAATTGAAGGCTTACTGTATATTCGTACTTACTACTGCTTAGTGTTGCACTTTGGAAATAGGCGATCTGCTAACTCAACGTATTGTGCTGCAATGCTCTTTGACCTTGTAGGCAGGCTATTTTCCATGTATGACACTGAATGAATGGTGGTTATAATGACTGCGCATTACCCTAGATTTTTCATAGTCCAGAGATTCCAGACATGTGTCCAAAGTTAAAGCTCTATGATCCCTCCCTCAAAACACACCCTCCCACTCATGAAGGAGGGCTGAAGCCTTCCGCTCTGGTCATCGTATTGTTGTAATCCCACATTGGTGAGACGTGACATAAGAGTCTTGATCCACTCAGGGCCAGGAAGCCAAGGGAAAGGAGGCGCGCACAAAGTAGCGAGTGAGGCAGGAGAAATCAGGAATGCTAACTCCTTAGGACTCTGGCGGGAGACACATCTATGAGAGCCAGAGATGCTAGGCACCATCTACCCTACTCTAAAATAGGCGCTCTGAAATATTTTCATGTCGAGGATTGATTCATTTATTCAATACTTTATTAGTCAGAAATGTACACAGCACAGAAGGTACAGTAGACTAAAAGGATGACACAAAAAAGTCCCGGGGACTTCTGTGGAACTACAGAAAGTACACCCAAGTGGATGCATAAACTTTGTTCTTAGATTAGATTTAGTACACAACTCCACACCTCTCTATACTGTAGGAAACTTGAGGCATTTTTCTGGGGACCCTCTGACCTAACCCCCCCCAATGACCTCAGGGGGTCACCGGACCCCACTTTGAAAAAACAAAACAAAAACACTACACTAAAATTACTTCCCCACCAGTAGGCACCTTGATTCACCAGTGTCCTGAAAGAGGAGAGGAGAAGGGGACTATAATGAGGAAGGGGGAAGAGGAGAAGACGGGGGGAGGAAGGAGACAAAGGGAAGAAGACAGGGAAGAGGATGTATAATAACAACAGGAGCAAGATGACGCGGGGGAGAGGCCTGGACATAAAGTGAGGGAACCCCATTATACCACAGTCGTGTCTCTGGTCTTCGTCACTCATGTCTCCACAGTCGTTGTCGCCGTCGCAGATCCAGGATGCGGCGATGCACCTGCCGTCGTCACAGCGGAACTGTTCCGTGTTGCAGGTTCTGATCATAGTGGCTGGGGGATGGGGGTGAGAATCATACTATGTATTATGCCATGATCATTAACTCTACATGGCTTAAAGCCACCTTGACTGAACAGGAACGTGTGTGTTACTAATGCATATTCAATATTCAAATGTGTGCGTCATGCAGTCGTCTCTCTTGGCTCTCGGTTACATTGCTTAATCCCTGTTGTTCCTAAAACGATAAGCGAGACACAATTCAACACAAGGAAAGGCTTTCAAAATAGTCATGGTAACGCCACATTCCCATGAGCGGTGCACTGACTAAACAAAAGCCAAAAGTGCGCCTCAGTAACCCCTGGGAGGGGGGCAAAGGGGGAGGGGTTGTTTGTCAGAGGCGACTGGGGGGCGTCACCGTGGAGGAATGCGGCAGACAATAGGAGGCCTGACTGACCACATCCCTGACAAAGACATACACCACCGACTCACAATCTACTGGTACATCAGTCTTGCGGGCTCACAGACAGACTGAGACACAAAACTCATAATGGCAATAGGCTAAGGAAGCTGCACAAAACCAGGCGGTTCATAATGGGGGTGGCTGGGTGTGGGATGTGTTGTGTCTGTTACTAGTACTCACTGCAGGAGGAGGGCTCATCAGAGCCATCGGCGCAGTCCGACCCTCCGTCACAGTACCAGTGGGTGGGGATGCAGCGGCCACTGGAGCAACGGAACTCGGTCTGGGAACACGTGGAAGTGGCTGTGTGTGTGTGTGTGTGTGTGTGTGTGTGTGTGTGTGTGTGTGTGTGTGTGTGTGTGTGTGTGTGTGTGAGAGAGAGAGAGAGAGAGAGAGAGAGAGAGATTGGGATTGCCCTGTGACGCCAATAGACATATTGCTTAGTTTACTTCAGACACAGCATTGGATGTCCGCCTCTTGTTTAGTGCCAATCCATTTTACTGAAGCTCTTTTACCATCTCTCCAGTTTTTTTTGTCAGATTAACATGACAGTATAAAGCTAGTGAAAATGCCTCACACACACTCCACAGGTCAACTCACCACAGTGTGTGGGGCTCTCGTCGCTCATGTCCCCACAGTCATTGTCACCATCACACAGGTAGGAGCGTGGGATGCAGATGTTGGTGGACTGACACTTAGTCTGTTCAGGCAGGCAGGTTCTGTCCGCTAAGAAGAGGGGAAAAAAAGCTTAGCTGATTGGAATTGATTAACTGATTGGAATTGATTAATTGATTATGTTATTCACAGTATGCAGAATGGATTCCGTCAAGTCAATACAATAACTGTTACTGTAGATGACGCCATGATTTCTCTTAACATCAGAGAGGATCTCATGAATGAATTGGAGATTGTACGGCTGGACATCTGTCTAAACAAAACAAGCTACGATGATGAAACTAAGACTAAACCTATTGATCATAGAAATATATAATAAAACATATTTGGGATATACCAGTAAAGATCCAGTAGAACTAAAAAACAAGTCCTTTTATGCGTGGTTGCATACTGAAAAAATAGAAGAACTACAAGGTCTAGCTCAGTTATTTTAAATATGCAACCAAGTTTAAAATGAGACATTACAACACTATCAAGGCCCTCTGGGACACTCACGGCAGTTTTTCTCGTCCGAGGTGCCGTTGTCGTAGCAGTTGTTGATGCCGTTGCAGACGTACTCCTTGGCAATGCAGCGTCCATTGTTGCAGGCAAACTCTGTGTTGGAGTCACAGGGTCGGAACAGACAGCCCAGCTCGTCACTGTTGTCCCCACAGTCGTCATAGTGGTCGCACCGGTAGTGGTATGGGACACATCGGCCTGTCCCGCACGTGAACATTGTGGCCGCACAGGTGTGGAAGGCTACAAGCAACAATAAAACACACGTCAAGTAGAAGCAGGTTAGAAGAGCAGTGGTTTTCAAGCGGTGGGTCATCACTCAGCTTTAAAGTACAATAGTCTTTGGATGAGTGACACATATGAATGTGCAAACTTGTATTCTACACGTGCTCAACGATGCAGCATGTTGAGGTGAGTTTCTGATATTTTGGGAAATATATTGTCATCTTCTCGCATGGGGAGAAGATTACTCAGCCTGTCACAAAATCAGATGGTGGTCGAAGGCCGAATACCTATCAATTTAGGGGCTGTTGAGTTGTTTGAGCACCAGTGGTTCCCAAACCTTTCAGGTTGAGTCCCAAAAGAGAGATTATTAGATGTTTGCCCAGGACCCTAACTACTAAAATATCTACCGCACCAGCTCACAATTTCTTAGATTTTTATTTTATTTGTTTTTAATTTTCAATTTGACAAATATAGATTTTTACATCTTCATGACCCACACTGTTTGAGAACAAGTGGGCTAGAGAAGATCAACACTAGTACACTTCTGGACACACTTGACATTTTACCTGACAAGGCAATAAATGATGACGCCACTTGAGGGACTGCATGCAAGATATGAGCACATCAGATTAGTTTGTTAATATCATTATTATGTTGTTATGGGAAAACAAAAGGTCACTTAATTTTGGATTAGTGAAACACAAGCATACACACCAAAAGAGCTGAAATCAACCTTGGCTCCTGGAAAAGAGATTTGTTACAGTGAGAAACGCAAACATGTTAGTGACGGCAAAGGCAATGGTACAGGATTTCAGAAAGAAAAGAGGAGAGCAGAGCATCATTTTGATTTGTATTTGACAGACAGAGGGAGCTTTGCACCACTCTATGTATACTAATGACCAGCACAAGAATTCATCAACAGTGACATTCTAGATAAATTCTGTAGTAAAAAGGATAACAAAAAACACAAACAAAAGCAGAGAGCAGACAGAAACAGTGAAGCAAAAAAAGAGAAACAGGACAAACAGAAGGAACCTATAAAGGGGAAAGTTTGTTGCTGTTCACAGAATCCATTACCACAGACTCTCTCCAGCTCATCACTGCCATCCCCACAGTCGTTGTCGTTGTCACATTTCCACTGGGCCCGAATGCAGCGACCGTTCATACAGGTGAACTGCGACGCACTGCAGCGGGTTCCATTGTTGTCAGGGATGCAGTACTTGCTCTCAGCCAGGTACCAGCGGCCCTCTGATGGACACTGACACTCAGCACCATTGGGACCTGAACAGATTAATAAAGAGGAAGACACAACCTCATGATTTGGTTGGGTTCATAAGGACACAAATAGGCAGTTGTGTGTGAGTACAAGTACAACGTACAAAATAATTGGTATCAGCTCAAGATATGTTTGCATAATGCCCCGTTTCACAACTCCCCCCTTCTATGAGCTCACAATGCTCATGATATTTTCAAATGGCCAAAGGACTGAAGTAGTTAAAGTGTTCTGTAATAATAATTAAAATATACAAATGGACTAGTAACTAAAGTATTGATTGATTGATTGATTGATTGATTGATTGATTGATTGATTGATTGATTGATTGATTGATTGATTGAAATTTGATTGATTGATTGATTGATTGATTGATTGATTGATTGATTGAAATTTGTATTATTATTATTATTATTATTTTTTACAGATTTATAGTAGAATTCAAGCACAACTCAATACAAGATGATAACTGTAAGTGGACAAAAACAATAAAGCTTGTGCTTGTTTACAATGACAGCCACGTTGTTCATTATATCCAAATATTTAAAGTCAAAAATGACAAAAATTCACTTCTATAAAGTCAAGTGGAGTGGAGGTAAAAGGCTCAAGAAAAATATTCAAGGAGAGGGAAAAGGGAGGTCAGTTTCGAGTTTTCAATTGGTAGTTTGTGCCGAATCTACAATATTTGGCTCCCAGAAGTAGAAGGAAAAACTAATGGAGTATTTGTCAATACTCAAGTAAAGTAGCATACTTAGTAACTTCCCACCACTGCACATAGGACACCCACGGTCAAAGTGCATTAGCATTACAGTCGGCGTGGAAAGCTCTCTCTCTCTCTCTCTCTCTCTCTCTCTCTCTCTCTCTCCCTCTCTCTCTCACACACACTCACACACACACACACACACACACACACACACACACACACACACACACACACACACACACACACACACACACACACACACACACACACACACACACACACACACACACACACTCACACACCTGGTGTACAGATGTGACTGCAGCCTCCGTTGAACTGCTGACAGGGACTGTCACACTGCTGCTGCTTGGCGCGGGCCAGAACATGGATGTCCATGGGCCGAGACGGCAGGTTCTGGACCATCACCCGCTGGTCAGAGCCGTCGTGCTTGTTTGCCCGGTAGATGCTGCGCGTGTTCCAGTCCGTCCAGTAGATGTGCTGGCCGTGCATGGTCATGGCGAACGGATATATGGCTGTGCCGACTATGACCTCCCGGTCGGCGCCGGTAAGAGAGCAGCGCTCAATCTTCTGTCTGGTGACACAGCAGCAGAAATGATGTTGGATATAAAAAACAATATGCTCCCATGGTATGTGACATCATTTCATTTCATATCATAATAAGATAGAACTTTGGTGAAAATGAATTACTCTACAATTGGCGAACATTTGAAATTTGTTTAAAGGTTTATGACATCAATTTTTATTTTTTGCTTTTATTTTAGATTTTATGACCTCAATTACACCCAAGAAACCTCAACTTTGAACATGCAGTGGATTTTCTGTTTCTGGAGTTTTCTCTGGGGTTTGAAAGCCCTTTGAGTTACAATGAAAACGGGCAAAACAGTGAAAACATTGACATCTGATGCTGGCAAATCCCATAGACATAATGGGATTTGCAGTCTGTGTGACATCATAAACAGCAAGAAAGTCTGAATACTTGTTTAAGCCAGAAACCACAGAAAATCTAGTGAATGTTAAAGGTGTTTTGGGTAAAATTGAGCTCAGATAAACTTTAAAAAATAATAATAATAATAAAATACAAAAACTTATTTTATGTCACAATCATTTTAAAGAAGGTTATCATAAAACTTACAGACTGGCATCTGCCCAGTACAGTCTCTGCTCTTCATAGTCTATGGTAAGGCCATTGGGCCACACCAGACTGCTATTCACAATCTCTGTTCTGAAGTTCCCTCCTAAAGTGGCTCGTTCAATTTTTGCATGGGTCCCCCAGTCTGTCCAGTACATATAGCTGTGGAGAGTGGAAGGAACTGTTTCAGTCCAATATTGGGACAATATACTGTACAAATTCTATTATACCGTTTTGAACTAACTAACATTTTACTGTACAGACCTGTAAGGTATAACGATTATTGTATTATTGAACAATTAAGTATTTGGTTTCAACATAATGGAAGATCTCTTTTGATATTGTTACTACAGTCTTACCCCCTGCAAGGATCCACCATAATGGCACGTGGCCTGGGCACATGAGCAATAACTGTCCTCTCAGAGCCATCCACTGACATGGAGCTGATGGTCTGGTTCAAGTAGTCACTGTAATAGATCCTTCTGTTGATCCAGTCATATGCTATTCCATCAGGAGCACCAAGATCTGCACCAAAACAAAACATGTGCATCACACTCAGCACTATCAACACCACAAACTTCCTAGCCTAGACCTTCTATCTAGCAACTGGTCGACCGGGGAAGTATACCGGAATACTGATATATTAGTGATTTCAGCTTCAATCAGCTACAATTCCAAACATGCAAAGATATAATTTTATGTCTACTTAGACTAGAGTAGGGTATGTATAATTTCATGTACAAACGTAAGCATAGCACTTGATAGCATTTGTATACACAGTTTAATTAGCCTATATAGATGCTCTACTGTTATGTTCTTAGTTTATGTATGATTCACATGAACTACTTTGTATGTACACAACATACATGTATTGGCATGTTTTTATAATTGTGTTGTTTGCTTAATCTAAGTCACTCTGGATTAAGAGCATCAGCTAAATGCCTAAATTGTCAATTTATTTTACATAATTTTAACTACATAATTATAACTTTAACTACTTAATTATAACTAAATGCATTTTTATATTAAAAAAATAAATATTTTACTTTCCAGGATAAAAAAAGATCAAAAAGCACTGCAGTGTGTTTTGAACTTGTAGATCAGCATCAGAAATGTTTGCTATTTATAAATTGTGACTGTAAAATGACAAAATAGTGCATTCAAATATGGAGATACGAGGTTCTGCACTACATGTACATACTCAACATCACTGTTAAAAAATTCTAAAATTCTAGAAGCACAACACCCATCAACACCCATACAGGGTAATCAATGTACAAAATATCTGTGCTGCAGTCCTTTCATCTCTACTATACAGCCTATATTTCAAGGTTGGCAAGCATTATGTTTTACCTGAGGCCACCATTACAGGCGGCGAGGTGACAGAGGACAGGCTGATGTAGCTGATGTTTCCTGAGCCTGCCCCCGAGCTCTGAGTGAAGTAGATCCTCCTGTCGGTCAGGTCAAAGTCCAGCGCCACCGAGGTGCGTTGCACGTTGACCACGGGGAAGGGTAGCGCGTGGTCCTCGGGGTCCAGGCGCAGGCTCCGCACCGTGCTCTCCGTGGTGTAGATAAGGTAATCGTCTCGTGACACGACGCAGCTCTCGTTGTCTGCCGCCAGGTTCCCGAAGGCGCAGCTGCACTTCCTGGTCGGACTGCCCGGAAGTGCAAAGCAGAAGTGGGAACAGCCACCGTTGCCCTCGACGCAGGGGTTGTTGTCGAGCTCCAGGGCCGAGGTGGGCTGGGTGCGCTGGTCAAAGATAGTGACATCCCTCAGCATGTTGATGTTGTCTCTGATGACGGCAGCTGGCTCTGAGCTCCCTGGCTCTTTGCTAGCCTGGAACACCTTCTTCAGGTTCCTATCAACCCAAATGATACTACTCTCAAACACTGTGATCCCAAACGGAGTAGGGTAGCGGCTGCCATAACGAATGATCTCCGTGTCCCCACCCTCGGGACTGACCCTAGCGATCATGTCCAAGGAGTCGTCTACCCAGTAGACGTAGCCAGTCTGCCGGTCAAGAGCCAGGCCTCTTGGGGTTACAATTCCAGAGGATACTAGGACGGTGCGGTTCGTACCATCCAATAGCGCCCGCTCAATCTTAGGATTCTGGCCATAGTCCGACCAGAACAGATAGCGTTTTTTGGGGTCCACCACAATGTGGCGGGGCATGTCCACTTGGGTCTTCAATAGTACCCTGCGGAAAGTGGAATTCAGCCGGAGCACTTCCACATATGTCTCAGTCAGGAAGGCATTGGTGAAATATAGGTTTCCTGTGAAAACAATATCCAAGTTGAGTGTCTAGCTTTATTTGCAGTTGCACAAAGTACTATGTACAATATATCTAGCAATCCATTCTGAATGTGTAACTCAGGGAGATGTGATCCCATACAGAACAGCTTGGGCATAGCAGTATCAGCCATTTTCTTGCAGAACTCAGTCAATTTTACCGAAGAGATTTCCAAAATAAATGAATGATTTATTATTGTTATTTATATAACAATATTACAATTATTGTAAGCCTAGATGACCAAAAATATTTGATTCTGTTGTCATGTTTGGCTCTTAGCCATGACAAGCATTGAGGGACGTAATCAAGAACAAACAAAAGAAAACAGCAAAAAAGTACCCATAAATCTATTTATATTACCATTCATTGTATGGCATAATGGCAATGATCTTTTTTCCTACATTTTAGCCCCACAATTTAGTAACCAATTGTTTTTCACCCAGCAGTAATTAACTAATGTGATCCTGGGCTCTACACACACCCCCCAGGCAGGCAGTCCGCTGCCTCCCTGCCTTGTGCTTTCTTCAATGCATGAGGAGTCCAAGCTGCCTTCTTTTCCCTGACAGGGGGACGTTTCCCTGGTTGGACGTAGTCCGTGGAAGGAACACGTTATTGCAACCAGTTCCCGTCCCCTCCATCAGGCACCCTGTCTGGCCAGGGGGAGGCAGTTTAGAGACCAGGATTACTGCATGTTTTTGTGAGGTTACCTACCATAGCAATAATATAATTGTTGAGCACTAATTCACTTCTATAACAGAATGAGAGAAACCATGCCGATAGTAGTACCTGCAGCCCAGTCCACAGCAATGCCTCTTATCCCATTACGCCCAATTCCAGATGTAATCACGCTGCGGAATCCTGATCCGTCTGGCTTGACTCGCCGGATGCCATTCTGTGATGCCACAGTCATGCTGAAGTCACACCAATAGATGAAGCCAGACGCCATGTGCACATCGATGTGTAGCGCGTTGCGTCCTGAACAAGACCATTAACACATTAGCATGAATTAAAGCATCAGATCTCTCAATAAAACAGGGTCGGATGGGTAGGCATGGGTATGGGGGGCAATGCCCCCCTAAATGCCCTGACTGCCCCACCAAACATGATGGCATGCAAAACAACCCAAATTTCAAAGATGTGTCAAAGTAAAGTGCTTATAATTAAAATGATTTGAAACACTACTACTGCTACTATCTATCTACAATTGTGGTACTACTAAACCAACACCATTTCATCATTCAAAACAGAAAGCTCTCTGAGTTAGACCTTTCTTCCATCGCCGTCCCAGTATTGGGGCGGCGATGGAAGACGTCCTCATGCCATTGTTGCCTGCCCCCCCAATTGGGAAATGTTACATCCAGGCCTTCAGTAAAATGTTAGTATTCAGTGTTGAAGAGTAGAGTTAGTAGAGCATCCTCTCCTAATGGAATAACAGCCTTTTTAGAAGTCCCACATACCTCTTCCAGCTACAGGAACCATGGTCTCGGAATGATCTGTACCTTCCAGACTGAAGCCCGTGATAGCAGAGAGGGTGGAGATGACCGCATAGGACTGGTATGGAGCGCAGGTCTTATTGTCGGCGTTGACTTTAAAACCTGTGGCGCACGCGCAGCTATACAGACCTCCGGGCCGGGGCAGACATAGTTGCTCACAGACCCCGATGTTGTTACTGCATCCGTTGGATGTCCCCGCGGAGGCTGAGGATGTGGAGTGAATGTGACGTAACAACGCAGAAAGCAGAGAGAAACAGTAAGACAGAGAGAGTCACACGGTACATAGAACTGACAGCATTTCATGGGCAGCAGTTTTTTTCCCCAAAGTTCACCAAACTTACTCTCTCTGTGGTGAATTTTCAGCGATCTCAGTCCAGGGACGTTGTCCCGCAACACTATCTTGTTGGTGCCTGTGGCTTTGTCTACGCGCTCTATGGCCTCGAAGTCCCGGTCGGAGAAGTAGAGGTAATCCCCAAAGACAGCCACGCCCCACGGGTGAGACAGGCCCGCCACTACAGTGATACGGCCACTCCCGTCTGGATCCCCACGCTCAATCTGTGGAGTGAAATGACCAAATGAACTGCAATCAGTTACAGCTACCACACAAAACATCACAACCTGTATCATAATCATGATGTCAGACAATGGATGGTATTCTCAAACAGCTTTTGTTAGGTGTAGCCAGGTATGGTGTAAGTCTTCTTATTGGCTGCATGGAAGAAAATCAGGCATGGGGTCTTGTGGTAGGCCAAAATCCTATACTACCAAACCTGGGCTTGGGCTAACCAAATAATTATCTATAATAATTAAAACCAGCCATCAAGAGCTTCTAATCATAATGAACAAAGAAGTAACATTTTTAATTGGACGGTCAAGTGATTCCTGGACTTTTTGAATTGCAGGTTTTAATTATTATAGGTAATTATTTGGTAAGCCCAGGCCCAGATCTGGTGGTATAGGCTTTTGGGCCCCAGACCTGATTTGCTGCCATGCAGCCAATAACACAACTTACACCATACCTAGCTACGCCATAACTGACAAAAGCTGTTTGAGAATATCAGCCATTTCTGTTTATATGGGTGTGTGCATATCCAGGCTTAAAACATTTATATAGAAAGTGAGTAAAATGTAATTGACTGAAATAAGGTCACATTTCTTTGAGGATAATGTAAATTACTATATTACATTTCTAGCAATCAGTGATATGTACAGCATGGGATTACATTTCGAAAGAAACTCTAAAAATCAGTGCAAAACCTAGTGACAGATCCATCACTGAATATCAGTCTTGAGGCACATTATTTTCCAACAGTAAAATTATGAATTAGCCGTAAGCAGTAAGAACTCACCACGCCAGTGCCGGTGACGGCCCAGTACAGCTTATTCTCTTGGATGTCTAGGGTGATAAACTCAATGTGCTGCATGTTGCCAGAGAAGAGGATGGCTAGGTTGGAACCATCCATGTCTGCAGATGCCACCTTGGCTGGGATGCCACTCTCTGTGCCCTGGTCCGTCCAGTAGAGTTTTCTGAAACAAATTAACAATGGGAAAACAGTTGTATCAGTTCTTATCCCAGATAAATTATTACTCAGAATTAAAAAAACAAAAAACAAACAAACATTAAAAAGTTGACATACAACATATCAATATATACAAATTTTCCGCCCGATTTGTACTTTGGATATTCCACTTGCAGTATTCAGTGGAGTAATATTTGACCAGGAGTGTCTATGCTTTGACTTGGGTTAAGTACTAGGTCCAATAGTGGTATTCAGTATCACTGCTGAGCTCTCTCTCTGGGGGCAGAGCAGATGGCACTGAGGAGGCCGATAGGGCTCAGTGGCTGTAGGGATGAGTGTCCATGCCAGGGCTGTGTTAAATGGGGCTTACCCACGTGCCGGGTCCACTGCAATGCCAATAGGTGTGCCAGGGCCAGTCGGAGAGCCGTTATTTGTGATGAGCGTTTTCCGGTGCTGCACTTCCCCTCTGAGCTTCAACACCTGGACAAAGCATGTGAAAACACACCAAGCGCGCGCGCGCGCACACACACACACACACACACACACACACACACACACACACACACACACACACACACACACACACACACACACACACACACACACACACACACACACACACACACACACAGGAAGTTCTTATCTAGATAAATAAGTAGAACCGACAGAAGCCTGCTCCGTAATGGCAGTTTCATTCAAATTCAAATTCAACTTTTCAGTTGTCCCTTTACCCACTTTTTCCTCACCTCAATAGACTGTGTCGCTGGGTTGGTGTAGTACAGGTTCTCTGTTATCCAGTCCAGAGCCAGGCCAACAGGGGAGCCCAGGATGGAAGCAGGGGCGAATTCTGTCCGGTTAGTGCCATCTGATCTCACCCTGTGGATCTCACCCTGGGGGTTGGGCAACAAAGCAGACAGATGACATATAGGTTGAGGTTTTTTTCTAGAACATGTTCTGTGTGCAGTAATACCTCATGATAAATGAACTATAGGAAAGTAAATATTTGACCCAAATGGAGCAATAGTAACACATGGGAGTGTTCATTTAACTTTATGTCATGCTTAATTGATCACTCCTAATTTTACTGCATAGAGTAGGTGCCTCGGCCTTGTACTATACATCAGTTGTTCTTTACAGTGGGGTCCGTTTTGGAATATCATTCTTCCTTTCTAGTCTTGTTGTATGTGGGAACGGAGGGGTCACTGGAACAATGTTTTTAGAGTTGGGGGGGGGGGGGGGGGCACAGCCAACTACATAATGGAATAATAATGGGGTCCTTGACATGAACGATTTTGAGAACGACTGCTGTGGTGGACTCACCGGGTGCTCCACCCAGTAGATGGTCTGTTCACTGTCATCAAAGTCCACATCGTAGCCATTCTGAAGGCCAACGATAGCAACCATTGCATCATTACTCTTTTCAGCTGGATTCAGGGAAATGCCGTAGATCATACTGTCCCTTACAACCACCAGGAATGGATCCTCAACTGATGTGAACAAAAATAGATTCATAGAAAAATAAACAAAACAAAAAATACCAACATGAACAACTTTTAGACAGGCCATCGGGAAAGTTCCCAAAGGTTTGAATAACCTTTGGGAACATCAACAATATGCTTTTCAATGGCAATACTGTGTATTAATCAGTCACTGAAACATTAAAAATGTTTGGGATTACACAGCAGATCAAAGTGGCACTTCTGTGTTGCCACAAGCTGGATTTATACACGCCTGTTCCTCGCACGTGGATTTAACCTCATCTATGGCTAAAAGTCACCTTTAGTGTATGATCCCTACTGGGAATGAGGGATCACTGGTTTACCCAATCCAGGAAAACAGCCTTTTATCTATAATGAGGATTGACTGGTGAAAGTTGGTTCCACAATCTGATTTGCTTTGTCATCAGCGATTAGAGTCAATGGATGCTTGAGGGGCATTTTCATTCTTGGATAATCATTGGCCTCCAGGGAGAATGCGTTCTGCTTGGCTTGAATGAGCCGAAACCTGAGATGGCTTAAGCTGCTGACCTAAAGGCGACTCCATGGACTTTGGATTATAGGTCCCTTGTCTTAATGGAACCTAAGAAGTGCTTCTATGATTCCTAATATTTATGACTGGAACTGATTTTTACACAGAAATCTAAAATGGCCTACTGTTGACACATCCCTAGTTTAATCCAAAATATGACTCCAAATGATTTTTCCTCTTATCAGCATTAGGTGGACAGAACAAGGAGAATTACAAAGCAAAACCTTAATGACAGTAGCAAAAAAAATATTATAAACAATTATAATTGACAATGACAATAAATAAACTACGGGCCTGCCCTAGATCAATTATCTGACCTGGATTCCTTTCTCATCAAATTAAGTGATGAGTGTTTTCTTTCTCTCTCTTGGCAGTATTCCTACCTCTGACGCAGGTCATCTGGTCAGCAGCCAGGGTCCAGCCTGATGGACAGGCACATGTCCAGAACCTGGGCCCAACGGCCGAAAGCAAGCAGATATGGGTGCAGGCACTCCCTAAGCAGTAGTTGTCACCTATACATAGAAAATATACACACACACGTGCACACACACACACACACACACGCACACACACACACACACACACACACGCACACACACACACACACACACACACACACACACACACACACACACACACACACACACACCCACCCACACACACGCGCTCCACAGTCAATGCAATCGTCGTGAGGTTATTACAGACTTTAATTTTCAAAACAATGGAACCATTGTATACTGGCAATGCAATATTTAATTTGATGAAATGACCAAGCCAAAGATTTGTAATGAGCTGACCTACAAGGCGGCCAAGCTGCGCCCAGGTAGGACAATCCAGTATCAAATGCTTGGAGATATAGGCAGTAACCAAGGATGGCTTACAGTCTGTCCACTATCTAACATCATCATACCTGCTGGCTGCCTGGCTGGGTGTACCGCTACCAGACCCAAGGGCTGAGGTAGGTTGTACAGCATCACTGTCTGGTTCTCCCCATGCCACTTATGGGCTCGGATCACTCGGTTGACGTATCTGTCGGTCCAATACACAAAATCCTCAAAAATGGTAATAGCGTGGGGGTGTTGTAGTACCTTTTTACAGGGAGCAGCAAAAGACAAGAAGTGGATTTTACTCATATTGTTCATCACAGCGAGGTGAGAATTCATACTGTGTTTGCACAAAAACCTAATTCTCCTATAGCTTTTTTTATACTCAGTTGCGTGCCAGTGTCGAGAACCAAATATAGTAATATAGCTTATTTTTGGTTCATGACACTGTGGGCAACCAAGTATGAAGTATGAATGAACTCACATCCATCGTATTGGCTAAGCTCATTGAAAATGTCAATAACGCTATACTCTTACCAGGTCACTGGCCAGGACTTGCTTCCTGTTGTTCCCATCATAGTCACAATAGTCAATGAAGTCCAGATACGCATCAGCAAAGTAGAGCAGTTTTGTTGGATAGTCAATGGTAAGACCATTGGGCCAATAGAGCTTCTTGTTTACAATGGTGGTCCTCAACTTTCCATCCATACTGGCCCTCTCAATGCGGGGGTTCCTTCCCCAGTCAGTCCAGAACATCAGGTGTACACTGCAAAAAAAAAATCAAATACCTTGGAGTAGAAAAACATAGGGAAGAGGAACATTGCAAATATAAACCCTGACCTCAACAGCCTAGTGTTCATACTCATATCGTGACTGACCTGCTCCTTGGATCCAGAATCAAGCTTCGTGGATTTGTGACATTTTCACTGACCAGCACAGTCCGATGGGAGCCATCCAGTTTAGACACTTCAATGGTCTCCAGGATGTAATCGGCCCAATATAGGTTCCTGCCCACCCAGTCCACTGCGAGGCTCTCTGTCACTGTCACTCCACTGTCAAATACCTGTCAAAGAGAGGCTTAGCTCTTAGCTGACCACAGAGGATGTACGCGGACACACACACACACACGCACACAAATAAATAACATAAATTATACTCTGCATGTGCTGACTGACCACAGTTCTATCACTGCCATTCTTGTGAGCACTCCAGACTTTGTCCTGGATGGAATCGGACCAGTATATGCGGTCGGTGACCGAGTCGAAATCCAGGGCCACGATGAGGCGCCCATCCCGAACCAACGAACGGACCACGTTGGGCTGTGTGGTTATATCATCCTGCAAGATCTGATTTCGACTGGCCACCAACAGGAAGGCTTCCCTAGAATCTGTAGACAGACAGACATATAGTCAAACCTATTTGCCAATCCCATTACGATAATGACAGCTAGTCATCAGCTTGCACATGCCTTCCAAAACGTCACAACAGGATAGAAAGTAGATGGACCCCACTCACATAGCTTTGGGGGGGAATCTGGGGACTGGGGAATGCACTTGTGTTGGTATAAATGGGCTATTGTATTATATAAGCCTTTCAGTGGGTTATCTGTATGGAAGATGGTCTCATGTCGGGCACGCTCCTCATAAGCAGCCCTTTGTTGGTGATTATGTCCTAATTACCCCGACGAGAGCCATTGAGTGACATATATGTTATTTGTCTTATCTAAAGAAATCAGAGCTGTGTGAAGAGAGAGTGGAGAAGAAAGACAGTGTGTCAGCCTAGCTGTCTTGGGTCCAAGCCCCCCTCTACGTTACAGATAATTCCTGCCCAGTGGGGAAGGCTGAGGTCTGTGTGGGCCGATCACTGTGACATGATCATCACCATCTCCTGGGGAAAATGGCCTGATCCAGTAACTGCTAATTGCCATCTTCTTAACCCACTTGTTGCCGTTGCAGAATTTTAGGCTTTTATTTTAATCCCCAATAATGGTGACAATATATTTTAGTCGATTGATCATCATGTTTTTAGCTCGACCGGCTAACGGCCGACGACCAAAATCGCCGGGTGCACCCTCATATGTGTGCACATGCGGCCTGTATGTCCGTCGCATCGAAACAGAGGTCAAAACATTATTTTTATTTTGATAATAATTTGCCCAGCAATATGACACTGTCATGTCAATAATCAGAGTAAAGCCCTCAGCCCTCTTGTGTAGTATTGCTTAATCAAGTCATTATGAGGCATGTGGTGCGTCAGGTGTAATGAAACCCTGTATGATTTTGCTTTTCGTGGACTGTTTCTGTTCCTACTCTACAAAACCATGGGTCTAGACATATCCATCCTTACCTGAGGCCTTGCATGTGCGTTGGTCTATTTCCAGAGTGTAGCCATCCTGGCAGTGGCAGCGGAAGGAGCCTCTCTCATTAAAGCAATGCTGGCTACACAGTCCGGGGGGATTACACTCGTCTATATCGTCACATGTCTTGGAATCATTGCTCAGTTGATAACCCATAGGGCATGTGCACTGAGCCCCAAAGGGTCCCTGGATGCACCCATGGGTGCAGCCAGCATTGTTGTCCGAACAACTCTCTTGATCTGCATGGATGGGATGGAAAGAGCGAGTTACGGCCACAAAATGAATAAAAGAAGTTAATGGACAACGCAAGAAATATCTGCACACGTAGAAACTTCTACTTGAGTTGTTAGTTTGCATGCCTTACTAATGCACATGCTTTATTAATTCACATGCTTTCTTCATTGTCATCATCACTGAGCACCAACTGATGTACATCAGCATGCAGCTTTAGAACGAATACGGTACGCTATTTCTACTCTACTTGTTCCTACCTGGTAAATGCTCATCTGAAAGTTTTGAGGAGGGCAAGAGAGGAAAATCACAGATCATTTTAAGTTAATACAAATCAAATCACACACATGCATGATTTGAACACAAGAGTACAAAAAAGACAGCAAACAACAACACAAATAAGAACTTTAACTTGTTTTCCTCTCATTAAATGATGTACAATTCAACGGTGACTTGATGCCATAACGTTATGAATCAAAATTAGAAGAATAACAACCGGAATTTTAATCATTAACCCAATGCAAAAATCCAATGAGATATCAGGATGTGGTCATTAATGAAATTTGATCTAATGATCCCGACCATCTTGACAGAGAAGCAATGTATCATACTGCTACAGTATGGCTGATATAAGACCCCGAGGGAACACTTACTGCAGAGTGGAGACTCGTCAGCGTCGTTGGGGCAATCCGGAGTGTTGTCACACACACGGGTGAGATTGATGCACACACTGTGGCCTGGGCACTGCCACTGCCAGCTTGGGCATCGAAAAGGAGGAGCCGGGCAGTCGCGCTCGTCGCTCATGTCCCTGCAGTCATTGTCTCCATCGCAGATCCAAGTGTTGTAGACGCAGTTGCCGTTGTCGCAGCGGAAGAGCGAGCTGGGGCAAGTACGAGGCGCGCAGGCGTGATGCTCATCAGAGCCGTCTTCACAGTCCGGGTGGCCATCACACTCCCACATAGAGGGGATGCAGCTTCCGTCCGACTGGCACTGGAACTCTGTCTCCTGGTGGCACATCCCTGGGGGCTTGGTTGCTAATGGCACAGTGGCAACATGGAACAAAGAATGTGTTTGACCATAAACAGAAAGTACGAAATAAATGGTTTGGTGCTGCAGCGATCATCAGAAGCATAGTTAAAGAAGGTGAGCAAAGCACTTACGACAGCCGGACTCATCTGAGCGATCGTTACAGTCAAAGACGCCGTCACATCGGTAGAAGATGTTGACACATTGATGACCATTGGAACACTTGAACTCATACACAGTGCAGTTGTAGACTGAAAGAGAGCCAGTAGAACATGCATGTTCGTTTATCGTTATCAAGGTATGCAGAAATTATTTGTTGTGTTAAAGTGCATACACAATACATTCCAAAAACTTATTTTAATACTTAATATGATATTGTGTATGTTCCTCGAGGTTATTTCTAATGGTTTAATTGAGCCTTAATCACCTCTCTGATACAACTAGTCCTTGGCATTTCTTTCTGGACTTTGAAAGCAGTCTAGCTGCAGTGCCACAGTGTCCTGAGGTGGTGGGGGCGCTGATATGCACATTATTTTATAGTCGAGTCAAATCAAAAATGGTGGACATTGTAAACAAAGTGGAAATGCAAATTTGGAAATGAAGACTGAATGAGAGGAGGACTTATACAAGTAGGGTACACTGATAACATCAAAATCAAACTAGCTGAGAGCAATTCCATTATGGCTCCTACATGATGAGGTCCCAGGCTAAAACATTCTGACAATAAAAAGCTTATTTGAGTAAATATTCAATGGTTAGAGATGACCAATGCGGCCAGATCCTCCAAATCTTCTCTCTCATTGGAATAGGAGTTGAATGAACTTTGTTATGCTTCGCCTTCACTGTATTTCAGCCAAAACAAACAACTCACTGCAGTCCTGCTCATCAGCTCCATCAGCACAGTCCCTGTCCCCATCACACACGTATTTAGGGTCAATGCAGCGGTGGTCAGGACATTGAAATTGCTCTGGCTGGCATGTGGTTGAAAGATCTGTCAACATATCCAACGGTAAAGCACATTACTGTACACTATAGCACATCACCACTACATAAGTATCACATGATGAACAACAGATAAAGGGAAAGGGGAAAGGTTTCTTGGAAAAAAGCTGTCTGCGTTCCTTCCAATCAATTTAATTCTGTTATCTTAACTTGACTTTATGCATAAAGCAAACTCACGGCAGTCCAACTCGTCTGAGCCGTCCCCACAGTCATTATCGGTGTCACAGCGCCAGGTGTTTGGGATGCAGCGATTGTTGGCACAGGAAAATTGGTTGGCAACGCAAGTACTAGGAATGACGGTGGGACAGTTCTGCTCATCGCTGCCATCAAAGCAGTCATTGTGCCCATCGCAGCGCCACCTCCTAGGCACGCAGTGCTTGTTGGCACAGGTGAACGCAGAGGCGGAGCAAGTCATGTCTGCAAAACAGTAGGAATGACACCGTCCATTAAGCATTCCAGCATTCTAATGTTCATGATTACGTTGCATTATTCAACTGTGGATGGGTCTATGTTTTTCCCTACTTCCTTCAGGTGTTACCACTGATACTAATGAAAGTGAAGGCTCTGTTCCATTCTGGTCAAACAGAGTCAGGTGCTGCTGCAGTGTGCGTTGTCTCACTGAAACACACTCACTGTCTCACTGAAAACACACTGTTATATCACTGGGTCTGAAAAACGTTTAATTAGGGAGCAGCAACATTTCGGCCTATGGGGCCACCATCGCCTCGAATACAAAATAAATACAGTGAATATGTTTGAACAAGGGAGCAGTGACATTGTGGCCATCATAAGGCTGTATCTTTTCTGGAAAGAGGTGCGGGTGTTTTTCTTTTTCATGACGTCAGGCACCCAACCCTCTCCTACGCACCTGTCGCTGTAGGTGCGTAAAAGCCTTAATACTCCATCTAAACGTGTCTTTGAATGAGTTCAAAGTGGCCTCAAAGGGCTATGCTCGAGTGAAATGAAATAAAACAAAAAAAGGAACAGGAACCTATGAAGGAAGTAGGGAAGTGGCTCGGAAGTAGGAGGAGTTATTCTGTGCACATATAGGGCATCAAGCACAGTACAGTAGGAGAAAAACGATGCATTTACTGTTTGCTCCGCAGTCTACTTCATCGCTGTTGTCGTAACAGTCATCAAGGCCATCACATCTGTAGCTCATGGGCACACATTTGCCATTGCTGCAGGAGAAGGAGTTGGCTCCACACTGAACTGTCGGAGGCTCACTGGATGGGTCCTCCACACAGGCCCTCTGGTTGGATCCTAGCTTCATGCCATATGGGCAGCCACATATCCTCTGGGAATCTGGCACTGGAAAGCAGAAGTGGCTGCAGTCGCCATTTGGATTTGTCTGCCTGTTGCAGGCATTGGTACCTGGGAGTGGGAGTATAGACAAGACGCCACATCACTGGACTGGAAGTGATACAAAAATGTTGCCAAACATGATCAAAATAATGCACTACTAAGCTCACCAGTCTGGGTGTTGGAATTGAAAGACTTGACATGGATGATGTGATTGATTCCTCTCCTGATAATGATCTGCTCCCCACCGTCAGTCTTGCGCACACGCACAATGGCACGCAGACGCCAGTCAGTGAAATATGCATAGTCTTAATGGGTTAAACACAGACACACACAGAAATCATTGTGCAAGTGAGACATGTTAATAAGACTAGAGTATGACCAGAGCTACTGCATCTCTCATCACCAACAATTAATAGTTACTTTGACAGTAATTGCTCGTTCAAAGCATGTAAAGCCCTGAAAAAGAATGACAAGCCACTGCAGTATACAGTATAATCCACTCATGATAAAAAAACGTTTCAACATTTGATATGATACAGTAAATTATCCATTACCTTCAAAAATAGTGAGGCCAAAGGGGTGGGTTAACTGACTGATTCTACCCAGAGACAGTCTGTTCTGTCCATCAAACGTACTGTGCTCAATTTTATCAAAGAAGGCATCCACCCAATACAGACGCATAGCACTGAGAAAAGAAAAAGAAAATTAGTTGCAGGGTAACATTGTTGATAGAGATTCTGACCAATTCCAAAATCATACAAAGGACCACAATGAAGAAACAATATTAGGCCCTGTTGCCCAAAATCTGTTGAATCTATATATAGTGTCAATCTATATATAGTGTATACTTTTTTCAATTGTCTGTTGCCACAACTGATTGACTACTGAATGAGATGATTATACAATAGTACGATACATGCGTATTGTACTATTGGCAAACCTATCGCCCACATACAACACAGGCATAAAGAAACAATGCATGCTCACACAGTGATATTTGTCAGGTGAAAGAAATGCTGGTTTCTCTATTTAAATGACGGTCCTCTTAACCGGCCAGTCTCAATCATAACATTATGTTACGTAGCATTTGGTGTCTCTAAAGATTTCTGTTAACTGCTTCCTATCACCTATTTCCTGGTGTTCATGTGACCTGAGGAATCAAAACAAGACAGCGTGTGTTGCAGCCATTCAGAACTTTTTCGTTACATGCTAAGCCCCTTATCCCAAATCCCTTATCCATTTTTACTGTGAGGTTGTAGACTGGCCAGTTTAACTATTGAAAATGCTTTTTAATAGTTTAAAAAGGTAAGGAAGTTAAGGGATAAGGGGTTTAGCGGTAACAAAAATCTAGGCCTAGGTCCTCTAGTTTCGGAGGACATTCACTAGTCAGGTTTCACCTGACAAACAAAGGCCCTAACTCGCAAGAGGAAGAAGAATGTTATAAGAATGGAGTTTACGGTAACTTTAGTTTGAACATACTGTATGTTTCTGAGACCGTTTGCTCACCTCCAGTCAATGGCCAGGCCATTTGGCCAGCCAAGAGTAGTGTTCACAATAGGCAGGGCATGTGACCCATCACACCAAGCTCTCATGATCTTTGCTGGACGGTACCAGTCAGTCCAAAATATGTACCTGGCAAGTAAACACACACAGGCACACACACACACACACACACACACACACACACACACACACACACACACACACACACACACACACACACACACACACACACACACACACACACACACACACACACACACACACAGTAAAACACAGTGTCGTCCAATAAAGTAGCATATACTTTTGAAAGGACCAAAATGTTTTTTTTCCCCAAAAGAATGCTGACATTATTATTTATTTTTGAGAGCTTCATAAAGCTTTTCTATTTAAGCCAAGATCAGTGTTCTTTACAATACCAGCTTTCATGCTGAACTAATCTTGGTTATAGGACACAGAGCTATTGGAAATAACTACTACTACAAAAAAGGTTTCTTGTGGAATTTGATGAATGTTGGGAGTGAGACACATCTGGCATGATTAAAGGTATGTAACCACCAGTGGCCAGATCTGTTAAAGCTTCCATGATTCTATAGCTGAGACAAAGACATCATCAACAGATGGCATGTCATTACATCTGATTTCACATTTCTGCAGCACCTATTGTTATTTTTCATTGCTACTGTACCCCACTATACTTCAGGATTTTAAGCCTGTTTGTAATGCCCTCAGGTGGCACAAAGGTAGGCCTACAGTATGTGACCTCCACTGCAGAGGGGTTTTGAATCCATCCCAAATGCAAGCCAGGCGGGGAGGGTGATATCTGTCACTGGATGGCAGGTATCCTCACTGGCAGGTGAGCCAGTAGGATCACACAATATCAGTGGGAACACAGACATGTGCGTGCCGTGTAGGAATAAATTGGCATGATGACTATGACTAAAATCTGTAAGATATGCAGGCTTGTGGGCATGGCAATAGATGCAAGCTAAAAATCTGTTCCATGCCTCTCTACTACCCAATAAAACTGCCAAACCACTCCATCCCTACTTAGCAACCCTACCTTCCCTATATCGGGGGTAACAATTGCTGAAGTTACTTAAAAGTAGTTAAAATACGTCTTAATCCGATATAGAGAACACGTCTATGACCTGTAGCCTTTCAATATCAAGTATGTTGATACCCAATGACAGGATGCACCACGATGGATCTGGGGTTGTTGAGGTTGCGTATGATAGCTCTCCTGGACTTGTCGGCCACCTTCATGACTGATATGCTTCTGTAGCGAGGGTCCGTCCAGTAGAGGTTCTTTGAAATCCAATCGTAAGCCAGGTCCTCTACTCCTTCCACCCTATTGGCTGCCAGTACCTCCCTGCCTGTGCAGATCAAAGGATTCAGGCCACCATTTAAGCAGAGATGAAAGGAGGAACACATTTAAATAAATAGGCTGTCAGCCTGCATTTTCCCCATGTAGACCTGACAGAGAAAGCTAGAGCTGTCCCAAAAATAACAGCACTGACCAGAGCGGTGAGGTTTTGCTTTCTTTTTCAAAGTGAGTCTTCATGGATTTCTAGGGTAAACAAGTGACTTTTTCCGTAAGACGTTGGGTCAAATGAGAAGATATTTAAAGAGCTAAAAATGCCTGATTAAATACATTTCATGAATTCTTTGCACCCCATCATTTGAGCCGTCAGACACTATTTGCATCCCATCATACATGATTTATAAATCATGTCTGACCTGTTCCTTTATAGATCAGCTAAAACATTAGCTGATCTGTTTTGTGAGTGTGTAGAATGGCTATTTGTGTATAGCCAATCTACACCCAGGTGGTATATGAAATCAGCAAAAAACAAAACTATATAAAACCCTTAAATCACTCTTAAATGCTAGCTGGATGGTCAAAGGATAAGATTCAGTGATGTAAATAACAATCCAAATCCTATATATTAATAAATGATTCATTGTCACACTCACATTATAAATTCAACTTTTTGATTGTGTAATCGCCTTTGTTAAAAACATAGATTAGATTCTCACCAGTCCCATCAACTTTTTGCTTATAGATGATATCTCTGATTGTATCTGAGAAGAAGATGCAATCGTCCTCTGCACTGAAGTCAATCCCAACAAAGGATGAGGGCGTTCCAGTAATGGGAAGGATGATATCCTCCTGAGATGAGAGGTTGAAGGGGATGCCTCTGACAGCCAGCTGGCTGGAGAATAACAGGAACTGCCTGACAGCTGAGGAACCAAGACCAGTAGTATTAGGATAACCCTTGAAAAGTACGTTTTAGGACATGTTTAATGACAGTAAATGTTTGACAGACTATACAGAATTAATAGGCTGAGTATGGCAGAATGAAAGTGCTTTTATTTGGGGTATGAGGACTGTTGTTGCATTGTGAGATGCTGAGGCCATGGTGAGTGTCATAGAGAAATGAGGAGTTCTGGAAACCCCATACAGTATATAATAATGGCAATATTTTTTTTTTCCAGACAGTGGCAGCTTATCACAAACCTAGCACATACTGTAGACTAGTGTGAGCCTGCATACATAGCCTGGGGTATGTATGGGGATTGTTTATTCAATAATATAATAATAATAATGTGACAAAGGAGCAACAACAAACAACCATGATCAAAATAAATGTTATTCCAATGAAGGTTGTTTGAGTCCTGTGGTCTGGCCAAATCCACACTGCAGGAAATAATCTCTCTCGTTGGCAGGAGAAGCACACCGTTAATTCAGATCCTTTTCCGGTGACCCTTGACTCCCATTTCTCTGTTTAGAGGAGTTTAATCCAGGGAACTATTATGTTGGACCTAATACATTACTGCCATGACAGTCAGCTTTGCTTTCTATTTCTTACCTACACATCTTTTCCCATCATTATGCAGGTCATAGCCCAGACGACACTTGCAGCGGTAACCCAGCCCTCCATTGTCACTCCTGTGACTCAGAACGCAGATCTGTTCACATCCACCCTTGTCTGCACCACAGGGGTTTGGCACTGCCAAAAAAAACAATAACAAAATGCATTTGCTGCAGGATTATTTTCATGATTTCATGATTCCAACAGAAAAATGCAGCCTTCACAATTCACAAGTCGCCCAAGCAATCGAGACAAGAGATTGAGATTTGTACAGTACATGTATGTCCTTAGTCAGGGGCTTACCAGTTGGTTGTCTTGTCTGGTGTATCACTGTTATCCCATGTGGGGTCTGTGCTGTTGAGTAAAGCACTTGGGGACTGCTGTCAAAGAACTTGTTAGCTTTCATGACAGCCATCTTGGTCCAGTCAGTGAAATAGACATTGTGCTCAAACAGACAGATGCCAAATGGATGAGGGACCACAGAGCCTCCATGAACCACCGTTTTCCTAAAAGGTTTAAGGACAGACTTACTGTATATCATAATACTGGCAGATGAAACACAACATGATATGAATCCACACGGACATCTGTTTACCTATGAAGGCCATCATATGTTGTAGTTTCAATGTAATCATAGCGACTATCAACCCAGTAGACACGCTGGGCATCATAGTCCAGTGTGATACCGGCTGGCCAACCCAGCTTGCTCCTGATGATCCCATAGCGGTTGGTGCCATCCATGTAGGCCCTCTCCAGGCCTGGCTCTCCATTTTGTGCATTCCAGTCAGAGAAGAACATAAACCTGAGAAAGAAAGAAGAAAAAGCTGGAAACTGGGCTTGATCAATCAGGGTTGCTTCTTGCACCTGCACTTATATGGATACCTAGAGCAGCATTCAACCTACGACAAGAGGTTGAATGATAAGAGGATTTCCTTTTTTCTTATTTTTAATTAAGTTTCACATCCAGAACATTACATTTTGTCTCCAGGTGGGTGGCTGTGGATCTTACCTAAGAAACTGTACATTCAGTTAATAAGCTAATAAATGATGTCTGGCCACCTGGCTCCATCTTGAACTATACTATTGGATTACAATGAGGGTCATCACTTACATTGCTCCTCACTAATCCATCCAGGGCAATCTGCTAATCTCCCTCACACACACATACACACACACATTATTCCATGCCAATGAAGCATGACACAGATACTGTACGTAGGGACTGCCGGTCTGCGGCTAGATGGGTGGGAGATGAAGCATGTGCTTACCCGACGGCGGGGTCCACGGCCAGCCCTCTAGGGTTTCCCAGGTTTTCGGTGATCAGTGTGACCCGGTTACTCCCATCAAAGTCCACCATGTCAATCCGGTTGACGCTTGCCTCCACCACATACAGTTTGTTGTTCACCCAGTCGACAGCCAGGTTCTCAGGGTAGTCAACTGATACATTTAAAACCACCTGCAAGTTGGAACCGTCCATATCCACAGAGAACACCTGTCGACAAAAGATAGCATTGTTGTCAAGAGAGAGGCGGCCCAAGGTGGTCAGAGACCTACGGGAATGAACTGAGGTATGAGTCTATCGTGGTCAAGACACAGCTATTGGCCTGTCCTGTATGTGACCATTCCGTATTAAATCATATTAAATTATACATAATTAGGGACAAAATCATTTTAAACTGCCTGACCACATCTTGACAGTGCTTTATAGCTCATGGGAAGTTTCTGTAAACTATTGTACTATCCTGCTCATGCTAAGATGGCACTAGTTTCTCAGGCTTGAAGCCTTGGCAGCACGCAGCTAGTGAGGGGTATACTCCTCTTTCCAGCTCTGGTTCTTTTGACACAGGATCTAGACGTCTGAGAAGCAGGATTTTCAACTGACCTGTTTAAAAAGAAACTGAAGATGTGGAAATAGCCTGGTAGTTTAACCTTTCTGGTTACATTCACATGCCCTGTTTGTGCTCTCCCCTGCATTTAATCCGCTGACATGCCGCCACAGAGGTGGCTGATATACACAGATACCCAGTCCCAATTATGTCCCCAGCTTTTCTTCCCGGTGGCAGCGGTTCAAACCATGGAGAAGCCGAGACATAGACAGCACAGAGTTCTTTGAGCCGGCCAAAGAATGCATATAGCTGGGCAGACTCCCTGAAAACAAACGCTGCACGATTACCTTGAACATGATCAGGTTACAAAAATTGTACCGTGGTATGTGCACATCATACCAGCACATCAGAGAGGTTTCAAGATTAGACCATTTGGATTCCATTCCTGCTCTACTTCCCCTTCATTATGGCTGAGCCACTTGGGAGCCAACAGCTCTCCCTTTATTACAGTATCCAAAGTGCCGATTTTTAAAAGGATAACCAAAATAGTCCTGGCCCATGCATTTCCTCTACTGCTCCTGTATCTCTCTGCACAATACAGCATTCTATTCTCCACAGACTTGACCTCAGCTTTTGCGGTGTCTCTGGGAGTTACAATGTCACGCATCCATGGGTTGTTTCAAAGGGTTCCCTGAAGAAGACCTTGCCTGGTCTTCATACATATTGCATCGTGGCTACAAGTCTGCAGCCTTTTTTTCTATACTTATTTACCAAGGCCGGCAGCACCTCACCAACACTGGTGTGCACCCTTCCTCTGTTTATTTAAAAGGTTAAAGGGGTAACACTGGCTGCTGGAATAGCGCAAACTACTGTTACCTTGTTCTGCGTTGTATCGGTCCAGAAGACCTTATGGAGGAGGAAGTGGAAGTCCACGCCCACAGCAACCCCTCTGTTCTGAGAATGGATCAAAGTGCGTTGGTCGTTGCCATGGATGTCACCAATGAGCAGGTCTCTGCCATTGGAGAAGACTAAAAGAGGGAGTCCAACTACAGAGGGAAACAAAATATAAAGTCAGTTACAAAGTGCTATAATGTACTGTAGTCTTGTATCTAGAGGCCCAGATGCAGATCACTGACATTATGTGTGTGGCTAAAAAAAAAGATCACACCAGTGTGAAGTGAGGGGTGATCTTATCATCTCTTTCCGGACAATCAGAATTTGCATCCCAACCTTTGTCTTTTTGTGTTACGGAATGTTTGTGTTTACATGAACGCTTAAAATTATCCATTCATTGTCAGAGGGATTTAATGTTTGTGGAGGACAAAGATTGTATTGGCATGTGCACTAAAAGCTGGACATGAGGCTATCACCACTCAAAAACAACATTATGGGCTCTTGGCATGTACAGAATACCCATACACATAACACTGCATGTAGATTCTTGACTGAATGTAGTACTTTTGCTTGCCATTGTCACCAGACTTGTTGCTGCTGGGCTAGTGGTCAAAGGCAGAGAGGCTGGTCTCTTAGTCAACACTCTCCTCTGTTACACAAAGGCAAGAGACTGGCTAAAACAACATTTAGTGCGCAACAATGCATCCGAGAGAACAGCAGCTGCTCAGCAGGGCATGTTGGCAGACAGGACAAGTAGCTACCAGCTAGTTTAAGGGGCAAGAGTTTGGTTGGACATGAACAAATACAAAGAAATGTTCGTTCATTCAAAAAATTCTGATCTTTTTTCCCAAAATAAGGATGGGGTGGATTGATGTGGGTAAAATACTTTCGCTTTACAATTTATGTTAGTCCTTATTTTTGTCCTTGTGTAATTCAGCCCATCTACATTCAATGGCATTATCCCCAACATGTTAGTCAGCCTTTAAATAAAAAAAATAAAATAAATGACTCACAAAAACTAAAAAGACACAAAAGATTGAAGGAAACCCTCTGTCCCAAATGGGGGCCCCTCCCTAGATGAACTAGTTTGTGCGAAGATACATTTTAAATAAAATTTTAGGTCATTTTACCATTTCCAAAAGAAAACATCCCATTGTCAAAAAATAGTCTTATGAGTAACCAGAGGGGGAAAACATGAAATGCAGAGGCACATTTGAATTTCTTTCCAAAATCCAGCCTGGAATTGTGGACAAAAGCAAAATACATCTCTAGTTTTTGGTCTGTGCGGCTAAAATGTCATCTAATGGTGGTCCGTGGCTCATATGCTGAATAGATAGTGGGCCCTGGTATCAAAAAGGTTGAAAACCACTGCCCTAGAAAGTTGAACCCTGCATTCAAAGTTCAGACCTAGGACTAGAATTCTGTTCCTAGACAGAGGACCAGTCACTTACATCTCTGAGTGTCGGCTCTGCAGTATTTGTGCTGTTCCAAGATGTACCCGTCTCGGCAGCTACAACGATGGCTGCCGGTCCTGTCCTCACACAGATGGTCACAAGCGCCCCACATTGAACAGTCATCAAAGTCTTTACCGTGAAATTAGAGCACAATCACAGACAACATAGGTCAAAAGACATGTAACTCCCGTTGTTCCGAGCTGATTTAACCACATAAACCCCTTTTGCTGAATGTTTGCAGAGATGCTGCCAGGGTTTATGTGGTTGATGTAATGTTCATGTAATGTTGTCTTTTATGTCACCGTTTCCCAAACACTGGGTCAGGACCCATGCTTTTTTATTTCAGTAATTTCATAAAGATAATAAAATAAAAATCTAAGAAATTCAGTGAATTAGAAAACCAGTACAAGAAGTAATGCAGATAGTCTATCTACAAGCTCACAATGCGGTGCAAAGTGATGCATTGTGAGCTTGTACCTGTAGGTCTTTTATTCTCACTCATTTTTATCCGAGGAAAATGTAAAATTTCTCTTTTGAGTCTTAAGCTAAAATGTTTCTGGACCACTGTTCTGTGAACCGCTACAGTATGAAATAATGTTGAACCGCCACAGTATAAAATAATAATAACTGGTAGCTAAAATTACACCGATTTCATGGTTTAAATGGATTAAACCATGTGAGTAGTAGTAACGTTAAGTAAGTTATCATGGTCAGTGGGCACACATGTCAGAATGGTACCATAATCTCATATCAGCACAGGAGGAACAAGATGTCTCTAAAAGGCCAAAGATTTTTTTTGACAGCAAAACAATCTATGCTAACAAAGGATATCTGATAACCATACATACCAATACAAGAGCGACTGTCATTGTTACTGACAATATATCCAGAAGGACAAGAACATGTTCCTCCCTCAGGGGAAGGGTGACAACGATGTTCACAGCTCAGAGATGGACATCTCCAGATACCTGACCCCAATGGACAAAATAGTCACAAATGAGTAGATTCTGGTACTGGTACTTCACAAATACGTTTAGTTTCTATTCCATGTCATTGTTTCAATCTCATAGGAAAACAAAAGAAAGAAAGAAAGAAAGAAAGAAAGAAAGAAAGAAAGAAAGAAAGAAAGAAAGAAAGAAAGAAAGAAAGAAAGAAAGAAAGAAAGAAAGAAAGAAAGAAAGAAAGAAAGAAAGAAAGAAAGAAAGACAAGCATGGGCACATTATATTAGTACTAACTGCAGTTGCGTCCAGCTGTAGTGTTGGTTTCGTCCTCTCCATCGGGGCAGTGGACTGTTCCATCACACAGCTGATCCATGGCGATACACAGACCCGTGGATGGACAAGGCCATTCGCCCGGGTAGCACTCGCGTGGTATATTATCTAGAGGCAAAACAATCAATCAGTGCCTTGACACAGAAAACAGAAAGAAATAAGAAGATAGGAAGGCCTGCCACGGAGTGTCATGTGCTAAAGAAAAAGATACAATACAATGTGTGAGGTACAGTATGCAATGAGGACAGGCAGTCATATCTACCGAAGAATGCAATAGTGAATTCAAGGACAAGGTGACGCAGACTTCATTGTGGGAAATCACTGTCACTTTAAATCAATGGGAGGGGGGACTGAGTTTTGAGGTTGTAAAAGAGGTGGGAGGGGTGCTTGGAGGGCTCCCGTGGCCCATCCTCTAAAAACACACACTCTTCACGGCAGTGTGGAGGAATTCTAAAGCCCTTTGGAAGGCTGCGCGGTCTTGTGCCACAAAGAGGCATCTGAATTGAACACACTTAAAGGGGCACAGACTCAGCGCCTGGCTAGCCCATAACCACCACGGGGGCTGGAGGTGAATCAGGAGAGCTTGGATTTCCTACCCATTCCACCAAATGTTCAGGGTACTCTATGTCCAATAATGAACATGTGCTAGTTATTTGAGGGGCCCTATTGCTTAAAAAATCCATACCACAGCCTTTTTCATCTGCATTGTCCTCACAGTCATCTTCTCCATCACACAGCCACACTTGATGGATACAGCGGCCACTGGGGCAGGTGAAGTAGCTCCCTCTACAAGTGGGGTATGCTGCCAAGAGAGAGAGAGGAGGAAAAAACAGTAAAGGTCAGGCCAAGTCCATGTTACGAGAGCATCTATCCAGGCAAAAATAAACGTTGCTGTCACATCAAAAGGTCTGTCTGTGTGGCAGCTCAAAAGGGAAAACAAAGGGTGCAGTTGGAACTGAATGTTTCAACACTGAAGCTGTCATAATGTTTGCACTATGAATTAAAAAAAATAATATAAAAAAGGAAAAAGGGAGCGGAAGGGTACGTACTGCAGTCCTGTTCATCACTTCTGTCTCCACAGTCATCGTCATGGTCACAGACGTAGCGCTGAGGAACACACTCTCCATTGTGACATGGGAACATGCCTGTGCTGCAGCGCTGTGCTGAATGCAGAACATATAAACAAACAACAGACAGTGATAGGTGATAGGTTAGGTCACCATAGGGCTTGTAGAGCAGATTCCGCTCAACTGGATTCCAACCTGATTTGCTACATTTCGTGGATTTTTTTCTACGAAAAGAAATCCATAGAACTTTCTGGAAATAGTCGGGTACCACTGTTATTGACTTGAGACTTACTGCAGTTTGCCTCATCAGAGCCGTCACGGCAGTCCATCGTCTGGTCACATCGCTGGGTCCGATTGAAACAGGCTCCATTAGCACAGCTCAGCTCAGCACATGTAGGATAATCTGGACCAAATCAATTAATTATTCACAGGATGAAAGTAAATTACATTCAGACCGTTCCTTTAGTGTAGAAGTATTGCATGCTGTTGATTGTGTTTAAAACACATGGGATGGATAAATACAGCTCCACTGACAAATGGTGGGCAAATGTTAGGGTTGCCTTTACACTGCCTGACAGGCATGATTCAGCTCTTATTAAATACATCCCATGTACCGGTATTTAAGCAATCACACAGTTTAAACTGCTGCTTTAGACATGTAAAGGCTCCTGTAGCTATCAAAAATTCATTATCGCAAATTCGCAATTGATCTCTGAAATACACTGTAACTGAACTGAATAATGGCAAACAGTCATTCTTGGCATTCTAGAAATATCACAGAACATGTGAAAGACTAATGCGAAGGATAAGAAAGCAAAGTTTACACTGAACACCAGCAACAGCCGCATGCAGCATTCTTTATGCAATTGTGAGATTATACCACAGTGTGCAGGGCTGTAACCATGTCGGCACAATAATGGAATAGCAGCTGAACTTCAGCTTGACTAATCCACCAAGGAATCTGCAATCAACCTCTGACAACAAGAAGCATATTGTGACCCATTCTGTCAGTCAACGAACCTCTTAATCTTAACAAATTGATTAAAATGCCACGGTAGTCTGAGTCAGACACACACACACAAAAAAAGTAACCTGTTCCAGGGGGAAACTTACGGCAGTCTATTTCGTCAGACCCATCGGAGCAGTCAGACTGCCGGTCACAGCGGTACCCACTGGGGATACAGGCTCCATTACCGCATCTGAATTGGACAGTGCTGCACGTCCTCCCAGCTGCCAACGGATATGGGAGTTAATTACTGGTGGTAGCTATACCTGGAAAGGGATGTTATTCACTCATTTCTTTAAAAATTTGAAATGTAATGCACTTGGGAAACTGCTATGGTGAAATCCCTCAAATCTTAAGTCAAGTAAGAAATAGCAATGGACTTCTTTTAACCTCCTGTCACTTCTATTTTTGAGGGTGTCATTATAGGTGAAATAGGTGAGCTTGCAAATATTCATGTTTTGTAAATATTTGAATATGGTTGGGGTCATGGTATTTACTTGCAATATAATGGTCCATATTGGAATAGTGTTTTGCATTTTCATATCAGGCCTCATTTGAAAAGAAATCTTGCCGTGGACCTATTAGTCAAATTTTGGTAACATTTGTAATTATCTGTCAAAAACAGAAATATCTACAAGCTCACAAATGTATCATGTCATGACGTGGAAAATAGATCAGTTATTTTGGACTAGCTTCAAAGCAAGTGTTTAAACTCTTCCTATTGCGTTTTGCTGGGGTGGGTCACTTTGAGGACCACTGTCTTGCAAAGTCAGTCTTGGAGGGAACTACTCACGGCAGTGCTGTCTTTCATCTGAGCCGTCCTCACAGTCCTCCTCGCCATCACATACCCACACTTCGGGGATGCACTCATCATCACTCAGACACTGGAAATGACTCGCACCACAGGTTACCTCAGCTGTGGGAACACAAACAGAGTATTGAGTATTGTTCTGCAGTCTGTGAGTACTACTTCTGTCACTTAGGAACCTAAGGAAGACTACGCAGGAATCTACGCCTACCTAGTATGTAACTAGGTCATGTAGTAATAGAGTTGGCACATCCATCACACACCCCACCTCCAGACTGAGTGGCAAAATATTGAGCAGCATGGATCATTGAGGTTTGTTAGTTGGAAATCACTAAATAATTACCTTCACAGAATTTCTTGAGTAGATCAAAACATCTATTAAACAAAAATAGTTGCAGATAATAAGAGGATGATTCAAACTCTCTGTACACCTGCAATAATGGTATATTTTTTCATTGAGTTTATTTTTGGAAACTTTATTTTTTCTTTATTTTATGTATTTATGTATTTATTTTTGCCACTCAGTAGGTATTCCCACATAACTTCCGGTATGATGTTAGCCTCAACGTATTAGCCTATTTAGCCTTTTACACAATCTGTGTAAATAGGCTAATATTCAGTTGAAATAGAAGATCTACAAGGTCACGACGAGACGTGTTGTGAGCTTGTAGATAGACGAGATTTTGTGCAGAGGGGAAAAAAAGGTTCTAGTAGGGTTCTACGGTTTCTACCTACAGTATAAGGATGAAGTATGACTCTATGAGGCATTCACACGCAGATTGTACACAACAACGGACCGACATGCAGAAACAACGGTTGGACATGCGGTCAGACATGCACTGCTCCCGTGCTTGTGTTGTTAGGTTAGTGTTTGAGGTAGGTTGCTGGTCTAATGCCCATCAGTAACAACTCCGTTTAATAGGGCATCTTGATCTACTCTAGGTGACTCACGGCAGTCTTCTTCATCAGAGTTATCCACACAGTCTAATGTGCCATCACAGTGCCAATCGGCCGGGATGCACCGGCCTGTCCCACAGCGAAACTGCTGGCTTTCACATCCTAAACACAACCAACATGGAATTATACATTTAATTACCACAGTGCTTGGGGAATTTAATTAGAAATTAGATCAGAAGATAAAGCACACTCTTTTTTTACATTCTTTGCTCACTGAAATGCCAACTCTCCCTCTCTATTTTCCTCAAAAACATCAGAGCAGTTCCTAATGGTGTAGGGATGCCTTCCATTGATGAAGCATGCTGTTAACAGCATTGACGAGCCTTGGAGACGAGCGTGCCAGCCTTCTCCCCCCCAGACAGTTACACAACCCTCGGCGCACTCATCTCAAGCCTTCTTTTGATGTTCACACTGAGTGGCATCTGAGGAGATAAGGTACCACCACTCTACCTTCCCTGACGTTTTCCAGGAGATATTGACTCCGGGCAACATAGTTCAGTGTCAGAGTGTTCTGTCAGACCCGTCTAAATAGGAATGTGCAATTCTGATTGTCTCGTTTCTGACAACCTGATTTATGGTTCATGCTGTTCCTGGTCAGAAACCGTAATTGGGATAAATAGTGGTACCGGGTGGTACAGCAAACCTTTCAACCCAAATTCTTCACTGAAGGAAATGTAAGGTGGTGGTTGGTGGTGCTTGCCTGGGGTTGGGGGTCTATCTCTAGCCTGTCTTATCCAGTACCTCTAGATACACCCTTCCAACTCAATCAAAGTGCTTTCCACACAGGAAAAACAAACATCTCACTCACAATTATGCGTGTGAAAATTAAAAAGCAACATTATGTAGTGTACTGTTGTTCAGTGTAGTTAGTTAGTGTGTAGGGTACAGGCAACAAGTACAATAGTAACCAATGCCATATTAGATCTAGACTGCAATGTTTCCATCCATATGCTGTAGAAGTAGCCTACATGATAGATTGACCACGTAATTAATTGGCCAGCGGTGGTGAAAAGCTGTGAAACTATGAAGAAAAGACTTCCTTCCTTTTCACTTGTGTATTAGTGTCAGCTAGTACTATGCATGTCATTCTGATAGGTAAAAAGGAAATTACTTTAAACACACACACATGCACGCATGCACGCACACAGACACACACACACACACACACACACACACACACACACACACACACACACACACACACACACACACACACACACACACACACACACACACACACACACACACTAAAAATCTATATAAAAATGAAATTGCATTCTGTCTTGATGAATTTCCTGCAAAATAACAGCCTATTATTCACTTGACTAATGCTGTGTGAGTGAACAGTTTATTTTATGAGAGTCAGTAGTTTATCATCCCTTTTATGTAATGTGCTCTTTAAAGATGGATCACTTCCACTTCACTTGTGGGGTCAGTGCTTGTGCTACTGCACTAAAAGCCCCGCAATAGGCTCATATCATGAGGTCTCTTCTCAGATTAATTAGCCCAAACCACCAAATGTCTTCAATAACCACCTAGGACTAAACAGGCTTCCAATTTAACTCCTTCGGCGGCTATCTGGGAGGCAAGCCTTTTTCCTGCTCAGTTTACTAATGATAAAATTGCTCCCTGTCAGCTCAAAGGGAGCCTTTGTTGCAAGGCAATGATCCCAGAGGTTTCAGCATCATCTATAACATGGCTCATAGGACAAGTGGTGCATACTGTGTAGAAGAGGCATCGCAAATATTTAATCAGTTACATAAATAACAATATGTAAGCTATTACAGTATCTGTTCATTTTCCAGAGTAGAAGCTCTCAGTCAGTTCAAGCCACTCAATATTACAATAATATGTTTCAAAGTGCTTTAGACACAAATAACTTAATATAATGACAAAATAAATCTACATCACAATGGATTACAGATTAAAATTAAGAATGAGATAATAATTTAATAATAAAATAAGAATATATTTTTTTATTATTCTTATCAGCAGACACTAAAGGCACTATTAGGATATGATGGAAGGAGATATGCAATTGCTATACATTGAGACCAAGGTTAACAACTTAAAAACAACGTATGCCAGAAAGAAACTAATCTGCCCAGACCTTCCAATGCAGCCAGTGTTTCCTGACAGTATCGCTTCTGGGAAAGGTGACAACCGCACTAGAGTTGAACCTTTCAACAGTACTATCTTGTGTGGGAGCTATTCTTGCATTCAGTGAAGAACGTCTTCTTTGTAAATTTTCCATCCCTAATTCCCAAATCTTCTAAAAATAGATTGATCTAACTGTGACTGTGTCGATCACTGAAAATATTAATAATGTGAAAGATGCAAATCAGCAGTTAAGTGCATCTTCCCTGTCGTATGGCCGGAGACCAGGGGTTCCAAAACTGTGGTGCGTGCACCCCTCGTGGTGCGTGAATGCATGGTGTGTGACATAAAAATGGCAACAGTGGTTTTATGGTGTAAATTAAGACGATTGGAAAAATCCAGTAAACACCATTGTAAAGAGATGTAGAGCAGCTGCCTGTCTCTCAGTGCACGGTGCATGGACATTCTATGATTATTTGCAATAATCATATTAAAGGAACTATAATTTTCAGCCAAATACAACAAGACTGAACATGGGGGCCATGTCAGCTAGGTCAAGAGGTAACAGGGGGTGCACACCCAAAAATATTTGGGGGCCCGCTACCCCCACAGACGGTTATACCTTCAGCAATTGTTCCCCCCATCCAAAACAAAGGCACTAGGCCTTTGCTTTTGCATGTTTTGTTAATTTTGCTGTTTTCTTTCTACACAATCTCTCATGTCTTCTAATTAGCCAACTTAAACCCACAGCAGGCGAGAACCCCACACTATCCAGAAGATAATGACGCACTACTACTACTGCTAAACAAAGAGGCACAAGAGAGGAATTTTCATTAGAATGAAGCCTCCCAATGCCTCAGACCCAACTGTGAAATCACAATGGCACAAAAGAGGGGCCAGTGGGGATGCAGCCTCATAACTGGAAGTGTCACCCCACGAAAAGCCACTATGGAGATGGACAGGAGAAAGAAGAATACAGTAAAGCCAACTTCTTGCAAAACAAAAAACAACAAACTGCAAAACAAAAGTTTGACAGAAGTTCCAACCCCCAAATCCTAGAAAAGCTCCTCCTGTCTGCTACCCCAAAACATCTCTTTCTCATCACGTGGGGCCCCTGAAAGATGTGTTCAGTCTTTCATCAATACCGCCTTGTTTTGGTACGGCCCTGCGCACTCATTGAATGCGTATGGACTGAACGGCTGCTGGCAGCATGAGGCGGTGGACCCGTCCACACTGTCAGAGTGAAGTTGCTGCTGCCCATTTCATATGGAAATCAATGCAACAGAATGCAGTCAATTGACAAACAACTTTGGCTCTTGCCGCAACGCACAAATACAACGGTGACAAAACCAAGGGAGTCTGGCAGTGGCACATAGGCACAACAGGCTGATTGAAAGAGGGTGATGAATGACACTTTGGGCTGGTTAGAAAGGATGCTTCAAGGGAGTAGTCATCGTATATGTTCTGATAAATGAACTTACATACTGTAAAATGAGTTGTCATGCTGCACTCAAAACAGCATAGATTCTGTATTGTTTTTCTGTGCTAAAACACAACACAGCAGCCCCTGACATGAAACTTGTCTGTAAGGCTGAGCTGCCTAAAAGGAAAGACTGGTTGGCTTTGCCTGCCAACTGCACTTGCGCTCCCATTTCTAATACAGTGTTACTGTTGCTCAAGGACTTACTTAGGCTGCTATGCCGGAAAGGACCCTGCATGTGTGAGGTTTAACTTGCACGTGCTGGCTAGTTTACGGAGCACTGAAAAGTTTCAGCACAACAAAAGGCGAGTGTTTTCCCCCTTGAAAATCAGATTGACGTAAACCAAGACACCATCAAAATGTATATGTAGACTAAATAACTGTATTTACTTACTGTTTATTTATTTGCAATTTTTTTTTAATTTAACTTTTAATTTCTTATAATTTCTTATATTCTGTTCAAGTATCATGCAATTGGTTCCCTTAGACTGCACCTAACAGACCATTAAATAATATTACAGGTTACAGGTTGTTAATGATTTATGGAGAAAAACATACATTGTTAGCTACAACAACTTATGTTGTTTTAACAGCTATATGAAGTCAACCATCCAACCACAACTTGGATTATTCATCCATCAAAACCTTTGTTGTGTGTTAGATGTTTAGGCTAAGCATTAACAGGAAATTACCTCAAACTCTGTCATATGCTGATGCAGTCATTCTGTAACACCATCAAGGCCCAGATTTAGTTAATGTGCTACAAAGGGTCATCCAACAGTCAGAAAACAGTAACCTCCTAGAATTAACCTTATGACATTTGACAGGCAGTCAGGCACAATAACAAAAACAAGTACTGTACTAGTAGGCTATTACAAGCAAGTCACAATGAAGGATGGAAAATAACCTGTCTCTCAACACCAAGCATCATGTGACCTATTCTGCACATAGCTTGTGATTAATAAATCAGGACAATATTTAAACCATTCCAAGTGAGGACAAATCATCAGATCATCTCTAAATACAAATCTTGGTCTATAATTTAGATGTCTCTGACGACTCATACATATTTGCATAAAAGTACAGCCCGTCACTGTCAGGTAATAACTAATATGTCTTGCTAATAATCAACATAAATATGCTGACAAAGTGTAACATGTAAACATGCAGTGAATACAGTCCAGGTGATACCAAGGACACTGCTGTTCTACAGCATCGCCATATTTTGTCACTGTCCCTGACTGTGCACAGATGACATGCAGCCTCCTTTTACTTCTGCCTTTTGAGACAGGTGAATGTTGGCTAAGCTTATAGGCTACTAGCCAGTGAGGAAATAAGTGCAGGGCAACTGATACCAACAAATAATGATATAATAAAGCTGGACCCCCTGAGTAGTTCAGTCTTTAACAGATTGTAAGAACTTTCTCCTCATTATAGAACTATATGCCCTTTTACTCGGTTCAAAACGGTTCCTTAGGTAGAAAAGGTTGCTTTCCGTAGCAGCTGCAGTGTAATTAGTTGCTTGATTCACACTAAGGAGCTTACATACTAAGGGTTGAGCAAAAAGAAAGCAGATTACAATGTGAGACTCGGACCTGTAGGCTACAACTACATATAAGAGACAAACACAGGCCTGTCATATAAGAACATTTAATCATTCCTCTACCCCTCCTCTTTTCAAGTGTGAAGATAAAATGTTTCCCATAATATATGATTTTGGTGTTAATCCTTCTAGGGTTTGCCTGAGAAAAACTATTCCTCTGAATGAGATTTACCAGTAGCTTTCAGTCCACACAGATTGTCTGTAAGTCACATGCTCTCTTCTGTTACCTAGCAACAAGTAAAGCTCAGGCAAAAGTTCTCCAAGAGAACTTCCAATCTGTCTGAGGAAGGCTTTGTACTCAACCTTTAATGTAATACTCTGTAGTAAGACATTTTGTCATCTGGAATCACATTTGTTGTCACATAGGTCCTAGATTATTAGGCCTAATGCAAGGAAAAGCCCATATTGAAACCCTCAGGAATTGATGTAATCTTCAGGTCTCATCATACAACTGCATGAGCAACTACGGAATAAAATAAATTTCTACTCCCACCAAAAATTAAATAAAAAGTAAAAAAAAAAATGAAATAAATGAAAAATAAAAAAATACATTGTGTCTCTGATACAAAAAATACATATTACTACTTTCCAGATTTTATCTGACACTGAAATTGTTTTAGGTTAACAAGTGGCCTGGCTGAATCAATCAGTCAACAGAAACATAACAACTCAGATAAGTTGCTTGCAGGCAGCAGGTTCCGCATGAATTATTCATCAGGCACTCTGCGTGAATAAAAGCAGTCAAGAACCAAACAAAAAAAACACACCACGGGCCTACCTTGAGAATGGACCCGAATAACGCAGAAAACCATGACGAGGAAAAGTTTTGCTCGCAGCTGTGTTCTCCACATTCTGTTACTCATGGGTCCCGGCTGGTCCGTCCAGCTCCGCGTGAAGCTGGGCAGATGGAGAAGCTCTTGGGACTGGGATGCAGGACTCTCCTCTCTCTTTCTTGTCCCGCTAGTTGATGAAAAGGGGCGTGCATAAAGCCCGGGAGGGACAGCACTGCAGCCGCCCCAACCTCGGCCCTCTCCGGATAAATCCCTCCTGCCCCGGAATCTGCATAATGCCGTGCATGGCCCACAAGCTGTCTGGACTCAGTCAGGACTGGACAGCAGCGCGTGACCGGTCAGTGGTTCCCAAAGTGGGGTCCGGGGACGCCTTATGGGAGTACCTGAGGCAGTTCCAGGGGGTCCCCAACTGGGGATGGGTTAAAGCAGGGGTTTTCAACCTTTTTGACAGCAGGGACCACCATTTATTCAGCATTTGAGCCACGGAGCACCATTTGATGACATTTTAGCCCCAAAGACCTAAAACTAAAGAATTATTTTGGTTTTGCTCACAATTCCAGGCTGGATTTTGCAAACGAAACAGTGTAGACTTCTGAATATTTTAACTCTTGAGAGTGTGAAAATGAAACCAAGTGGACCGCAAGGGTCCATTTGGTTTCATCTTTACATTCTCAAGAGTTACATCTGGTTAACCAACTTGCCATCACTGGGTGAAAACCCCTGGGTTAGAGAATGTACCAATGGAACCATCGGGTCTATTATATTTGTTCCATAGGGTACACCAGTTAAATAAAATTAACATTGATTTTATGGGGCTCTGTAGACTAATGAGTGTCAAACATGAGGGGGGCATATATTTTCAAATGGGGGTCCTCGGACCAATTCGTGTTAATTTGGAGGTCCTGGAAAGGAAAGGGTTTGAGAACCCCTGCATGGTGTAGTGGTTCATTGTTTTTAAATCTCAAGAAGGACCCCCACCCCCAGTTTGACACACCAAGAGAAGTGACCCCATAACTCTGAGACGGTGCAGCCATTCAGCTAGGGTCCATTTAGTTATCCGTTAACATTTTGTCTGAGGACGCCGAAGTTCCCGAACCATATGCATATACAAACCGTGTTGTGGTGTGTAGCCTACACCACAGGCTATATCTTATCTGCGTTTCTGCATGGAGACACACGCTGTTGTACACATCATTCATGACTTATTGTCTGCCTGCAGAACAACCTAGTGGACTATCTTAATTTAACGCCGCGTGTTCTCTTTATCAATTACTACTAGCCTACACCTCTACAGGCGTTTATCAAATACGTCCTGTCATTTAACCTCGTGTTCTATTCTATTAAATAGGCTAGTTGTTGTTTTTATCTAGCCTAATTCTGAGAGTTTTGATATCTCCGGCCACACGAATGGCTTTATCACAAAATATATTATCTTATTTATCTGTGTGTATAAACTTAAGAGCATGTGGCACATACGGCCTTGCATTTGACGCCATCCTGTCCGAGCTCGCTTTGATTATTATATTAAACTGAATGACCAATCAGCGCGACCTTTTAGTCGAGCTCAAAAGTTTAGGATAACGCATATCGTGCACGTGCAGGATTAAGTTTATCATAAAAATGATTGTCTGTACTAGAAATGGCCGAATGGGCTTAAAGTAGTTGTAGTAGCTCAGGACAACAAAATTCACCATTCACATGTTTCTTTTCGAGTCACTACTGGCCCTAAGCCCCGAGAATAGCAGAAGAGATGATGATCGTCTTTCTTGACACATGGCTTGTCAACCTGGGTTGCAAGCATGTACCACTCAGAGCCATCTAGTATAAAAGTTGCGACATTGAGGAGTCAGAAACTTGGCGCTCTCGGCTCTAGCGCTGTTGCATCCTGAATAGGGACAAGGACAAGGCCCATGTGAAAATACATGGTTTTCAACGAGGACGGCGCAAATAACACGGCGCAAATAAGAGCCATTTTAGTCAAGTATGCAACATGACAACTAGTTTTAAAGTATTGGATATTAACAATTAAAGCCTTCATACTATTTATGTTGTATTATTTCTACAAAAGTTTATTTTATTTATTATTATTTTTTTTTTAATACATTTAAGATCAATAAAGCTGGGCTGTTGCTTGGATCCAGTGCACTTCTGCCTACCTGCAATCCAGGACATGTCCCTAGAAGTCCTAGAAGTCAATTTAGAAGATCCGCCATTGGACTGGCCCCATGACGTGAACGGAGTTTGCGCAAGTCTATATTATATGGCTCTTGCGTCACTGATCTATGCCACTGATGATTAGAAGACCATCAGCGCCATCTTGTGGATGTGATGTGGCTCCGAGATTTCACTTGCAGAATGCAGACAGTCAGGAGTGAAGTTTAGAGTTGTTGTCATTAGCAACCAACTTGTATAGCACAACCTGAAACTTGTATTTCTACGAAGACTGGAATATAGTAGACTACTACAGAAAAACTTCCGAGTCGACAGTTTACCATAGCATACTTACTTTGAAAAAAAAAAAAACTTTAATCATGGCCTCGTCTCAGAATGCTTCAAAACAACTCATGAAGATTATTAGTGACACTAAAGAGGTATGAACTCAACAATAAATCAGCAACACATCACTCACTGATCTGCTATGGTAGATAGTGGTATGGTAGCTATGCCTATGGTATGTACCATTGTGTCTTAAATCATTAGGTAATGTTATAACCATGAACTATTTTGGCTTTTTGCTTAATAGAAGATGACACAGAATACATATACATTATTTTTCTCATTGTGCAGGACATAGACTGCCTCGAGGGGTCACTGGATAAACTATGCAGGTTTACCTCAGAGGAGAAACCAGATGCAAGACTGCTGCGCTCAAGGATAGATCAGCAATCCAGTTTAATCTGCATGCTGAAACAAAAGGCAGACCACATGCTTATTCATTGTCAAGGACTGCAGAAAATCAACACAGAGTTGGAAGACATGCTAGAATTTGAAAAGAAGAAATCAGCAGGATTAGAGAAAAGATTTATGGAGCTAGCTGACAACCATCAAGAGATGATTGTTTTCAAGGACGAATACAAAAGGCAGAATGCCCATCTCAGGCAGCAGAATGAACAACTACAGACTGAAAATGAAACACTATTCTCCCTGAAACTACAAGATAAACAGGCAGTTATTAATAATCTTACAGAAGAGGTTAGGCAACTCACAGAGAAACAGAGAACTATGAAAATACAATATGGGTAAGATCATGATCCCCAGAATATAATGTAATCAATTGTGCCTATTTCTGGTATCTCTCTATCTTATTAGATCACTATAAATTTCAATTTATTAGAAAAGAAATTGCAGCGTGGCAGAACAAACTCACTGAACAAATGAACACCCATCAATCCGAGGAAACCTCACTACGTGATGAATTGCATGATGCTCAGCAACAGGTTAAAGATGCTGTAAATATGTGTGAAGGTACATACCCCTGCGCCTTAATCTCAACGATTCATAGCATTTACTTACTGTACAGTTACTTATCTGTGATCTCTCACTGGTCAGAACTGAAACTACAGCTACAAGAAGAGGAGACCAGAATGAAAGAAATTCTAACCAACCTCACTAAAGATAAGGATACATTCTTGAATCTATCTGTTGAAAGAGCACAAATAATAAAGGTAATTTAATATTGTGTGTGTGTGTGGGGGAGGGGGGGGTGAACCCATCAATCTGTTTAATTGTTTAATCCACATATGGCAGGGCAAACAGGAAGAAATTCAGCAGCTGGAGACAAAACTGAAAGAGCAGAAAGTGAGGGTCAAATCAAAAGACAGGTAAGGATGATAGTTGACGGTTTCCTCTACAAAGGCACTAAAAGTATTGCACCACTGTCATATCTCTTTTGCTGACATGCTGGTATTTTTGCACTTAATAAATCTCATTTTCAAATTTTGATTTTGTATACATGCTTCATTGCATGTAGATCTTAATTGTGCTTAAAGCACAATTTCAAGTGCTTATTACAACCACTTCAACCCAACACAAAGCCCCCAGCTTCAATTCATACTATTTGCTGCAAGAGTGACTAAGAAAATTGCCCCACAAAAGCTGAGTAACCATTTCAATATGCACTTTGTCCCTGCTTAAGATCCATACAGGATGAAGCCACTGTGAATGAAGATCAGAAAGTGAAGAACCTACAGTGTGCTCTTGATGAATCCATTAAGATACACAAAAAGCTCGAACAGGTTTGTTTCAATATGCAGACATTGTAATTGCTGTATAAAACAACATACTCAGTGATTTTATTATTTTTTATTTTATTTTGTAGGATTTTGAAGCCTACAGACAACACTGCTCCAATCTTCTTAAACAGGAAAAGGAGTTAAACATCAAGCTACGCCACATGATTGGCTGAAGACAATCCTATTACTTAGCAAAGTAACCTATCTGACAATAAAATATGTATCTTTCATTTCAATACATAAAAATGAAGGTTCTTGAATCTGGCTGCTGTGCGTAATAAGTAAGATTGAGTTGATTTATAAAAACAAAAAATAACTTTTTTTAAATTTGATTTTCTGCTTTATTCATATTAGTTAGATATGAGCTATTAGTTTAGATTTCCATCCTACACAAATTAAATTCCCAACAATAAATGGAGAATTTGCCTATTTTTGTCCTACAAACTTACAGTACACTCAGTAAATTATGTTGCCCTGCCTTTCCTCAGCTCAACGTTTTGGACAACTTATTCAATGGGACCTACCAGGTACAATGTAAAGCTTTATCAGGCATCAACACAGGCATGGCATAATATCATTTGGGAAAAATGAATTCATTGTTTAAAAATCCTTCTTTTTAAATTTGTTTCAGCTGTGCTTTACCTGCTAGAATGCTCTGGACTAGCCTGGCATGGAGCAGACTAATATCACTGCATAGATATTAGTCTGGAACTAATATAGTCTGTTGAGGTTTTATTTCTAAGGGGCACTTCCAAACAGCCAAAAAATGTCTCACTCTGAACTGTGGGCTGTGATTGGTCCCTCACAATTTGGGGCTGAAGGAAATTCCTTCAGCGTGACAGATGATGGAGACATTTGTACAGTAAGCTCTGCATCCCAGGGATGCACTCATGTACAGTAATATTAATCTAAAGGGAAAAAACACGCAAAAAAAGAATGTGATAAAGATTGTAAAGATTTATAAAGAGTTAAAACTGAGACTGTTCAGATTCAGATTTGGAAATGTATACAGACTATTCACATTATAACCATATAAAATGATATCCAAGTTACAATTTGTAAAAAATAAATAAAAATAAAATAAAATAAAATAAATAATAATAATAATTCTAACATTGCTGAAATGTCACTGGGACTCCTCTAAAATACCTCCCTGCATCTCTGGACTCATTAGATTGAATGTCTGAACATTCAAATCAAATTACTCCATCATTTCGGCACTTAGTGATAACTTATAACAACCTGGCTCTGACTCCACACTGGACACCAGTATAGAGACAGGGGCCCCTGAGCTATGGGGGAACCTAAGCTTTCGATAGCACTTTTCATGACATGATATGCAGTTCAAAGTGCATATCATATCAAACTGCAGGTAAATGTATAATCAATACTACTACAGTAGTTCATTCATCTCAATATTTGGGCATATTGGCAGACTGATGAGGCAAAGCCCACATCTGACAAGACAGACAGACAGACATTCCTGGGCTAAAGTCATAATAGTGTAAGTAGTAGTATCCCAGACATTTTAACTTCCTTATCTTTGACCTCACCCAAGGCCATAGGTGGCTTGTCTTCCACAGACCCCCAGGCTTTGTAATCCCTCTGAGATGCGAATGTGAATCTTAATTTAAAACCTCTTCCACCTAATCAATTGGCTCTCAAGTAAATATCCAGATACTCGAGTACTAAAAAGTACAAATGTAAAAAAAAAAAAAAAAAAAAAAAAGAAAGAAAGAAAAGAAAACGAAGCTGAAATCTTCAAAAATAGTCTAAATGGGGTCCCAGGATGCAGCATTTTGTATGACTGTATCCAAAGACTACCTCCCTAGAAATGTACTGGAGTCAAAAGTAGAATAGTGGTAGCTTGAATAATAATAATAATTTTAAAAAATGTATTCAAATACAGTACAATGTAAGAGTAACAGTACAATAAGATTTGCTACACCACTAAGATACCCATGTAGCAGGTACCATGATCACAACATCAGAGGGAGTTTCGCTCAAACAAGGGGTTCATTAATTTCATAAATTTAATTTCCTATGCCACTAAAATGTGGAACGCCATAGGCTACCAACAGTCGTTTCTTTCAAACATGATACAATACAACATTAAGTTGAAATAGATGCTGTAATAACATACATATATTACAATTACATACAACATACATTTTCTATACTGTATATTCCCTTTTTCGAACAGTGTATTTGATGATTTAATTTAATGCATTAACTAATTCATACATATATAGATTCTGTATATATGTTTGTATGTTCTGATGGATTGACAATGGCTGACTGGCATGCACTGTATTCCTTGGACTGTAATCTGTTACTAATGATCAATCAATCAGGATACAGAACCAAAAACAAAGCTTAAGAGGCATGAGGTTGGGGGTCGAAGGGTCTCTATCTCCTCTTATAAAGAAGGATCAGGGAGAGGATCAGAAGTTACAGTATCGTTGTACTCCATAGAAGAGCTGTCACCACCACTGCTACTGGTCCTGCTGCACATCTAAGGTAAGATTTTTAAGTAGCCGTTCTAGAAGTAGCACGCACCGTTCGCAAAATACTGAAATATGACATTTTGCATAGATTTCATGCATATGGTATTGTTTTTCCTTCATTAAAACATCTAATGGCTGCTTATACTGCAGCTACTTAACTCACACCAGAATTCCTAAAAGTGATTATAATGCATTATGAAAACTAATTGTAATGTATTACAGCTAGAAGAAATATAGCTATGATACTGTGAGTATCAGCAATTATAATGCTGTAGAATCAAGACAGATTTACAAACTGTAGGTGGTAGGGGAAGTGTTGGAGGGTCATGGACTTTTATGGGTAGGCTACTATCAAAATGTTCAAGGAGTTAAACTATATTCCTTTACATTTTTTGTCATTCTACATATTGGTGGCAGCACTTCTACCCATTTCTGCGCAGAATGTTTATTATTATAGACACAGACATTGCCACAAAGACTATATAATTATTTATCAAGTTGACCCGATGTTGATTATTAATATTACATTAATAATACATTTTATTGTCAACAGTTGGGAGTCATGGTGTTCCACCGCACCACGAAGCTGGTGCTGTTCATTACAGTCCTGACCAGCGTCAGTGCCCAGGACACATATCCTGGAGGCAAGTAATTATGCAACACACACACACACACACACACCCACACACACACACACACACACACACACACACACACACACACACACCCACACACCCACACACACATATGGGGGGCTTATGCATAAAGCCTGACCAGATCAAAAGACAAACTGACCAATGACATTGATGTGCTCCATCTGTGCCCACAGAAATCCTACGCGCAGACTGTCCCTTGCAACTGTCCTTTCTGCTGGACAGCTCTGAGAGTATCGACAAGGAGATCTTTCAACTGCAGAAGGACTTTGCTGTGGAGTTGGTGAACAACCTCACCACGATCAAGCTTCAGAGTCTCCTGAAGTGGAAGCTTGGTCTGCTGCAGTACAGCAGCCACATTGAGCCTGACTCACCAAGATTCACCAGCGAGTGGTGGGAAACCCAGAGTTTCAAGGACGACGTGCAGAATTTCAAGCACATGCGTGGCGGAACCCGAACCGACACTGCCGTCTACAAGACCACCGAGATGTACCAGGAGATGTCCATCGATGGCAGCGTCAAAGTAGCTGTGTTGCTTACAGACCAATATGGAATTGAAAAGCTCTCTGACTTCCCTGCAGTTCTCTCCGCAGCCAGAGCAAAAGACATCAACTTCATCACTGTTGGCTTCAAACATGAAGACGTTTTGGCTTGCCAGCTTGCCAGAATGCCACGATGCCATTTGCTGGATAAGGATGGGCTTATTGTGAAGTCTATTCTCAAGGAAATTGTAAGTATCCAACCAATTATCCTTTCACTAAGGCCTTGTCCAATAGGTACCTTAGAAGAGGAAACCTTGACCAGGAAAGCTCCACCTGTCCTGCATAGCAACAGTTGCTAAAGTATTTATATACTACAATATTGAAAGAAAGCATGTGGATGACAGCTGGCTGTGCTGGTTGACTGTGTAGAAAAGTCATTTTGCACAAAGAAATTAGATGACATTTGTCAAAACATGATAACCCATGTACCTATTGTGTCTTCACTTGGGATAGGAATTTCACTCAGTGTGATTCATATTTTTTGTTATTCCTAACTGTCCTCTGTAATTGTTTTATACAGGAGGAAATTGCTCTTCAACAGGTAAGTGGTATAATTTTCTTTTCATTGGCCATGTGTTTTCTACACTTGTACATGTATCAAACAGCGTAACGCATGATTGATTGGCTAGAATTCCATAACAACATGACATAATGTGTCATTCCTTCTTAAGTGTCGGACCCCAGTGCTCCCACCCCTGCCCCTGACGAAACTGTGGGATTGTACAAAAGGCAAGAAGGGAGAGAGTGGACCACCGGTAAGCAATTACAGTAGCCTCAAAAATATCCATTT
>CM076978.1:21622377-21707377 GCA_039105355.1 Benthosema pterotum
GAGCAGCAGAGTAGTAATATTTCTCTTGTCCAAAAGGGGTGATCATCCATTGGCGGTAGATGGTTTCCAACCAAACTTTTGATCTATTCTAATTGTAAACTTTCTTCCCAACTATTCGTTTTCCAGGGAGAGCCTGGCACACCAGGCTCGAACGGCAGGCCTGGGCCCCCTGGACGATCAATAGTGGGAGTGCAGGTACGAAATGCAAATGAATCATCAATTACCCCTGTCTGTCTTCAGGACTTGAAAGGTAGACAACTAGGCCTGTCAGGTGGTCAGAAATTCTGCGTCATTGATTCATTATTACATTGTTTTTTATTTTAGGGTGATGTAGGTCCTGCTGGTCCACCTGGGCCTCCTGGGCATGCAATCAAAGGCGAGCCTGGTCCTAAGGTTAGTAATAGTTAGGTTAGTAATTTTGGAGAAAGAAATGTTCTGCATTATTTGCATATAAATTGTACGTAGCACACTCTGGAGTGTAAACATCAAGCTCAATTAACCATGTGGATTGTACTGTGCTTACCAATGAATACTGTTTTACCAGGGTGATATTGGTCCTCCTGGTTTACCAGGTCCAGTTGGCCCGCTGGTTGAAGGCATCACTGGCCCAGAGGTTTGTATAAATAACTCCCAATAAACTACCCCTATGAACTCAAAGTTGGGCAAACGATTGTTACGTTGACTTTTAATTCTCCTTTTCTAGGGTCTCGCTGGATTTCCAGGCTTAAAAGGTGATCCGGGACCTGTAGGTACAGGAAGCCCTGGCCTCAAGGTTAGTGTGTGCATACTGTATGTATTGTTTTCACGTATCATCACGTATCATATACTATGCAATGTGTTTGCTTACTACTGTAGCCTGTCTATACTGTATATCTTCCAGGGAGACACTGGCGATAGAGGAGAGCCAGGAGAAGATGGCCCACCTGGGGAGGCGAGGATGGGACTACCAGTAAGAAAAACACTTTACCACATGAGTAGTTTATCAACCCGTCCCACATGGTCAACTTTACTATCAACCAGCAGCAGCAATCTGATCATTATTAATCATTTCTTTAAGGGCCAAGTTGGATGTGAGGGGCCCCGAGGCCCAGTAGGACCTGAAGGCTTGAGTTCTCAAGGTCCAACGGTAAGTAAACTGGTGAAACTTTACGTGTACTGTACAATATAATATATTTTATTTTCACAATGTCTTGGTGGACACTGCTTCAAACTTCTAATGATTTTTGGATATGTGATATTATCTTGTGGTAGCATACTGCTGGGCTCATAACAACAATTCAACCTTATTTCAGGGTGAGCCAGGGTCTCCAGGTGAGACTGGATTAACAGGGCCCCCGGGAGAGGGAAGTCCAGGTGCTAAGGTAAAAAAAAAACTTAATACCTTTGGTGGGTCATTTTTACTTCCATCTTATTACCTTGACTGACTGTAGGACTCTTATCCTCTCATAGGGAGTCCGCGGCCGGCAGGGTGAGAAAGGGAAAAAGGGTGAGACAGGAGACACGGGCAATCATGGACAACCTGGTAAAATTGTACGTACTGTATATCAGACCTGGAACTTCATTATATTAACATATTATTTTCATGTTTTTAGTTCTGTTGTTCAGAGTATGCTTAGTCTATATTTTGAGCCACTATGTGTAAGAAGAGACAATGATTATTTTTTTCTTTTTTAATTTCTAGGGCAAAAGAGGGCCAAAAGGAGAAAGCGGCCTCACACTTGAAGCCGCCATCCAGGTGATCAGAGAAATATGTGGTAAGATTTAATTTATGTTGCAATAAGAGTTTCCATTCATTCAGCAAATACATAATTCCTCAGCAATCTAACATCAAGGTAAAGCAAGAACATAAATCTAAACATCATATTTTCTCAAAACAAAATAATTAGCCTTGCAAATACTAATATCACTGCATGAATATTAGTCTTATCAGTTGGCTTGTCTCCAATTTGGTGTGAAGTCCTCCCACAATTGAGAGAGGCCAGACTTGATCCTCCTAGTCAAATGAAGGCTAGAATGATATAGTTACAAGAATGATATAGTTACAGTTGTCCTTATTGTTATAGTGCTCAGTGAGAATGGCGTTTAGATAACAAAAGCCTTTAAAAGTTGTCTGTTAAACAAATGTGTTTTCCTCTGTTTTCAGAATGTGGCACATGCTACGATAAGCAGATTGAGCTTGTGTTCGTCATTGACAGCTCAGAGAGTGTTCGCAAGGATGGCTTTGCAAAGATCCAGTTCTTTGTCGCAAATGTAGTAAAACACTTCACAGTTGGTCCCACTACCACCAGGATAGGACTGGTTCTCTACAGTGAGAAACCCGAACTGAAGTTCAGCTTGAATAGGAACTTGACCAGAGAACAGATCGTGGATGAAATCAAAGCATTGCGCTATATTGGTGAGGGCACTTGCACTGGTAAAGCCATCAGACTGGCCACTCAGGAAGCTTTCTCCAACCCCCGGAAGGAAGTCAGAAAAGTAGCTATCGTCATCACAGATGGACAAACGGATGAGCGAGACTTCCGTACGCTTGAGCATGCCGTGTGGGAGGCACGTGAACACAACATTTACACACATGCCGTGGGAGTTTTCAAATCTTCTCAAATAAATAAAATTGAAATGTTCAAGAAAGAGCTCAAGCTCATTGCTTCTGACCCGGACAAAGCCGTACACCATATTGAAGACTTCGATCAGCTAACAGGTGATTATGTTCTGTAATGTTCAGTTGTGTGTTAAGAAAACAGGTTATAAATGCTACACAGCAATAAATGTTACACAACAACATAGGCAACATACAGAAGATTATTATACAATCTCAACATGTTCTGATGAATATTGGATTTGACATAAAGTGATCTAAACAATGTGTCTGTTTTTCAGCATTGGAGAAATCACTCCTTGGTCAAGTCTGTAAAAATGAAGATCGTACCCTCGTCCGTGGGGTCCGCATGAACCTGGATGAAGATACAAAGCCATCTACTTTTAACCGGTTTCAGGTCCAAGCTCAAATTGGTACCCCTGTCCATTTCCCTTCTCCCCTCCGTGGGCACGGCGCCCCAACTACATATAATCAGGTTCAGGTCCAAGATAGAATTGGTGCTCTTATCCGTCGCCACATCCGTAGGCATAACGGAGACACCTCATCGTCATCTATGTTTAATCACACCTCATCGTCATCTATCTCTAATCAGATTCAGTCTGTGGTGATTCCTGTCCTGTCTGAAGGTGAGCAGCAACTTGTTTCAAATCCAGTAGGAATGACCACATTAACCCATGGTGTCCTGAGTTGGCATATTATTAAAGTGAAAATGTTTTAAAGTAAATTTTATATTTATAGAAATATACAGTATATGGTAGGGCTTAACTGGTTAATATTCTTGAAACTTTGAACTGCACGTTTAACGTTCAGCTAGAATTAATGAATAATAATAATAAAACATGTATCGCATATTTCTCCAACAGTGCCAACACCTGCTGATCCACGCTGCAAACTGCCTTTGAAGCAAGGTCCTTGTCGTGATTACACTGAACACTGGTACTACTCCAAGCAGACCAATGCTTGTGAATCGTTCTGGTATGGAGGCTGTGAGGGAAATGACAATCGCTTCAAGACAATAGCCGAATGCAAATATGCATGCATTTTTTAACTTTAACTTGATCCTTGATCTTTAACTGCTTGCACTTTTTATTTAGAGGAATAATCACATACTGAATTGTATGTACAGTGAAATATTCTCTGTGAAACCTTCAGTCAACTTAATGGTTTCACTAAGCAAGGTAAACAAAGTTCCTAGAGGAACTAGTGCCTCAGTAAGTGATTTGTTTTCAGTCAAAACTATTATCCTTGTCTTGTTATCATTTGTTTTGTACCATGAAAATACCTGATGTTGTGAAATATGTTGCTTCTAAGTTGTAATATTTTGTTAAAATATAAACATCATTCCTATGAGAGAATTTGTATGGTGATTTATCAGGATTCACTGAGTTTAAATAAGCCTCATATTTAGCACAGGGAACTACATTTGCTACAAATGAGTAGAGTAGCCAGGCTTGTTCCCACTGAATCATATACATGGTTGAAAATAGTTAAGAATATGTTCTGGGAAAATTCTTGAACATTTCATGAAATGGAAATAATGGTAGGCACACACTGTTTCTGGGCACTGTATCGGTATCTGTCTCAGATGGCTGAGAGTAGTCCGACGGCAAGAATCAGAGGGTAAAACTGTATGTACAATTCATTCATTGCTTTGGATAATACAAAGAATCAAGATTGTGCTGGATGCCTGGCTACAGGGATTCCTGAATGTGGATCGATGTTACTGTTGTGGAGGAGATGAACATAGGACGTTTCAGTAACTGTAGGCCTACATTACTGTATATAAATATCAGACAATATTGGGTCTGGGCAGTGTTGTAGTGGGACTTTTAGAAGTGGGGGACACCCCATAAGACATGTGCGTGTGAACAGCCTATTTCGAAACATGGTTTACAATGCTAATTATATCCATAAAAGTAAATGTAAGCCAAAAAACATTTATTTCCATTGGGAAAAAATCCTAGTCTTATATTCAGGCCAATAGGGTATTTAACTTCTGCAGTTGTCAAGATAATTTCACAAGAACACTTGCAATGAGACAGACTGACAGAAAGTAATATTGAAAGTAATGCAGTAATGCAGAAAGAAAGTACAATATATTAGTTTTTTTATTAAGTAATAAATGTATATTACAAGTTAGCCTACTGCATTTTGGTATGATGTAATATAGTGCACATGTCCCAACTGCCCTTGGGTCTGGGGTTATAGAAGAATGGACAGAATTGGTTATCACCTTGAGTATGTACAGTTACAGTAGCTCAAGTATGTGGATGTGTACCCGTTGCGCTGTCGTGACAGTAGATGGCGGTATATGCCATATGGTATGGATATCAGTGACATAGTTCTGTTTGTCCCTTTCTCCTGCCGTCTGTTACCACGGTGATTCTGACAAGCTTTGCCTTCCATATCTGCTAATCAGCTAACTCTGTTAAGTACCATACATTAGCTTTAATAGGGGGTATTGACATTGAATCTGAAATAATGGCAGCGAATTTGGATGCTCTTTGGGAGGATAGAGACGTCAGATTTGACATAACAGCACAGTAAGTTCTAGATATTGCATTTTCTCAGCCTTTATCCACGGTACAGCTATGACTGGCTAATTGATCGACATAGCTTTCAACGACATTGACTGCTGCATCATATATCGGGCCTCATGCTTTATTAATCTCCATAGTTTTGCGCCTGTTTGTGACATTAAACAGCCATGGTTATAAAGTATGTGTTTGCACAGTGTTAAATTGTCCGTCTTAACAGGCAAATGAAAACTCGCACTGGAGAGGTATTGATCGACTGCCTTGACTCTATAGAGGACACCAAAGGGAACAACGGGGATCGAGGTATTTAAATGATCCATGATAGATGTATTGTCAGTATTGAGCATTTTAGGATCAAGATTCGAAATCAATTGATTATATCTTTTTCTTTGCAGGGAGACTCTTGGTAACAAACCTGAGGATCATCTGGCATTCTTTGGCTCTGCCAAGAGTCAATTTGTGTAAGTACTGTTACTGTGTATTGATTTACACAAAATTATGTGGCAGTGTTGTCAGCTGCCCATCTGCCTAACACAACCTTTAAAACTGTTGAAATGATGGAGACCTTTTCTTTTTTCCCCCATCAGCTGTGGGTTACAATTCTATCATTAACATCACAACAAGGACAGCAAACTCTGTAAGTAAAAAAAAACACTTATCTATGCACGTTATGCATAACAGTTTTTTTTTCTTTCTTTTTTTAATATTAACACTTTCTGTCACCTTGTTCAAAGTACATTTTGCTGTTCCCAGAAACTGAGAGGCCAAACAGAAGCTCTCTACATTTTGACAAAGTCCAACAATACAAGATTTGAATTCATTTTCACAAATGTGGTTCCAGGAAGTCCAAGGCTGTTTACTTCGGTCATCGCCGTGCACAGGTATCACCGATCAGATGTTTTAATCTGTATAAATCAGAATGCAATGTGATGTGTTAACAAATGTGTACATTGTTTTGTTCATAGGGCCTACGAGACATCAAAAATGTACCGTGACTTGAAACTTCGAGGTGCCCTTATTCAAAACAAGCAGCTCAGACTCTTGCCTCAGGAACAAGTGTTCGACAAAATTAACGGGGTGTGGAACTTATCCAGTGACCAGGTACTGTGGTTGGACAGTCTTAAAGACTTTGACTGAGGTTAAAGTTATAGTAAGTGATTTGGAAAACCCTCTAGTCCCCACCAGTAACAAGATGTGCACATGCACACACTCTACAGTGAGGGGAAGTGCAACAGGCCAACAGCACATACATCAAGCCCCCCCCCCCCCCCCCACTCCATCCTGATTGGACGGAAGGCTTTTCTCCCAAAGCCCCAAACTGAAACTAGGCTTTTATGAGCTCAGGCGCTCACTGGGGACAGGGAGGAACTCCTTATAGGTCACCACACTCTATAGTAGGGAGGATTAGCCAAAAAAGAAGAAATAAATTACAGTATTTGAATTAAGTGAAGTCACTTACTATACCTATAAGGTTAGATTTAACCACTTCATATTTCATCTAATCATATTTTACATAGGTTATGTTTAGGAACACTGGTGACAATACACCTGGGGCTAATGTATTTTATGCAAGCATTCCAGTACTCCTCACTTATCGTATCTATGGTATCTTTATCTTCCGACTGGTTTGTCCAAATCAGTCGAGCCCAATTTTTTCTCTCTCTCTCTTGAAAATGTTTTTTTGTCATTAACTATACATTTGAACATACTGTACATAAAATGTGTCCCCTGCATGTACACATCCCAACAGTTAGACCTGATTACACTGGCAGCCAAATCTACCTTGAATGTAGCCTGATCAGATCTGTGTCAATACTCGCTAGGTAGAAATCTGAATACAGGCAGGTGACATGGACACACACATGGAATCTATATTTTTTTAAACAATGGGACTTGAGCCACACTAAGAAGTTGTTAGAAATCCATCCATTAATTTAGCCATGTGTGCCCCATAGTCATACAAATCTCACAAATGAGGTATAGTAAGGACCTCTATTGAATAGACCCTGGGCTCTATTTCCATCCATGCTGAACACCTTAACTCTAAACTACTTCGGCTTTCTTCCTTTTTACTATTTTGCAACATTTTTGAATAGTTAAAATAGCCAAGCTCACAGCGGGTTGATATATTTTAACTATTCAAAAATGTTTTTCAAAATAGTAAAAAATGGTAACATAGTTTAGGGATAAGCCTCTAAAAGGTCTCTGGTTCTATCATCAGCTCCTCTGGGTGCATGTCCTACTATTCTAGGCATTTAAGCCTTGTATTGTTCATCAGACATTCAAGTTTGCATCACTCACAGTAAATTATACGTTTTGGGACATTGATTAGTGGAATTTTGCTTTTTTTTATCTGTTTCTTCTAGGGAAATCTGGGAACTTTCTTTATCACCAATGTCCGGATTGTGTGGCATGCCAATATGAATGAGAGCTTCAATGTCAGCATTCCTTATTTACAGATTGTAAGTGTACACTAAATAAAAATGCTGGTCCAAACCTCAATTTCACAGGTCAGAAGTTAAAAATACATACTCAAATATATTGTAGTGACCCATTTGCAAACAAGGACAAGGTTGTTTTCACCAATGTTTTGGTGAAAGGAATCAGTGGGAATTATTTAAATAAAGATTTCTGCACTGCAGATGGATGGAAATACATACAATACATACAGGCTTTACACAGCCTAATACAAATGCAACCTTAAATACTACAATACTAAAAAAAATATTATTTTTCTCCATAAAAGCGCTCTATCAGAATAAGAGACTCAAAGTTTGGCTTGGCGTTGGTGATCGAGAGCTCGCAGCAGGTAGTTAAATCTAAATCAGCCATTTCAGAATATACTGTACATCTGTATATTTTGGCCAGTGACAAAAAGTGATTGTGTTTGTTTTAGACTGGAGGATATGTGCTTGGGTTTAAGATTGATCCAATGGACAAGCTTCAAGATGCAGTTAAGCAGATCAACTCCCTACATAAGGTGTACTCTGCCAACCCCATCTTTGGAGTGGACTATGAAATGGAGGAAAAGGTAAATACAGACATTACAATATGAGGAAAAGATTCCTTAAGAATTCTTAAATTATTTATCGTTAGGAATCATATATACAGGGGTGAAAGTGAGGGGGGTCGGGCAGGGACGCAGTCCCGGGAAAAGATTTCACGCAGGGACGCGCAGGGTCTAATAAAATGTTACGTTGAATAACCTGTCACCGCACGGAGAGAAGTCTCCTCTTGTCGGTTCACACAGCCAGAGCCACAGAGACACAGTATAGACAGAGTGATTCCTGTGACATGATGCATAATGCTCTTGATTCTTGTCATAGATGCCCCCTTTTCTACATTTCACCCTGAGGTCCCCCTCCCTCCAATGCAGTTTGCATTATACTTTAGCTACTTATTCATTGAATTAACTGAAACTAGGCTATAGTAGGCTATATAAACTCAATGGAAATGCAACCAAGACTAATAATAATAATATGCTGTAATGAAGCAGGTGTAAGGCAGGCCTGTTGTGTTTTATACTTGCCAAAACTTGCATTTTAGGGACACTGTGGAGTTTGGACCTCCAAAAATGAACGTGTCACGGGATGACATTTATAGACCCGGCAAGAAATGTGATCCACTTTCACCCCTGCATATATATCAAAAGCGGGGTCCATAGCATAATGCATATCAATCTGGTGGACCTTGAAATGAAAAAGGTTGAAAACCACTTCACTAGACTAGAACAGGAGACAGAAGCAGTACATAACAGTTTGACAGTTTGAATGAATATATATCACACAACCACATACATTAATGGCAAATTGATAGCAAAACTATTGTAATACTATTGTACTGTACTATAACTATGCCTCTGTCTATGATGACTCAATACACAATCATCTTCAACTTAAAGCCTGAAACTTCATCATGTTAAAACTGACTCAAAAAGGTAAATACTGCTTAACAACATGGTGATATGAGTACATCAATTGCATATACTGTAAGTTGGAATGTACCCCATGGCAGCTGATCTCGTTGTCATAGAAATATTTTCCGACTATGATTCCAGCCCCAGCCACTTGAAGAGCTGACAGTGGAACAGCCCCCTGATGATGTGGAGATTGAACCTGATGAGCAGACCGATGCTTTCACTGTGAGTTGATCCCAATACTTACTCATCCATCCTCAGGGATGTCATGATTTTGTTTTCACACTCTCAAAATAGCACGTTGCTAGTGTCAACATAATGAAGCACAAACAGTTAAGTGTGAACAAAGGTACTCACTAGGCAGCTGTTGCTTTGACCTTTCACTGACTGTTACTTCGTTGAATTGTGTTTTCTCTGAACTGGTTCTTATTTGTTCTTATTTTGGTTATTTTAAGGCTTACTTCGCAGATGGAAATAAGGTAAAGTGTCAGTCACAATCATTCCAGTTCTGTTACATAATCTCGGACATTCTATAATCTAAAAAACGCTCTGTCACTTTGCTTCTCTACTTTTCAAAGCAACAAGACCGGGAGGCTGTATTCTCTGAGGAGTTAGGCATTGCCATTGAAAAGCTGAAGGACGGTTTCACACTCCAAGGACTTTGGGAAGTTATGGGCTGAAATTATTTGAAACAATCTTTTATATTTACATATATCTTTTGTAAGTACTGTATGTAAGTACTGTATATAAGTTACTTTTGTGCTGTATTTATAGGTCTGTGTGAGTTGTGAAGATGTGTACAGTGTATAGTGGGTAGAAAATGTATTTTACATGTACATCTCATATAGAGTTGGTATGTGTTACAGAAAATATTTTAAATACAATTTGAATTAGAATGTTAAAAATATATTGGCATATTGAGTTGTGAAACTTGTCAATAAATACGTTTAGATATATTCTTATAAACTACATTTTTTGCAGTTTGTTACATTTTATAATTTCCATGTACCTTGTCCTTATTTTTTATCATGAGAGGGGCACAAGTCATTTGTACTGGGGACTGAGTCATTCATTCTATGAACAATGAGTGATAGGCTAAATACAAAGCTGTCAGGGTTAGGGTTAGGGACAAATGTCACCTGTTGTCGACACAGCTGTCGACACAGGAAGGTCACTCCCCCTGGGAAACTCATTTGAATTGATAACATACTGACCTGGGCTCATTCACACCTACAGTAGTAGTGACTCATTATTCCACACTATGCCCAGGATTACGTTCAGTTCTATCAGTGAAACATGAATCATTAATTTATATTTAGACACAGCCACTACTAATTTAGTACTCATGGCTCCATACGTCTAGACACAGGATATCATTTAGTTCTCTATATGTTTAGGCAAATAATTGCTATTGTCCCTGAAGGGATATTTGTTTTCAGTCTATTAAAAAGTAAACACTGTACACATAACCAACCAATATAGCACAAAACATCACAGAATACCCAAGGTCCACAGTGTACATCCTATCACCAGGGTATTTTTCTTGAATGCCACAATGTCTGTAGGGACAAAACCCCTGCTAAAACAATTTCATGGTTCTGTATTTTTGCCAGATGGCATTAGGTCGAAATTAGCAATGAAGTGGATGATTGGTGTAATTTGTTATTGAACGTGTTAAAATGGCCTTATCGTACATAACATAAAGGGTGGGTGTGGGAAGTAAGATAATCTTGGAAGCAATATGGGTAATATTGGAAAGTTTGTTTCTGTTCGGCTTGGACAGTACTGTGAAAAAAAAAAACATGCAGAACAATACAACAAAGTTAGTTTGTGACAAGTAGTGACTACATACTGTATGTTTGTATACACAGTGTATTATAACATTCCGTTCTATCAGTGATTCCGGAATCAGTTCTCTTTAGATGTTTGGAGAATACTAAAGCATGCAGGAAACACAACCGAAACAGGTCTAAATGTAACAGTATACTGTGGGTTATACGATGAATACATGTTTTACTGTAGTTTTTTAGGCGGATCTTTTGACTATATGATGGTCATTGGTTATTTTGGTGTGATCATATAACATTGTTGTGCCACCAGGGTGACAAGGATCCTCTGTTGTATTTACTCTGTGACAGCTGTGTGATGCAGGCAGGCTTTCACATTTGTCCAACCTGAATTCTTCCTAGATGGGGTGTTGAGCTATATTTAGGTGGGAGTGGTTATATTGAAGGGGCTTTAGACCTGGTGGCCTATAGTTCTCTGTCGGCTTGGACAGTGTGCTGATAACAGTCTCTCTGAAATCCACTTCCTTCTATGCAACATGGATCCTAAAGCCTTGAGGCATGACCTGCGCTTGTTTCAGAGCACTTTGCTTCAAGATGGGCTAAAAGAGCTCTTGATTGAGAATAAGCTAATTGACTGTGTGCTTAAAGTGGGAGACAGAAGCCTCCCCTGCCACAGGCTTATTCTGTCAGCATGCAGTCCTTATTTCCGAGAGCTTTACTTTTCAGAAGATGGCAAGCAGCTGGACAACAAAAAGGAGGTTGTTCTTGAGGATTTGGATCCCGATATCATGGAAATGATAGTGAAGTACATGTATTCAGCAGAGATTGACCTCACAGATGACAATGTTCAGGATATTTTTACTGTTGCAAACCGCTTCCAGATCCCTTCAGTCTTCACTGTTTGTGTGAATTACCTTCAGAGCAAGCTATCACGAGCCAACTGCCTGGCCATCTACAAACTAGGGCTGATGCTCGACTGCCCCAGACTAGCAGTGGCTGCTCGAGACTTTGTTGCTGACCGGTTTGAGAGTGTGGTCAATGATGATGATTTCCTGGACCTGGCTTCTCATGAACTCTTTGCAATCATTGGAGCAGATGCCCTGAATGTTGAGAAAGAAGAAGTTGTGTTCGAGTCCCTGATGAAGTGGATCAGGAAAGATAAAGAGAATCGCACCAAGTCACTGGGCGAAGCCTTCGACCTTATTCGCTTCCGTTTGCTCCCAGAGAAGTATTTCAAGGAAAAGGTGGAGAAGGATGATATCATCAAATCTGACCCAGAGCTTGTCAAAAAGATCAAAGTAGTCAAAGACGCCTTCGCTGGGAAACTCCCGGAGACAAAGAAAGATAGTGAAGGAGAGGACAGCACATTGCCTGGATATCTCAATGACAACCGCAGACAAGGCATGTATGCCAAAGACATGCTTCTAATGATCAGTGACACTGCTGCTGTGGCTTATGATGGCATTGAAAATGAAGCATTCTTGGCTGCAATGTCTGAGCGAATCCCACACAACCACGTCAGCGTGATATCAAAGAAGAATAACCTCTATGTCTTGGGAGGATTGTTTGTAGATGAAGAGAACAAAGATGCCCCACTACAGTGCTACTTCTACCAGGTACACAAATAAAGGCCTTTTCACTTGTTACTTAATTTTCTTTTCAAATATACTGTTCATGGATTATTATTTTTTTACTAAAGATTCAGTAACTAAAACAATATTTTTTTTCACAGTTGGATAGTCTCTCTAGTAACTGGATAGCTTTGCCACCAATGCCTTCACCCAGATGTCTGTTTGCTATGGCGGAATGTGACAATCTCATCTTTGCTGTAGGAGGCAAAGATATAAACTCCAATGAGTCTCTTGACACCGTTATGTGCTATGATATAGGGTGAGTATATATTGCCCAAATTGATTGACATTTTTATATATTGCATACTCATGCTGAACATACCTGTATACAGTATAATACTACTGTCATCATTCTACACTATAGGAAAATGAAGTGGACTGAAACCAAAAAGTTGCCCATGAAAATTCATGGCCACAGTGTTGTCTCTGAGCATGGACTTGTATACTGCATTGGAGGAAAAGACGATGACAAGTAAGCCTGCAGTAACCACAGTAAAAAAAAGCAAGCACATTTTGAATGCAATATGTATGCACAACACTACACTACACATATGAATGTCATATGAATGAATCTTTTTCTAAAAACCTTTTTTCTCCAATAATTTAGCAAAACAACCAATAAGATGTATGCATACAATCACAAGAAGTCTGAGTGGAAGCCTGTGGCATCTATGCAGACACCCCGATCCATGTTTGGGGCAACCATCCACAAGGGGAAGATTATTGTAACCGGTGGAGTCAATGACGACGGCCTCATCGGGACATGTGAAGCCTATGACTTTGGAACCAACAAGTATGTGCATAAATAGTAGTTATATGGAGTTATATTTATTAATAAGAACAGCATCTTAATAATGTATTAATCTACAAATTAATGAACTCCCTTTTAATTATGACCATTATTAAATTAATTAACTAAAATGTGCCTTGTTCAGGTGGTCACCCTTCACAGAGTTTCCTCAGGAGAGGAGTTCAGTCAATCTGGTCAGCTGTGGTGGACTGCTGTATGCGGTTGGAGGCTTTACAGTGGTTGAGAATGAGAACAAAGAGTGTGTCCCTGGTGAAATCACCGACATTTGGCAGTAAGTGTCCCATTTCTTTATTACATCAAATGATGCCTCCCTTTTCTAAGGATATATCGTAGGATTGTATTTGTATTTTTCAACTTGCACAGCATGCTGACAAATCTATATTTTCTTAATAGGTATGAAGATGAAAAGCAGTGGACTGGAATGATCAAGGAGATGCGCTACGCAGCAGGGGCCACTTGTGTGTCCATGCGCCTCAATGCTGCAAGGATGCCCAAGCTGTAACAATGAGAACTGTATATTAATTACTTTTGTTTGTTTTTGGTTGTGAAGGCAGTGCTTTTGTTTGTATTTATACTTGTGTCCCCACTAGGAAAATAATACTTGTTCTTGGTGTTTTTGCTTTTTCTTAATAAATCATATTTTAATTTTAAACCCTGCGTCTTTATTTTCCCATCGCAAGAGTGGACACACTCAGACTAGTAGAATTGGTTAACACACAATACAAGGTATAGGGAAAAAGAAAATATTTTATTACAAAACTTAATTCATTCCATTCTCATTACAAAAGGTCTCTAAGACACTGTCTTTTTATGAGGTCAGAATAAAGAGTATAATAAAGAGCACTTCATAGCTTCAAGCTCTATCAGACCTCAGTAAGTATATGTGTGTGTGTGTGTGTGTGTGTGTGTGTGTGTGTGTGTGTGTGTGTGTGTGTGTGTGTGTGTGTGTGTGTGTGTGTGTGTGTGTGTGTGTGTGTGTGTGTTCAGGAGCACTTGCCTGGGGGTCTTTGTGTGTGTAACATGTGATTATAGACGTCATCGAGACTACTTCCTGGACTAGGACCTGGACCGTTCAAGACAACCTTTGCTGCATGCCTCTTTCCCTCTTTCCTGACCATCTTCACTGTAACAGTAACTATCAATAAAGGCACAAAAGCCAAGAACAAAAAAAAGCTTCAATACCGCCCATTCAAGAAGGGAGATCTGAAAATATTTTCTTCTTAAGATAGTCCTTCCAGGCATCTTCTGTTGAGAGCTCCATGGAGTTCCATTCAAAATGAGGGATCTGTATGTGCAAAAAACAAAGCAAAAAATGGTTGTTGAATACTGAATATTTGTTATTTTGTTGAAAGTCATACAAGTAAACATACACCACATTCAACCTCCTCTTGGCTTGCTTCTCTCACCTGAACAACCTGATACCCAAGGATTTCTAGGTGCCTCTTTTTCATCATGACTTCACCTTTCATGTGACGAGAACTTTTGCAAAACGACTTGGAATCCAAGAAGTCCACAGCAACACTAGCAAATGAAAACATGAAGTTGTACACACATTTTAAATACATAATTAGAAATATATATATATATATATATATATATATATATATATATATATATATATATATATATATATATATATATATATATATATATATATATATATATATATATATATATATATATATATATATATATAGTTTTCCCAGTGGTACATATTAGTGGTGGGACAGTTCAGCTAGCCCATCGTCCTTGGTTAGTAACCAGGGGTTCTCAACCCTTTGAGTTCCGGCCACTACAAAGGGCCCCAAATTATTTTTTTCGTGCCTGAGCTAAAAATGGAAATAACAGTTTACATAGCACACATACTGCAAGCATTAACTTTCCTTAATGATTCTACCTGGTTATAGTATATATTTTCTCCAGCATTAATGTTATTGCAGTGGACTATTTGTATTGGATGCGGGAATTATAAATCTATAGTCTGTTCGTTCATTGAAGCTATACCTTATACAATGCCATGTCTGCATAAGTAATGAACTATAAAATATATAATCCTGCTAGGTCATCAAGGCTGGGGCAAGTGCTATGGGGTGAAAGGTGCCTGCAGTTCCAATTGCAAAGGGAAGTTTGTTCAACAGATCATTCGTCTGTTTTTGCTTTTGTCATGTCATGTTGTGGAATATATTCTTACCGTCGTGCTCCAGGTGGCAACTCATTCCTGTTCTTTTCCATCGAATCAGAGCCCCATTGAACATTTCCACTGCCAGAGATCTGCAGTGTGTTTGGCTCGATGTAAGGCACAGGCTGATAGTTCTTGTCCAACACGCATTCAAAGTCTAAACAACAAAGTACAATGCGATACAAAAGTATTGCTTAGCAAAGCAGACTATCATGATAAAATTGTCATAATAATGGATTGCATTTTATAGCACTTTTCCAAGTGCTCAAAGTATTTTACAATGGTCCATTCATTCATACTGTACATGAAGCAGCGAACAGTCAATGTGGAGAGGAGGAGCCGGGATTCGAACTGCCGACCCATGGATCATGGATCATGGGTGATCTGTTCTAAATACATTGCCTTCCAAATACATACACTACTTGCCTACTGTGTAGAAATAAGGGGTGAGAACTGCCACTCGAGCACAATTAATTCCGCCCAGGACCTCACTCAGCATTCTGTGAATTTGCTGTTGCACATGACTGATATATCCATTCCCTGGAAAACATTTGACAGAACTTTTAAATTGTTTATGCAGTTATTACAGCGCACTTTCTTCTTTAGTATCTTTTCACTACTCTGACAAACAGTCCTGGACTCCTTTACCTTTCCTCCGCATCAGCAGACAGTAGTTCTCATGAAACCATGGAACCTGAAACTCAGGACACTCAAGACACGCAGCTCGATTCAGCTCCATAAGCCGCAGTCGAATCCGCATGTTGAGTGTATCCGGCAGGGCTGTCAGGAGATGTTTTGTTATCATTGATGAACCACTGATCCTCTAAAGTGTGATTTGATTGATGCAAAACTAATAATTTATATGCAATTGCCCTTGATCATCATTCTTACTTTCTATTTGTGAGTCCAGCTTGCTGAGAAAGTTTATGCTAAAGATTTCTCTTATCAGTTCCTCTGGGAAACGATCGGCCATGGCCAGTGTATAGGCAAGAAGCACTAGAAAATGGGGAGCAATAGAACCTGGAGACAAAACAGATCAAAATATGCAAACATAATCTTTAAATTCCACTTGACAATTACATTGTGTCTGAGCAGATTGACAAGGAATGTACCAAATTATGTAGTGTTTGAGCCACTCCGTTTAGAGCCTCCTATATTCAGCTAGTGTAGATTTTTGCCCCAACACAAACATTAAATGCTATTGGTAATAAATGGAGGATTTACTGTACATCATGTATCTGAGCAAATCGTCTATATTGTTATAACACAATAATTAAATGAGAACGTATGTGTCTGACGAGACCAGAACAGTGGCCTAGTGGTTAGAGTGTCCGCCCTGGAACTGGGAGGCCGGGGTTCGATTCCCGGTCGGGTCATACCAAAGACTCTAAAAAATGGGACCCAATGACTCCCTGCTTGGCACTCAGCATCAAAGGGATGGATTGGGGGTCAAAATCAGCTAATGATTCCCGAGCGCGGCAAGCTGCAGCTCACCGCTCCTTGGAGCTCACCACTCCAAGTGATGGGTTAAAAGCGGAGGTCCAATTTCGCTGCGGTAACGTAGTGACAAATCATGCGACTTTGACTTTGAGAACGTATGTGTGTCTGAGCAAATCTGTATTAGTTTGTGTTATCGTTGTGATTTATGCCTTTTAAACTTTAGTCTCTCTTCTGTGGATAAATGATGCATCACAGTTATGTTGTGATTTATCACGACCCAAGCTGGCTATGTCTGTGACGTATTTGTCTTTATACAAATACTTTTTGAAAAGTCTATGAGGAAAATGAATGGGGGGTTGGGGCTGCAGCGCTTTATAGGAAAGGACTTTGGGTAAACACCTATTATGTTTATATGTATTATTAAATAAAGATATTAACAATTATAAAAAATATAATAAAAAACACTGATATTCACTTACTGATATGAGGTGTAAAGTGCTGAATGCAAACTTCAAACAAGTCATCTGTGCCAGGAGGATCATAATTCAGTGCAGCAAAGGGCAGCAGTATATCATATATCGCTGAAGGATGGATCTTAAAGACAAGAGAAAACAAAATGCAGTAAATGCGACATTTACCTTTAATACTGTATTTAAAATGTAGTTATAGCATCTCTAAAACACCTTGCCAATGTCTTTAGCTGCCACACAAGCAACACGATCCATCAATGGAGTACATAGATAGTGTGTGCGAGTAATGAAGGAGGCCAAGTCAGGTATATTGCTCCAGTTTATCTGGTCCATCATCCTCTGTAATGCGACCATGGTCTCCTCCAGCAGCAATTCATCAAACCACTCTGTGGCGACGTACTTGAGCTCTTCTAGCACCACGTCCAGACGATCAGTTGTTTGGAGTCTCTCGCGCCCACAGTGGTTCAGTGTCTGCATTAAGCGGACATACTTGCTGGGAGTGTTGGGACGGTAGGAGGTGTCATTGCGCATCCATTTGCCAATCGCCATGGCTAAAGTGCTGAGGTCACTAAGAGAACACTGTGGCAGCACCGCCTCCACCCGCAAGATCACACCTTCATCAACTCGTGGGTAGGGCAGCATTGACAAGACGCGGGTCAACCAGGTCACTTCATAAAGGAAGATGCTGTTCTGCAAGAAGCTGAGAGAGAAAATGGAATTAGTCTAGTCCCTCCAAATAAAGATAGGTCCATCCATCTTCGACAGCTTATCCGTAGTTGTGGGGACTTCCTCCTGGGGGATCCCGACACGTTCTAAGGCCAGTGAGTCGATGCGTTTCTTCCAACTGCGCCTTGTTCTGCCCCGCCGCCCTGGGCTCTCCTCCCAGGCAGTGGTAGACTGTGGGACATGTGAGGACCTCCCTAGGAGGTATCCTAAACAGATACCACCTAAGCTGGCTCCTTTCCAGGTGAAGAAACAGCGACTCTACTCCGAGTCTCTTGGAGTAGAGTGTGACTCAACTTCTCAATCCATCTCTCTGGAGATGCCTGCCACCCATCGGAGAAACTGAATAAAATGCCCGCCTAAATGAAACTGTTGCTTAATGCTGACGAAATTATACTTTTTACTTGTGGTTAGGGAATATTTTGCAGTCGCAGCGAGTCGCAGCGAGTCACAGGTTTGCCTGACGACCTTTGCTGCGTGTCACACTTGGTCTATCCCAATTTCCTGTAACTCTACACTGTACTGTAGTCCAGAAAAAGTAGTAAAAATATTTTGGTAAGAAGACAAAACATATGCTTATATTAATTAAATTAATAATTATATACAGTATGCAGTGGGGTGGGGTCCTTGCTACATCCCTTTCTCAGCTCTCTCTCTCAGCTAAGGAGTCTAGGGCCTGATCTGTGCCCTAGATGTTATCTATTTTCATCTCACAATATAACAATGATATAACAATATATTGCCTCACCGTAATCCAATACAGACAGATGTAGGAAATTGGTATGTATGAAGATATAGCAGTTAATGATCAAACAATTACTCACTTGACCAGAATATTCCTCAATTTAACAAACAGCTCTGGGTTCTGGTAATGCAGCAGATAAAGTGCTCTCGTAAATCTGGTCACTTCCATCGGCCTGTAGAGGTGAAGGTTTTTTTGGAATACTGATGCGACCCTGTCAAGAAACGACGAGATAACGTCATTGCATTTCATAAACTATACTGTAGAAGCTACTTGGACATACTACATGACAATGACAGAGGTAAGCAACTTACTTGCTGATCAGCTGAAGATTCCTACAATTAATCTCTGCTAGTGCTTCAACAACAGCCAGGGCCTCGAGGGCACTGAACTCATCAGCTAATAGGATCGCTGTGTTTTCAAGTCTAAAGGGATGTAAATAGCATATTAGAAATATATTTTGTAGTGCCACCAGTGTTGCAAAATTATAGACAACTTTAAAGTTTTAACCAGTTAACCTTGATTAATCAAGTATATTATAGAATATTATACCTCATTACTGTGTTTGGTTCAATCTACTAATACAATACTAATACTAATACAATTATGAGTCCGACACCCCACCCAACACCCAACCATAAAACCTAACCTCACAGGAAGATGCGTGTTCATTGCCACCTGCCACAGCCCACATGTTGAGTTTTATCCCAGCGACAGGTCAGTTCAAGTTGTAGCTGGCCATGCATGTCAGCAGTGAGTGTGTTGTCAGACTAATGGCTGCGGAACTGTTAATATGTCTAACAAACGTATGAACCCCACTTCATTGACCGTAGTCTCCGAGAGGGGGCTATACGAGCCCTGCTCCTTTTCTACCTCTGCAAAAAAAATCCTTCGGTGACTTATTTTGCGATACGTTGTAAGCTTGTAGACTGGCCATTTTCGGCAAATGTTTCTCCTCCAGAATAAGAACAATCAGGTTTTTAGTGTCTGTGTATAAAACCACCCTATAAAAGAATAAGTCAAACAAACCCTTCTCTGATTTCTGGACTGGCCATGGGACTGAGAGCAGCAAACAGTTTGGTGAAGGTGAAAGTGTCAGTGCTTGAGTCAATCAGTTCTAGTAGTCTCAGTTTAACTGCCAGCCTGAAGTCACAGCTGTTGAACCCTAATTGCTGATACAGCCCCATGATCACGCTGATTTCCATGACATCAAGCTGGCCAACGATTTCCATTAGGTGTTGGTTGCACTTCGCCAGCAGAGGCTGGTGGCTGTGCTTGACGTTACGCAGGAAGTGCACCACTCTCCTGCAGTTGTTGAGTTGTAAGGCACCTGGGGCAGTGTCCAGAACATCATATGCCCTGCTTATGAGAGCGTCACGCAAATGAGGAGACACCAAGGCAGACACACTAATCATCAGTGTGCTCAGGATCCTAAGAACAACAAACGCCACATAAATGCTGTTACAGTATACAGTATATTCGAAATGGGAAACACATTTTTTGTCATTATATTCTGAAATAATTTAAAAAATGCCTAATCAAAATGTTTTAACAACAAAGAGAAACACATTTTAAAGGGATTTTCATCACTTCGGCCTCATTTGTATACCTAGCATCATCGATAGTCGACAGCTTCTGATCCAGAATGCTAGTAATTTGACCCATCAGAGGGCTATGATACAGCTGTTGATCATGTAGACATACTGAAAACTTGGAGAGGGATGACAATGGAAAGCTGAAAAACAAATTAAATAAGTTATTCGTAATTATGATAACAATAATTCCACATGCATTTACATAGGGACATGATGTAATGTAGCCACAATGCAACTCTAGATTATTTTGTAAATGGGATGAATCTAGATTTGCAATACCCTGCATTGACTCCAACATAATAAAACAAGGAATCATCTGTGACCTGCTTGTATTAAATAACGTTAAGCAACATTACAGCTATAGGGAAAGGTTGAATTATCCTCTTTGAGTCTTTCTATATGCAAACGTATGTTTGATCCATTGTAGACATGTTATGAGCTACTTTTGGTAAATGAAGTTGATTCTTTTTTGAAGTAAGCCCTGTGTACCAAATGTTTAGGATCTACACATAGTGGAGGAGCCACCAGCCCGACCCTTTACAAACAAGTGCCTCTAAAGTCCAGCACTTTTATTTACTGACAGAAAGTAGCTCATAACATGTCTATGGAGGATTTTTATCAAACAAAAGCTTTGCAGATGGAAAGAGGATAATTCAACCTTTCCATACAGCTGCAATGTTGGTGAGTTTAACATTGTTTTATACATCAGATCACATAAGATTTTTCTTTTTGTTACTGGGGGTATTGCACCTCTAGATTCTAGAAAAAAATCCAGAGTTGCATTGTGGCTAGATGTAATGTACTGTACCGGTGTAATCTGAGCCATGCTTCTGAAACCAGATGTTGGACAAGAGTATCATGATGTTCCACATTGAGCCTGAAAGAATCCAAAGATACTGAATGACTGATAAGTGGCAGTTTCACATGAGACTGACCATGTGGCCCCCAATATATCCATTCATATTGCCAGCATGAAGCCAAGTAGCCAACATGTCTTCCTTACCTGAGAATATTGTAAAGCATGTCTACCAACATGGAATCCTCCATCAGGGTAATTTTATTCTCGGCCAGGACGCGGAGGGTCAGGAACTCTGGGTGGTTCTTGATATTGTCAACAGTCCTAAGCATTTGTGGTTTCTGCCTCTGGAACTGCCACAGCATCCCCACAGCATGACCAACATGGACCACGTTGAGTTTAGCCTTGTTCTTGCCCACCACCTCAAACACTTGCTCCTCACCAGAGCAGACCTGCAGCCTCTCCAGGAGACAGTCGCTCTTCGCCCCTGAGCCTGCATGTAGTGCCCTGCTGCTGGGCAGTGTGCGCAGGCAGGAGTTCACTGATCGGAACCGAAACAAAGCCATGAGTCTCCCTCAGACGGCTAATCGAAGGTCTACCGGCAGGTGCACTTAAGCCCCTCCAATTGATCCAAAATGCCGCAACCCGCTTGGTCTTTAACCAGCCAAAATTCTCACATGTCACTCAATTGTAAGGACAATGTCATACACTACTACATGGAATGACTGGCTCTTATTCAAACACTAGGATCTTGGCGAGGTCAAAATGATCTGTAGGCATTCTACAATCTACAGAGATACACTCATACGAATCAACTTATTTAGAATCAATTATGTTTAGTACCAGCTTGTCAGGTAACTATGGTAATATTAAAAACAATCGCGGCGGTGATGAGAGGGCATTTGGAACAGCAGGACCAATGTCTGCTGAGTAGTGCCAAGTGTCAAATCAAAGTCATCATCAGAAAAAATATATATATATATATTTGGAAACGATATCTCACATTTTGTCAATGACGATTAGTGTATAATATACACTATACACTATGCCACCCAGGAAACTATAATCTACATTTAAAGCAGGAGGTGTTTAGAGTCTGAGACTTTATTCCCACTGACTGACCACACGTGTCTGGATCAAGCAAAAAAAAAAAAAACGACTACAATATTAAGTGAGGAGTCAGAGTGACAGCATATGACGTGCATCTAAATTATACTGTAGCGGCATGAATGGCTGTGTCCACAATCCACATTGGATATATCCACATAAAAACTTGTCCGTGCACTATGTAATAGTGATATAAACATTCCACTCCCCTCCTAGCCTAGCCCACTTCCCTAGCCACTAGCCAGCAGTGACGTCAAAACAATGTAGGCGCATGTTTTGAGGCACATAGAGTCTATGAAGGGCGGGTCATATATGAAGTGGACACGTGGATAGAGCAAATAACGCCGACCGGCACAAGGAGGGATACAAATGGAGCATACCGTGTTGTCGGCAAAACACCCATTACCGAGAACGGAGGAGTATATGCGCACGAGTACTTTCAAAACGTTTGATTTTAAGGCAACTGTAGGAGATGTGAGGCAGAAAGGAACAATTCAGGATCTGGCTGAGATGAAAGAACGGTTCGATTTAATTATCATTTTGAGGAAAGGGTCGAGAGACAGGAGTTATATGTATGTTTAATTTCCAGTATTCCGGTAAGTAAACTCGGGTAAACCAGGAATCCAAATGTAAAGACTGGAAATAAGACACCAGTAGGTGGAGGTAATGGAGCATAGATGATTTGCCCGAAAGAAGGAGAAGAAGAGGCGCGCGCCGCGCGCGTCTGTTTTCTGTTCCTCTGCTGTTGCCGTAGTGGCGGTTGTTGTGGGCGAATTCGGTTCAGCTGTTGCAAGGAAGGCAGTTTAAAAACAATCGTTTTGGTATGTATTATAAACGATAAAATACAACGGAGTGGACAGCTGTGGTTTCGTTTAAGTGAACTTAGCTCTTTTTTCCACTTTAGACGCTGTTTAGCCTCCGTCTGTACCAGTTAGGCAACTTTTAAAGAAGCCTGGTTAGTCAACTTGGCTAACTGACAGGCAGTTGGGCACATTAGCTTGTTAACTTTGGGCTGAGTTAATCATGATCCGACAGACAATCATCAACAACAAACAATGACATCCATAGATTCCATACAAGTTTAACATAATGTTAACTCTGGTCCAGGTGGAACCCAAGACACGCTAGTGGTCCCCCAGCTAAATAGTGGATTTGGTTTTCTTTGGACATTGGCTTGTCGGTACACCGTTATCAGTCTTGTGTTGAGTTAGTTTGCCCGTAAAAAAAGTTTGGCGTCTGTTTACTACTATTACTAAGTATATTTTGCTGTAAGACATTAGTTAATTAAGGCAGTTTTAAATAGATATACTCAGATACCAAAATAACTTCTACAGAACAAAATAATTGTTGAAAATACAAATCCCAAATAAAATAAATAATAATTATCATGATTACGTTCTGAAAGTAACAGTAGGTTATATAATTATGTTAAAACACAGCATTGTGAGAATTCTGTTTTATTTGTGCAAACTTTGCATCTATTCGTCCATCCTCCTATATCTAATCAGTGAACGATTAGAAGATGGAGGAGGTGACCAGGTTGTTGTCTTCTGGAGACTGTGTTAAGTTATGGGACTCCGGTTCTATGATGGTGGTGGACCAGTTTAACCCTCACAGCCCCTCCCACCCTGTGACCCAGGTCTGCTGGAGCAGCAACAGTATCCTTGGATAAAGGTGCTACAGTATATAAATGCACCATTTACTGTTTAGAACAGGGGTTGACACTATGGTCTCAGAGGCACTTGCCTATCTCTCTCTCTCCTTCCCTCTCTCCCTCATTATAGCCAATCACAGTGCAGCAGTCTCCAGCAGTTTCATAACGAGCCAATAGAGTGGTGATGAGGTAGCCTGGTACCACAGACTGATTTGTCGATGGCAACATAAACGTTCAATATATGAACGTAGAAGTTTCCATCTCCAATCATCTCCAATCTGATTGGAAATGGAAACTTCTACATTCATATATTGAACGTTTATGTTGCCATCGACAAATCAGCCTGTGGTACCAGGCTAGTGATGAGGTGGAGTTGGATTCAAAACTGTTTACAAACACAGATTTTGTACACACTAAAGTTGCCTATGTTACCTTTAACTTGTATGATATTAGTGTTCTGTCCGTAGTTTTAATTAACAAAAACTGTCTATAACAAGAAACTAGCTTTCTTGGATGGTAGGGAAACTCTTTCATGGCAAGGGCCCCAACATTTTAAAAAGAAAAGATCATTGAAGGATCCCCCCAGTTCGGCATGCACCACAGAAATTATGGACAGCTGCAAAGGTGCTCCAAAACATAATTTTAGGTTGCACAGATTAAATTTCAGGTGCAGTTGTCAGCAAAATGGTTGCAAATTTGAGCCCTGGCTTGAGGAAACCTATGTCTTTTTCAAACTGGTGGTGACGTGAGCTTGTAGATTATTTTTTGTTTTGTTTTGTTGTTGTTTTTTGCCAGAGTGCACACCATAGACACTTCACACTCATTGCCTAAACTGTGTGTGGTTCCACAAATACAAAAAAAAAATGTGCACCTGCTTAGTATGGCAACCACATAGTAAACCTGACCTGAGTTGGTGTCAAGTTTAGAAGTATAAATCAAGCTTGAATATTGTATCTATCCACTAGAATTTATCCTTGACTTCAGATCTCAGACCAGTATGTGGCGAGTGCCAGCAGTTCTGGAGACAAACTGGTGCTGTCCAGCATCAAGTCTACTGCTGCCCCTGTGGTAGTACTGGCTGAGGGGGTAAGCCATAATGCGTGTGTGTATGTGGTTTTACTGCGTTTAGATTTAGGAATAAGGTAATGTTTAGGCACAGTTTTGCTGAGTTTATACGTTTTGGTTATAAGATTAGCTTATGCCATGCAAGAAGCACACAAATCTCACTATAAATTGCTGGCTGTGTGTGTTTGTATAGAAAAAGCAGACTCGTGTGTGTTTGAGCAGTTCATCTCAGTATCTGCTCAGTGGAGGCCTGGACAACACTGTCAACATCTGGGACCTGAAGAACAGGAGACTGCACCGCTGTCTGAAGGTTGGTCAATGTCAACACACGATGATGAAATCTTTTCTTCCTTCTGATTACTTCTCCCTTTGTTTTTAATGTAACTTGAAAGCCATTTAAAGTGTTTTTTTATGCTTTATCGTCTTTTGTTTTGACATATCAATATTACATAACAGTCCAAAATCGTATGTGCAGCCAAGATTCTCATACCTCTATACCATATACTATTGGTGGTTTATTATCTTAGCTGTGAAGGGATACAGCACAGTACAACTTGAATTCTGATACTCTGCAACATGTGTGTGTGTTTGTGTATGTGTAGGAGCACACTGAAGAGGTGACGTCTGTTAGCTTTAACAATAATGACACTTGTATTGCATCGGGTTCAACCAGTGGAGACATCATTCTCCACAGTATGACCACCAACATGACCAGCAAGGCCTTCGGACATGGAACTACACAGGTTTGAGTCCCCATCACCCACAACATGCCGTAACAGTAGTAGCAATTACATTGTTTTTTATTTGTCATCTGACTGCAGGTGGCGTCATTATCATTTTACCCAGACATTACTGGTTTGCAAATACTTTCTGGCCTTGACAGTGCAGGCATCCAAACAAAAAAAAATCGGTATACTGCTACTAAAAACATTGAGTAAAGGTATTTGCACCTGGATGCGTTCCCCTTGCGGAGACCAGACCCAGAATACACACACAGTCCCGCAAAACATTGTTGCACACAGATTGCGTTGCGTAGTCCGTTGTGTATTATTTTAATGTTCTCGCTCAAATCCGCAGAACAACATTCGGAGCACAGTGGAGTTGAGTCGACAGTAGTGGTGCTCGCATTTGGAGAAGAGAAAAAGAGAATACATCTTTTCAAACATAATTGTCTGGCTTATATGCAAATAAACAAGCGTGTATCCAATGCAACGAAACATAAATCGCTTTGTAGAACCGTAGTGATCAAAGACATAACACTACAGGCCAGCTGCAATCGATTATAATTTAAACCAGTGGTGCCTAAACATTTCATTTCAAAACAGTCAAGGGCCCCCAGTTGAAAAGATGTACCAGCTCAGACCACATAGAACATTTTACGGCACAGTGATTCTCAACCTGTATGATTTCAATGTTTGATGTACAGACCCCCCATTTAATGAATAATCAATGTGCCATGCATTGATAATGTTTTTCACTGATGTTTCAAAGAAAAAGTGATGATCATGATGATGGCTATAGTAGGGCTATATTATGGAATCAAAAACACTGAGAAGTTTAAGCGGTGTACCAGTAGGCTATAATGTCCTTTTCTGGTCATCGTTCATAACACAAGGACAAGGAAACTCACAGTCAGCAATCCTAGAATAAGAATATCATTTAATGAAGAAACGGTAGCCTATTGGATCCCTATCTGCCTTTTCCACAGAAAATATACACAAAACATGAACATAGCCTATGTACTTAAGCCTATGTACTAAAACCACTCAAAATGAATGTAGTTTCTAGATTAGATTTGGGTAGATCCTACCCAAATCTATAATAATGATGCTGACGTGGCAGGCCATTACCAGCTGTCAACCTGTCACCCACTGCCAGACCTAGATGTGCATAATGCACGGTTGAGCTGCAGAATCTGGATAAAATTGAGGCTTAATCTGAAACATTTTTTACAAGTAACACACAGAATTCCACGCCGGTTTGCAAGAGTGATTGACATAATGTTATTATGATTATGTTTTTTTTTTTTTCTTGTTTTTTTTTTGTCCCGGAAATCGTGTCAGTGTAAACACCTTCACAGTAGAATCGTAGATTCATCATTAACTCTTTGAGAGCTAACCATTCTGGGAAAACAGGTGGAAGTACTGTGCTAAGCATTTTGAGTGATGTCACTAGGGATGTCACTAATTTAAAACAAGGCCAATAAAAAACAAAGTCCTATAGCGACATTTACATGCCATATACCGTCTGAAAGAGCACACTCGCTGCTTTCACAAGAAAAAAAAAATCATTTATACCACCTATCGTTCAGGACTTATTGCCATTTGAATGCTATAGAGACATGAGCAGTCTTGTAAAAATACATTGTATAGAGACATTGACAGACAAATATATATATGAACCAAATAAAGATATTGTACATGCTATACACCGATTGACAGCCCTATTTGTCCATTTTTAGGGGGAAAAAAAATTACATTCCTCCCATCTTCCGTTCGTCTGTAATTGTCATTTGAATTCAACTTGCGTTGTGGGCCAACACCATATCATTTATGGAATAATATTTTTCAGGTCTATATAATATAATTATGTTGACAGTAATATATAAAAAACCATATACCATATGAAAGGGCACACCCTCTGCTCCAATAAGAAAAAAGAAAAAAAAATATGCCATCTATAGTTCACCAATTATTGGGGATTTTATGTCAGAATCCCTGCAATAGTCAGAGAAATGCCTCAGATCTGTTGCGTGTGCGCACGTGTGTGTGCGCACGTGTGTGTGTGCGCGCGCGTGTGTGTGTGTGTGTGTGTGTGTGTGTGTGTGTGTGTGTGTGTGTGTGTGTGTGTGTGTGGGAGGGGGGGGGGGGCTGTTGTGCTTTCTTTGCAAAGACGTTTAGCGTAGCATAACTTGAAGACCACACACACGCACACGCACACGCACACGCACACACACACACACACACACACACACACACACACACACCCAACACACACGCGCGAACGACCCAGATTTTCCTAACGATCATTAGCGAGCTGCAGGTGCCTGCCTGACTGCTCTTCCATAACGCCCCTCTGCCTCCGACAGAGAGAGAGAGAGAGAGAGAGAAATAGAGAAAGAAAGAATGCAATCCCCATGCGAGTGCAGTCACACTGTGTCCAGATGACTAAAGTAAAATAGCCTCTTGCATTTGATGAAAAAAAAAACAAGCGATCGCTTCACAATGCTGTTTTGCTAAGAGCAGAGAGAGAGAGAGAGAGTGCAGGGGACTGACGAGTGCTAAGGCTCTGCTACGTCCAGCCCTCTCTCCTTGTGTTTACTTCCTCAAAGCAGGGAAAAAAATGGGTAGGGGGCGGAGTATTGGTTGTGATGTCATCAGGGCCTTAAAGCAACAGTATACTACAGCCCCATTAGGGATTTAATGCATACAGCTTGGGTTTTAATTGAAAAAAATATGATTGAATGATAAATGTCTGAACGACGTATATGTATGAGCTTAGCCTCCAGGTGGCGCTGTTCTACAACGACGTATATATACCCACTCAGCTCTTAAAGAGTTAACAGCAGTAGTATATTTACCACATGAACCCAACATTCCTGTTCTTGGGGGACAATTGGACAAAACAATAGCCGATCTACAAGTTTACATGTTGAGCTTGTTAAAGGTAATAGAGCTGCGAAGTAACGTCACCCCATTCCCCATTCATTTTTCTCAGACTTTTCAAAAATTATTCATATAAAGATGATTACGCCGCGGACAAAGCCAACTCGGGTCGTGACAAATCATGATGACACACCCAATCTTTTTGGACACTGCCGTTTTCTACTTCTTGCTAATTGGATATTTTATGAAATATTGTGTGTGTTGTCATGATTTGTTACGACCCGAGTTGGTTTTGTCCACGGCACAATTGTGTTTTTATTAACAATTTTCGAAAAGTCTGCAAGGAAAGTGAATGAGGATTCCCTTTCTGGGACACAGGCGACGTCACGAAAGGGGTGAGGCTGCGCAGCTCTATTGGCTCATTATGAGTCTGACTGCCGTGCTGTGGTTGGCTAAAAAGCTGCCTCACCCCTCACCCTCCCACACAAATTGGCACCGCCTTTCACAAGCCCGACAAATGTTTTGTTTTCACGATGTGTTAACAACAACAAAGTTCTGGACCTGCTGCAGGACGAAGCAAGTGTCTGTCTGCAGAGAAACAGCTGCAGCATCAAAGTAGAACCAATGTAGATGGGGGGGGGCAAAACATAGCTATACCTGTATATCTATTTTGATTTTTGGCTAGAAGGTTGCCTCCATTACCTTTAATTGACAAAGGGGATTTGGCGTACTGTACATGGGGAAAACAACAGCCCAAGTGCAGTTGTCTGACTAAGCTCTGTTGTACTAAGAATAGAGGGCTTTAAGTGGTTAATTAACAACCCTTTTCCCTGTGTGGTCGACAGCCTGTCCGTGACCTTCGCCTGTCCCAGCTGAAGCGCTCTCTGTTGGGCAGTGTGTCCGACAGCGGCACGGTGGTGCTCTGGGACTCCAACACGCAGAAGGAGCTCCACTCCTTCCACAGCGCCCACAAAGCTCCGGCGTCAGGCCTGGCCTTCTCCCCCGTCAGTGACCTGCTGTTTGTCACTGTGGGGCTGGACAAGAAGATCATCTGCTATGACACGGGCAGCAAGATGTAAGTCCTTGTCGTCCCCACCAGCAAACTGACGTGCTTTATTATTGGCACTTATTATTGGCTACCTTACTGTTGGAATGTAGCTCAGACCGATCTACACATCTTGACAAGTGTGTGCTAATTGTGTTCTTTAGATTGCATTCAGATGTTATTTGTGATGTTTAGTTGTACACATGTTGTTTTAGGCTAGTGGTTTTCAACCATTTTGATACCAGGGCCCACTTATTTATTCAGCAGTGAGCCACGAACCACCATTTGACGTTTTAGCCCTGTAGACCCCAAAACTAAACATTTCTTTTGCTTTTGTCCACAATACCAGGCTGGATTTATGAAACAAAACAAACAAACAATAGATCAAAAATGACTTCTACATTCTCTTAATTGTGTAAACTTGGGCTAATTCAGATGATTAATATTTTAACTATTGAATGTAAAATGGACCCACTCTCAAAGAGTTTATCATTTAGCTGGGGACCACCGTCGAACTCTCTCAAGGACCACTAGTGGTCACCGGACCACTGGTTGAAAACCACTGGTTTAGACGGCTGATATTGCTAGGAAAGGAAGACAAGGACAAACAAGCCTTCTAGCTTTCTTGTGTTTTCATCCTTTTGAGTTATTTTTCTATGTGAACTCAACAGGATTGAAGTACCCCCAACCTCCAAATCTCAGCAGACACTAACCACTAAATTCCTTAATTGTGTGCATTCCTGTGTGTTTTTCCCCAAGTGTGCTGCGGAGTCTCCGCGTGGACTGTCCGATAACGGCGGTAGATTTCACTCCGGACGGGACAGGGGTGGTGGTCGGCACCACCCAGGGAAAGATCTACCACTACGACCTCAGGAACTCCAGTGCCCCCACCAGGACGACTGCCGCACACAGAACCTCCGTCACCAGTCTCCGCTACCAGATGACCAACACAAAAGCCAACAAGGTAGTAACAACACCACACAATGGGTGCACTAAAGCACTTTTGTTTTCATTATGTAGGAAAGGTAAAGGAAAACTTATTCGTTCATCACCCCAAAAATTGGTCCGCGACCTAGAATTGGGCTCCGATCCAAATTTATTTGGTTTCATTTTTACACTCAAAAAGTTGCATCTGGTTAGCCGACTTTCCATCGTTTAGCCTATGGACCACCTGGAATCAATCGTCGTGTTGAAAACCACTGTTTTATAACGTTGTTACCAGCAATGCACACAACCTCTCAATCTGTCTGTTTTCAGTCCAATAAAGGAATGTCAAGTAAAGTTTCCAACATCAAAAGGGTTTCAATCAAGTCGGGCCCTACTGTCAGTGCTGTGACCACACCTGCGCCCAGCCAGACCCTAACCCCCAGCCAGAGAGACGCAGGTCAGTATTATCCCTACAGAGACACTGCGTAGATATTTTTGCTTAATGCTGTATACCAGGGGTTTTCAACCTTTTTAGATAACAGGGCCCACTATTCATTCAGCATTTGAGCCACGGACCACCATTTGAGGACATTTTAGAAGCAAAACTCCAAAACTAGAAATGTCTTATGCTTTTGTCTATATGAATTTGGGGAACAAAACCGGCAGAGATGCAGATCAAAATGACCATTAAACTTCTACATTCTTTAGTTGTGTAGACTTCGGCTAATGCACATGATGAATATTTTAACCCTTGAGAATGTAAACATGAAACCAAATTTGGTTTCATTTTTTACGCTCTCAAGGGTTACATCTGGTTAACCAACTTTTCATTGGGTAAACCAACTTAGCTGGGGAACACCTGGAACCATCATAAGGACCACTGGTGGTCCCCGGACCACTGGTTGAAAACTACTGCTGTATACTCCACATGGGCATGGCAGACAATGCTATACTTTGTGTATTAGGTATGGAGGTGTTTTGTGTGATGCAGAAGAGCATCGGATACGAATTAATATTATCGTCTATAGAGGCATTCATCTATGGTGTGTTCTCTGGTACAGAGGTATTGAACAGAGAGGCGGAGGGCCAGTTGGAGGCAGCAGAGCTCCTGTCTTCTCTGGACAGCAAGTTCAGCAGCGTGGGCCGCAACAGTCTGGACATGTTCTCTCCCGCTAGAGACGGTTTGTGAACTCCTCAGTGATTCCATCGCTTGTATTGTGTAAAGCATTTTGCCTCGTCTTTGCGTGAAATGTGCTTAGCTATACCATACAAGTCGCGTCTCACTTGGGGCGGTAATGTCTGCATTCACAGTGATATTGTATGGATTGTATATTCCCGTTTCATAATGTATTTTATTAGTAAGGGGTTACTGGTGTCACTGTTTGTCTCTTTTTATTATTGAATCGTGAAAATGTTTATGCAAGGAAAAAAATCACCCATTATTTGCCTTGCTTACATAGTAACGTCAATTCCTGAAGTGTTGCCAAGAGATGCAAAAGGCCAGCCACTCAGAGGACGGACTAGTCTGGATGTGTTTTCACCTGTCGGAGACGGTCAGTTCTTAGTTATTGTCTACAGTTCCTTTTAGCGTTCTTTATTCAAACATCAGAAAGTATGTTTACAAAAGGTACATAAATAAACATTTGAGTGACATTTTTTCTCCTTCTGTTTTTATTATTTAATCTTAAATGTTGGATGTAAGAAACAATCCCTTGTGTCCTGCATGTTTCCATAGTAATGGATGGATTGCCAAGAGACACAGAACCTATGAGAGGGCGGGGTAGTCTGGATGTGTTTTCACCTCTCAGAGATGGTCAGTTCTGTCCACTGTTTCTCTTTTCTTCTTGATTTTAACTATCAAAGTTCAAAATATACATAAAAATGAATGCATTGGAATGATTATGCATTGTGTTTATTACTGTTTAAGTACAAACACAATTTCTCTCCTCCCTATTGTCTATTGAGCTCTTGCATTTTCAAGTGTGTCTTGTAGTCTGAAACCTTTTGTAAGGAAAGCCGAACGAAGGAAATTGTAATGTTCTCGTGTGTTTCCCCAGATACCTCCTACTCCTCTGGCACCACCCAACAACGCAGGACACCCCTGGGAACCCCCCTGGGAAACCCCTCTCGTGCCTTCAGCCCGCTGTCCATCTTCCAGACGCCCCCAATCAGAGAGGAGGAGCTCTTGTCACCCACCGGCCCACCCGAGAGGGTAAATGACTGCCTTCATGGAAACACAAAAAAACAGGAAAAGCATCATATTCCAGTTTGCTCAGTGCTACTAATGAATGACAGGTGTGGGCGCATGCCTCTGCCTGCAAGGGGCGCTCTTCTCATGCGTTTTGCTTTGGGACTTCCCTGATCTTTGTCCAGAGCAGTATGGAACATTCTCCTCATATTTTGGTAAAGGTTATGTAAGCTCTCGATGGGGTTCATTATGGAAAAATTACAGGATTTTGCTGGGCTGGTTTAATGTCGACTGCCCGCAGGCATTTTAATTAGGGCTGGGACTTTAACTGATTAATTGAGATTAATTACAGAAACAATAACACAATTAAGAAAATTAACTTGCATAGATTTTGCACCACAGAACCTTTTTCGCTGGACAAATTTCAATCTGCCATTCATCTGACCTCCCATTGTTTCATCCTCCGTTGGTCCCAAATTACTAATCTATCTCTAACCCTCACCCCAACTATTATGCTGATGGTAGATTTCCAGCGCATGTTCAGAGTAATGGGACTAGGATCTTTGGACAGTCCCCGCCAATCAGACAGCGAAAACTCACTCATTGATACGCTATATAGAATAGATATACCAATGTTTTAATAGATTGAAAAATGTGATTGAGATTAATTAATTACAGAACTTCAAATTACCGGTAATTAGATTAAAATTTTTAATCAAGTCCCACCCCTAATTTTAATGCCGCCAACATTTGCGTTGGGTTCAGCAGACGCCACGGGTTCCTATTACTGATGCAGACCTATACCATCTCCCATGTGTCGAGTACACCTGTCCGTTCCTGACAATCCCATGCTGGTTACACTTATTCTTTGATTTATAGATTTACTATCATAGTTGGACGTCAACCACATTGGAATGTCCATGGTTCAATTCTAACTCGAGATGCAGGTCTACTCTTGTAGCTATCTAATATAATTAATGCTATAATGCTATATAATTCTAGGAAGCGTGTCTGTCTGTTCACTTCCTGTGCAATGTTACTGTGTCATTTGTCTCCATTTGCCTAACGCCACGGCGCACGGACAGCCTCAATGAACCTCGAGTCACACAGCCCTGTCATCCACCATCAATATGCGCGGCTCATAACCATGGAATATAATACCCATCATTTTAATTTTAATACCATTGTGTCAAAAAATATTCTTCGTGCACATCACGTGTCACCGGATACAGATAAAAAAAAAAACATCACGTGTCACGGAGACACATTTATTTGTGGTCACAGTTTGTCGTGAACCACGGGATCACCTCCACTTTTGGGTACAGCTTTCTCTGTTCTCGCTGTTCCGCCTATCAGACGACTGATCCACACACAGGCTTCGTTCTCTCGGCACGGCGCGGTGATGCATGCGCTACTATGCTCCGGTCGCCTACGTCTCATTTCCACTACCACTGCAATTTACACTGTCTGGATATTAACGCGCGCCGGCCCACAGCACCCAGTGACCCACTCCTCTCCAAAGTCATTTGCAAGTTTGGAGCATGTCGTGTATGCGCAAGTGGCGATGCGACTGCACGTTTGGAGTGGGAAGTACATAATCTGCAGCTCGCTAACACGATGAGGTGACTACAGTGCGCTCTGGCGAAATTAGCCAATCTTCAAGCTCACAACATCATAGGTTGCAAAAGCCAGGCATTTGGATTAGCAATGTATGCCCTCCAATGTACGTTGTATTAGCCACGCCTAATACATTTGGGATTACCAGGCTGTGTGACAGCGCATAGACTACAAATTCATTCAGTCATCAGGCGTATTCAGTCATTCATATTCATTGTAACAGCAAAGTCTAACATTTATTTTGTGCCCAACTTCCAATCAACTCTCAATAACAACAACTCCATCCCAATCACTGTGATCTAAACATTAATTCCGGATCATCATATACACAATATGACAATATGACTATAACAAAACCAATTTACATGCTACAAAAAAAGGCCATTAGAATTATTAATAAAACCGATTATTATGCAAATACAAACCCATTATTCATTAGTAAACAAGCATTAAAACTAGAAGATATAGTTAATTTAAATACAGCAGTATTTATGTATAAAATAAATCAAAAATTATTGCCATCGTCCATACAGCAACTATTTGGAGCAAGAGAGACCAAGTACAACCTCAGGGGGACTTGTGTATTAAAACAAAAATGGGCCAGGACAAACACCAAGGGTAGATGCACATCCATAATAGGGGTAGAACTGTGGAATAACTTGGACAACGAGCTCAAATTATGCTCATCACTCACCAAATTTAAAAAGCTTTATAAAAACAAAGTTCTCAATTACTATAAAACATTATAAATAAATAAATAAATAAAAAAAGCTATTACTATAAAACATGATTATTATCATTATCACTATTAACATAACCATTACTATAACCATTATAACTATAAAATATTATCATAGACACTAGTATACACAAAGCTATATTTGAGTTTTCTTAACTCAAATATAGCTCAGTGATCGTCACCTTCCATCTTCAGACGTTCTCCATCCAAATGTTTTAAATTGTGGGGGAAAAAAATGTGATTTGTGTTTTTTTTTTTTTTTTTTCTCTCTCTCTCTCTTTGGTGCCTCGAACTTGATTTGTGTTTTCTTTGTCTTTATCTCTATTGTATTTTGTTTTCTTTTTTAAGGCTAGGCAATATAAGCTTCGGCTTCAGGCCTAGACCTTTTTGGTGCTAGATTACCGCATGCTTTATTAACCAGTGGCTTCGAATATGGAATGTAACTGCAAAGCACCAAAATAAACCATTCATTCAACCATTCATTCATTCATTCATTCATTCACAATAGGACTAGTTAGCTAAATTTTCAATTACAATGTCATTAACAGGTCAGTGGGGCCAACTTGGAGGCAGAGGAACAGACGACGCCCCCTACACAGACCAATCACAGTAAGCCGGCCCCTAGTTTCTTCACCCCAGACCTCAGTTCGAGAACCAATGGCATTCAGACTCTCCACGGAGCCACACCTACTGCTGCAGCCGGTAAGTATAAACTGTCCCGATAAATTACAGCCTTACCACTCACTGCATGCTACATACAGAGCATTTATGTATTCAGTACAGTCATGTCATTGTCCATCTTCTGTACCAACAATATTTTAAGTGAGACAGGAAAGTAGTAGTAAGTGAAAAAGTAAATTTTCACAGTATTATTATTATTATTATTATTATTATTATTATTATAATACTGTAATATATATATATATATATATATATATATATATATATATATATATATATATATATATATATATATATATATATATATTTTTTTTTTTTTTTTTTTTTTTTTTTTTTTGTCATTGTGGGTGCATGGTCAGCGGTAGCCTCCTCTCTTTCTGAAAAAATTGCGGAGGTGGTCGGAGGAAGAGGGGGAGAAGGAGAAGGAGGCGCAGAGGGAGGAGGACCTCCTTTCTCCACCCTGCAGATTCATTTCATAAAGAACATGATCCAGGACACGCTGGAGGACTTCAGGTATTGCTGAATCCAAATCCCTGACCTCGACTAATGCTCTCACACCTAGACCTCTAGTAATACTGACAAACTGTCACTTGTTTATTATAAGTATACATATTATCATATTGGACCATTTCATATATTTCCCACCATTGAAGATTAATGGACTAATGAGCGATCTTCACTTGTAAGTTTTATTAAAGGAAAAATGTATAGCTGCACCCTCGTAGCTGCCAATGCAAGTTTAATGAAGACACACAGGGAAAAACAACTTTTCGGACAGGTAAACTGCCTTCTTCAGGGTATTTACCCTGAAGTAATTACGCCTGTTAGGTGAACTACCTATCTCACCTATCTTAAACGTTGGTTTCCCTGTGTGTCCTCATTAGACTTGCATTGGCAGCTACGAGTGGGCGGCTATACTTTTTTAGTATTCACTTTGCTGTTAGCTGGCACCTTATAAGGAGCGGTGTGCTGTGCATCTCTACTTCTAAAGGACCATTCTTGGTCTGGCATATTTAGCCTATTGATTGCTGACCGATATACATTGATGTTTAACACATACTTTATTAGCCTTGTGAAGGTTATGAAATGCAGCCTAGGCTTCTGATTCAGTTTACGTCATCGCACTGCGCTACTGGAGTCAGTCTGAGAGGGGAAAATGGCGACCACCATGTTGTTGCGATCAAGAAGACTTTGTCTAAAACACAGGCATTAACAGGAATATCTGCTCTAAAAGCAGAGCAGTATTCTGTGCTGAAAGAGTTTGTTGGATCTGCTGATGTGTTGGGTGTTCTAAACAGAAATAATGGCGCTACACAACAGGTGACATCAGGGAAATTTGAGTCAAGCAGGCACTGGCCAGACTCAGTTGCCAATGACCTGCATATTGAATGATGCAACGTAAACGGGTGCTGGATTCCAGGCTAATACATTGTTGTATATTTGTCTAACATAGCTGTGAAAAGAACATATAATGTATTACTTGTGATGACATCCAAAACCTAATTTCACCCAAAGACTTACGGGTTAATAAAAAGCCTCTCTCTCCCCAGGGATGCATGTCACAGAGACGTTGTGAATCTGCAGGTTGAGATGGTTAGGCAGTTTTACATCCAACTGGTAAGACAATGTTATGCGATTCACAGTAAAGATAACTGATTGATCCTTTTCTACTCTTGTGTGTGTGTGTGTGTGTGTGTGTGTGTGTGCGTGTGTGTTGAAAAATGTTCAGCCTGCTAGTACCCACTCGTACACAGTCCACCAGTTTTAAAGCTATAATGCTAGTAATTACATAATTAAATAGTTATTACTTACTAACGATTATACTGGGTGTTTTACTGTTTGTTTCAGAATGAGCTCCACGGTTTGATCGAGCATTACTCAGTCAATGACTCGCTGGTGGAGGAGATAGAGAGACTCAGGGAGGAGAACAGGAAACTCAGGAGCAACTACTGATCTCGCAACACCCAGGGTCAGATAGGTTTGACCTGCGGATGTACCTGTATGTCCTGGACACTGAACTTAAAAGGAAAAACATTTTCGCTTCTCATCCCAGCCGCTGCCAACGTATCTTCAACGGCCGGTCTTGTGCCACACGTGCCCTTGAGCAAGGATGACTGACTGACTGTGGTGTTGAGGCACCATTGTTATGTTAGAAAGATGTAGCCATATCTTTGTCTTCCAGGAGTTTGAAACACCAGTGATGTTGTCTCCTATAGAGACGACACTACGCCCCACCGAGACAGACAACACTGTACGACAGGGACAAACTGCGCTCTGCAATACTGATAGAAGCTGCACTTTGTTCTACAAAAAAAGCACTGTCTGACCTCAGACCAAACACTGTCATACCGACCAAACTAGGGCCGTCTACCCTCACAGTCTAAAAGTGAATTAGTGGACACGGATTAGAATTGAATAATGTACCAGTTCAGGACCATCATGGATTAAATTTGAACTCTGGCTTAGACATTTACCTCTGGCCTGCCTTACAAATACATTAAGTTTTCGAGGTCTATACTAAAATTGCCAACTCAGTCCTTCTCAAACCTTTTCTGTAATTCAAAATGAATCAAACAATTCTAAATATTATTGAATAGCCAATGCTAAAATCGAATACGACCAAGATCCATCCCCGGTTTTGATGGGTTAAAACAATTTAAGTCATTGCTGTGTGTATGTGTGTGTGTGAAGGACAGTGTGATGCAATGAATACTGTGTTTTGCCATAGTTCAATAGAACAGTCATTAAGCCAAACCTAGTGGTATGGTTTGTTTTGGCCTAGTTAAGTGGTGCCCGTCTCATCACTTTTACTTGTTTCATATCACTTTGATTTTGTGGTTATATTTTTATGATCTGTTAATAAATAAAGTCATTATGCATTGACATTAGTGGTATGACATGATTGAATGTAGCAGATACAAGTCACTGAAAAAGAAATTCTGCCAATTGGAACGCAGCCAACAAAACTAACTTGTTTCTAAGAAACAAATACATCATTGGTTTAATTAATTTGACTATCAAGTCCTTCAGTTTTATCTGCCTTACCAGCTGAAAGGACAGCACAAAGTTGTGTTGGTATTAATAGTATGTCTATAAACAAACACTTTTGCAAAGTAAGGGTTACTACCTTTTTCATAATAAAAAGAAAAATCATCGGCTGATTATTTAAATGATTCATCGATTAATCAGATTCCGACACTACTTTAACCACAACCTTAAACTATATATTTTAGACATGTAACTAACAAAATATACTTTTGATTAGTTGCTGATTAGGCTGCTATTCAAACAAACCAATTTTCAAATTAAAGCAACTCATGATGTCTTTAGGCTTATTCTGACTGCATACATTTGATTGAAGAATATATAGGTTTTTTTTGTCTCCACCGAAGGTGGGGACTATAAAACGCCCTCTGTCCGTGCACGTCCTAAGTCTGTCTGTCGCACGACTATCTGTACTGAATCTGTCCGTCCCATGATTACAGCATGATGAGGTTATAGTTGATATACTACTACCAGTGCACGTTCAAAGATGAGCCCGGACGGTGGAGACCTGGGTAGAGGTCTCTAGGAGGAGACCTGAGCTTGAGAAGCTTGAGATGACGTCATGATGAGGTCATAGGTAAGAGATACGGTGGAGATAGAAGTGTGAGATGGAGATTTTTGTACGTAATGAAAAGAAGATGATGTAATACATAGCATTATATAAGAAAGACTATAAAACGCCCTCTGTCCGTGCACGTCCTAAGTCTGTCTGTCGCACGACTATCTGTCCTGAATCTGTCTGTCCCATGATTACAGCATGATGACGTTATAGTTGATATACTACTACCAGTGCACGTTCAAACATGAGGCGGAGGGTGGAGACCTGGGTAGAGGTCTCTAGGAGGAGACCTGAGCTTGAGAAGCTTGAGATGACGTCATGATGAGGTCATAGGTAAGAGATACGGTGGAGATAGAAGTGTGAGATGGAGATTTTTGTACGTAATGAAAAGAAGATGATGTAATACATAGCATTATATAAGAAAGAAAGATAAGATTCTAAAAAATATTGTTTAATATAAATCAATAGGTAGTTAGAAGAATGTTGTCTTCTCATACAGTAGATGGAAATAAGAATGATTTGAGCATATATGCTCGAGAGTGCACAGGGGAAGAATCTCAGCAATTATTAGTATTTCATAAAGGAGAAAGGAATGAAAGCATAGTTCATGAGAAGAGAGGAAAATTGAGTTCGCAATCTTGGGCCAATGAATTATCCTTGAATGCTGAAGAAAGCTATGGGGTAGAATATCAGGAGTCATTGCTATTTCAAATAGGAAAGGAGAATGAAAGCATAACTCGTCAGTTTGAGGAACAAAGACATCAGAGAAGAATTAGGGAGAGAAAGTATCGGGAGAAGGAAATAGAAGAAAGGAAGAAACTTAGACAGAGACGAGAGAGGGAAGCGAAAGCAGAAAAAAGAAAAGAAATAAAAAAAAGGGAAAAAGAGAATTCAGCAGTCTACTGAATATCAGTCTATCTCATAGCTGAATCGGAGAAAAGACATTAGTGTTTTATATATATTACAATAATATCATCAATCTTCAGCTCGGACGGTGGAGACCTGTGCCCCGTAGGGGCACATTCTAGTCTTGATACTATGATCATTATGTCTCATATTTTGCTTTGCACTTGCTACTGTGCATGTGCAACTATCATCAGATTGTAAGGGAAGAGAGATGGATCTCTGTTTATTTTTGGAAAAAACTGGTTAAGTAAAAAAATCCACATGATGAATCACAAACTCCAGTGATTAGTTGATGATTGGATTAATCAATGACTAAATTAGTTGACGGCTGACTAAATCATTGATTTGATTACGATTCGTTGAATTGCTGTTAAATAACATCATCTTGGGTTCTGAGCATCGCTTAGAAATATATTTTGTTGTGAAACAAGCACAAGTTAAAGAAAAACACTTAATTTGTGTTATGCGAGAGCCTTTATCATGATGCATGATCATCACAATGGTCATACATTGAGTTTTTAGGCCCACAGTTGACAAGGCCATTGACAAAAAAGGAACATGTAACTCAAGTTTCATTAATGGCTGGTATGCATGTCTATAGATAATTATTTGTTTGGTCTGGGTCCCAATTATTTGTTTGGTCCACAGGTTTGTTCCCGGTCCTCCACAGGCCTGTTCCGGGTTTTCCTCGCTTTTCGTTGGTCCTGGTTTCCCCTGGGCCTGGTTCTCCTGTTACCTCAGGTTCATATGGAGATCTAAAGGTGGCAGTGGAAGCAATGTCTAGACGTGTCCAAGGGTTGATGAGGGGCCAGTTAGGGCCAAAGGTAGGCCTACTGAGAAATATAAAAACTATCAGCACTCTGTAGAGTGCAAACCTGTGTTGTGCACAAGTAGGCCATGGTCTACTTGTGGGTGAGCAGAGCAGGCTAATTCTCATGACATTAGCTATAAGGTCTTTTACTTACGTCATCATAACGTCATCACCTAAACCGGCCAATCAGAGTACCTGGAATGACCGAACACTGCACTGATCGCCTTTCTTGCGCTGCTCCGCTCACGCAAGTAGCAAAACAGTCTGCAGCTGTAGCCCAACACTACACTGAGATGTTAGAAGTGTGGGTATTTAATGACCTGGGTCATAAAAAGTGTAGGGTAGGGTCAAAGGTGAAGACTATCTCTCAGACACTGGACAGACACAGTTTATTATAACTCAATACTGACCATTATCAGTCCCCTGATAGATGAGTAACATTTGATGCAAATTAATATTTACTTCTCCGAACCATACAGCCTGCATTGGGCCCATAAACATGCAAATACAAACTAGGGCTACATGCTATTAGGAAAACGCATGATATGCGATAACATTTTGTTTTGTAATACATTTTTATTTCACAGAACAATACAATTGTGTAACTAAACAAAAACAAGATGCATGCCCATACACAATGTAAATGCAAACAAAGAATTCAAGGAAATATATAAGGAAAAAGCTGGAGTATACGGCTGACTAAATCATTGATTTGATTACGATTCGTTGAATTGCTGTTAAATAACATCATCTTGGGTTCTGAGCATCGCTTAGAAATATATTTTGTTGTGAAACAAGCACAAGTTAAAGAAAAACACTTAATTTGTGTTATGCGAGAGCCTTTATCATGATGCATGATCATCACGATGGTCATACATTGAGTTTTTAGGCCCACAGTTGACAAGGCCATTGACAAAAAAGGAACATGTAACTCAAGTTTCATTAATGGCTGGTATGCATGTCTATAGATAATTATTTGTTTGGTCTGGGTCCCAATTATTTGTTTGGTCCACAGGTTTGTTCCCGGTCCTCCACAGGCCTGGTCCGGGTTCTCCTCGCTTTTCGTTGGTCCTGGTTTCCCCTGGGCCTGGTTCTCCTGTTACCTCAGGTTCATATGGAGATCTAAAGGTGGCAGTGGAAGCAATGTCTAGACGTGTCCAAGGGTTGATGAGGGGCCAGTTAGGGCCAAAGGTAGGCCTACTGAGAAATATAAAAACTATCAGCACTCTGTAGAGTGCAAACCTGTGTTGTGCACAAGTAGGCCATGGTCTACTTGTGGGTGAGCAGAGCAGGCTAATTCTCATGACATTAGCTATAAGGTCTTTTACTTACGTCATCATAACGTCATCACCTAAACCGGCCAATCAGAGTACCTGGAATGACCGAACACTGCACTGATCGCCTTTCTTGCGCTGCTCCGCTCACGCAAGTAGCAAAACAGTCTGCAGCTGTAGCCCAACATTACACTGAGATGTTGGAAGTGTGGGTATTTAACATAGAGTAATAAAATAACAGAGACCTGACTGGAGCGACAGCCCCGCCCCCTTGCCGTTCATTTCAATACAAGTTGCTCATTGGCGCATGAAGCACCCGGAAGACCGCCGGAAGTGCGCCTATTTCCGCATTTGGACCAAGGAGAATTCAAAAAGGAGTTGTCGCGAAGGCACCCACGGGGGAGTCCACATTGGTTCATGGGAGGAAACAGACATGCGCAGTACATTCCAGGAAGTTTGACACTTGCAAACCATGCATGCCATTGGTCTCTTGGATGGTTTGACTTCCTGATCTGTACTGAGCATGTCTGTTTCCTCCCATGAACCAATGTGGACTCCCCCATGGGTGCCTTCGCGACAACTCCTTTTTGAATTCTCCTTGATTTGGACACCAAAATTTGGTGTCCAAATGCGGAAGTATTTCTCCATGAACGCGCCCGAAGCAAGGGATTATGGGAACCATGAACGAGCACCGTCGCGCACGAGCAAAGGAAAAAAACATCAAAAAGCATCAAAAAAACAAGCTTGTGGGTTTGCATTGAGCTTATTATCTGTCATATAATACATCCGTTGTGTTTTGAGAGGTAGTATATGACGTGAGGACCGCTGGTTTATTCAGAAAACAACTTAAAAACAAACTGCCCTGTCCACGTGCACAAAGCAAACGAGCGTGCGTGCTCTCGGGGCGTTCGTGCATGAATTCCACCCGCCTGCAGTACCAAACTTGGCCACCAGCGAGGCTGCTTCAAGCCTGGAGTGACTGTCTGCTGGTGTGGTATTGAATGGCCTGGGTCATAAAAAGTGTAGGGTAGGGTCAAAGGTGAAGACTATCTCTCAGACACTGGACAGACACAGTTTATTATAACTCAATACTGACCATTATCAGTCCCCTGATAGATGAGTAACATTTGATGCAAATTAATATTTACTTCTCCGAACCATACAGCCTGCATTGGGCCCATAAACATGCAAATACAAACTAGGGCTACATGCTATTAGGAAAACGCATGATATGCGATAACATTTTGTTTTGTAATACATTTTTATTTCACAGAACAATACAATTGTGTAACTAAACAAAAACAAGATGCATGCCCATACACAATGTAAACGCAAACAAAGAATTCAAGGAAATGTATAAGGAAAAGGCTGGAGTATATGAGCTATGAGTATATGAGCTTTAGTGATCCTATTTCAAGCTTATGCAAATGACATGATTGGCACTGTTTCTGCCCACTCATTCAAGGTCCGAGGTTCAATGTTATACCTTGTGTACAATCAGGTACGTAAGAGTAAAAAGTATTTTTGTTTCTTCTTTGGCTTCCTTCAGATTATGCAGCAGCATAATCTGCAGCAGCATAATCTGATAACGAACATAAAACAGCAACAACAGCAAAAGAAAAAATATATAGAATCTTTGCCAAAAAAGAGAAGACTAAAAATATTATGTGCATATCCATTCATGTTATAGCAAAGTTAGGTGAACTTTGTGAACAACTAATTCACAGTATGCTATGTTCCATTTTTACAAATGTTTATAAATGTGGAATTTCAGCATAATAGTGCGAGAAGAGGACAAAGGTGTGAGGGAGGGGCGCTTTTATTTTTTCCTTTGCCCTGTTTTGCAGTGGTCTTATCAGTTCATTGATGTAGATGATTGTACAGGGAAAGAAGCTTTTTTGCAGGCTATTGCCAGTAGTGTTGAGACGACAAAAACATCATGTTTTCATGTTGCAGCATCTCTGCGGTTGGGATGGCTTGAATCCTTCTTGATTCCTTTAATTCCTCTTTGACACCAATAGAAGGCTCTGGTGTTTGTTATATCTACTTTTGACCACCAAGAGCCCAAATATTCAGTGGGAGAATCTTATTGGACATAATGGGACATTGAGCTCAGTTGTACAGCCACACAACCAACAAAGGTGAGGTGATCTGATTATGTTTGACGAATCTGGTGTTTGCTGAACACTTTGAACACATCAAAGAACTTTGTTTTTATAAACGTTTTCTTCATACTGATGTAATAGTATATAACCAATACCAAACACCAAGATGTGTAATACACCAAATGGCTTTCAGTATATTATTCGAGCATTTACAGTATATCTGTGTTGACAATACACATTGTTATGGCAATCAGTCAAGTGTCTCCAAACCAAATAACAAACATTCGGTAACAAGATCCCTTGGTGAATATAGGCATATAGTCTTGAGGTGTCACCTGGCAACAGCTACTGTAATGGCAGGTAAAGTTGTGAGACAAGCTAAGCACAACAGCGCTCCAGATAAGTAAAGATGTGCCTTTTATGCTACACGACATAAAACGCCTTGATGTTGCTGTTATCCTTCATTCAAGGAAAAGGAGGTTCTGACGGAAGTGATAAAGGTAAGAATGTTAACAAGGGGCCATTCCTTCTCAAACTACTTTTTTACTGGTTTGTGATATAGCTAAAATCTTGTGACAGTTTTTACAAGTGAAGTTACTGTAGTGTGTTTTGGATTGTGAAAGCTCTGTGTTGAATTCAGATCAGCTGGTGGTAAATCAATGTGTTACAACTAATAAATGCACCATACAGTGTGTTCCTTGGTTTAGCCGTGCAAAGTAACATGATACCTGACTGTACAACAAAAAGCCTTCTTCACGAGATGGATTAGAAGGGGAGGGTGGCTATTATTGTTCTGAGTGGGAGGAGGCTTTTTTACAGTGCGAGATAAGGGAAGCATATCTATACTCACTGTCCGGCCACGGGTTATCATTGGGAGCTCATCATTACTGAAATCATACAGGATCAACGTGTTATGGCAGACTTAAAAAATGTGGTACCGTAAGTATAGGTCCTTGAAAATCATTATAATATATTGGCTTTATTGGAATTGACATTTCACTATAAACATCCATTTACAGTGGTTTTAATTATTTATCAAACTTAAGGAATACAAATGTGCCAGTTTGTTCCATTGGTGGATATGTCCTGTGTTTATGCTTTCCACATTTCCTCATTATTTAGTACAGTATAGTGGGGAAAAAAACAGACCGTGGAAATGTTCAAACTCTCTTCTCTTCCTCAGAGATGCTGCCGAGATCTGAGAGCAAAATTCATCCACAGGAAGCTGATACCCAGCTCCATTTGGGGAAAGTACGGCAAAATCGAGTGGTGTCCACTAATGACCAGGTAGCTGCTAGACTTCTGTTGCATGATTTCAAATGTTTAAATATATAAGAGTTGTTTGCTCATATAAGAATATAATAATTGTTGTTTGATCAAAGAGAAAGTTAAAGTATTTGCAATAGATATAGTTTTTCTGTTTCAATTTTGTTTCCATTTCATACTCTCAATCACATTCTAAGTCTCTAAGAGTTGGTATCACTACTATTTTTTGTTTTGCTACAAATCATTTCACATTACTGCCCCTCATATAACTACAACCATTCAATCATCAAGTAACAAATCAGATGTTAATCCAATAATTTAGACTCAAGTAGACTATATTATCTACAGCCCAGCAGCAGGAAGTGTGCCCTGTCTCTTTTCTGTCTTGCTTCCAATAAGAGGCATGCTATTTCATCCTGTCTCAGCAGCCCTTACTTATCTCTCTGCTGTGACATCACCAATGCAGTATAGACTGCTAGCAAGTAGCTACAGCTACAGTGCTGGCTGCAGAGCTATCCTCTGCCCTTATGTTTAGCAGATCAGTCGTCCTAACTGCAGCCCATCCCAGATCCGAGGAGCACCGACCTGACCGGTGTCTACCGTCTGCAGGATGGGAGAAGCGGAGGTAGTGGAACCTCACTTTGTTCAAGTTGTGGCCGACAGCACAGCCTCTAAGTACCTGAGTCTGTCTCCCTCCTTTCAGCGTTGCTGTCTATCCTCCTGGATCAGGGAGAACATCAAGAAGAAGGAGTGTCGCTTCTATGAAGAGGAAAACAGGTAGCTTGGACACTGGGGGACTTTGCCATGCAAAGCGGGGTATCTGAGTTATGGCTGTAGGTCCTGACTTGACCTTGTCATTGCTGTTGATGCTACTACTGGCTGCATTTCATTACAAGAGTGATACGAATTGTCCTCTACTGTAATATAGAGCATGCAACTCTTATAAGAACGAATGAAATATTGCACTATTGTCTTATCACTATTGGTTTGATCTTTCTTTCTTAAATGTACTATGAATGTACTGTATCGTACATTATCTGTGTGTATAGTAATTCTATAATTTTCCGGTATAATTTAAAATATTTTTTTATGCAGTAGAAGCATCAGTGGGTATTTATCTATTTGTAGCTCTGACAATACAAGGGAAGCATATGGTTACAAATGTAACCAAATGGATTTGGTTACATTTGTGCACTCTCAGAATGAATTGTACCAGAGGATGTTACAGTGTACAATATTTGACTGTGTAAACACTGATTCTGTCCTCTGCATCAGAGAGGGCGTGTGTAAGTGTGGCTACCCCCAGATACATCATGTAGATGAAGCTGTGAAGCCGGAGGAATATGTGGGAGAGTCGTGGAACAAACACAGGCATGTCTGTGAAAGACCCACTGATGCATTTGGAGACATCAACTTTGGTGGCCAGGCACAGAAAACTGGCAAGGTGAGATACCTTAGGTTTGTGCATTTGTGCAACATGCATTCAGTTAATTTAAAATCAAAGGAGGTGTCGTGTGTCAAGAGAACCCTACTAGCAACTCTGCTAGTCCAGTCTGGAGTTAATGATGGCTATTGCCTAGGGCAAATAACATTCCTTATTAGTCAAGACTTGGGTTGGTCTACCAGTGGCCTGACATTGGCTGTTTGACCTGAGGCTGATGTGTAGTAGAGATAACGTCTGTTAGCATGTAAGTTTGTTGGGCAAGAACGGACACATTATTGGGAATTTGACTGCTGTAGCCTTTAACCTTTTAAACGTGTAGGTCCAACTGTTTGTTGCCTGGCAGGCACTCACACACATACCCCCACGCCCACTCACGCACACACCTCACACACACGCACACACTCCTTACACGCACGCACATAGCCACACCTACTACAAAGGATTTGTTGCATTGTGATTGGTGAAAACATACACACACACACATGCGCACAGACACACCAATGTACTTTTTGTGATATAAGGATGTGGCTGTTGGGATGAGGAGAGCTCTGACTCTCCATCACCACGCTGTTCAGAATGTCTTTGCTAAGATGTCTGCTTTGAGTTGCGTCACTATTGCTCATTGAAATAAAGACCACGATGAGACAACAAAGAATCTGCCTGGATCTCCCATGTTTTTTGATGCCATGAATATGACCTTGTTCCGGGCGCACCAAGACGCCCGGAAGCATCCGATGACCACATGCCACCTGGCACCAGAAACTACAAGGTTTTCATGGCATGAGAAAACAGTTTATGTATTTTGTGTGTGTGTGTGTGTGTGTGTGTGTGTGTGTGTGTGTGTGTGTGTGTGTGTGTGTGTGTGTGTGCGTGTGCGCGTGTGCGCGTGCGTGCATATGCATGTATGCACATCTCCAGTACGTGCGAGTGTCCACAGACACCTCTCCGCAGGTCCTGTACCAGCTCTTGACAGAGCAGTGGAATCTTGCGCCTCCCAACTTGCTGATCTCAGTCACAGGAGGGGCCAAGAACTTTTACCTGAAAGCTCATCTCAAGGGCATGTTCCACAGAGGCCTTATCAAAGTGGCCCAGACGACAGGTCAGCTCAAACATAGATAGAGATCATGATTGAACGAGAGTCGGAGGGTTGGGGAAACAGACTGAGAGTCTGCTGAAGTCTGGGGGAGAGATTAATGGATGATAACTGTATACTGTAAACAGTGTCCTTACAGCCTCACGTCAAAATTCCACTTCTCCATTGTGTTATAAGGTGTATTTTGACCCTATGTGTAGCACATTGCATACTGGCTTTATGTCAGATGTTATGGACAATAACATTTTACTTGTCTTATCCAATTTCAGTCCCAAATCTTTATGCTGTGTGCAGGTGCATGGATCATCACAGGTGGCACACATACAGGTGTGATGAAACATGTGGGGAGGGCAGTCAGGGATTACTCCCTGAGTTGCAGCTCCGAACAGATAGTCACCATCGGAATCGCTACCTGGGGAACCCTCCATAACAGGAAATCCCTGGTGCACCCAGATGTAAGGCTTAAATACAGCATTAAATACATTTACTTGAAATCAAGTAATGTAATTCAATGATATAGCATTGCCTAGTCAGCCTTCATCTGCCTTTGAGATGCATATTGTATGTGTTATAGATATTGTATAGTCATATTAATATAGATATGTGGGGCTACGGGTAGCTACTTCGTCATTATTATTTTTTCTTCTAATATCTGCTTATTGTCCTCATTCTGCATATGGGAAGAAAACAGCGTTCGCTTCCTGCGCACCAGTAAGACACACGGCATCTTATTCTGTTCTCTTCCCCAGGGTTGCTTCCCTGCTCACTATTTGATGGACGAGCAAGGCCAAGGCCGGCTGTCCTGCCTCGACAACAACCACTCTCACTTCCTGTTGGTGGATGATGGGACTCATGCACGATACGGCGTGGAGATCGAACTACGCAGCCGTCTGGAGAGACTCATCTCCCAGCAGTCTCTGGGGAACAGAGGTGAGGTAACGATGGAGAACGATACCGTGCCCATGATATACCGCTGTATTGCAATGTTGTGGCAGGAGGTGTGTACCTTTTTGTCCAACATGTGAGTGACACTGATGTTGCTGTCCTCCAGAGAGTGGCGTGACAATCCCAGTGGTGTGTGTGGTTCTGGATGGAGGACCAGGCACTTTAAACGTGAGTCATCATCCACCTGTCCGTCACTGTCAGCTTGCCTCGATGTCTTTGTCTCTTCTGACGCACGCTCTCTCTCTCTCTCTTCGCCCAGACCATCTTCAATGCCATGATCAATGGCACGCCATGTGTGGTCTTGGAGGGTTCAGGACGGATAGCGGATGTGATAGCCAGCGTGGCGGGCATGCCCATAATCCGTGTCACGATTGCCCTCATCCATCAGCTTCTGAAGAAATTCTTTGGAGCTGAGTATGACACCTTCTCTGACCTCAGGATCTTGGAATGGACCAAGAAGGTAACATTGCAGGCGTCAAAAACACTGCTCAGAGCTCAGCATGATCAGTGAGCAATGTTTCTTTTATGTGAATAAATGAATGAATGTCTTTATTGAAGAATGCAGACTCAAGGTCCATAGATAAAACACAATTTTATACAACAGTGGTTTTCAACCTCTTTCATGCTAGGGCCCACTATTAATTCTACATTTTAGCCACGGACCACCATTTGATGTTGAGTTTAGTCTCTTTTCCCAAAACTAAGGATTTTCAATTTTGTGTCCACAGTTTAGGAGAGATGGCAAAATGTTGGTCAAAATAACAATTATTCTACATTTTCCAATTGTGTAGATTCTTAAAAGGTTTCTTGAAAAATTAAATATAATTTAACTCTTAAGAGTGTGAAAAGAGTTACAGATCTATAAGGGTCCATTTGGCTACCAACTGTCCATCATTTAGCTGAGGACCACCTGGAATCCTCTCAGAAGCCACTGGTGGTCCCCGGACCACTGGTTGAAAACCACTGGTATACAACATAAAAACAGTCCAAATGTGAAAACAAAGTCATTGTAATACTATACTACATTGTCTATACCAGATACAGGACATCATCAGGATGCCTCAGCTGCTGACAGTGTTCAGAATTAGTGAGGAGAATCACGGGGATGTGGACGTGGCCATTCTTCAAGCACTGCTCAAAGGTGGGTTAGCATAAGCCGGTATCTGAAACCTACCGGTAGCGTCCCTATTCTGTGGCAAACATTCTGTAAAATTAGCAGATCAATAAGCGCACAATCTGTCCCACTGCATTGTGATATACATGTCTGACCTCAATCGAAGATGTTTCAATCTCTTCCTGGAATCTGGTGTACAGCATCGACCAACAGAGACACAGGCAGGCTCTGTGCCAAGCAAGCTCTCAGCAGATGTACTCTTCCCTCTTAGGAAAAAAAAACAGTGACCAAACAGCTATATCAAATATGCCGAAGTTTGAAACCCAAGACATTGCAGATATTTTTCCGTAAGATAAATTCGCAGAGCGCTTCTATTCTAGACAGAGATTTATAGGACACAGAGTGCTTGGGTAAAGCATCACATTGCATCTGATCTCAAGCATTCTCAGACAGTATCCTTAATGGTCCACTAAACTCACGCTAGCAGTAGGCCTATGATGATTCATCACTTCACTAATGCGTCTCTGCCACCTTATTGATCTAATAATATGAGCATAGATGGGGAAGTACTAACTAGAGGCTTGTTACACAGTCTGGTCATGTGTCCTAGAGTCTTTTCCAAAGCATTTTGATTTTGATAGATTATAGTATGTTTCAGATTAGATTGATATCTGTGTTGGGTTGCATTCCAGTTAAGTGATCAAAATTAGAAATAGGCATAAAGGGCAATTGTAATCGCAAAGTCTGATCCTGAAACTGCTGGGTCCTCATTAGACTATCTGGCTCATCACACCAGCCAAACATTCATGTATACGTTTTATATTATTGTTAGCCTCTAGGAGCAGTGAGTCCCTGGGGAGAGAAAACTTACAGAGACAACTGGAGCTGGCTGTGGCCTGGAACCGTGTAGACATAGCTGAAACTGAGATCTTCACAGAGGAGAGCCAATGGAAGGTACATAACATCATTCATGCATGTTGGCTTGAGAACGCCTCAGGAATCATCAGGTCAAAATTTGCAAGTGTATCTCAGAAAAGGGAGGCCAAGCCTGGGATTCTCTGCCATAACTGTTAATTCCAGATACGTGGTAGAGGATGGATGGATGGATGGATGGATGGATGGACAGATTTGTGAGCCTCCAGGTCAACTAAACATATCTCGAATACTATTTCAGGGTTTAACAGCCAACATAAGTAATATTATGACAATTCTGTAATTTCTTTCTGTCCAATCTCTAGTCCAGTGACCTGGAACAGGCTATGTTCTCGGCACTGGTGGGCGACAAAGCTCAGTTTGTCCACCTGTTGCTGGACAACGGAGTGTCCCTGAGGCATTTCCTCCAGGAGGAGGACACGCTGTGTGAACTCTACAACCAGCTGCCCAGCTGCTACTTCCTCCGCAGGCTGGCCAAGCGGGTGAAAAACGAACGCAACGGCTGGGGGAAGATGGTGGGCATCAGGAGCAGTCGACCCAGCTCACTGGGAGGCAACGTCATCGCCATGGCTCACGTTTCAGAGGAGGTGCGGCACCTGCTGGGAAAGTTCACCCAGCCGCTCTACCCCATGTCCAGCACGACTATGACCATGGACAGGGACGACACCGAGGACACCTCCGTGTCTGTGGTGAGTGGCCGTGGCAAAGCAAAGGGCCAGTGGTGGATAAAGTACTGTTTTTTTTTACTTAATCAAATTGGAAGCCCACACCTTCTACATCAGCCGTTTTCAACAGTTGGTCCGGAGACTGGATTCCATGTGGTCCCCAGGCTAAATGATGGAAAGTTGGTTAATCAGATGTAACTCTTTGAGAGCGTAAAAATGAAATAACGAACGAAAACGAAAAATGAAATGTGTAAACATGAAACCAAATGGACCCGCAAGGGTTTCATGTTTACACTCTCAAGAGTTAAAATATTCATCATCTGAATTAGCCCAAGTCTACACAACTAGAGAATGTGGAAGATTAAAGGTCATTTTGATCTGTATGTTTACCTGTTTTGTTTTTTCCGGAATCCAGCCTGGTATTGTTGACAAAAGCAAAAGAAATCTTTAGTTTTGGGTGTGTGTCTAATATGTCATCAAATGGTGGTCCGTGGTCAAATCTGCTATCAAGTTATTTCGGGTTCCTGTTCTTTCAGCTTGATGTCAAAGGTCAGGCCGAGCCGCAGCACACAGAAGGAGCAGATGAGGCCTTCAGAGACCCAGGGAGAGACCTCTTCCTGTGGGCGGTGCTACAGAACAATAAGGACCTCGCTGAAATTGCCTGGCAGCAGGTGATACATGCCATTGGTCACACTCACATGGCAGTAACAGCAAAATGGTGCTCTTGGTGCAATTCTCAATCACTGTGGTATAGCAAGCTATGGCTTAATAATTAAAACCTTCAAAAGGTCCAGAAATCACCTGACCCCCCAATTAAAAATGTTACTGTACTCCCCTGCTTTGTTGATCATGAGTTGAAGCTCTTGATGACTGGTTTTAATTATTATGGATAATGATTTGGTAGGCCCATGCCCAGGCCTGGTGGTATAGGCTTTCGACCTACCACAAGGCCTCAGACCTGATTTGTCGTGTGTGTGTGTGTGTGTGTGTGTGTGTGTGTGTGCGCGTGTGTGCGTGTGTGCGTGCGTGCGTGCGTGCGTGCGTGCGTGCGCGTACAGTGCAGAGATTGCATATCTGCTGCTCTGGCGGCCAGTAAGATCTTGAAGAAGATGGCTAAAGAGGTTGGCGATGCAGATGATGTGGAAGCAATGAGAGAGATGGCCGATCACTATGAGAGCCATGCCATAGGTACACCATCACACCAGTACACCATTATTATTAGTCAAATTGAGAGTCCTTGAAATGAAGTGTGTGTGTGTGTGTGTGTGTGTGTGTGTGTGTTCCAGGTGTGTTCAGCGAGTGCCATTCTGCTGATGAGGCACGCGCCCAGAAGTTGCTGGTTCGAGTCTCGCCATCCTGGGGGAAGACCACATGCCTTAGACTGGCCTTAGAGGCAGATGACAAAAGCTTTGTGGCTCAGACAGGGGTACAGGTACAGTACCCTCAGTTTGATTATCACGTGCCTTTAAAGATCTATACTAGTATATAAAACTTATAAAGCAGCTTAATACTGGTGGTTCCAGCTCAGAGTCTGACAATCAAGCTTGCTTAATACAGCATCTGATTATTTACAAAAAAAAGATTTCTGTGTATAAATCTGTCTTGAGCCCTATTTGTAAATATTACTTTCTTGTGATCCCCAAACCTTTAAACCAAACCTTTAAATTTTTTTATAGCTTGGCTATTTTGACTACTTGATAAATATTTGTTCTAATTTATGGAATGTCTTTGATTTCCCTTTCATTTGTTTGTGGCATTACCATTGATCTGAAGGGTTGCAGTGTTTTTGCTCCTCAGGCTCTGTTGACCCAGATCTGGTGTGGAGAGCTAGCAGTGGACAATCCTGTGTGGAGAGTGTTGACCTGCATGCTCTTCTTCCCTCTTATCTATACTGGTTTTATAGCTTTTAGGTGGGTTGTTCTTTTAGCCTCCTTTATACTTTATTGTATGCATTTGTAGCAACCAGCCATGACCCAGCCACAACAGCCCCGCCAATCGGGCTCCGCCCTATTGGCGCGACTGGTTGTGCGTTGGACTGGCGAGTGGGAGTCCCGGGTTCGATCCCCGCTTCCACGTAATACTACACATGGCTCACAGAAAATAACTCTTTCAAGTAAAAAGTGCATTTTTCATATTTTTGCCTTGTGATTGGCTGATCATCTCAAAGTGATCAGTTGATTGGCTGACATTTTGAAAATAAAAAGAGACGAAAAATTGAGGGTGCAAATTGTGATGGGCCAGAAAGGCATGATTTATGATGATGAGATTGCCTCTCACTTCACACAGGTGTTATTGTTAGAAAATTAATTGTTATGAGTTATTATAAGGCACTGTAAACCTAATGGTACGCAGGTAACTACTGTATAGCCTATCGTTTTATAGAAATCTAGAGCTAGAAGTCTCTATTATTTTTTTATTACCGGTATATAAAATAACATACTGTAATTTCCAAGCTGTAGGCCTACACATCTATCACCACATGGTGGCAGTGAAGCACACACTTTGCATAACCTTATTCATCATCTGTTTTCATGTCTGGACTCTGGAGACATCAGACACTTAAGTCAAGCCTTCCCTATTGTTCATTATTTATTATGGAAGTTGGATATAATAGATGTAGGGAAATACCTTGGGAATGGAAATGAATTAAAACGTACTGACCAATTATCCAAGATAGACCAAAATTGCTCTCACAAAAGGTTCATTATTTGTATTAAAGTGAAGTGTAGTCACTATTGTAATTGGCTGTGTTAAGTAAAATAAAAATAAATATAATTACATTTCTTCCACACAAACATTTCAGCCTATGCGGTGGCAATTCTGTAGATGACTAGGTCATAGGTCACAAATATAATGCATTGTAACAAACAGTCATTACAATGAATGATGTATTTCAACTATGATGCCATATTTTCATGTGTTTTACATTTCTTTGTGAATAAAAACAAAGACGTGATGAAGACATCCAAAGAGAAGCAGAGCGGAGTGAGGATATGAAGACCTTGGAGACTGTGACAGGAGGTTCCATGCGGGGAAAGACCTTTGTTCCGTAAGTGTAATGTACAGCAGCTGTGTGCTTTGCATGATTTGAAAGCATACAGCAGAAATGTGAACACTAATAAACTTTCACCACATATGGTCACTTAGCCCATGGGCTATGAGGGACCCTAAAGAGAGCTTTGTCTCCACAGGACTCAAATGACTGAAAATAGCAGATCTACATGCTCACAGCATGTTTCTCTATTACAGTTAATGTTACATTTGTGGAATTTGTGGATTTTCTTGACCCACAGTTTAGGAAACAGTGTTGTACTGTACATACAGTACATGCATGCTGTACACCTGAAATGGTTTGTGGGCAAATTCAAGGTATCCATCAGTGACCTCTGGTGCTCTCCCCAGCACCCTACCCGTTCTGAAGGCCCTGAAGCCTCTGGGAGGCTGGTCCAAACTGTTCAGCCTGTACGGCTCTCCTCAAGTCAAGTTCTACTGGAACATCGTGTCCTACTTTGCCTTCCTCTTCCTGTTTGCTGTGGTGCTGATGATTGACTTCCAGGCCACGCCCTCCTGGACAGAGATACTCCTCTACATCTGGCTCTCTTCATTGGTGTGTGAGGAGGTCAGACAGGTAAGACATCTGCAGTGTGGTTGATTCCATCAGAAAGTATCTAAATCAGGGTTTTAATCCATCTGTTGTGAAAATTCACACACAGCATAACGTATTGCATGTGGACAGCAACACAGACAAACAGTGAAAAGTTAAACACGTGTAGCTTTTACACTGATGATCCTCTCAAACAATGAAAACACTCATCACTCATCACTTCATGAACTGACTCAAGACATTGTTTATATTTTTGCCCATCCTTCCTGTTTCAGCTTTTTCATGACCCTGATGGATTCGGGTTCCGTAAGAAGGCTAGGATGTACATCAATGAGATGTGGAACATCCTAGATGTGCTTTCCATTTTTCTCTTCATTATCGGCCTTGCCTTTAGGTGAGTGTCGCCCTTCTGCAAAAGGCAGATGTCATTTAAAGATTGACAAGTTGTTGGGTTTGCTACAACTGTCTATTCTCTCCTCTTCTAGGCTAAGGACTGAGCTGTTCTATGTAGGTAAAATCGTCCTCTGCATTGACTTCATAGTCTTCTCCCTCCGTCTGATGGCCATTTTCACTATCAGTAGAACCCTGGGACCCAAGATCATCATTGTCAGGAGAATGGTGAGGAGACAGGTTGATCTATTGAAGATGGATAAGATAAGATAGTCCATTCTGGTATTGTGAATATTGACACTGATACCTAATCTGACACTAGCTGTAGATATCTTTTTCTAAATTAGTATTAGTATTAGTATGATATTGGTCCGCAAGTACTGATGGTTTTCTATCCTGGTAAGATGGAAGAGTAATACAGCTTCCTAGTGAATGTTTTCATATGCAGTTGTTTGTAAATTGCAAAGTCTATGTCTTCAAACAAAGTTTGAAGACATATTTCCATTCTGATACCAGACACCAGTGCTTCAAATTTCTGACTGGGTCTGCTTTTACGTAAAGGCCAGCTGGTTTCTAAGCATGCACTTGTCGTTTCAGATTGTTGCATCTCTCTTGTGACTGTTTGTCTTTCTATCCTCGCAGATGATGGATATGTTTTTCTTCATGTTCCTGCTGAGTATCTGGGTGGTGGCGTACGGTGTGGCTAAACAGTCCATCCTCATACACAACGAGGACCGGCTGGACTGGATTGTCCGGGGTGCCGTGTACGAACCTTACCTCATCATTTTTGGGGATATCCCTTCAAATATTGATAGTGAGTGATGAAGGACTATTGTATTCCCGTTTAGTAAATATTATCTTTAGATAACTTAGTGGAGAAACACAGAAAATGGAATTCACAAACCAGTGCCATTAACATTATCAGAGGACCTCTGTACCCACTAAACTCCTATGGGAAAATACCGGTATGTACTTGGCTATAAATTATTATAATATTATTATATTATAAAATTAAAGGAGAATTCCACACCAATACACATTTGGCATCAATCTACCTTGATTCCTGTGACATGATACATAATATCCTTGATTTTTGTCACAGATGTCCCATTTTCTACATTTCACCATGAGGTCCCCGTCCCAGCAACGACGTTGGGAACATGGTTGTCTTTATTCTAATGGGGGTATTTCTGTAACTCCAAACTTTTTTTTTTCACACATCATATTTTAATAGTATATTGATTAACATGCTTGAGTTTTATTTCACCCTGGGGCAGTCTTTACATCCCAGAGGTAATCTAGTCCTCCTCCACTCCTCCCCTCACTTTTGCCACTCTCCTTTCCAATCACTCTGGTAAAAACTCTTGTCCCGGCTGAGGGTCCAGGGTGCCGGCTGAGTTTTTAAAACTCATATAGTGGTCCGATTATCTTGTAATGTGTGGTTTGATGTTATGTGTGAAAAAAATAAGTTGGTGTTACAGAAATACCCGCATTAGAATAAAGACAACCTGCGGCCATGTTGACTGTTCCCAACGTCGTCGTGGGGACAGGGACCTCAAGGGTGAAATGTAGAAAATGGGGCATCTGTGACAAAAAGCAAGGACATTATGTATCATGTCACAGGAATCAATGTGTTTTGGTGTGGAATTCTCCTTTAACTGGGACAGGCACCTGGGACACCAATTGCTTAGTTTTTTTAAAGATTTTTTTTCAAGCTGCATGGTATACTTTTAAAATACCTGGCCATTTTTTCAAGTTTAATCTCACTGTATAAATAAGTACATTTAGAGAAAGCATTACTGAAGTGACATTGTGTTAGCACAGGCCACGGCAGATAGATACATCTGGAGGTATTTGCTTCCTTTTATTCAACACCATATTGTTGTTCTATTCTAAACGTATTGACATTTACAGTGTGTAGTTCAAACTCCTCTTGGAGAAGTTAAATTTTACCATGTTAACTATTTATCCTTTCATGTCCTCTACAGATACTCAGTTTGACATAGACTCCTGCAGTGTAAATGGCACAGATCCTCTCAAGCCTAAGTGTCCTGTGCTCAATGACAACCAGATGCCAGCATTCCCAGAATGGCTCACCATCATCCTACTATGTGTTTATTTGCTCTTTGCAAACATACTGCTACTCAACCTCCTCATAGCCATCTTGAGGTGAGTTCACCTTGTGATTCATCTGTGCTCTGGTTCGCATGACAGTGTATTACATATTGGAGCATTTGCCCTGTAAGCACTGTTCAACCCATACCAACCCATGTTTTCAAAAGAGCTGTAGTCAATAGTAACCAGGTAAATCACAGTAAAATGAACATCTTATGGTCTTCTGAAGCGGTCACCATGTGAGTGGGAAAGACCTAGCAACACACACTACTGGTATTAAAAAAAAGAAAACATTGAAAGTAATGGTGTAAAGGAGTTTGTGGGTGTGGATTGATACGAATTATTCTCTGTTTTTCCTCCTCTCCTCCTCTGGTAGCTTTACCTTCCAGGAGGTGCAGGACAACACGGACAGGATCTGGAAGTTCCAGAGGTATGAACTGATCAAGGAGTACTACAGCCGCCCCGCTGCCCCTCCTCCTTTCATCATCCTCAGCCACCTCTACATCTTCATCAAGCGCATGGTGTTGCGCAAGCCCCCCATCAAATCTAAGGAGTTCAGTAAGTGCTGAGTGTGTGTGTCTGTGTGTGTTTGAATGTGCGTGTGGGTGCGTGTACCGTATTTGGACAATTTTGTACTGCTGGATATCATTTGGGCCGACGGGAATTGGAATGGCCAAGTATCAGACAAAAGGCAGACATGGAAGAGCAAGGACAGAAAGGATCAACAATGTGGATTGTCAGCTCCAGGTCAGGTCCATATACAGTATGCAGGTCGAGGTGATGTTCCAGTTTTCTCCCTGTATGGCTATCCAGCCTGGATAGCCGTACAGATCACTACACTGACCTAATCAAACCCTGGATAATCCAGGGTTTTATTAGGTCAGTGTAGTGATCTTCATAGAGATGGCCATATATGGAGTGTGTCACCAGGCATGACTTAATGACGGCCATATACTGTATGAATATGGTGGCCTGATGCGTCACAAGGCATGATATGATGGACTGATACCTAAATGTGGAGGCATGACTGACTGACAGAATGACCATATTGCAGGTTTTCATAGTAATTTGTGCCGTTAGTTCGCAGGAATTCAGTTTTTGTGTTCTTAAGCATGAGAGAAGGATGGGTAAAAAGGATTTGGGATCAAGATTCAACCCTGTGACGTGCTGAGAGGCTGGCACTGCAGCCCAGACCATCACACCGGCCTCCCAGCACAAATTTATCCCATTCATAATGTGATATTCCTGTTTCCTCAGAGAATGAGTTGCCTAAAACAGAAGAAGAGGAACTGCTGTCCTGGGAGGCCTTAATGAAGGACAACTACCTGGTGTCCACACGGTATTCCCAGAGTCAGAGCATGGAACGCCGCATTCTAGACACCGCTCAGAAGTAAATGTCTTTGTTATGTCTCTAGAAATATCCTACATTATAGTGCACTTTGACTGAAATTATACATACTGTATATTGATGCAATGCAACATGCAGCTATGCCTCCCCTTTTCAATTCACTCGAGAGGTTACTTGTTAAAAGTGTATGGTTGCTTATGTTCTCAGGGTTACCACCATAACAGAACAGTTGGAGCAGGACGAAGAAACGAGCTCTGCTGCCTTGGTGAAAAGACTTGTTCAACTCGAGGAGCAGGTTGTCAGCCCATCTTCAGTTTTTTTTTCTGCATGTTGCATCTGTATGAGAGCTAAAAACATGCTGCCATCTCAACATCGCTTGACAGGAAATGATACTCTTTCTACATGGCACGTGCCATTTCTGTAGAATAGACTGTATATGCCAAATTTAAAAATCACCTTAAGCACTTTATTCTGCTGTATGAATACTGATTTGATTCACAACTTGACATCGGTCTTGACTTGCTCAATTGTGCATGCACAGTATAATTGGTGTGCTTGAGAGGGACAGTATTTGACCCAGTTCTTTTCATCTCATCAGGTTGCCCAGTCTGCCAAAGCTCTGCAGTGGATTATGGACAGTCTCAAATCTCAGGGTCGCGTGGCCAAAGAGGAACCTCCACAGCTGAGTTAGTATCTGAAATACACATTTTATTAATACGTTCACTGGTAAAGACCACCAAATGATTTCAAGTTGGTTGCATTTATTGAATAGAACAGTATGGTTTCGTGGAGATTGATAGAGGGTTGGAGACAAGGGTAGGAGGGCCAGGGACAAAGGGTGGATGTGATGAAAATGAGGTGAAGGGGCAAGGGGTTGTGGTGTGCTTATCCAGGAATAGGTGGTAGCTGATGCAAGAAACTGATCAAAAATGTCAGGTGAAGGTGGTCATGTATAAATAGAACTCTTGATTGTTTTTTTTGTGTGTGGAGGAGAGCTGTTGAGACTGGTGGAATAAGGTGAGGCGTGAGAGGGATTGGTATGAGCCATATTGGAGGCGATTGCATGGGGGAGGAATGTTCTCTGGTTTAGGTCTTTACTCCTGAACTTGCTTCTTTTCCTTTTTACATCTTAATGTATTTTCTTCTACACACCCATATTTGAATCCTTGATTGTTTTCCTGATAAAATGCGCCACACAATGAATTTGACACGGCTTTAACTCAGCTGTTGCTTGTCGTCCCACCAGCATCAATAACAGCCCCAAAAAGTGACTCTCCAGAAACAAGGAGAAAAATGTCAGAAAGAGACTGTGACAAGTTTCACGTGAATGCCCGGCAGTTCCATTACCCAGACAGCAATGTCACTCGCTTTCCTGTGCCTGAGGAGAAGGTGCCATGGGAGGTACTTGACATTCATTACCCGATAATCAATGGCTGCTGCATGATAATCACTTGGGTTTATTAGATTTCATAAGTAATATCCTCTATTTTCTAGGTCAGCTTTACCTCATACATGCCCGCTTTTTATGTCTCTGATGAAAACATCAAAGACCAGACTGATGGGTAAGTTTTTATATAAAATAATTAATTTAAACACCCTTGATGTTTTGTGTCATATAATAACTGATATGACAGTGCTCTCGAAGTATTAATCAATCTACGCTAAAACTTTCTTTGCCTTTCACAGATCAGAGTCTCTGTTCTTGGATAATTACAGGTATGGTCCAAGCCGTTATAGCATGATACATATTTGAGACATTAAATAACAGTCATTATTATAACAACCATGTTTTAATGTGTCATATTGCTCATCGTTCCTCTTATAATCGTGTCATAAGAAACCCGGGAGGGAGAACAGGCATCAGGGGAAGAGGTGCACTCAGCCATCTGGGTCCTAACCTGATCGTAGACCCTGTACTTACACGGTAAGTGTGTGTTATGTTCTCAAACCAGTATCATCAGCAGCATATTGTCCTCAGGAAAAACTTTCATGAACTGAGCTCTTGTAAATATATGTGTTTTTATAGATGGCGAGATGCTGAGCGATCTTCTTTGGAGTTTCTGGCTCTTTGGAATGAGACTCAAGGGACTTGGACCTTGCCTGGGGTGAGCTTGGCAGTTTGTTCGCTGTGTTAACCATTTTGCTCAGATTGGCTTGGTTAGACTTAGATTTTATTTATGCTTTGACTTAAGGTAGTTAATAACTATACTTTTTCGAGCGACATCCTCAATAAAAATATTCCAAAAATACAAGTGACAATGAAGTGTACTGTGTTTTGATTTTGAAATTTCACCTTTAGGGACCTGTACAATCTGATGAGCTCCTTCCAGTGAAGCTTGCAAGACTCATGGGGAAACAACTCTTTGAAAAAATAAAAACAAAGGTCAAACATGGAACCAAGGTAAGCAATTTACTGTAAAAAGAATCTCAAAATGACTTAGACTTGGCCACACTTGGACAACAATAAGCTAGCTTGCTCAAGCACACATTGGACACAAAGTCATTACTGACCATTACTGACTTGGAACCTGTAAAGTTTCCATTTCTATATGCTACATATTGTTATTGCAATTCTCCCTATTCCTCTTTTCTGACTCAGTCCTGTTTCTGGTTAGCTGATAGTGAAACTAATGCAAATGCAGATGTTTTGAGCCTTAACACACATTTATATTCTCTAGGTGTTTGAGGGCTATGTGGATGACTGCCAGAATACAGATAATGCTTGGGTAGAAACCACTGTTCTAAACATTCACCTGGACAGGCAGGGACTGCTTATGTCTGACATCAACCATTTGGTGAGAATTCAAGTATTTTGTGTTTTGAAATAAGTGATTGCTGCTGTATTAGGACAACTGAATCCACTGTATTTGTACAGATACTCAATGGTATGGTTTAATTATTTCTAAAGGTGGCCAGCAGCCATGGCTCTGCAGAATTTATCCAGTGGCAGGAGTTGAGCAGTAAAACCCAACTGTGCCCACACCAAAGAGACGCTCTACGAAGGGTTGCAGAGCTACACAACAGGAAGTTCTGACAACCCTGGCTGCAATACTGTTCAATGCTGTGATCCGTCACCCTCAGGTTTTAAAATATGTCTTAAAATATGGCCTCTCGTTATTTTATCCAGGCCAATGTTAATATATTTGCACTGACAGCATCTTACACAAATGCTCAAGATACTGTAAGAAAATGCCATAGACTACTAACTTACAGTATGTGTCAGATAATAAACATATTGGTACTAACTGTAATTGTGCACTTTAATGTTGTAGGCTATAGCCTATAGTATGATAAATTATGCCTTCAAATCTGCACTTTAACTATTCATATTTGCATGTCAAGGTTTTAATTATAGGCTACTCTCTTATAGGAGTACATATACACTACACAGGGTACGGCTGCCAAAATTGGATTGTGAATTTGTTGGGATCCTGGAGATTTTTTGGAGGGTGAGGGGTATTCCACGTGCTTCCAAATGTAATTCTTTGTGTTCTGGTGAAATATTTTGCGTTTTATACCAATTCCAGTGGAAATCCAGGATAAATGGCAATACAATGGACTGATGCAGGGGATTCCTGTAAGATCAAGGAGTGTTGGCAGTCCACACACACACACAGTCCCACACAAGCAGTACCACGCACGTGCGCGCACGCACGCGCACACACACACACACACACACACACACACACACACACGCACGCACGCACGCGCGTGTGCACACACACGCACTCACTCACTCACTCACTGTACAGTGCATACAGTATGTGTTTAGAAAATCAAAAACCATCCGCCTTAATATATTGGTTTGTAGGCTACACAATTCTGATTATAGTTTTGATGTTGATATATGGGGATATACTACAGATTGCGGCATAAAAATAAACCACAGTTAAATGCCTTGATTGTCATGGTTACTTTTTTGTTACTTTTTTGTCAACTCAACCTCATATTACAATCCACAACACGTATTTGTTCCTGTAGTTGCTGAGCCAATTGCTGACTTCTGAGGGCGCTGCTTGGCTGAGTGAAGATAGGTGGCCACTGGCCAGACAGAGTGCAGTGCCAGTATCGGTTGAAGTGTAATGCCCTCCCAGTTGGTGGCAACATTCCCTTCATTGTTTAGCATTAAAACTCCCACACACACAAAAAAGTAAGAAAATCAATAATAAATAATCCACTTTCCCCCCTCTCCAATTTCTTCTCCTATGTCCGTGTGTGTGTGTGTGTGTGTGTGTGTGTGTGTGTGTGTGTGTGTGTGTGTGTGTGTGTGTGTGTGTGTGTGTGTGTGTGTGTGTGTGTTAAAAAAAGGTCCTGTGATGTGATTGTAATGTTGTTTATGTATGTATTATCTATGATGAACAGTGTTGTCAAAATATTATGTACTTATTATTACACACAGTATTTAAAAATAATAAAGTAAATAAATAAACTACTTACAACTCCCTGATAAAAGCAAGTAGTTAATTATCACTTTAAATATTTAAATATATTCTGCATTCGATACTTAGCACTTTCTAGACCGGAACAACAACCTTGCAAAGGAACTTGACCCAAACCCAGACCACCATTATAAATAAACACTCAAATGTACAGTTGAAAATAGTAATATATTATTAGTAAATCTAATAGGCTATAGTCTACTCAAAATGTAAAATTATAGCCACTGGAAAAAACAATATTACTGAAAGTAATACTTTAGTTAGGCTACTTGTCATGATGATGAATGATGGTTGATGTATGAGGAGGAGAGCGCCTCTCACTTCACATGAGGGTTTTATTTATTTATTTTCATAGACTAAATGGATAATGCATACGATGTCACCAAACAGTGGTTCTGTTTATTAAAGTCTAATGTCAGCTTTGGTCTCATATTTCATTGATACTGCGCTGCTGATGGTTTGCTCCACCCCCGAAGTGAAGGATCTATTTATATCCCATCCACTACAATACAATGCAGAGGTTACAGGTGTATGGAGGAGCGGAGTCCGGAAGTGACGCGGATCGACGCTCACAAGACGTGGATTAAACCAATGGATTATACAGACAGTAAATAGAGTGACGGAGCGAGCAGGGACGGCGCAGGCAGGGACCCCCCAACACAGAACGGTATACCTTGCTTTTTTATTGTTTACGGAGTTGCATATTCTTAATTCCACGCACAACGGTGAAAATGTGTCGTAAGGTGGTTACGGTCGGACATGGTTTCATTGTTGGATGTGGATGTAGCCTAGGTATAAAAGGCTACTGGGGCTGTCTTTGGAGCTGCTGCGATCATTTTGGCATTACATTAACAAGCAATACGGAGCAGGTTTACAGCGCTAATGTATCACTACTATGCTATAACATTCTTACAACATGCAACGTCACTGCTTGGTAGGTCTACGTAAGCTGTTTTTCATTCTAGTTTGTAAAAGGTAGCTCATAATGTTGAAGGTTGATGCCCGGCCCGGTCTCTCAGCTATCTATCTATCTATCTATCTATCTATCTATCTATCTATCTATCTATCTATCTATCTATCTATCTATCTATCTATCTATATATATATATATATATATATATATATATATATATATATATATACACACACACACACACACACACACAATATATCCAATGTCCAATGTGTGTCTTTTGTTTTATGGAAATAGCGTGGAAATAGCTTTATAGTGTAATTCAGAGTTTTTTCTTCTTGCAATATTTTCACATGTGTACATGCTTAATCTGCAGAACTGAAAAACTGTTTTATGGTTATCAGAGCACATACTTAACATAATGTATACAATTTATATACACTGCCACTATCATGCTCTTGAATTTCATCAGGAATCATTAATTATTCTACACAATTTCAATTGAAGAAGTTTTAACCGATTCCTGCCTTCCACTCCTGTGCTACGGTATGGTTTGACAGTGAATTGCTGCATGTCTGATGCCTGGATGCTGTGTACTGTCATGGTGTTGAGTTCTACTCCATTGTACTGACTGGGACATTTCCAGTAAGTGTCCACGTGTGTCACCAATGGCTTACTGCTCCTGTAACTGCTGCTTGTCTGCTATCAGCTGAGTGGTGCAGGGTGCAGTTACAGGTCACAGCAGGCACCAATCAGCCACAACAGCCCCCCGCAAACGTGTTGAAGGGCTACATCGTTCTCATGTTTTCTTTGTGTTCTTAACTATGGCACAAAGTCACCTAACACCAGCTCTGTAAATGTGTGAATAGCAAAGTGTGGATTGGTTTTGCGTTTAGGCTATACCCCAAAGGCAGAAGGATAATGTGATAACAAACTCACTTACTGTACGGAGAAAGCTGTGGTCATTTGTTGACAATAGCTTTACAGTGTTCTTGATTTAGTAACAACTGGCTCCATAATGTAGGTCTGCCCTATGTTAGAGTCCTTTTATGTTTTGAAATGGTCACATTTCCAGACGACATCATACTGATATGAACCTCTATGCATTGCATTGCGCATGAAACAGGTCGCTCAATAGATGGAATGTACAAGTGGTCACAACACTGACATGTAAAAATGCATACTATCAAACTTTCAGTGATCCGAGTGTCTTTGGAAGTAGATGGTTTAGGTGGATGTTTATTACTGTGATCTGTGGCTCTTGGCTCTCAGGGTCAGTAATTATCAGGAATATAGATGTAATGGAAGGAGCAGATAACATCACATTACAATAGGTTCTCGGTTCAAATTTTGGCCTCTTCATCCAAAGGAGAGGGTCACCCTCAGTGACGCTGTTGCATAGCAACGTGGTTTGATCAGTTGTCAAGGGAACCTACACATCATTCAACCCGGAAGCATTGTGGTCAAGTGTTGCCTGTTGACATAGAAAGTGGGCGGGCTCTGATGCTGGTGGTGACAGGAAGCTGTATTTATGTAATTGACATGTGTAGCAGCAGCAGTGCTGTCATGCAGCTCGGTCTGATCTCAGTAATATAAGCCCTTAAAGGAATAGTTCAGATTTTTGGAACTTAAGTTGTATGAAATACTTGCCATTAATATAGTGGTGTCAACTGTATTAATTGATTGCCAGAGGTGGGATTTCGCTGTGGTTTTGGTGAATAATAAGTAGTTCTGTTCATTTAGGGGGGGGTTACTGGGGCCACGCAGTAAAAGTAAATTAATCCACAAAACTAATGTAAATTGTGTTGAAATATTTCTAAAATATTAGCAGAACTTTTGTTCATTTTTTACGCCCCCATCACATGAACTACTGATATGGACATAAAAAACATAGTTCCCTGCAATCGAGGGGTAAAAAATGAACGGTTGTGCTAATATTTTAGAAATACTGTAGGTCAACAATACAAATGATGTTAGTTTTGTGGATTAATTTTACTTTACTGGCCCAAAATGATATAAAAATGATATACAGTATTTGACCAAAACCAGAGCACAACTCCCATCACATGACTGGTAATCAATAATACAGTTGCAACAAGTATATTAATGGCATGTATTTCATACACGTTAACTAATAACTGAACTATCCCTTTAAGTTAAGACGAGGACTACAGTCTTTGTTTTTGGTCTAATTTTGATAGCAAAGGACTCAGTGAAAGGGAAGTCAAGTGAAGTAATGTAAGATGAATGAGTAAGCCCTGATATTTGTGAGTGCGTAGGATGTTGGCTTCTTGTTAACCTGTTTGCTTGTTTTACATGCAAAGTTACAAAAACAATAGAGCCCCATTCATGATGACGACAGGCCCAGGAAATAATTCCCCCTGCATTTCTCCATAGACATTTCAAAACGTATTTATTTATTTAAAGATCTGTAAGCATCTCACAAAGCAAACTCGGATGGTGACAAATCGTGTTGCGAACTGAGTTGGCTTCGTCTGTGGCTAACAGGTCTTTAATAAATATTTTTTTAAATGTATATGGTAATCTATAGCACTCTTTTTGATAGGTTATAACATTGGGACTTAGTCTTGATCTAATCTGATGTTTGAGCAAGTCTATGTGATTGTATGTCTGTTGGATACTGTATTTTAGAGGACTGTTTCATAGAAAACATTAAGGGGAAATAGCAGGGAATTGAAAATCCTCCTATAAATGCATGAAAAAAATGCATGAAAAATGATAGTATGCCTGTAGTTCAGTAGAATTTAAGTAGTCTGTTCATGTAACGACTCGATTTAGGTCTTGGCACAGTATGTTGCAACGACCCAATGGAGCACCGGTCGGATAGGCAGAACCTCATAGGCCAAAATGGACATTCGGTTGTCCAGAACCCAGGGTCTATCCGACTTCATATACTCTGATTGTTACATGCTCTGCTAGATGTTGTTTGTTTGTTTATTTGTTTGTTTGTTCTCAGTTTTCATGTTATCTCTTGCATATTCCTGTCTCTCCTTTTGAGTTTTTAACTTGAAAACCTCAAACTGTGATAAACTCTTTTATCGTCTGCTTTTTGTGCGATGCTGAATCATACCTGTGGGTGCTGAGCTGATCCCCTGAACGGTCTGCTCTGTTGAAGTCACTGAAGTTACTTTCAGTAGTATACAGTAAGCTTGCAGTTCAGTGGTGAGCTGTGAAAAAGTTAAGCTGCTTTTGAAATGTAGTTAAATAAAAAAAAGCTTGAGCTTTTTAAAAAAAAGTTGATTTGTTTAAATTATCGTGAAAACTCATGTTGTGAACCTTATATCGTGATGCGTATCGTGTGTTGAGTTGAGCGTATCGTTTCATGCCTAGCTGGCACCCTTTCTCCCTCGCTCTCCCATCCAACCCTCTCCTCTCCTTTCCTTCCAACTGAGTGACATTTCTGTAATGACACTGTCTGCGCTCCACAGGGCCCTGACTTTATCTCATCCTTTCCCTACTGCGCTCTCCATCCTGGCATGGCGTGTCACACAAGGAGGCTACCTGGCACTCTGCATAAAATCTATAGACCAGACCTCAATACCAGTAATGGCAACTTGGCGTGATGAGGGAAAATATTCTGTCCTCGTGGCCTGGTTTTGTTGGCTATGCTGGACGTAGAATGAATGCTGTCATCTAGCCAAGGGTTTATTGAGCAGACTTGCTGGTCAGCTTGTTCAAGGATTGATTGAAAAGTTGGGTTAAGTCTCACAGTGCCGACGCTGAACGTTTTACAGTTGTAAACCTGCAATGCTTTTGTTCAAAATCTCCGCAATGTGGCAATGCTGCTGTTATAAAAACGGCTTATTATATATATTAGGTACATTACTGGACGTGGACGATGCCAGACGACAAAAACACTCTCTTAGAAGTGTAATTGATTGCTTACAATTGTGCTGCAGCAGGTGGATTGATTTTCCCAGGCACACAGCAAATAATGTCTACTTATATTTGTAGCGCTAGTGTGCATAATCTGCACGTGGTTGTAAATGTGATTTGCTTTCTTGTGATTCCTGTGCAAGCTGAGTTTCTATAATTACCCCAGCCTGCAGCACCTCATGGGGAGCACATTAACACACACGAGTGGTTGAGCGACAACTCAAACACACACACACACACACACACACACACACACACACACACACACACACACACACACACACACACACACACACACACACACACACACACACACACACACGGGTGAGTGTGCCAATGCTTTTATGCATTGTGTGATATCTATGCGTTATGTATTCATGTAAACTGACATACTGTACATTATGGGCTTGGGCTGCATCCTCCAGTGTCCTTTCATTGCACATTCTACACAGTAGGCTCTCTGCCCGCCAGCCATGCTGCCCCTCCCCCCCTCCCTGACGCGGTGCATCCCCCAGCTCTGACGCTGCACATTGAGCAGCAGCGGTGGGAAAACAACACTCACATTTTGTACTCGAGTAAAAGCAGCAATACTGCGATACATAAATGCTCCCTTACAAGTGAAAGTGAATTAAAAGTTTTACTCAAGTACAAGGTATCTAAATGTGGCACCAAAGTATGAAGGAACTCCTCACAGTATGTCACATTTCAGCAAGTCGCATTCGCAAGTTTTCAAATCTTTTGTAAGAAATGTATACATTGCTGAAGTGGTTATTGTAGGCTATGTTTTGTAATAATAATAATACAAATCTACAACATAACTAAAAATACAATAATATAGTGGAGTAGAAAGTGTGGCGTAAGCCTAATGGATGTTACGTTAAGAGTGCATGCTTGATATGGCATGGCTGGGTCATGATCACTCGATGAGCAGTAATAAACGTGGGCCAGAACGTCCTTATATACAATACATTCAATTTCAATTCAAAGAAGATTTATTGGCATGAGAAAACAAATGTTTACATTGCCAAAGCAAATGTCAGAAATACAATACAATACAATCACTTTGTCTTAGTTACTTTACTTTCCACCTCTGACACTGCACATTGAGCAGCAGGCAACCGGGCCCCATACCTTAACCCCCCCATCTACCCCACAGTGGTAATCTCAGCCAGACCATCACCTCCTGCCACCCCCTGCCTCTCATCCCTAATCCCACCCCCCATCTCTCTCTCTTTCTCGCTTCATATTAAAATTGCCAGTTCCACCCACCCATCAATTTAATTCTCCCCATCCCCCTATAACCGATTCTGCAAATCTGGGATGATACAGATGGCTGCATTATGAGTATTGTTGTCTTAGCTCCTGGTGTGTGTGTGTGTGCGTGTGTGTGTGTGTGTGCGTGTGCGTGCGTGCGTGCGTGCGTGCGTGCGTGCGTGCGTGTGTGTGTGTGTGTGTGTGTGTGTACTAGGGGTGTAAATCACACCCATCATGGCGATTCGATTCAGTATCGATTTCCTGACCCAACGATTCGATTTTTTCCGATACTCAAGAATACACCACGATTCGATTCGATTCGATTCGATTTCGATTTTTTTTTACCCTTTTTACCTTACAGGCTAGACAATGTTTCAAATTCGAAATAAATCAATGAAAGCTGTAATACCATTATACATTTTACCTACATTTTCATTTACCAGCACCACCAGAAATAACAGTGCCATATTTATTTAAGTATATATTTTAAGTTAGCCTGTCCCATAATATGTGAATATTGTTTGGCGTACAGCCTTTGAACATAAAAAAAAATGCAAATGGAAAAATAATCTTAATTAAATAACTGATCTACAAGTCATGCTGAGCTTGTAGAGCAGCTCCTCAAACTCTCCAAGGTGACCAGATCCAAACTGTTTTTTGAGGCACAGAAGTATTGATAACTGGCACAGGAGGTGGTCAGCAACTTTATGGCATTTGAACACTAATGTCCCAAATCCCCCACAGAAAGGGGGACATCTGGTCACCCTTGTTATTCGCGCGCGCGCGCACACACACACACACACACACACACACACACACACACACACACACACACACACACACACACACACACACACACACACTTGGCTAACAAGCTAGGCTAGCGGCTAGCGCAACTCAACGCTAAGTGCCAGTTCAGACAGAATGACTTTATTTAGCGTCATGTTTCATCGGCGCACTGGTGCAGAGGTTGAATGGTTATACTGACATGTCAGGGTTGGGGTTGTGTCTGTTCTATCAGACCTTTGGTTTACTCCATTTGGATGCCGCTGGATGCTGCCTGTTATAACTGCCAACGCAACACCAACGCAAGTATACGAGGAGACAGAGAGAGAGAGACAGAGACAGAGAGAGAGAGAGAGAGAGAGAGAGAGAGAGAGAGAGAGAGAGAGAGGCAAAGAAAGAGAGAGGGGGAGAACTGGAGAGAGAGAGAGAAAGAGAGAGAGCGAACGGCAAACGAAGCAAAAGAAAGTCATTTCGCAGGTTTTTTTTTCTTCCGACAGTGGGACCGTGGCATCCACATCCAACACAGAAAAAGTTGCCGACTGTTGCCAAGGCTACTAGTCGTCTTGATTCTGAATTGGTGCACGCGGGTCCATTTGGTTCCATATGCCATAGAACCATAGAACCAATTTCTCTAAAGTCCAAATAATAGTGGTCCCCGTGCCCGGACCACTTTAGATCATCGTAAAGTCACAACAGCGGAGTCTTTTCTTCCTCTCTCCTCTCCTCTGTGCGTGTGTACATGCGTGGTGTGTGTGTGTGTGTGTGTGTGTGTGTGTAGTGCAGCAGCTGCACTGCGCCGTACGGCGGTGCGTAACCGAGAAATCATTTACTTGATGATTGATAAGTTTACGCCGCAACGTTTTCTGGCTATTACAAACATGAATCGATTCTCTTGCGGACGTATCGATGCATCGTATTGTCGGCTGTTGGATCGATACATCGATTCAAAATCGATTTTTTTTACACCCCTAGTGTGTGCGCATGTTCACTTGGCTTCTGTCGACTCATAAATCTGTTCGGTGGAATTGAATTGAAGAGTCATAATTGAATACAAGACATCTTGTGTTAGATAATGTTAATGTGCTTTAGACGATGTACTGCTGCTTCTACAGTATATAAAAACAATCCCACATTCACCAGGATTGGGATTACCAGGTACTGTATATCTAGTATTGTGGAATGAGAGAAGAGGTGGCTGGGCGGTGCAGCAACCTGGCATACTGTCCAGTGTTCTGATTCCTCCTGCTGCCTACTCTGAATCCATGATTGTGGCAATCTGGTTGGATTCCCGGGTTGTGGAGCAGGGGAGGATTGTTGTGGACAGATTCCTCTGGGAGTAGTGAACAGTCATTGTTATGTAATTTCCTCACAGCGCAGCCTGGCCAGGCTGTTGGTGGGCCCAGCCTTCACTGTAATCTCACTCGCATTATCTGCCTCTTGGAATCAGAATTTGTACAGCCACTCACTCATGCCTGCATAACCCTTTTCAACGAGTGAGCCAGTCCTGCTTCTATCTGTTCTTTTTTCAGTTTTTCAGTTATTCGTGCTGATATGCTGTTTTGTTTATAGTGAAAAAATGGCTGCTTTTTAATAAAGCTTTTCAGAAGCAATATAAACTTCCCAATGAAGTAGCAAATGTTGCTATTTCATAGTCCTCCTCCACTTTGTCTTCAAAACTGTGTTGCACTGATCTGTTTTAGTTCCTCAATGCTGATATACCTTTTAAATTTACCTATCTGATCAATAAATGTTCTCTAATGTTACTCTAATCTCTGTGTTTATACTCACAGTAGATGTAACTTGCCCTGGGACTCCTTAGCCATCCATTATTTTGTTTACTGTACGTTGTACACTTATGTGTAAGAGTCAGCATGGCTGTGCGTGACTGCTGGGCTGTGGGTTGGCAGATTGGAAAGGTAAACCACTGTGTAGCCGATGATGCTTTTTCTCTTATTTATGTGGGAGACACTGGAGCTGTCAGTGTTGCTGTTCCGCTGCTGGTGAAATAGTAATGAGTGTGTGTAACGGAGCTAGGCCAGTGTGACTTACAAGCTGGAGAGGCCATGCAGGCCACATGCAACCTTGCCTATTGGTACAGTGTTGTCGGCCTGTGCTGTGTATCAGTATTGATTGGGAAAACGGCTTTATCCCCTACTGGAATACAGATAACAGAGAGAATGAGATGAGATCTCCCTTGCTCAAAATTGTTGTTTGGCCTTAATTGTTATTCCCATCCCATCGCATTGTAAACACAGTATGATGGTCATTCTAGCAAAAATCAAGCCACAAAGTACAGATGACACCTGGTTTGAAGGTCTTATTTTGTAATACCATTAGAAATACTTGTGCTCTGAAATACGTTGTTTTGATGGGCACTGGGCTATATTTCCTCTGACTCAAAGGTGTACATCAGTGTATGAACTCTACATTAGCTTGCCAGCACCCATCCTATCTTTCCTTTCTTATATGTTGGACTACTGGTAGCTATACCCCCTGGCCATTTCACATACCTCTGACACTGCTCTCCCTGCAGCAGTAGAGAAAGCCATGGCACAAGCTTTCTATTTTATGTCTTTGTCGTGCATGTTTTTATTCGTGTTCAAAGACTCATCAACGGCTCATAAGGTTCATCAATTGAAGAAAACAGAAGAACACAGGCTGTGAACTTCTGCATGCTATTCCTAATGTTACTGTAAGTGGCTTTGCCCGTTTCCACATGAGCACACAAGCTTGTGATCTCTTGACCTTTGGAATTTTTGGTTATAGAACAGAGATAGACAATCTTGCAAAGCAAACAGGTCTGGTGGCTGAACTCCCAGCCTGTGTTCTGTCTCTCTTTCAACCTTTCTGGTAAATGTACAACTAGAACCCTAGTTTACGGGAATCCCCCCTGCTGTGTGTTTTTACAGACACGCACCATCATCAACAAAGTTATTATGTTCTGCTGGAGTAGCCATTTTGGTTGATATACTGTACTGTAAGTAACACTTGTTTATATTATTTAACATGTAGTTTTGGATTCATAAAGCTGCAGCTTTTAGGTTCTGCACAGAGTCAAAGCTCAACCAGGGCATTCTAGTTTCAACTAACATTGGTCCAGTCTGACCAACTTGTCCTCGGCCATCTGGGCCATGACTCATTTGAATGTAATTTCATGCCATTTATAGGGTGTGTTGTTGAAAGAGCTCTAGCCTCCTCTCCTGGACAACCCCCAGCTGGCTGCGGTTTGGCCTGGCGGGCCTGGAGGGCAGAGATTTGGCAAAAATGTCACTCTAGTGCTCCCCATCCCCGGCCCCCCACCTGACCCCATGGATCATTTAATCAACACACACACACACACACACGCACGCATGCACACACACACACACACACACACACACACACACACACACACACACACACACACACACACACACACACACACACACACACACACACACACACACACACACACACACACACACACACTCATCAGTCATCACCCTTCTTTGTCCAGTTCCACACTCCAAAGGTCTGGGTCCATAATGAAAGGGGAAAGAGCATCTGTTCCCTGAGTCTTCAGCCCTCCCACTCAATCACAAGTCCCTTTTAACACGCACACACACTCGCATGTGTGCCTGTGCACGTGCGCACACACACACACACACACACACACACACACACACACACACACACACACACACACACACACACACACACACACACACACACACACACACACACTAATAGTCAGTCTTTGATTCTGTCTGTCAGCAGTCACACCCATCCACCGGAAACCACACACACACACACACACACACACACACACACACACACACACACACACACACACACACACACACACACACACACACACACACACAGCCCCCCTTTTTGTGCTTAGAGGCTGTATTATCAGGGATACTTTTTGTTTAAGACACAAAAAGTTTTATTTGATAGATTAAAGCTCCACATTTCGCCGGCTATTCCTTGCCATTGGAAGAGATTTCCATCAATTCAATCCACCTGTTATCTGCCATTTGAGAGAATACGGTATTCCATCAATGTTGTTTTTATTTATTAAGTCAGGTCACACTTGTATGCTACTTTATGAAAGGCTCTTGGTTTGTAGGCAGTCGAGTAAACAAGGCATGTGATGATCCAGAAACAAGATGATAGAAAATGATTGCGGCAGTGGTGAAATAATGAATGAATGATTACCTGTATTCCGTCAATTAAAATCCAGCAGTTTCCTGCTTTTGACTGAATTCTCTGTCAATGAATGTACTTTATCCATAAAAAAACACTGACCCTGTTGCTAAGCAACGGCTTGTTCAGCCCTGACAGGGCTGTTTGGTAGCCGTAACAGGTAACTTTGAACACTGTTTATTTTGAAAGTACAGCGATGTCCACGCTGATTATCAGATCTGCCAGGTTCAGGTCTCATTTTGGGTGATACACTGCATCACATTTTGTCCTGCTAATTTTCTGTTTCATTATTCCATTTCTGTACATCCCATTTCTGAATTCCCTCTTCCCTCAAAAATGGTAAAAAAAAAAAAAAAAAGACCATTAATTCATTAATCTTCAATCTACATTCTAGACTTGGGCAGATGGTCAGATGGCCAAATGAACCCGCAAGGGTCCATTTGCTTTCATATTTACACTCTCAAAGAGTTAGATCTGGTTAACCAACTGCCCGTCATTTAGCTGTGGACCACCTGGAAGCCTCTCAAGGACCACTGGTGGTCCCCGGACAACCTGAAATCCACTGTTCTATAGCACTGATTACTGTCAGGATAGAGCCATTCTACATGTGGGACAGATTGCTTATGTGCACTGTGACAAACATTCTTACCTGTTAGCATAGTATTGAGTTGAGGGTTGATCTAAAGATGACCTAGTCGTAGAGCACCGCTGCTGTGATGTTTATATCTGCCATATACACATGCAAATGTTGGTCTTTCTGATGGTCTGTGGCTATATTTCGCTGGGTTGATTGGAACTTTTTCTTTTGTTGATGCAGGTGAAGAGGCGTTAAGAATCTAGTCTTCTCCCTCATCATCACTACCTGCAAGATGCTCCCCATAACCAGGTCAGTCCAAAACACAAGCTGTGTACATGCATTTGCATTCATAATTTATCCTGAAATCACATTGTGTGCGCATTAGAGTCCTTCACGGGTCCATTTTCAAGGAACAGAACGTAATCGGAGCCGCTCCGATTTGGGCCCGCTGCTATAATTAACATGACAGCTCCGGACCGTTGAAAGCCCGGGACGATTTAAACCCGCTCCGAGACGGGCCCGGTGCTATTATTGAAATTATGGCTCCGGACCGTTGAAAGCCCGAGGTGATTCAAACCCGCTCCGAGACGGGCCCGGTGCTATTATTGAAATTATGGGTCCGAACCGTAAATGTCCGAGCACCCGAAATGTCCGAACGCTTTAATGAGTTCTACTAGTATATTATGAATAAGACGGTCGCTTACTGTTAGTAGTCCACTGTTGGGTGGTGCTGCAGTGCCACTGGATGGTCAATAGCCTACATTGAACACCATGCATGTTGAACACGGACTTGTGAGTCCAACTGTTCACAGCGTATACATAGAAAATAAATCCACGTCTTCTTTAGATGTTGAATCCCAGTAGTAGCTGTACTTTTCTTCTTAGCCATTATTCCACCATTGTGTGTAAATAAAAATAATAATTCATAGTCAACTATTATAACTGCCGTCTCGTGATCGTACGTCACACAATTCATATCTCCGTTGTGGAAGAGTGATTTCTTTTTTGTTCTTGTGGTCTCTGTTGCACCAGCAGCAGACCATTGTCTTTATTGCTTATCTTAATAATTATTATTATCACGATAGTTAAGTTGTAGCCGTCTTCGTGTGTGTGTGGTGTTGTTGTTGTTGTGATGATGATGACGTATGCAGTAACTTCCTGCTATGCTAAAGTCACGTGACTCAATGCTCGCCTCTCACTGGCCGGAGGAGAACAAGGGTGGGATGACAAGGGTGATTGACAGCTGTGGCGGCCAACCGGCCCGTTTGTCCCCGGGTTTTGGGTGTAACCCGAGGTCCGAGACGCCCCGGAACCGGCCTGATTGTACCCGGGACATGCAGGGGACATGCGGGAACCGGCCTGAACGAACCCGCGACATCGCGGAACCGGCCCGTTTGTGCCCGGATGTCATTTCTTGTAAACGGAACCGGCCACGGGCCGGGTCGGTGCTCGGGTTTTACCGGGTCTCGGGTTAACCCGAAGTACTCTAGTGCGCATAGGATTAATAGGCCTTTGAGTTTTGATGTTGATTAACTGATCTTTAACTGATCAGTCTATTCCTTGGATCTGCGAGATTAACAGCTTAAGCTCCTATATACAGCATTTTTTCACACTTTTTAAGCCAATGTATTATGGAAGTAGTGAATATCGCTACTAAACAATGTTTTAAACCAGCAAAGGTGATAGAGGCAACTTTTTATACAACAATCAAAATAGATGCTATGTTTTCTTGCCATTTTCCCCTCTACGTTGCTTCTATTTTGATGTTGCAGCTGTTTCCCTGCAGACAGACACTTGCTTCGTCCTGCAGATGGTCCACAAATCATGAAAACAAAACATTTGTTGGGCTCGGGAAAGGTGGTGCTAATTTGTGTGTGTGTGGGGGTGAGGGAGTTGTGTGGGGGTGAGGCAGCGTTTTAGCCAATCACAGCACAGCAGTCTCCAGCTGATTCATAATGAGCCAATAGAGTGGAGGTGAGGTGGAGTTAGATTTTGTTTTTAAACAAATCTGTGTTAGTGTGTACAAAACAGTGTGTACACTCTAATGTTGCCTCTATTACTGAATGGTCTATTTATAGACTACAACAATGTACACAACCTTAACAAAAGAAATCTGCCAGAGATGAGCATTGAGTGTCCGTGAATTCCCTAGCTGGGAACACCTGATGGCCCCGGACAAACGTATTCATTGCATACGCTATAAATAGGCTGCAGTTGTTTAATAGTGATTTTTCAAGAACTTCACATCTAATGCTGCAAGCAGACACTTCTTAACCTTGGTATCAGAGTGCAATTGTCTCCAAACCTTGCATGTGTAAGTCATGAGTTGGGACATTTAATAAGCTAGCCTTCATGCTTTCAAGTGTCTTAGTCTTTCTTAAACAGGTCCTAGGACATGTTTGGGCTGATGATGTAGGATGATGTAGGATCAAAAATTACACTTACAGATAAGGAGTTACTGTGCAGGTGTGAATGACCGGCGTGTACCTGTGTTATTCTCACGCACAATCCTACATGCGTACGTGATGTGTTTCGGACAGAAAAGCACACACACACGCGCGCGCGCACGCGCACAGACGTCACACACATGGGGTGAAAAATACCAAATTCTCTATCCGTTACAACAGGATTTTCTCCCATGCAACGAATCAGCCTGCCCTACTTACAGAGGGCTAGACTGCAACTGCCAGGCACCAGCCCAAAGCAACCTGCTGTTCCACAGCTCGTTCTGCTTTGAAATATCACTCCCTCTCCCTCCCTTACAAACACTTCAACCCCCCCAGACCCTGTCTCTTTCGCTCCCCTCCCCTCCCCTCCCCTCCTAATGCTCTCTGCGTCAGCCGGTCTCCATTCATGAAAAGTGTGACGTGGGCAGAGCAGCTTCTCTCCAGCTGCTGGTGACGCTGCTCATCCACTCGCAGAGTGCTCACTGCAGGAGTTAAATGAATGTGTCTGTCCTCCTCCTCCAGCACCACCTTTCCCTCCCTCTCTCTCTCTCTCTCTCCCTCTCTCGCTCTCTCGTGTCTTTTTCCCTCTCATGTTTGCCACGACCTGTCCGTCAGTCTAGTATTTCTACCCCAGCCTGCCGGTCGGTCGGTCAGGAGGACATGAGGTATAATTTTCCTCCTTGTCCGAATTGAAGAAGGACCATGCGTCTGAGCTGCTTCTGCTGCTGTGAGTAACGTACTGGTGCAGTGCCTGCTGACGACTCGGACACACATACTGTAGTTATGCGTGTTTGTGGGTGAATCTGTGTGTGTGTGTGTGTGTGTGTGTGTGTGTGTGTGTCTGCGTAGTTATAGATGTATATGCCTCTACGTGTGCCTAACTATTGACGTCTGTTTCCGCATGTGCACATGCGTCTCCCCCATTTTCGCATGTGTGCTGTACAGTAGGTGGCTCAAAGCCTCTATGAGTCAGTCAGTGAACGCAGCAGTATGCTCAGTAGCATCCTGGGCATACTGTGTGTATGTTATGTATGTGTGTATACTGTACGGCTACCGGATGCCGCCCCGGTGTTGCAATGATGGGAGCGTGCAGAGCGGGTCGTGCATGGCGCTGTGTGCGTACAGGAGCTATTTTGGGCAACAGCATCTCTCTGCCAGTGATGCTTTCTGCTGCTGTTTGATGCAGCAGAGTTCTCTCCATGCCCTCTGGTGAAGGACAGGTTGTCGGGGGTAGATGATGCTATATATATATATATATATATATATATATATATATATATATATATATATATATATATATATATATATATAGAGAGAGAGAGAGAGAGAGAAAGAGACCAGCAGCAGACCCCCCCCTCCCACGACCACCACAACCACCACCTCCACCAGTCCAATGACATTAAAACATGCTGATATATCCAGAGAGGACAGAGCTTTCCCCATGCAGCCCTGTGCTGAAATGAAGGATGTTAGCCTACAGTACAATGTGCAGTTCAGGCACTCTTTTCACGTCAGATTGCCTTATTCGTCGGCGTCTCCACATCTCTCCTGGACATCTAGTATGTCTCTCTGTCCTTATTAAGACAGTAAAACTAGGAAGCTATGTATGCACATGCGTGCGTGCGTGCGCCGCGTGTGTCTGTCTGTGTGTCCTTGTTTATGTAACTGTGCAGGATGACTAGAGCCAGCAGCCAGGCTTCAGAGGAGAGAGAGAGAGACAGTTGCAAAGATACACATCCACTCATTCAGTGAACATTGGCTCCACATTTATATCTGTGAGCTTTGTTCTCCCTTTTCAGAGGGCTGGCCTTCTGCCTGGGAGAATTTCAAACAGGATTTTTTGTCTTTCTGGGAATCCAAATGGGGATGACATCCATGTATGATTTCTTTTTGGATAAGACAAAGATAGTATGCCCCCACCAAGCAGCAGATACACTGCTGCTATATGTATTGATTTTGCGGTTTTCTTTCAGTCTTCAAATGAAATAATGCGATGCAACTCTCATTTCCTCCCTTCAAATTCTTAACCCCCCTTCACCTTCCTACTACACCTTTCTTGTCTTTTCATTGTACATTTTCATTTTCACATTGCCCGCCACAGAAGTGGTGTCAGTCACGGCCAGCCTCCTGCAAGATGCGTGCTTGTCTGTTGTCTTTGTGTGTGTGTGTGTGTGTGTGTGTGTGTGTGTGTGTGTGTGTGTGTGTGTGTGTGTGTGTGTGTGTGTGTGTGTGTGTGTGTGTGTGTGTGTGTGTGTGTGTGTGTGTGTGTGTGTGTGTGTGTGTGTGTGTGTGTGGGACTTGTCTCCGTCCCTCATTGTTGGCGAGCCGAGCAAGACGGCCTTATTAAAAGAGCACAAGGGGGATTGTTGTGGCAGCAGCTGCTATTCTGTGTGTGTGTGTGTGTGTGTGTGTGTGTGTGTGTGTGTGTGTGTGTGTGTGTGTGTGTGTGTGTGTGTGTGTGTGTGTGTGTGTGTGTGTGTGTGTGTGTGTGTGTGTGTGTGTGTGTGTGTGTGTGTGTGTGTGTGTGTGCGGGTGTGTGTGTGTGTGTGTGTGTGCGGGTGTGTGTGTGTGTGTGTGTGTGTGTGTGTGTGTGTGTGTGTGTGCGGGTGTGTGTGTGTGTGTGTGTGTGTGTGTGTGTGTGTGTGTGTGTGTGTGTGTCTGCGTGCGTGCGTGTGTGCCTGCGTGTGTGGATGTGTGGATGCCTGGGGGGGTGCTTGTCCTATCTCTGTGAGGACCACTATAGTATATAAAATTATGAGGAAATATCATGGACACAGGTATATGGTAATTCAGCTGTTTCTCACTTTTCAACAAGAAGTGTGTTTAAGCATGTTGCACGTGTGCATGCGTGCATGTGTGTGTGTCTGTGCTGTCTCCTGGCTGCACACACACACACACACACACACACACACACACACACACACACACACACACACACACACACACACACACACACACACACACACACACACACACACGCAGGGCAGACGTTCGCATGGAGCCGGCTCCACTTGTGTCCTTTGTTGTCGCTCTGGGAGTGTTTCCCACCAGGGCTGTGTGGGTACAGCCTGCAAGCAGCAAAGAAGCACCGGCCGGCCTCTATTCCAACTCCCCTCATTGTCCTTCTGTCTCTCTCTCTCTGTCTCTCTCTCCCTTATTCTTTCCCTCGTTGTGTCTCCCTTCCAACACTAGTCTCTCGGCATCTTCTCTCATTCCACAGTCTCCTCTGCCAATGTCGTCCGTTTGTCTTTGCAGTCTGGTCCCTCTCCCTGCGTTATCATCAGTCTATTTTATTAGTTTATTCCCTGCTTTCTCCTATCTGGCCTCTTGCAACTCCTCCTCCTCTGTGTCACTCGGTCTGTTTGCATTCTTCATCATCGTCGTCATCATCATCATCCCTCTCTGGATGGATCTGCATAGTGAGTGTGTAAGTATAGAGCCTGTGGCGTACAGTGCCTTATCATGGAGCGTGACCGGTAGCGGGCGCACAGACTGGGGCTGGCAGGCAGAGGAGTAGGCCTTTGAGGGGACAACGTGTGTGTGTGTGTGTGTGTGTGTGTGTGTGTGTGTGTGTGTGTGTGTGTGTGTGTGTGTGTGTGTGTGTGTGTGTGTGTGTGTGTGTGTGTGTGTGTGTGCGTGCGTGTGCGTGTGTGCGTGCGTGTGTGCGTGTGTGCGTGCGTGCGTATGCAGTCTTTTATATATAATAGGCTATTTGTTTTTGGCTTTGCATTTTGTGCATTAATTTATAGTTATATTGAAGACAGTCAGGAAAGAGGGACGGAGAGAAGGGGAGAGACATGCAGCAAAGGTCACCATGAACGGGACTCGAACACGTATCAGGCGAGAGCCTATATTATGCAGCATGTGCCTGGACCATTAGGCCAGTGGGCACCCAACGTTTGCAGTCTTGTTCGCGTTTAGGTCCTGGGTATTCAATTCATAATCATATATTTCATGCTCAATAGATGAGCATGAAAAATTACAAATCATCACAAAAGCAAATTGGGGAAAAGGAAGGGAGGGTGTAAAGAGGGCACTTCTCTAAGCTGAGTAACATTTCCTCTGCCTTTGACTTGCTGAAAGGTGGATTTTCAGGCCTGTTTTAAAGGACACCAGTGATTTGCATTTTTTGAGGTAAAGGATCAGGGAATTCCACACTTGGAAGTGGCATTGCTGTAGAAGGACATTCTTTTGGTACCAAGTGGGTGGTACCAGATTGCCATTCTCACTAGCTCTTCTAGTATTGTCATGATTTGGGGTAGTTAGTCAGGCATGCGAGTACTGCAGACATACTGCATTTACGTTGTACTATTTCAAGTGTTAATCCCCGTTGCAATTGCTTGACTCTTCTACCTTGTGTCTACATAGACTATCAAAATGGGTTGCAAAAAGATGTGTGATGGTACCCAGGCTGAGAAGTAAGTTAAATGAGTTTGTTTCATAAGCTTTGGAGCGAAGTGTTTAGTGACATTGAGATAATTATTGTGACATTGACATTGTTATGCACGTAATCATTGCAGCAGTGTCTGAAATTACTCCTGCACAAGTGCACATGCACTGACTGTCTGGCTATTGTGTATTTTTCTTGTGGTGTATTGTGTAGCCTATTAGTTCTTGGGGGACCAAACTGGCTACAGTTTTATGAAACTTTATCAGAGTTTATCAGAGTTTCACACTGTGTGAAGGCTCATTGAAATCACTGACAAATAAGCCAGCCAATCAAAAGGCACCGCATCTGACTTGCATCTGTCTCTTGTCCAGCCCTATGTTCTATCTGTCTGTCAGTGTCAGTCACACAACCTGACCATCCCTGTCCCGGCAAGAAACCCAGCACTCAAAACAAACAGTGCACATTCATGATGATTCCACCTGACACCTTCCCTATGGCTCTGACAAGCAGAGCAGTGCTGGCTTTGACCTTGTTCTCTTTTAGACCCAACAGCACCCGTCTGAACACCAGGTAGGCATGCTGCGCAATACTGCTCCTGTGGTCCGCACTCACCTCTGGTGACCACCACGTAATTTTGTCTGCTAGGTGAGTCACCGCACCAGGCGGAATTCAGGGAGAGAGGGATTTATAGCCTAAAATGTCAGCTGTGACTTTCGTCCCCTGCCTTTTGTGTTAATGTTTCCTTCTACAGTACTTCTTTGTTCCCAGACAGACGGGGAGACCGTTAGACTTTTGTCCACCTACAGTACTGTCTCTGCTGGCCAGGGAGTAAGAGATGAGGGAAAGCTTTGTCTCTGCTGGTCCTATGCAGGAGCGTGTGGTTTTATGAAACTGAATGGTATTCAGGAGGAGTGAGCATCTGTATGATTGACTGACCGGACTGCAAGACATGGTGCTATTATTTTAACTTTGAAGCGCCAAATGGCTGAGCCTCTACCTCCACTTCCCAAAGAGAGGTGACTTTCATGTCCTGACTATCCTGCCAAATAAATTTCACAAGGTTGTTAGTATAACTGCAAGCTGAACATGACCCTGGGAAAGTTGATAATTTACGCCTCTGCATCAACCCAGAGAATTAAACAACAGTTGGCAGGGAGTCACTGTTTCACTGTGCGACCCAGAAAAACAAGAGAGCGCTAGGTCAGGTGTACTAACGGTCGGTCTACAGTCCAGATCAGACTGTGCTGTGCTGACTCACTAATGTTCTATTCCACCCTGCAGTTAGTCCAATTGCTTCCTCCATCTCCATTTGATTTTATACTAGCCTTAACTTTCCCTTCGTGACTTCCTCAGGGACGGTGATCAGTGGTAATGGGTTTGATTCTGTGGAGCCCTCGGCAGCCATTTTTCACTCCCTGTGTCTCCAAGGGAGGAAGTCTGGAAGGACACAGGAAGACTCGTATTTCATCAATTTCATGGAGAGAAGTGTTCTCAATAAACACACAATCACTCTCCGCATGTGTAACGTTCTCTGCCCTCACTCTGGCTGGAATCTGACGCATTGCTCTCTCTCTCTCTCTCTCTCTCTCTCTCTCTCTCTCTCTCTCTCTCTCTCTCTCTCTATCTCTCTCTATCTATCTATCTATCTATCTATCTATCTATCTATCTATCTATCTATCTATCTATCTATCTATCTATCTATATATATATATATATATATATATATATATATATATATATATATATATATATATATATATATATATATTAAGGCTGTTGAAAATAACGAGTTAATTAGTTAAATTAATTTTGATGATTAATCTGATTAAAAATTTTAACGCAATTAACTCATATGCACAATGACTCAATCCACTGAGAGTTTTCTCATTGAAAAAAAGGCTCGAACACGGTTTTAGGGAGAAATAAAGCTGTGTGTGTCCCTGTAACCAGAGCCATAGACTATAGCTTGAGAGATCTATAAGCATTGGGGGCTTGTAGATCACCTACTTTGATAAATATTTAAGAAATAAACAGATCTTTTCCCCCAGATTCTTCTTCTTTTTCAAATGTTCAGATCCCATAAATGAAAACAGGCATATTTTGGACATAGTTCGAATGGTGATTAATCATGATTAAATTAATTTTGAAGCTGTGATTAATTTGATTAATTTTTTTAATCATTCAACACCCCTAATATATATATATATATATATATATATATATATATATATATATATATATATATATATATATATATATATATATATATATATATATATATATATATATATATATATATATATATACTGTATATAGTGTGTGTGTGTGTGTGTGTGTGTGTGTGTGTGTGTGTGTGTGTGTGTGTGTGTGTGTGTGTGTGTGTGTGTGTGTGTGTGTGTGTGTGTGTGTGTGTGTGTAAGTGATATTTAAATGAAGTAAAATCACACAATATACCTTTAAATGAACAAATGACATCTCCTTTTTCAGTCTGCTTTCCCAGTCTGAGGAGAGACACGGCCAAAAACGTGTTTAAAACCGTCTTTAATTTCTATAGTGCATAGTCCTGTTTTCGTCCAAGTTCCAAGCATGCTGAGTGATCAACTGAGACGATGCCCATTGGTGACTGTATGCTGCTGACTTG
>CM076978.1:21712377-21725018 GCA_039105355.1 Benthosema pterotum
TGCGTGCGTGCGTGCGTGCGTGCGTGCGTGCGTGCGTGCGTGCGTGCGTGCGTGCGTGCGTGCGTGCGTGCGTGCGTGCGTGTGTCCCAACATTGAAATTACCGTTAGCTGATGTATAAGTTCACAACACGTCTCAGAGATTGTATTGTACATTGGGCATTTTCCATTGCATGTCCCCGGTGCCCAACTATAGAATTATTCACCACCTTATAGGCATTGTTTAGCAGCTGTCCAGTTATGGTCATAACATAAGACATATAGTTCTGCTGGATTTAATTCCACTCATGCATGCTGCCATAAGTGGGTAAAATGTGTTCATTCATACTAGCTGACGCCATCAATACTTCAGAGCCGTCGTGCTACATTGGAGTCCCCATGACTTGTTGGTGTTATCCTTTTAGCCTTTTATGTGTTTCTAAACCAAATGTTTACATTTCTGAAGTAGGCTAATCCAAAAAACGATGTGTAGATGTTAAATTAACCGCAGCAGGTAGTTTCAATAGGTTACAGCTCCCTTTCTGATCTCCGCCTCCCCCGTCCCCTTGTGAACTTTGGCTCCAACTGTACAAAATGTACTCTCTCTCTCTCTCTCTCTCTCTCTCTCTCTCTCTCTCTCTCTCTCTCTCTCTCTCTCTCTCTCTCTCTCTCTCTCTCTCTCTCTCTCTCTCTCTCACCACTTTCGTTTGCACATAATATCCCCTAACTGCATGTAGGTGCACATCTGCCAGGATGTGCACATGTACACACTCTACAGTGGCGGGGGGGGGGGGGGTGCAACAGGCTATGATTGGAGGAAGACCTTCTCATCCTGATTGAATGAAGGCATTCTCACTCGATACCAACTTTTTTTTTACCCCAGGTGCCATGGGGGGGAAACTATTTATATTGTCAGCTTTCTTTATAGTAGGGAGGGTTATAAAAAAAAGAAAGAAAACAATAATATTTGAATTAATTGAAATCACTGAGTATACTGTACATCTAAATGAAAACGTTTGTGTGATTTATGCTGGAATTGATTCAGGGTCCCGGTGTGTTTTGACTTTTGTTTCTTAGATTGGTAAATCAGACTGATAAATAGCCGGCTGTTTGTCTGTAAACACACAGGGGAAGCTATAAAGTCAACCAATTGAAGTGACAGAGTGACAACGTGGGGGAGGTGGTTGACCACTGGATGGCAAAGTTCAGCTGTTTTTGGATGCTTGAGTAGTTTAAAACCATGTAATATATCACTAGGAATGATTTTGCATTGCATAGCTGAGTGTTATTTTTTTCCCACCAAAATGTAGTTACTCCACTGTGCCCTCTACAGATATTGTTAATAGAAAATTACAAATAAGATTTTTCCTTCACGTGAAATATTTTGTTTTCTGGCCACAGTACATCAGGCACTGATGTCACTATACTCTGTGCTCACTCACTACTCAGTCACTGTACACACTGTGTACTGTGCTAGGAACACAGTAGTTGAGCAGATGGCACTGTTCACATTCCCTCCACCAACATCTTATTATCTCCTCCTCCCTGTGGCATTTAGTACTGCAATGGGTGATTCTGTTATAACATGATTTATGGATTGTACTATGATATGTGCTATCTAGTTCTGTATTGGCTGATTCTGTGATTATAATGTTACTATGGATTGTACTATGATATGCATAATGTACAGTATCCATGTGGTACAGTATATCTGGCATAAAACTGAAGATTGTTACCGGTATGTTGTTCATGTATGGTGAATGGTAGCTCCTTCAACGTTTGTCTTTTGAATTATTTTTTTAAATGTTTGTCCAGAACACTTTGATGTCATATAGTGGCAACCAGTCTATGGACCCTTTTAGTGTTTGTTTGTAGCACTATGACATCAGAGAGTGGCATTTGTGTCATTGCGGTGCAAATTGATTGACCACCACCTGTCTGGACTACTGTGATGCTCCAGTTGTTGTAAACTTTGTGTTATTATCCCTCTCTCTACAGGTGACTTGCCCCAGCGTCCAGGCCGACCAGCGTGTTAGGACCACGCCCCTCCTACGTCGCCGGGCGGTCCATGCGTATGCACGGCACCATGGGTAGCTCCCCCGAGGTGCTCTCCTGGACCTCCTGCCCCAGTCTGCTGGTGGGCAAGCTGAAGGAGGAGCTGAAACTCACTGTGGTCGGGGACACCATGAAGAAGTCCAGCAACGTGCCCAACAACACCCCCCAGCAACCCCAGTCGCCTCAGGCCCCTCCGTCTAACCCACCTCCCCAGATCATCACCGATCTGGCCCCTCCGACACACCTGCCCGTCCCCCTGCAGACGCCGCAGCCCCCGGGCCAGGACGACGTTTCGGGCCTGGGCGGGGGAATAAGCACCCCCAACACGGCCCTGAGCGAGGACTCGATGCGCAGCGAAGGGGGACACTTTGACAACAGCGTTCTCCAGCTGCAGGAGCAGGACAACGAGGAGGCCGGGTCTCCGGCCTCCTGCGACCACACGGGCTGCGGCAGCGGAGGGGAGGAGGGCACGGGCGACGGGAACTGTCCCATGGACCACGGCGGAGGCGGCCGGCAGGGCCACCATCACCACCAGCCGCACCCCGACGACATCAAGCTGCACTTCCACAGAGCTGGGCCGGGGTCAGGGGGCTTCCTGGAGGGGCTGTTTGGCTGTCTACGTCCTGTCTGGAACATCATAGGGAAGACCTACTCCACGGAGTACAAGTTGCAGCAGCAAGGTCAGTTCTTTTTTTTTTCTTCTTGGAAACATCTTTTTTCTCTCACATCAAAGAAGATTTACCATGTATTGCAGGTTATACACGAACCGGCAGATATCAATATAGTTAATGAGAGTGACTTCAGTTAAAGCCAAGAAACATTGAATCAGACTATAGGTGTGGAACACAATTCTAGTTTACTTTAGAGCCATGCACACAAGACAAGAAGTTCTACACTGAGTTTACACATTTGAGTAAAACGGTATAAGCCATGAATTGAAAATGAATCCATGTATTTCATGCCAGACTCTTGTGGAGGATGGGGTGGAGGCAAGCTTGCCAGCAGCAGTGGTGTCTGAGAAGAAATGGAAGCAGAGCTATTATGTAGCAGAGAGACGTATTTAGACAGACCCCCTTGCTGAGGGAATGAGGCGTTATTGGAGTATGGAAGTGTGACGTAATGATCAGCCGAGATGTTAATGACTAGAATGAGGAATAGGAAAGCTAGGCTGATTTATACAATCAGCTGACTGGCTTATTGTAGCTGAGGCGTTCAGACTCACTGGCCTGTATGAACTAATGCTCTGCTATAGCAATACTTTTTACAACAGTCAACGAGTTTAATGTAAGAACACAAATGACATGTGAATATGGTAAATTGTGTTCAATTCAACTTCACAATTCGCATGACAAGTTGCATGACAAGTTGCAAATGTAAAGATTGGGATTGGGATAAAGATTGATCTTGCTTGCCACAAATACGCCCATCAAACCCCTTGCCCCAGTAGCAGCAATTGTCCAATCCTAGATTATAAACCGTTGCCATCTGGCATATGGCCAGACATGCTCCCGTCACATATCATGGCTGCCGTACCGTAGCAATAATACGATCATGAACATTATACCACACATTACACACAGACACAGACACAGACACAGACATACACACACACACACACACACACACACAGACATCACACACATGTTGCTCGTACTTCACAAGCGTCTTAATCACGCTCTACGTGGGCTACTATATTTACATTCAAAACATGTGCATAAAATTTCCGATTTCAATTATGAAGATCATCACACATGCTTTGACGGGTGTTAGACTCTTGCACCACCCGAAATTAGCATTGCTGCTTGCCACGTTGTTTAATAAAAAACATTTTTTCCTCAGAGCTTTTTTATCCACCATTGGCTTTCAATTGGATGGGGCCCTATCAGCCCTATTGTCATGCTGACTGCAATGCCAATACAAACCAATAAGGGGATGTGTGCTCCCGGTGTGCAACTGTGAGTTAAAAAAAACAACCCAGAAAAGTATTCCGGAGAGCTTGGATAAAAATCTCTTTATTAAACAACGCAGCATGCAGCAATGCTAAGTTCGGGTGCTGCAAGAGTATAACATGAGAGTACTTTTATTTGAAATCGGAATGTTTATGTACACGTTTTCAATGTAAATGTAGTGACCCACGAAGAGCTTGATTAAGACACTCAATGACTGTCATGATAATGACAGGAAAACTGCAAGATTCACTCGGTCTCTCCCTCTTTTTTGGTAGTGATATTTGCTTGAATTTTGATTACAATCATGAACCTTGTTACCGGTACAATGCATAGACTACTGCAGGCCTTGTTAATGAGATTTAGAAGGCAATGCGAAGATCTGATTTCCAATGCCAGTAAATGGATGTGCAGTGCTGTTTGCCAGACCTAGGGGACGCACACAGTGTTGTTGGTGAATTGATAAATGAAACTATACAATATATTAATGAGAAGGTAGGAAAAAAATGAAGAATCTAATATCAATCCTAGTTCTCCTGTCCTTTTAATATCACTTTCTCTTTCTCAAACGCCTCTCCCATTTCTGCCGCTGTGCCGTACTGTTAAAGTGTTATTGACTGGGCCTTGCCTGGCCAAGTGTATTGGCTGCTTTATGCGGGGTGTGCTACAGCTGTCCATTTGAATTGGGGTCATGGTAAAGGTGAGGCCTCACTCCCTCTTGCGGGGGGCGCCCCAGCGTAGCTGGGATGTGGCAGCCTACAAGTTATGGTCAGACATAATTGGGTTAGGCCCTGTGGTTGGTCAGCTGGCATTCCTCTGCCCTCCAATAGCAGCGCTGTGTGTTCAGCAGCACAGCCTCTCCTCCACATTTGTTCCATAACCACATAACAAGGATGAAACAGGATGTGACTCATGTCCTCAATGCATGGACACTTATGGCTTTTTCATGCGAGGTTTTCAGTTTATTCCTGGTCCATTAATTATGTCAGTGTCTATTTAAAAGATAAAACACCATATTATAGACCAATAAGGTTAGATATGTACAGTACACCCTATTTTCTTTTTCTGATTTTGAAATGTGATAGCAAGCGTACACCAGGGTTAATGTTCTTAAACGCTAGTTTAAGAACATTAGACTATAAGGAGCACCTGAATATAATCCACACCAGCTAAATTGGGGGAAAAATACAGATTTTCCGTCTATATAAGCCACACCTGACTGTAAGCTTCCTGTTAGAGCATCCTTGGTGGCTGTTCCCTGTAATAATCCACAGATTAGCCTCATGAATTCCTTAGTACATTGAGTTTGCAAGTGTGGGTGACATTTTCAATCTGTGCCTCCAGACATGTGGGAGGTTCCGTTCGAGGAGATCTCAGAGTTACAGTGGCTCGGCAGCGGTGCTCAGGGAGCCGTCTTCCTGGGCAAATTTCACTCCGAGGAGGTGGCCATTAAGAAGGTGCGCGAGCAGAAGGAGACGGACATTAAACACCTGCGAAAACTCAAGCACCCCAACATCATCGGTTTCAAGTGAGTCCCACAACTGCACTGTGTCTGTGTGACCCTCTCACATTGCACTCTTAATTAGTCTCTCGAGACGGACTGTTGACTCCGTCAAGGATAAGAGGGTGCTGTTTTTCCTCTAGTTTTTGAGATGCGCTCTCAGATTGCACTCTAATTGATGCTCATTAACCGGGACAGAATACCTGTCACACTTGTGTCCTTTGTATTACTAGCTGATAAAGGATAGGGAAATAAATGTCCTTGTGCTTTCCCATTTGTTTAAATTCCATTTTTTCCATTGTTTTTTTTTTTATGCTAGGGGGGTGTGCACCCAGGCCCCATGCTATTGCATCATCATGGAATACTGTGCCCAAGGCCAGCTGTACGAGGTTTTGAGGGCAGGACGGAAGGTCACTCCCAGGCTTCTAGTGGACTGGGCCTCGGGCATTGCCAGTGGCATGAACTACCTACACCTCCATAAGATCATCCACAGAGACCTCAAGTCCCCCAAGTGAGTGTCTGATACGTGTCTGATGAGCTGCAGAAGATGATCCAGTTATTGTATTTGATGAGTTAAAATACATTTCAGTTCATCAATTAGTGTGGTTGCCATAGGCAACCAGACTATTGTTAATGTGGCGCTTTATTCTTGTTTCTAGAGTAACCTTCTAGAGCATACCTGGGCATCATGCGGCCCGGGGGCCAAATGCGGCCCTTTGACTCTGACCGGCCCGGGGACCACCAGTGGTCCTTGAGAGAGTTCCAAGTTAAATATGGAAAGTTGGTTAATCAGATGTAACTCTTTGAGAGTGTATAATTTTTTACACTCTCAAGAATTAAAATATTCATCATCTGGAATTAGCCCAAAGTCTACTAGTACACATTCAATCAGAGAATGTAAGAGAATGGTCATTTTTGTTATCCTGTTTTGTTTCCCAAATCCAGCCTGGAATTGTGGGCAAAAACAAAATAAATCTTGAAGAAAGTTTTGGGGTCTGTGGGGCTAAAATGTCATCAAATGGTGGTCCTCTGTGGCTCAAATACTAGTGGGCCCTGGTGTCAAAATGGTTGGTCTTACCCTTAGTTTTATCTTGGAATTAAATTAATATTACACAGACTTTAGTTCAGCCTTTAGTCTTGGCCCTCCACAATATTTTATGTATCTCATTTGGCCCCCTGCGGAAAATAATTGCCCACCCCTGTTCTAGAGTAATCCCAGGAGATAATACTCATGACAACACTTTTTAATTACTCCACCATTACATCTTCGCCTAAATCGAAAAGTGCCTATAGATAACATGTCTGGTTGCCAGTCTGGTTGCCTTGTCCCGTTGGATAGCCAATAGGATTGCCACACTTTGCAATTTTCCCAAAATTGCATCGCTCTAGTTAGCACATGAGCTACTATGATGAACGTGCCGTAAAATGCACAGATTGAATTGTATTTTGTATTTCCAGAATTTCAGGAAATCACTTCAGAGAATTCAGTTTGTATTAGTTGGACAGAGATTTTGCGCCAGCAATGGAGTGATCAGACTCACCACAAAGTGTTTGTTTTTGGTCTCTTAGGGTCGAGCTACAGCAACCTAGTCAGTTGACTCTTAGCCAGTCTGTCTGTCTCAGCTGGAATGTCATTTTCAGCATTAAGAAAACACCAGCCGTTAGCCCTTATAGCGAGACGAAGTCCATAAGACACAATGTCCTGGTTTGTCCAGCCCATGGCCCTCACTTCATCCCATTTCCCTAATCAATATCATCATGCTGAGGCAGCTCTAAAGTCAGCAAAATGGTAACAGACTGAATCTGCTGGATAGGTCTGTCTCCCTCCCCCAGAAGGGTGATGCAGACGCTAAAAATCTGTGACAGTTTAATTATTTTATTTTGGTGTAATTAATAATGATTACATTTGAAAAAGATATCTTATTTTCTTTCTATTCTCTCTCTCCCTCTCTATCTGTGTGTGTATGTGTGTTCATTTTAGTGTTTTGGTGACACACAACGATTTTGTGAAAATCTCTGACTTTGGAACATCCAAGGAGCTAAGCGACAAGAGCACTAAGATGTCATTTGCGGGTACAGTGGCATGGATGGCCCCGGAAGTGATAAGGAATGAACCTGTGTCTGAGAAAGTAGACATCTGGTGAGAGAAATCTTCTCATTCTAAGTTGTTATATGAAGAGAAACAGCGGGTTGATGGTAGCATGATCCTTGATCTCACCAGCCATGTTTCTGAGTTCTACTCCTCAGTGTGTCAGAAGATAACCTTGCTTGTGCTGTGCAGGTCATTTGGCGTCGTATTGTGGGAACTGTTGACAGGAGAGATCCCCTACAAAGATGTGGACTCTTCGGCCATCATCTGGGGGGTTGGCAGCAATAGTCTCCACCTACCTGTCCCTTCCACGTGCCCCGATGGTTTCAAAATCCTCATGAAACAAACATGGTGAGGTTATCTTAGATAAGTTACAAATGCCATACATGTACCTTTATTATTGCTAACAGTCTCGATCCGTAGCAATAGCTATATGCATAACATGTAGAATTACCCCCTGCCATCTCCATTTGTTACTCCCAGGCAAGGAAAGCCAAGGAACAGGCCATCATTTCGTCAGATCCTGCTACACTTGGACATTGCTTCAGCTGATGTTCTTGGAGCCCCTCAGGAGACCTACTTCAAGTCCCAGGTCTGTTGCACGAACACAGCCTATGGCCACACTAGCTTTTGTATAGACTATAGGGTTCAAGAAAGGTGCAACTCTTGAAAGTTGTATGAAAGTTGCACCTTTCATACAATCCTCAAATAAGAGAAAATGAATATAAGATCCATAGTATTTTGTAAAGTGAAACATATATAAAACACATAGTATTTGTAATTTATAATAATTATATCTGTATACTCAAAACAGATATAAGATCCATAGTATGTTTTTTGTAAAGTGAAACATGTATAATTTTGTAATGTATAAAAATGATATACAGTATGACATACGAAACAGATATAAGATCTATAGTTTTTTTTTGTAAAGTTGCTTGTATAAAAGGTGGCACTTTCAAGAGTTTGCATATATGACATTTATATAAAATTTCCCATATGGGAATGATCATTTCGTGAAGATAAGTCTGATATGCTAAAGCATAGCATTTCAAATGTAGTTCAAGAACTTCAAGCTCTGTATGTTTTAGATAACATTGTTCTCATTCTTCTCAAGGTGTTTTCTGCGCACACCTTGAGTTGGGCTAGTCTGAAATCACTTATTTGACCATAGAGATCTGTGCAGTCAAAGTTCTTTGTTTCGGTGACTATATATTAATTATTACCCTTGAGAGATCTTCAATACATCTTGTTTTCTTTGTCTGTGTGTGTGTGTGTGTGTGTGTGTGTGTGTGTGTGTGTGTGTGTGTGTGTGTGTGCGCGCGCGCGCGCACGTGCGTGTGTGTGCGCATGCATCATTTATAGTCTGAATGGAGGGAGGAAGTGAAGAAACACTTTGAGAAGATCAAAAGTGAAGGCACCTGCATCCACAGGTTGGATGAGGAGCTGATCCGACGCAGGAGGGATGAACTCAGGTATTAAGTCATGTCAGCTTATACAGTATGCGCTTATCCAAAGCGCCTTACAGTGTCATCTGGATGGAGCTTCATTCTTTTTAAATAAACGATGTTGAATGAAACAGTCATTCCAAATTGAGAGTGCATATTTCCTGATCCTCTCAGGCATGCATTGGACATCCGGGAACACTATGAGAGAAAACTGGAGAGAGCCAACAATCTCTATATGGAGCTGAGTGCCATCATGTTGCAGCTGGAGGTCCGAGAGAAGGACCTGATGAAGTAAGTACACCGATAAACCCTTTACTGCTTTGCAAACTATCCCCTCTTACCTTTATCCTAATCCATTATTGTGACGCTGTTTGTAGCCATTGTTAGTAGGTATTTTCGAATGCCATGGACTCTGCTCTGTGCCAATAAGATTGACTAATTACTGTGATTATAACTGCCTAGTAAGATTACGTAAAGAATATTCAGACTACAGCCACTTATGGGTTATACCGTAGTCATGCCTGGAGCAATGTCTCATCGTGTCTTCATAATAGACATAGAAGCTTTGGAGCTGTTTTGGTCCATTCTCTGGTCAGTCAAACATTAAGTTATATTCTGTGAGTCACATGAGTATGAATCATGTAATTCTAAGACAATTTCTACATTGTAGGTTTACATCTTAAACTACTACACACCTTAGATTAACAGTGTTAACCATTAAATGGGCTCCACTGTGAATTTAAAATCATTGTTATTCCCTGTCTCATTAGAATATAATATACTGTACATGATCTGCCTGGTTTCAGTCGGTTTTATTGGGCTTTTTTGTGTGTGTGTGTGTGGGGGGGGGGGGTTCCATGCATACTGATGACTTAAAGGGTGGAGGAAAAGTTAAAGGCGTGTCCTGCTGTATATACTGTACTGTATATTACTAATGCTGTTGTCACCTCTTTGTAGGAGAGAACAAGCAGTGGAGAAGAAGTATCCAGGCAACTACAAGCGCCACTTGGTCAGGCCCATTGTCAGACCCAATGCTGTGGAGAAGCTCATCAAAAAGAAAGGCAGCATGTCACATAAACCTGGGATGCCTCCCACCAAAAGGTTTGAGCCTTGTCAGTTGGAACACATTTGTATAGGAGAAAACAACATTTAAGCTCCTTGGCAATAATTCCCTGTTGTTGCCGCTCTGCACATGTAAGCATTTGCAGGTTCATCAAGATAGGATTTGTACATACAGTACACGCACTAATCCATATCGTAATCCACAAAAGCCCAGGAAAGTAAGACAAATTGACCTCGATTTCAACTCTCATTATGTTCCAGTTAAGTCATGTGATGCCATATACTGTTCAGTGTCATTGGCTAATTATTTTAATAACACAACAAGATGTAAAAAATTAAAAAGCACACCTGTCCGAAGTCTTATCATTATTATCATCATACATCATCTCATTCTGGCCAGTGACAATTTGCGCCTCAATTTTGTCTTCAATGTTTGTGTTTATACAAACACAACAACTATCTGCCTCCTGTGCATTAATATTGCCCATTGTACTCCTATCCAGGCCGGACTTGCTTCGCTCTGATGGTATCCCGAGCGTTGATCCACTCCCCTCCCCGTCACCCTTATCTGGCAGCCCCAAGGTCTCCACGCCTCCTGGCAAGGCCCGCTACCGGAGCAAACCTCGCCACCGCCGCGCCAACAGCAAAGGCAGCCACAGTGAGTTCCCTGGGGTGCTGAAGCCTGGTTCTGGGGCAGCAGAGGAGACTCAGCCCCTTGACGGGGAGCAATACCACCATCATCTCCATCACCTTCATCACCACCACCCACCACCAGATGGCCCCCTCCTGCCCTTGAAGGGCCGTGTGGAGGCCGTTGTCAACTGTGCCAACAACTTGCGTTATTTCGGCCCGGCCGCCGCCCTCCGCAGCCCCCAGACAGATCACCTGCAGCGGCGCGTCTCTGGCTCCAGTCCAGACCTCATCTCCACTGCGGTGGACGCGGCCTCGCGCCAGCGGACCTCCTCCACCGGTTCCAATCCCATTCCCGGTAGAGGTGCAGGCTCTCTGTGCCCTTGCTGCCAAGCCCATCCCTTCCCTGGCTGCATGCACTGTCAGGAGACTCCTCCTCCCCCCGGCCACCCAGAACTGCCCCTCCACTCTCTGCTCGGCACCCAGGACGGGACACCGTCCACACCGGCGGTGCCTGGCAGGGTGCCCGACCCTGCTGCTGACGGAGAAGACGCAGAGAAGGCGGAGCCGCAAGAACAGGAGGCGTCCTCTGGATTGCCCCGCACAATCAGACCACTCAGGAAGGTAATGGGTGGCCTTAAATTGTGTGTGTGTGTTTGTGTGTGTGTGTGTGGGGGGGGGTGCGTGTGTGTATGCAACATGCGTATGTAAGCATGTGTAGTAAGCACTGAGCAGTGACCCACCAGTGACACTATGATGGTTGTTAATAAAGGACATTTCTCCTCTATCAGGGCGGTGATGAGTCGTCTGAAGAAGAGGAGGGGGAGGTGGACAGTGAAGTGGAGTTTCCTAGGAGACAGAGGTAATAGAAACCTCTGCAGTATTAACATTATAGCATTAACAGACAGAATTCCCAATACCAGCCAAATATACCACTGAATGACAGCTCTCTGAAATCCTCCTACTGTATGTCTCTCTTCTTAACTCATGCTTTCTCCCTGTCTTCCCTCTCATTTGTCTTCTCTCACCTCATCCTTCACTCCATGTCCTCCGTTTTCCCTCGCCTTCGCGCTGTGTTCCCATAGACCTCACCGCTGCATGAGCAGCTTCCAGTCTTACTCTACCTTCAGCTCAGAGAACCTGGAGTCTGTGTCTGACGGAGAGGAGGGCAACACCAGCGACCACTCCCACAGCGGGCCCTTGGAGCGCATGAGCACCAGCCAGGAGGAGCACCTGGACGAGCTGCTGTCGCACACACCAGAAATCCCCATCGACATCTCCACACAGTCGGACGGCCTGTCTGACAAGGAGTGCGCCGTACGCAGGGTCAAGACGCAGATCTCCCTTGGCAAACTGTGCTCCGATGACCACAGTTTTGAGGTCAGACCACAAGGCCTTTATTCTGTTTGCTTTTCTGTAGTTGGGGATGGTGGGTGGCAGTGTCAACAAAAACAATTTCAAGTGAAATAGATATAGAATCATTCGAACCAAGTGGCACGGAGTCTAAGGGGAAGAAGAAAAAACAGAAGCTAATGAATGACAACTGAGACACAGTGATTGAACACTTTTGAAATGGAGTAAAACAATATAAGAAGCAGATTTAAAGTTGTGGCACTTTACTATTGTACTATTTACTATTGTTTGGGCTTTTAATGCCTTGTTTTGAGAGAGATGGGGAGTAACATGCATCAAAAGTTGTCGAGATCGGGAGTTAAACCAAAGACACACTACGCTACATTGTAGCCTAGTTGCCCGCACCGATATGCCAGCCGTCAGGCCTAAGCCGTGCACTTTAGCTATTGCTCATGATTACTGCTATTAATCTGTCAGTAGTGTAAAGCACTTTGTAATTATATATTTGGAAAGGTGCTATATATACTGTATACAGTATATTCACTGTATACAGTATATTCATTCATTGGTCAGCTGCCAAT
>CM076978.1:21725518-21870518 GCA_039105355.1 Benthosema pterotum
CAGCCCAAAGGCTAGAATGATTTATGCCTTTATTGACCAAGGAACCAGCAATCCAACGCCACTGAGCATCTTCTGTTGAAATGAATAGCTGGGGGTGTGGCTCTGCTAGAGGGCTCTGTATGCCCCCTAATTTATATACAGTATAATCTCCCTGCTTGCATGCACCCAGATCTCTGTTCTTATACTAAGTATAAGTATTTTCCCTGTCCCTATAACTTTGTGTTCTCTGACATTTACACTGCCTCGAGTCATACATTCAATACATGCTGTACTATTATCTCTCTGTCTCTTTGACTGTTTTTCCCACAGAATCCACTACAGTTTGGTGACTCTGATTGTGACTCGTCAGAAGCAGAATGCTCTGATGCCACTATAAGGAACAACAAACAGGGAGCCCCATCCTCATGGTGAAACCCCCGGTGGGCTCTACTTTCTCTTTGCCTGGAGACTCTCGAAACCCACTCGGCTATAGGAACTTACAGCAATAAGAGGACCACACTGTAAACAACGCTTCCCATGGCAAAAACATCAAGCAGTCGCTCTTAGATCCAACCCTTGACACAACCTTACCCCCATTTTCAACCCAGCGTCCAGGCAACCCAAAAGGCAGGGATTCCCTTTTGAATGATATTGTACAGTAGATCGTGTAACATTCATAATTTATTTTTGTCTGAGTTTTGAGGGAAAATCAGGAACTCTGTACATTCTCTGAGACTAACAAAATACCAACGAACAAAACAACAAAAGACACAAAACTGAGTGAGCTGACTGTGTGAGACAAGGATGATGATGATGATGAAGAAGATGACAAATGAAGATGAGGAGGTGGAAGATGCGTTGAAGATCCTCTGGACACCAGGGGGAGTTATGTCATTATGGTGTGTGTCAAATACTCTGTCAGTAAGTGCTGGTCTCTCAGGTTGACTGACCCATATTTATGGCATCATAAAAACTATTCTGATGTATCCATTTCATTTTCAATACATTAGAATCTAATCATTAGATTCTAATGCATCTAATGGTTCAACCCCTCCTACCCAACCCACCCACTAACCAGCACTCTGATTACAACTGAATGACTGAATTGCTTATCATGAGTTTACAGTACAAAACCATCTGAACGTGCTCCCTGCCCTGGCTGGCAAGGTAACTGGGAGACGTTAAAATAGTCCAAACACCAGCATGAATGGCCTGTCTCATTCACCCCGACCCTCCCAGCCCAACTCCCCTTTGTTGGCCAACCACAGTATGCATCTAGTTATCAGGATTGCTGCTGAATCAACTCCCTAGCATGTCTGATTTGGCTCGTAATGTGGAAAAAAAGGCTGCCAGAAGACTGCATGAGTGGACAAGCTACAGTAGGTAGAGGGGAGGAAACACAGCCCCAGCTCACAATACAGGGGAAAATAAAATAAGGGAGACATTTCTCTCCCAGGTTCCACAGTAGGACCTAACTCATCCTTATCAGAGACATACCGACATGATCATCATCATTAATCAGATGTCATGAGCAGATCAAATGTCAGTGTTTATGAATTTGAAGCCTTTCCTCTTCACATGACTGTGATGGTTTCAAGTCTCATCTCAGGATTGCTCTAGAACTGTGAGAAACCAGACTGGACCAATTGTGTGTTTTTCGAGTGGCATATTATTATGGACCATGCAGGTATATTAAAAATGTCTTAAGGATAGCCTTGTTCTTCAACCCTTGTGGTGATAGACGTTAACATTACGTAGAAGAGTAGAGCGTTTTAGTTGCCATCATGGTGCAGTATCCTTTTTTATACTGAAACCCCAAAACAAACCCACAAAATTGGTCCAACACTCTTCAATTTTCAATTTTCCAGCAGGGTAATACAGTGCGATAGAGTTGTGTGTTTGTGGCAAGGAACTAACTGCACTGTTCACTGAAATGCAATGTTCAAAGTACAGGCACCCAATGTAATGTGTGAATGAACAGCAATAAGGTACTGTAGCTTGATGCTCAGGTGAAGGATAGTCTGCTCAATGCTCAGGACAAGAGGTGTCCAGCTGGCTGGACACAACACAGAGTGACTAGTGACAAAAGACAACAATTTATGGCTATTAGCTTATGAAAACCTATATTTTTAAACTGTCCTATTTTCTGTGAACTTGCCTTTTCCTAGTTGCTGCGCTCAGGTTTAAGTTGCTGAATGAGAATAGGAGCAATATATCAATCTCCTCTAGATGGCGACAGCTACAGTGAATTGTTTTGCCTTGTTTTGTGTAAATGTAATGCTTTTATTTCTTCTAATCCTCAGCCAGTGACATGGGCACAGTGTTGATGTGAGCACTGTACTCATGGAGGAATCCTATAAATATTACTTTGATCTTGTCATATTTGAAAAGGGGATACTGCATCTTTGGGAGCTATGAGGTATTTCCTTTCCTCCCAGTGTTTGTCATCCATCTAGATAATTCTGTGGTTATAATTGCAGGTCAGGGTTGAAGTTAACAAGTTATTGTCAAATGTATACACAATTGAAGTGTGCAGAGTCAGCTGTGTAAGGAATATAAGCCAGAGACAAGGCCACAGAGCATCCAGTCCGCTCTTGGTTTTCAAGGACCTCATCTCAGTGTTAGCCTCTCCTGTATATACACATCTGTAAATGTAATGTGACTTGTTTTCTGTCTACTCCGAACGTATCTTAAAAACAAGCGTCGGGCCTCTTGTTGCTGACTGGCCAAAAGGCTATCAATAAGTAGCAAGCTATTTAAATGATCCATTGATCTGTTATTTCATCAGTATTGAACTTTGCATTGATTGGGGTGTGATTCAAAGCTGGGCTCATTTTGGAAGTCTGTGGGAGTGCAGTAAACTTTTAGCTGGATCAAGATGCTTCCCACTAGTACTGAATACACCTGTCTGTCCATGTTCAACCTTCTCATGTTTACGAGTGAAATGTTATAACCTAGTGTAATGTTATTACTGGGAAATTAGACCAAGCTGTTAACAGCATTGTCTTTCTGGCATATATCCCGCAAGTATGATTGTTGTAAAGTTTTAAATTATTTGGTCTTTTTTTTTTTCCTTTTTCTTTTTTTGTAGCTGGTCTACATGATTATGGAATTAATTTATTATGAATGACTGGGCATGTTTAGTGTTGTTTTTAATTTCAGGCAGCTTTAGAAATGTTATGTCTCGGGTTTGTTTTCATGATAAGTATTATGCAAAGAAAGCACAACAAAAGGGTATAGGAAATGGACAGTATGTGAAGCATAAAAAGGCATATTAAATCACAGCATTGATCTTGGTCATTTTATTGTTTAAACTTTTGTTGGCCGTGTCTTTTATCTTTTACTTGTCTTACATCCTGAAAGCTCATCAATTAAAATTCTTATGTAGAACTTCTCTTTGATATAATTAGACATCCGGTTTGGATCTTGTTATCTTTACAGTTATGCACAGCAACATCAAGTGTTTCTTAAAAATTATGTCTTGATGATGATGATATAGGCTATATGGCAGTCTTCATGCCCAGACCAGAGACGTATAATACAGGTTCTGTCTATTCTGCAGTGATCTGTCCCTATTCTTAACCAAAATACAAATTATTTGAGTTTCTGTGCAAGTAACTAATAATAGAACTTAAAAAAAGACGTTTTGTCCTATAGGCCTTCCAAACATCTGTTTCTTTGTCACTCGCATTTGTCATATTTCCCATTCATTCTCTTCTTCAATGGCATTACGATCAACCAATCCTGACAATGTCCTGTATTATTATGTGTACAGTGCAATGGTTATCCGGGAGAATAAAATCAGAGCAAACAACTGCATGGAATAAACGCTGATGTACTGTACAAAACACTGTGGCCTCTTGTCTGTCTGTTTTCTTCTTAAAGAGATTGATTTTGATGCATAAGTGAGTGTCTCCCCTTGCCAGAAAACACTGGTCAATGAGGTTAACAAAATAATAGGTGATACCTGGGCAAAAGAGAATAAGGTGAACAGGTTACAAAAATGTGCATCTCCAACGGTATTTTAGCCTACAGCAGCGGTTTTCAACAGGAACACCAGTGGTCCTTGAGAAGGGTCCAGGTGGGTCCCAGCAGTGTTGTTTTTGTCGACAAAGACTAGGACTAAAGAGTAAGACTAAGTCAACTAAGGTTTTTAATGTTTAGTCGAAGACTAGACTAAAAAATAATTTCAAAAGACTAAGATGAAGACTAAATCATAAACTAATCTTTCTTATATGTGAACATATCTGCAGTATACATTACATACTGTATATTTTCAGGAAAGGAACTTATTACTATTGCAGTAATTTGATACTAAGAAATAAAACCAGACATATTTCATACTAAAAACTATAAATATGTATAACATACTGTATATAAACCTACAATATATTGTATTATTCATTTCAAAGAGCTACATCTGGTTTAACATTCTCAGGAGTTAGAATATTCATATCAATTAGAGAATGTATTTTAATGGCTATTTTGGTCTGTATGTTTTTCCTGTACAAAACACACCTGGACAAAAGCAAAAAAAAAAAAAAAAAAAAAAAACTTTAGTTCTGGGTCTGTGGGGCTAAAATGCCCGTGGCTCAAATGCTGAATAAATACAGTAGGCTAGATAGTGGCCCCTGCCTAGCTCTGGTCCAGAGCTCCACTGCTTCTGAGTCTGACTTGCAATGCAGGTCAGACTCAGAAGCAGTGGAGCTCTGGACCAGAGCTAGCCCCTGCCCTGCCCCTGGTATCAAAAAGGTTGAAAACCACTGGCCTACAGGATGCAGATGTACGAACTCAGTCTATGGGCTTGTATGAGTTATTTATTTATTTATTTATTTTAAATAATGTTTCAAAATAAAACGGTAAAATTATGCATGGTTAGCGGATGAATCCGACGATGGATACAATGTAACTGATATATTGGAAGGTTTCTGTGTTACATCAGATCTTTTGGAGCTTGGCTGGGGGGTGGAGCCATCTTCCAGACAACTGGGTTGCTCCCAACAAGGAAGAAGCTGCTGCATGCTGTGTAAAATTATGTAATTCGCTCTTCTCCGCTCAATTAAAAGGATACAGCTTTACTACTGTAACAATTCATTTACTATAGTTCAGATACAGATCAATAGCAGCGTTGCACGAAAATGTCTTCGATGGATTTGGAGAAGCTGAGGCTGTCGGGTGCTGGTAGAGCTATAGCAGTTCTGACGAGTGGCGGAGATGCACAAGGTAAGATGACAAGGCGAGTTACTCCACTGTAGTGTAGTACAGTAGCCATGTCTAGAGTCTTGCAGTAGCTGTGACGTGCGCTGCGTGCAGGGCTGTCAAATTATCAATCCAACTGTCGTTGGATTGTTAATAATCGTCAGTAGTTTACAGGGGTAAATGTTAAAGGATAGTAGTGTCTTGATTCAACAGTTTATTCAGATGAACAGAACGGTTTAGTAAGATTGTGAAGATTGTAGATTGTGTCAACCATAGTGTGTGTTTTTAAATCAATTTTGAGTTTTAGCATAATGCAAAATGACTGATAGCTTTGACCCACGGTCAAGTTCTGAAGCAACAAGCAAGAATCGAATGAATGCTCCTGCCTTTATTCACAAGGTCACTGCGAGTGGGGGCGGATGGGTGTGCCCAAACTGTCAAGGACTGTCATTGTTGCAGCAGGTTGGCAGACAGACAGAAAGTTGGCGAAATGTGTGGCAAATCTGTAGAATAAAATGCTTATTATCTTTCTTCAGTTCAGTTTTATTTTGGTCTCACAGTGGACATTCCATGGCATCATCATACATCAGACAGTACAATACAATAACTATTATGACGTATAAAGGGTTTAGGGCAGCCAATTCCTTATTATCCCTTGAAGACATCAGCATACTGGCGAATTTTTCTATGTACATATGCTGTATGTGACTGCACACATGGTGGGGCATAGATCAGGGAACAGAGGAGAGTAAAACAGAAAAAAACAAAACAAAAACACACAAGGAGTTGGAGGAGAGGAACACATTATGTTCATGAAGTCACCTGTCAAAAGGTTTCTCAGTCTGCTGAGTGCTGAGTTGACTGGGAACACATTGAGACGTGACAGTAGACCAGACACCTTTATCCATATAATACGAGTGAATAGCAATAAACATGTGTCATTGTGCAATACAGTGCAGTAGTAATCATCAAGTTTTAATTTGTTCTTCTTGACCAGGAATGAATGCAGCGGTCAGAGCTGTGACTCGGATGGGTATATATGTTGGGGCCAAGGTCTATCTTATTCACGAGGTACTTCCATCCCCCTTTCAAGATGATATTAACAAACATGCAGTTCCCACTTCCTGCTTCCACTGTGAACATATTATTATATCCAAATAACGATTGCTATCCTCTCTGTTGTAAATGTTTATTACCAAAGGAATACATGTTTCCACACTCACATGCACTGTTCTGTCATCAATGCTGTTGGTTTTCACTAGGGGTACCAAGGCCTTGTAGATGGAGGCGATAACATCAAACTTGCAGACTGGCACAGTGTGACCAATATCATTCAGCAGGTAGGCAGGGAACACTGAGTATTTGTGCTTACTACTGACCCAAAGTTCCCCACTAACTATAATGGCACCAGCACAGCTATTTGTATATTATTGGTCTGGAATTTTATATTTTTTGTCTCATATCAACTGTCTTTCTCTCCTTGTATCTCTTTTCCTCCCATTGTTTCACCTTTACTCTTGTTACCTCCTCACCCTTCTCTTCACTACACCTCTTCTCTCCCTACGGGTCTAGTACTGATTATAAACCGGTAAGGCATCTTGCTGCATGTGCTGTAGCCCGCAATAGAGGAAAGCAGCAAGTTGCATATTTGTATACAAACATAGAATAGAATACTGGAATCTTTTACTTTATTCCATTATGTACCCCATGTTATTCATTGTCTTGGACATGAAAGGGCATGCTTTGTTGAACCTAAAAACTTGAAATGAGAAGCAAACCTGAGCTATGGGCTTGCTTGGTAATCGTACATACTTGTTAGTGTCTTTGTTGTCTATAAGTTGCAATTTCTTGTTGTTTCTGTGACAATATATACTGTATACAGTAGTATGGTATGAATACTATATTGTATTCATATACATTGCCTAAGTTTGTCCTGTCAGCTTATCTAATGGCATACTTGCCATTATACTTTATACATTATATATACATTGTACATTATACTTATACTGTAATCCATTCAATAAGATCCACATTCATAAACTTTATTATTGGACATGATCTGATTTAAAGGTCATATTAGGCTGGCAATTACTGGTAATTATTGGTATTGCCTGTTTCTTATTCAAGACAAATACCAGAGAACATATTCCCCTTGCATCCTGGCATTAAAAAGACTATACACATAAAATGCCACAAGAAACTACTGTATTATTCCCCTACATCCTGGCATTAAAAGAATATAAACATAAATGCCAGAAGTGCCAATTCTTCAATCTCTCTCTCACTTGTACACACACATTACATACTGGCTTTCACCCGCGAGGGTGATAGCGGCATTGATAGTGAGTGAAAACAAGGTCAAATGCAAGCTGTACAATGCCAAGTTGTCCTACTGAATCAATTCAACAACAAGGTGCATGCTTTTAAAGCCAAAGCATCCAGGACAGTGTCCCAAAGAGACTTCCCAACAGCTGTCCATCCATGCAGTGTGCAGATAAAAGCATCTTGCCTTTGCATTATGTCAATGCTTGTATGCCCCGCAGTTAAGCATGCGGGCATGCTAATGTGTTTGTTGTGAAGCGATGTAACATCAAGCTCCAATGGGTTATAGCTAAAACTTTAGCATCATAATGCAAGTTAGACTATTCTATAGTGTTGTTTACGGCATGTATTGAAAATGTATATGGACATTCAAATAGACTAATATCTGGTAAACTTTAACACAACCTCTTGTTTGCCATGCTACATTTGCTTTAGGGACAGAGTTAAAGGGTCTGTGTGGTGTGATACCATATCCAATGATAGACACACCAAGTCAGAACTGTCTTCTATTTCCTACATGTACGTCCCTTAGCTCGGATTGTGATTTGCGTTGGTACTGTTTATCTCCGCTACAGGGTGGCACTGTGATAGGCAGTGCTCGATGTAAGGCCTTCACGACCCGTGAGGGTCGTGTTGCTGCAGCATTTAACCTGGTGAAGAGGGGAGTCACCAATCTGTGCGTTTGTGGTGGAGATGGCAGTCTCACCGGGGCCAACATCTTTCGCACTGAGTGGACTGGGCTGCTGGATGAGTTGGTGGAGAAAGGTTAGATTCTCACTGTCAAATGTTGTCTTAGAAGGACCTACAACTGATATCTAAAGTTATTAGTTATCTACATGTTCAGTCACAGTTTGCGATGTGTTGATGTTTGTCTGTTAATATGCATTTGTCTTACTTACAGGAAGAATCACTGACACACTAGCCAAGCAGCATAGCCACCTGAACATTGTGGGCCTTGTGGGCTCCATAGATAATGACTTTTGTGGCACTGACATGACTATTGGGGCAGACTCTGCGCTCCATCGCATCATGGAAATCATTGATGCCATCACCACCACTGCTCAAAGGTCAGACTTTTAAATAGTTAGACATTAATGTTACTCTACACAGCACTGATGTCATGGGTATATCTGAGCTGGATCAGTTTGTTTTAGCTACATAGCTGCCTGGAATGCATGGACATGCACGTGCATGGACATGCAAGTGCATACCAGCTAGAGTGCTTCTATGTTGCCTTATCAAAGCCTACAAAAGCTGCAAAATGTCAACAGTGTAAATGAACCCTGGCTGTATGCATATCAATGGTCCATTGTGTTAAGTACTGTAGGTGTAGCATAGCGTCATATCTTCTGAATCAAGTAATTTAGAAAGAAATATGATATATTGACGTTGAATTAATAGGCCCATTTCAAAGGTTAGTTCAAGCGGTGATTGCTCATGTACTTGCTCATACATGTGATGTGGTGTCCACTGGTTAAAAAGTCACTAGCACACCTCTGATGTAATAATGTTGCATTGTCATAGCATTATTCTATGCCTTACGACATGCATACTCATAGTTCTTACAATGGTCTATTCATTCATACATTGAAGTCACTGTACTATACCACCTACCATTGAAACTAAGTGCCAAGAACTCACTGACCGAAGTTAATTTAATTTGTTTAGTTACTGTACTCATTCAAGTATGGCTTAATGTACATTGCGAAAATCTGTTATTTTTTAACATTGTTACTTTTGTATTTGTGACACTGTAATCTCCAAACACAGGCCAACTGTTTTTATCACATTCTCACATTCATGCATGCAGGAAACGTGTGTTGTGGATGCATGAATGTGACACAACATCTGTTCATGGGAATTGGTTTCATCAATTGTAAATATACAGCACTAAAAACAATAATGCTACTCCCAACAGCCACCAGCGTACATTTGTTCTAGAAGTCATGGGACGCCACTGTGGGTAAGTAGTACGTATTTATCTGTTTGGCATATTATGCCACTCAGTACATCATGCAACATCGATTTATTGCCATTAGTACGTTTGTGCTTTGTCATTCTAAATGTTCCCTTTCCTCCCTCCCTCCTTCCACATGGTATTCAGGTATCTGGCGTTGGTGTCTGCGCTGGCCTCTGGGGCAGACTGGATTTTCATTCCAGAGGCTCCTCCTAAGGAGGGCTGGGAGGACCTTATGTGTGCCCGTCTGGAAGAGGTACAAGACATTATTACCCAGAGACAAAGTACTGGATAATAACAATACCACAAGTATGTTAACAATAGTTAACACATATTTTTGATATTTTCCTACCGTATGTTAATGCCATAGTGTTTTTATTTTCAGAGCCGCAGTAAAGGTCGCCGACTGAACATCATCATCCTTGCAGAAGGGGCAATCAACCAAAAAGGAGAACCAATCTCTGCAGATTATGTAAAGGATGTAAGCATTTTATTATTGATTATCCTGGATTTGGCAGACTCCTTGGATCCTATCCACATAATAGGTTATGTCTGTATATTCTAATACATTGACATTACATTTTGTGTTATACACTAACCCCATGCCTGTCTGTCTGTAGCTGGTGGTAGAGAGGCTGGGTTATGACACCAGGGTGACTGTACTGGGACACGTACAACGAGGAGGACTTCCCTCTGCCTTTGACAGAATACTGGTTAGTAACCTAAAACTGCTTTGGCAATGTGTTAAAACGCTTATGAATCAAAAATCTCGGGCTACTAATAAATTCGTAACAGTTGGCAGAGCCTGTTCATTGTTACTAAATTCAATGAATTCAATGGTCGCCAGAGAAAATCAGTGGTAACAAATCCAGGCCCACTGCTTTGAAAGGCAAACTAATGTCCAATGTTAGATCGCCTCAGTGTGGTTGCTGCAAGTGTGAAACCTGTTCCAGAGGGAGATAGAGTCTAAACTCTGTTGGACACACAAAACAACATTCTGTATCAAATATAAAATGTATTCCAAGGCGACATGTGAGACAACATTGGATTGGGTAGTGGATATTGGGCACAGTCAATGCATGTGGCGGCACAGTCTGGTTTATAACTCCCAAACCACACCTGTGCATAATGTAACGGCATAGCAGAGGTGAAGGTATGCTGGTGTCCAGAATAGCATTATTAGCACGCTTCCACAAGATAGGGGCCCATAACTTAATGCACTTCAGATAGTCCTGCATTCATGCATTGTTGTATGAGGTACAAGTCATGCTATCTGGTTTCTGTGTTTATATTTAGCACTGTGTGTGTGTGTGTGTGTGTGTGTGTGTGTGTGTGTGTGTGTGTGTGTGTGTGTGTGTGTGTGTGTGTGTGTGTGTGTGTGCGTGCGTGCGTGCGTGCGTGCGTGTGTTATTTCAGAGCAGTAAGCAGGGTGTGGAGGCAGTGGTGGCCCTGATGGATGCCACTCCTGACACCCCAGCCTGTGTCATTGGCCTGTCTGGTAACCAAGCTGTGCGCCTGCCTCTGATGGAGTGTGTAGAAATGGTATATTATTTTCATTGCCCTATTAGTACAAAAGTACATTCACCTTGTTTATTTCTATTGGATGTAGCCATTAAACACCAATGCGGCTTTTTTCACCACACTGTATTCACATCTGCAGACTAAACTGGTGCAAACCGCCATGAATGAGAAGAGATTTGATGAGGCTGTGAAACTACGTGGCGGGTGAGAGAAAAGATGCTCTGTCGTCTGTACAATATATAGTTTTAGGTTAGTTACTTTATTCATTTACTTACAAAGAGAAGGATGAGCCTGAGAACCGTGCCTTCTCTATACTAGAAATGTAATAAAACATGCAGTACATTTCAAGAAGAACATGCATAAAGGCCATTATAACAAATCAAGTCCACTCTGTTGACACAGTAAAACATTTTTATCACCAGTTTTGTAGTGGTTAATGTAACAACAAAGTAGTCTATAAAGAATTACACTTATGCATGGATAAACAAGAATTGCCTATTTCCCCAGAGGGGTTTCTAGTGTTAAATATGCATGTGGGTGAATACCATTTTTTTTCCAAAATGACATTTTGAATACCGTAATTGAGACTTACCAACTAATTAACATGATAGTTAAAGTGGTTTATATAATACAAAATAATCATTTGGTAGACTTTGCTGGTTTTGGAATTGATTGGCTCTGTATTCCAAAACCAGTGGCAGGCAAAAAGGGCTCTTGCACACACAGTATGTCAGAATGCAGTGGGTGGATTGTCATGGAACTTGGAGAAACACAAACTAGTTTTATTTATTCAGATATAGCAGCTCCTCATTACAATTTACTAAATATACACAAAACTGAACTGGAAATAATCATGTCTTGATAGGAGCTTTGAGAACAACTTGAACATCTACAGAATGCTTGCATTCCAGAAGCCATCTTCTGCGGTAATATTCATTTTTTTCCCTTTCTGCCTCTCTCCCCCAGCCCACCTAGTTGCTCTTGCTCCTATACTCTCACATAAACGAATGCAATGGTTCAGTATAAACACCATCTGAATTCCAACATACAACTGTATTTTTCAGACCAACCACTCCATAGCCATTCTGAATGTGGGAGCCCCTGCAGCAGGGATGAATGCAGCAGTGAGGTCTGCTGTAAGAGTGGCACTGGCTTATGGACACAAGGTCTATGGTGTCAACGATGGCTTTCAAGGACTGGCCAATGGTGCAGTAAGGACTTTTGATTTCCATGCTTCTGGTGTATCGTGAGTCACTTTTTTCTCTCGGGATTTGACTATGTGGCATTGACATGGCATGTTGCTCTTTTATAGGTAAGTGAAATGCTATGGCACACTGTGGCTGGATGGACCGGACAAGGAGGCTCTGTGCTAGGCACAAAACGGTGAGGCACATCCTCAGTCTGTCATCTATGACTCTGTCTGTCTGTATGTACATGGAAATTATATTATGTCATAATTCTTTCACATGCAGTTATAGGTCAAAACGCAATACCTGTTCGGCAAGAAAATTGAGAACTTAGAACAGAGCCTTAGACCCTTTTTGAAACCAACTACCATTGGTATGTGCATTCATGACCTACTGTTCTCACGAACACAGGTTCACTACACAGGTTCATCGGGATGAACCAGTGTAGTGCTTGGCTCCTCTAACAGTGGTGCAGCATTGACCTTTGGAGAGATAAGTAATGTAAAAATACATGGTGGAGACCAGAGCCATAGACTCGTAGAGTAATGTTTGAGATGTGTCACGTTACTCACGTAGCACAGAGCCTTAGAGTATAGACTATAGTTACACAAACGCTGTTCACTCCATGGGGTCAGTCCAGTGGCGGCTCTGATTGAGATACAAACCCTGCACAGGAAGTAGAAATGCATTGGACTTAGACACCCGCCAAGCCTTAAAGGGGGAATAACAAGAAATTCAACTTGTATGTTTTACCCCCACAAATATCAAATACCATGAAGGTGCCTCAATGGAAATGAAAATTGTGAACTTTGTTTACAATTTCCAACATTGTTGATATTCCCAGCGGGTATGGAATGGAAACAGGCCTGTTTTTGTTCTAGGCTGCTTTGTAAAGGTAGTGTTCGTAAAAAGCAGGTTAAAGAGAAACATTTGAGCAGACTATACATCAGCAACTATGTTGTCTCTGCCTACAGGGAATACCTGCCTGTACACTTTTCTTTAAATTCTTTGCAATGTGCTTCATCTTAAAATAAGTCTGACTTTCATTTCTGCATCTTCCCTTAGAACGCTTCCAGGTAAATCCATAGAAAAGATTGTGGAGACAATCAGCAAGTACAGCATCTCAGCTCTGCTTGTAATTGGAGGGTTTGAGGTAGGCTCAGAGGGTCAGCACTCAAATGCTGTTCCTGTTTACTTTAACTTTAATGTAGTTTGTGCACCAGTGTTGTGAACTGACCGTTTCCCAAGCTCACAGTGTGTTGTGCTGTGCTAAGAGCATTGTGAAATGCTCTTATTGTGTGACAACGGCGTGGAACTAATTAAGTATGCATGGAAATATGTTTTTCAAATATGGTCTTCACTCTGCATCTGTGTGTTGACAGGCCTATGAGGGCTTGGTACAGTTGTCTGAAGCCCGGGATCGTTTTGATGAGCTCTGCATCCCCATGTGTGTCATTCCTGCTACCATCAGCAACAATGTACCTGGGACTTACTTCAGTATCGGAGCAGACACTGCCGTCAATTCTGCTATGGAGGTGATGTCAGATTGCCCTAAAGTTGGAACTTACAGAGCACATGCCTTCATAGACTCCATCTGAGCCTTGAAATTTTCATCCTAGTTCATCCAAAAACACAATAACTTGTGTGCATCCTGTTAATACCGCTTTGTTACTGCGATTTTCCCTCCAGGGATGTGACAAGATCAAGCAGTCTGCCAGTGGAACCAAGAGGCGTGTGTTTGTAGTGGAAACCATGGGAGGCTACTGTGGCTACCTGGCTACTAGCACTGGCATAGCAGTAGGTGCTGATGCAGCCTATATCTACGAAGAGCCTTTCACCATCCGAGACCTTAAGGTGCGTTTAGCTTTTGGTCATTGGAAAATGTCCCCTTTTCCTTTATTTTTTTTCCTTCAAAAGAACTTTTTAGATTTTTTTAGACTACATTTTAGATTCACTTTTAGGTTTCTGAATACATTTATTTGGTGGAAATGGAACTGGTTCAATATTAGATGGGGAAAAAATAACCGAACCGGTTCAACCAAGATGGAAAAGTGGGCCAGTCTGGTGACTTTAGCCCCAGCTGGGAACTCTCATGCACAGGACAAGACTGACATTGGGACTGAATAGAAGGGGCTTCTTTTGTTTACAGGGAGGCAACAGACAATGTAAACAAAGACTGCTCCAATGTTAACTAAACTGTTGTTCTCAGAGTTCCAAAAGGAAGCCCTGTGTTTTTGCCATGATTTCAGCAAAATCAAAATATGGATATTTAGACATGAATGGTGAAGTAAATTTGACATGAAAATGCATTAATCTATTTGGCTATTCTTTAATTCTTGTAGCCTTTATGAAGGAGATGGTGCTACTAAAATGTCTCTAATAAATACATGTCTGACATTTTATATCAAATTTTATATCACTTAATAAGACTGCTCTTTACCATGCCTTTTTCCCAGACCAATGTGGAGCATTTAACAGAGAAGATGAAGAAAGATATCCAGCGAGGTCTGGTACTGAGGTAGATAATGCCATCATTAAAACAGTATGCATAGAGATCAACTGCTGAATAATCATAATAAAAGATGTATGTCATTGGTATTAATATATTAATATGGTATCATCAGGAATGAAAGATGTCATGAGCACTACACTACCGAGTTCATCCACAAGCTGTATTCAGCAGAGGGCAAAGGCACATTTGACTGCAGAGTCAATGTGCTGGGACACCTTCAGCAGGTATGGAGCACCACGTCTGGATATATACAGTATATATATATATATATGTATATATATATATATATATATATATATATATATATATATATATATATATATATATATATATATATATATATATATATATATATATATATATATATATATATATATACATATATATATATATATATATATATATATATGTATATATATATATATGTATATATATATATATATATATATATATATATATATATATATATATATATATATATATATATATATATATATATATATACTATGTTTATTTAATATATAAGACTGCTTATATAAGACTATGTTTATTTAAGACTATGTTTTTTTTCCCCAGAAAATGGAGTGGTCTTATATTCAGGGTTATACTATTTGACATTCAATGTTCTTTTTTCTGTAAATGGGTCTTGAAAAATATAAATTATATATATATATATATATATATATATATATATATATATATATATATATATATATATATATATATATATATATATATATATATATATATATATATATATATATATACTGTATGTGTGTGTGTGTGTGTGTGTGTGTGTGTGTGTGTGTGTGTTTTAGGGAGGAGCACCTTCACCATTTGATCGAAATTTGGGCACTAAAATGGGAGTGAAGGCAGTGAAGTGGATTTCTGAGCTTTTGATTGAAAACATCCGGCAAGGTAAATAATTATGTTTATTTATTTAGATGCATACTTGGTACAAAGTTAATTTCTGAGCTTTATATGGGAAATACAACAATAATAATAATAATAATAAATAATTCTAAATGTTTGTTTCTGTCTCATCAGGGCGTGTGTTTACCAACTCGCCAGCAACGGCATGCGTGCTTGGTCTTCAAAAGAAGGTTGTCTCGTTTATCCCTGTCACTGAACTGAAGTCTGAGACAGATTTTGAGTAAGAAATCAAAAGCTACTATCCACTGTCACTATGACATGTCCATATCAGTATATTACAATGTACAGTATAGTACAAAAAGTAAGCACAATGGGTAAATAACTCCTGCCTTGGTTTATGCAGGCATCGGATGCCAAAAGTCCAGTGGTGGATTAACATGCGGCCGATGCTTAAAATGTTGGCGAAGTACCAAACCAACTTCACTGAATACATCCCAGGAGAGATCGAACATGTGACTCGTCGTTCAATCAGCATCGACCCTGGGTTCTAGAGATTGAGGAAGTATGTTCTCTACTTGTCTCTGTAAATAGCCCTTATCGATCAGCCCCTCCTGCCTTGTTCCATAACTGTGTTGTATTTGGTTTGTGCATATCCTACACTATGTGTACCTGAGAGATTGATGACATTTTAAATGAGAACTGCACTCACTTATGTTTGTTGTTACTGCGGTATAACGTTTGTAATTTTAACACATTAGCTACTAATTAAATTTACTACTGACCAACTGTATAGCATTGCATGTTTCACATGAGGCTCAAAGCAATGTAAGCCAAAGAAACATTTATTAACTAAATGTTTCCAGTAATACATGTCTATGCATTACAAATTATATCTATTATTTGCACATGGTTATTATTTGCATCTGATAAGTTAAAATGTGAAAATGTATTAGAATCGCACAGTGCACCTACGGTATATGTGGCAACCACTACCTTTAACAAAGTGTTTGAATATCTATTTTTAAAATATAAATTCATCTGTACACTGGAATCCCAGATGATCATGGAATCTAAATACAGTAATTTACTAATTCCCCTAGCACCTTTGTGTTTAAGATTACACCTTGTGTGTCCTTTTGAAGTAATGTCTCAATGGAAATACATCTGCAAAGTAAGAGATTGGTTGAAGCTGTCGGTGTCAATTGAAACAGAAACATTGTTGATATGGTTCTAGCCCAGTGCAGCCGGTATTCATCTGTGCTACATATTGAACCAGGTTCAACTTGTACTAGTACTGTAGCTCATGTTTTGGAATCAGTTATTCTATGAAATGTACATTTCAAATTACCATATTGCTTGTGATTGAAGCACCAGTGTTATGATTCTTCTAATAAATACCAACTGAACAGTACATTTCACTAATATGCAGTTTATTCAATTTTACTTGACATCACCTCTAAAGTCTAATATTATGACATCGTCCCTACAACAACATTACGTCTAAGTCGTTCTTAGACGTAATGTGAATGTTGTCCTTGAGTTGCAATTTACTACTGCATGTATGTCAAAAATAAATTAATGTGTACAAAAGATTGTTTCAGAAGTATTTTATCAACTAATATCATAAAGAGAACAGTCTTCATCCAAAGACAATAAATGAGGTACAGTATTTTATAAACCAATATCATAAATAGAATAGAACACTTTCCACATTTAAAAGACAATAAATAAGGTATTATGTGAAGGCAAACAAAGTTGTTGTGTCTTATTAGAACATCCCAGTTGGTCTGATTTCCAAATGAAACATTTGTCAGTGTCTTCACAGTGGGAACAGGTAATTAACATCTTACAAAGCAGAACATTTGCATTTCTTTCTATCGGATATGTTTTTTCCCCTAAAACTTCCCAAAGTTGAAGGAAAATGGAAAAGCATCTCCAGCATGCTTTTCTTTGCTGCCTACAGTTGCCTCGGGAGTCTCTGAAGCAAAAGAGAACTGGAAATCATCTTCGGACATCTCTGTTTGGTCGAATAGGAACCCTGAAACATTTACACACACATGCACAGACGTACGCGCACACACACACACATACACACACACACATTTACAGTAGCATTTTTTTCTATATCGTCGCTATCAGGTGGAAACCTTACATATCAAAAACATTCCTTTTTTTCGTTTAAAAACATGCAAATAGTGAAATAGCAGATTACAAGTTCAAAACACATCTTGTGAACTTGTACATCATCTATGTTTACTGATTTTGTGACACTTGTGACACTCTTGTACAACAAAGTAGTCCATTGATCTCTGAAAATCCAGGAAATGTTCAAATATGGAGATAAGAGGTTTCTGCCTGACAGCAACATATCTATTATTTTCTATATTAAATTGCTCTAATACTTGTATATTTACCACTTGGGGATTTGGATTCAGAGGATTTCTGAAAAGAGAGATAAACACTGACTTCAGATATATATACTTTATATACTGTATATAAACATAACAATAAGAAAGACATTTGTCATCAAGCTATAATTTTATGAATGTATCTTACCTTGCTAAAATATGAGCTGGTGAAAGTGAAAGGTGAGTCCTGTAAGGAAAGTTAATAGTACACATATTAGTACAATATGACCTACTCAATTAGTACATATACTGTATGTCTCATTGAATTGAAAGGTGACCCAGGTAGTTTCCTCACCTCCTCCTGTGAAGAACCCATGTCAAACCCAAATCCAGAGAAGTTTGGAGTGCTAGCATCAGGGTTCATGGAGAACAGCATGGAGAAAGCAGGAGACTTGGAATCCGAGGTTCCCTGACCTGGAGAGCTCCCAGGGCTACTGCTAAATTGAGTTATCACACTGTTAGTGACAAGTGACTGGTATTCACCCTCTCGCCTGAGTTCTACTAATGTAGCTTACCATATAAGCAACACAAATGTGCAATGCCTTACTTTAGTGAAAAGGTCGGAGTTGAGGGCACAACTTTCATTCTTGCTGGTGGGGTCTGAGAACTGACAGTTGGAGGTGAGGATGGAGGAAAAGCTGTGGGCCCCTCCTTTTCTTCCTCGTCTGGAGAAAACTCCACCTGCTCATCTTCTATAGTGACTGTCTCCTCTTTCCCTTTGTCCTCTGCATCCTCTGTCTCTGACATGGCAGAATATTCCTCCTGATCAAGAAAACACAGAAAAGTAGTGTCAAGGTAATGGCCAACAAATCATTATAATTATTTAATTTTGGAAAAACGTAATAAACTAAATTAAGCTTGAAAAAGTACAAGACCTCATCCACTGGTCCACAACCCTGCTCCTGGTCGGCAGTTGGCGTCTGCTTTGACTGCTGCAATTGTTCTGAAGGAATAACATGACTTAGTTAGTTTTAGTTAACTATAAAAACCCTGCAATAGGCAGTCTCATTTGAAGAGGACAGAGGGCCGCCAGCACTGATTTGTGGGCCGGTTTTGTGCAGATTTTTTTTTTTTATTCATTATTTATTTTTTTTAATTAAAACACGACATTAACGGCCCCCGGGGGGGTCGGCCCACCGGGAAAATGCCCTGTATGCCAGACTGTCAGTCCACCCCTGTGTCCATGTACATACCAGATGACTCTTTCCTAACCCACGGTTCGTGGCTTTCTTCTTGTGGTGTAAGAGGGTAAGAAGGAGCATCCTCTTGCATGTTTCTCTCCTGGGTCTCTCCTGTGTTTACTTCACCAGACAAGTTATGACCATCCTGCAAATTCAATTCAAAGTGAACCAAAGAAAACATAATGCTAGAGATATAACAAATCTTCTGTATACAATGTAAACAGAATGCTAACTGAATACCTTTATGTGGATGAGATGAATAGAGAGGTCTATGGAAGAATTAATGTCCTCTGTCAGATTATGTAGCTGTTTCTCTGTCTCTGTCATGGGCAGCTGGTCACAGAGACTAAAGAGAATTTTGTCAATTACAAAACAAAATGACTATTGCTCAAGTGATCATGTCATTACTAAGTGTTTTAAAAAGTATACCTCTCTGGTGTGGTCCCAGTAGAAGAATAAATCAGTGCTTGTCCTGCAGTCAAAAATTAAGTGAGCCAAGCACAATAAATCTTGACATAACATTATGCAAATTATTAGGATGGTGAAAAAGAACATGTATTACCAATATTTGCCTTCTCTTTCTGTTTCATTGTAATTTTATCTTCAAGATCCTTAATGCGACACTCAATTTCCTCTTTTTCAGCCTGTATTGTGAGGAGCTTTTTGGCAAAGGGGTTCTGGCAGAAATGCTCCTTGTGTTGCTGGAACACTTTCTTGTAGCTTTCAATTCGCTCTTCATGCACACACCTGTTTTGATTAAAATGAAAAACATTTGGCTGAATTGTTCTTATCTTAATTGCAGGCACCCAGCCACCACTCAACTTACATTTCTTGGTTATAGTTGTCCTGACGTGTGTCGAGTTCTGTCTTGAGTGTTTTCTCATACTGAAGAAGTAGGTTGTTTGTTTTCTTCATGCTGGACAGATAAGTGATATACTGTTATGAACAATAAACTACAGTATACTATACAGTATACAGTATATATACAGTATAGTTAAGTATACTGTATATGTTATAACTTATAACTGTCCTCGCAATGCATAATCTCCATTGATTGAATTACTCATCCATACCTTTTTGTACTGTCTTTCATATATTTCACAGTGTTTTGCTTTGCAGTGATTTCCCCCTCAAGTCTCTGGATACTTAGTTTGGTTGTTTTGATGTGGGATTTCTTCTCTGCTATGTCAGCTCTGCCACCTGTTCATATTATTGAATTTAGACATAGTTACAGCAAGTGTAACAACTGAACAAAAAATAATGAGCATAATTTGTTGACCAGGGACAGAGGGCCTATATGGCATAATTGAGCCTAAGTATGGCATAATATCCTGGCAATTCTGTGTGTGGACACTGACAGGTGGCAGACTTACTATTAATTTGTTGGTTTATCTCAAACTTCTTTTGAGCAAGTCCTCTGGTTTGAAGAGCTAGACCATTGAGAAACAACAGATGAAATGAGAAAATGTGTGTTCTGCATTCGCTAGCACAGTGGTTTCAACCAATGGTCGGGGAACCACTAGTGGTCTTTGAGAGGATCCTAGGTGGCCCCCAGCTAAATAATGGAGTTGGAAACCAAATGGACCATTTACTATTGATCATCTTCCACTCTTAAAATGCTCATAAGAGTTAAATTATTGTTAAATAAATCCCTAATCCTAGGAATCATTATTACTGAAGTAATAATGAGCCTTGCCATGAAAAGAAAGTTTGTACCAAAGCAGCAAAAGAATATATAACATAAACTAAAAAATATCTTACCTAACTGAAACATGAGGCTATCAAGTGACTTCTGGTCGTCCATTTTTTGACTGACGTTGGCAATGAACTAGATCAGAACTAACTTACTAAAAAGTAATTCAGTACAACATCCATCCATCCGCAGACAGTTGTGAACAGTTGTTATCATGCTAATAACAACAGCCAAGTCAACAAACACGGTTCATTTGTCAGATTCGTCAATTCTAGTTTACATGTTAATCACTAGAGGGCGCCAGAACACCTTATTTGGCCCAGAGCCTTATAGTAAATAGAGTTATGCAAACTCAGTTCAATTCATGGGGCCAGTCCATTGGCGGATGTTCTACATAGACTTCTATGGAGAATCGGGACAAAATGGGACCCACCGGAAGTTACGGAATGTATTGGAAACGTACTATCATAGAGTAGGAGTCTATTGGCTCACGCGACTACATGAAGCAGGTGACAGGGCTGACCCCTCAATATCGCAACTCTTCTACAATGCCTCGCATTTGACCTGAGGTCGGGGTAGTTGGAAACTAATCAAAGAGCATAAAAGGTAGAAAGTGGAAACAATGGACGAAAGACTTTGATGGTGATTGATAAATAATTGATAATAGTTAATTTACACTACATTTTGCAGCCCCATATCTATATATTTTTGGCATATTGTTGCTTTACCGTTTTATGTTTAGTTGTTGTTTGAGGCAGCCTGACCTCAAATCAGTTTGGGGGTCCTTGACACGAAAACGGTTGTTAAGTGAACGCGTGTGCTGTAAAAGTGACTCGTGGAAAAGCGAGAGCAAATGGACTGACAGATGAGGTGGGATAGGGGCGTGTTTTGTTTAGAGCTATTCTGGAATACAGTTTGCGGAGCGCATCTGTATCCGCTGTGTCGGGCTGGCCACGAATGTGTGTCAGTCAAACAAATAGAACAATAATACATCCGACGATTTATACGTGCTGATCTAGTTGTGTATCCAATCGCTGCCGCGGTTGGTTGCTGAGGTAAGATTCTGTTAGATCCTTCTTTTTGCATTCGTCGCTGGGGTCTCAGACAAAAGAGCGGACATGGCTGTGATGGTTTTAAAGGGTGGGGGATCAGCTGTGTAGTAGACAACTAGGCTTCATTATGGGATATCCCCTCTGTCATAGCCTTTGGAAAATCCGCCTAAACGCGTGTATTTTCTGCACAATGTAAGTTAATGTAATAATTATTTAATTCCTAAAGCGGCAAACCGGATTTTCTTGGGGTGTTGGCAGCTTGTGTGCAAGGACAGGGAAGATCTATATTTAATCAGCTATAGGCCTATATATGCTATATTTTTGTGATGACTTCATTTACGTTCTGTATGTTTTTTGTGCAAAATACAGAACAAAACAGCAGATCTTCCTTAGTTCAGTTGTCATATTACAGATAGGCTACAGTACATTACAGCTTGGCTAGCCTAGAGAGATAGAGAGCGGTTTAGCTTGACTATCACATGCTGCTATGGCTCATTCAAAATCCAGACATGGAGTACAGAGAGAACAAAATGATTTTCAGCATCAGACAGCGATCCTCTAGCCCTGTTCAAACGATTATCTCCCTCCCTCCCTCCCTCCCTCCCTCCCTCTCTCTCTCTCTCTCTCTCTCTCTCTCTCTCTCTCACACACACACACACACACACACACACACACACACACACACACACACACACACACACACACACACACACACACACACACACACGCTACACATTGGCAATGTACAGTAACAGCATAGTGTTCCTTTTGGATTTCCCTACAATGGAGGGCAGCAGTCTGTCCTGTACAAAACATCACCACTAGTTTCCACTTTCCATATAATTCCATAACAGTAAAAGAGTAGAGGGCACGCACTCTTCTAGGAGACCATGGCCCAAGTAGAGGAACCACACACTGAAGGAGCGGTCAGCCCCCAGACCACCTCCCTGAGGTCTGACACGACAGGGAGCCATGCAGAGGAAGGAGAGGTGGGACCTGCCATGAGGAGGAAGAGGAAGAAGAAGAAAGAGCCTCGTCCGGAGTCCATCATTGTTTACCGCTCCGACATGGAAAGAGCATCTGGAGAGGAACAAGGGGGTGAGGAAGGTGCAGAGAGAAATGCTGAAGAGGGTGCACAGTTTCTTTCTACACCAACAGATGAAGGTGAGAAGACACTGTTTTTTCTTCTTTTTTCTTTTTGTGCAACTATTACATCAGAGTAAGTACAACTCAGTTAAAACAACTGTTAATTAAAAGATAGTGCCAGTGTAATGGGTCATTCATTTGAACATTTCGACATACAACACAACATACGACACTGGCTAAAATGGTGATTTCCTAATGTGCTGGTTTGTAATTTATTTTGTGATTGTTTTTTTATCTGAAGCTAATCTGACTAGTTATTTTAAACAGCACTTAAGAAAAACAATAACTGTCTAGTGCTTCTCTACAAAATCGAAAACAAAGATACTTTGTTTGCAGCATATACATACAGTACATACAGTAGCTGTGGACTTGGGTTGGTATGCAATAGTCCTCTTGTGGACTAGTTTTTTGCAATTCATGCAAATGATTGTGCAGGATGAACAGAATTTATTTAAATAGTGGTCATTTGATGTGATTTTATCTGTTAACAGGGTCAGGATGGAATCTTCCTCCGGACAGTAGATATGTGACCTTGACTGGTACCATCACCCGGGGTAAGAAGAAAGGTCAAATGGTGGACATCCATGTCACACTGACAGGAAAGGAACTCAGGGAACTGGCCAAGTCAAAGGAGCGACTTGATGCTGAATGTGAGGCAGGGGACAGCGGCAAGTGTAAGTGTGGCTTTGGCGTGTGCCAAGGCCCACATGTCGTTATATGGAGCCTTTCGTGTGCTCCCTTGGTTTTTCTGCTCTCTTTCATCACCTCCTTCTATTACGGGACCCTCACGTGGTACAACGTCTTCTTGGTTTACAATGAGGAGCGGACATTCTGGCACAAGATCACTGTGTGTCCCTTCCTCATCATTTTCTACCCCATGCTCATCATGCCTATGGCTTTGTCATTGGCTCTGTACTCTGCTGTAGTGCAGGTGTCCTGGGCATTCGGTGAGTGGTGGCAGGTTGTACGGGACCTGGAGAAGGGCTTCTGTGGCTGGGCGTGTGGGAAACTAGGTCTGGAGGACTGCTCCCCCTATAGCATTGTGGAGCTGCTGGACTCTGACACTATCTCTGGGACTCTGCAGAGCAAGGCTCCAAGTGAATTTGCTCAGACTTCCTCAGTGTAAAAACATGGTGTGTGACGCTTATGTCCAGGGCACTCATGGATCCAGACCTGGGTCAAATAGTATTTGGATTTGTTTTAAAAGGCTTGTTTAAAGCTACCTCCTTTACCTACATTTGTGAACTAACTGCCCTGTAGGACAAGACCAGTACAGGAAATTATTTGAAAGCTGCTTTAACACACTACTGTGATGGACAACTTGCTTAACACCGACCAAACAACCCAAAAGGTTCAAGCAATTTAAGGATTAGCAAGTATTATCTCTCTCTCCACTCTCCAGCCTTTACAGTCTATCACTGTTACTATCAAAAATAAAGCAGGGAAAAAAGAAAAAGTACTACCTGAGCCAGGTCTGTAATGAATATCAGGTCTCTCTGAGTCAGGGTCAGTTGTGTATGACACTTTTGAGTTTGTTTTAGCTTGTTTTTTGGTTACAGTTTATATACACAAACATCTTTCTGAAAAACTGCACACAACATTCATCCTAAAATAGCAATCCTACTCAGAAATGATTGATAGCATCAATCAAAGGCCCTTTCTACAGTTCCTGTGTCAGGATTTGAGTGCATCTTGGACACAAATGGAATCATACCTCTCTTATGTAAATACTTATTTTAATTTATGTGATGTCCATATTGTACACTGTAATCATGACTTTTAATGCAAATTTCAAGTGTTTCAACATCTAAGTGAAGTGTTTATTATTGTTATTAGGCACTGAAGTTGTATTTTAAGCCATAGCCATATGATAAGATGATGAATCAGAGATTTTGTGGCAGATTTCCTGTGTTCTCACATATTTACGACACCAGCAGAACAGGTTCACAATTATGGTCCAAACTCAATAGAAATCAATACATCTGTGTATTTGCACCAGAACATACATTTGATATGTTGTTCTTTTAATGTACTTTAATTTATTTTTAATACATTTCCGTTGGGTAAACTAGCTCAAATGTGTATACTGTAGATGGGTGTTTAGTATAGTTAGAGACTTGATTAAATTATGGTGTAGGCCTGGCTACAACTGATACAGTATCTTCTTATTTGAGAGATGTGTTGGCATACGTATTATAAACTGACAATGACAAAAAAAGACTAAATAGTTAAATACAAACTGGGGTTTATTGTTAAATATTTGGAGAAGTTAACATTTCATATTTCGGACAAATTGTGAAAAGCAATTATATATATATAAATACGGTATGACAATTCAGGCATGACTTAATATTTGTACATATGGGATGATTTTTTTTTTTACTTTGTATTTTACTCTTAGATGGTGTCATCCAAAGAGATACATATAGAAATAAATAAACACTCCCCATGTGGAATTATGTGTGAAATCTTCATCGGTGCTTTGTTATTCAGAGAAATTTTGGATGTACAATCATACAAATACATGACAACATTTATTGTTCAACTACTTGAAAGAATATGATGTTTGCATATCTCAGAAATGTTGACAGTCATAGCCAGGATACAACTTCTCTGCGTGGTGTTAATTGAGTCTGATTGTTCTGACACTGTTGTCTGCACATGGGACTATGCCCATAGACATTGGACAAACCCCATGACGACTAACAAAGATATTATTCGTTTGTATAAATGTATGTAGTTTATAAGCTGATGATGAAAAATGAACTGACGGATCCTTTTGCAGACCGTGATCATTCATTCATTCATTCGTTCGTTCGTTCATTCATTCGTTCATTCAATGAAAACATGACAACGCAAACAATCACACTACACTACAGTGGCGTCTGAGGACACAACTTATGACCACTCGAGGGCGTTATATAACCCTCCTTTTTTCTTATTTTTGCTTTTACTTTTTACTTTATTACCAGAAATGGTAACAGTATTTTTGAAGCATAAATCAGCAACGTATTCGTACGGAATAGACGCACGACTATTTACTATCAAACAACAATAAAATGTGTAAACACAAAGAAACGCGCAGAACTATTTTATTACAGCGCACCTAGGAACCTTTTGTTAGTTCTAATTTCCCCGGAGTCATAACAAAGTGACACGGTGCACTGGCCGGGAAGAAAGAAGAAAGTGGGAAAAGAGATCTGCAAGCATGCCTCCAGCAGCTAAGGTATATATATTTTTAATTTTAACATCATTCTACGCTGTAAAAAAAATGTTTTTTAAATTGAATTATTAATTTAGTTGCCAAAGTGAGTGCAATGTTTTACGCGACTTGAAGATGTAGCTGTATTATCGGCGCATACATTACATGCAGAGATCGAGGCTACATTGCATGTGTATTTTTTTTATCATAACTGGTGTGTTATGTAATTAATTTACCATTGTAAATGTTTATTTTTCTTATCATATATTTTATTATATACATTATATTTATGACTGGGCTCTGCAGGAAGACACTGATAGCGGGGATACACTAAAAATAAAATTGATTCGGGCATGTGGCGACATGTTATCGAACTGAATGGTGGACAGACAACCAGACGGACAGACTGCCACGCCCCCTTGAGCACCATAACAAGCAGTGCAGGCAGTAGCCGATATTAATAGAGCAGTCTTTTTTAAACGTTTTGATACCAGGGCCCACCATTTATTCAGAATTTCAGCCACGGACCACCATTTGATCACATTTTAGCCACACAGTCCCAAAACTAAAATGCATTTTGCTTTTGTCCATAAATCCAGGCTGGAATTGGGAAAACAGTCAAACTTACAAATTGTTCTACATTCTCTAGTTGTGTGGACTTGGTCTAATTCAGATGATGAATATTTTAACTCTGGAGAGTGTAAACAACATGAAACCAAATGGAAGGTCCATTTGGTTTCATGTTTACGCTCTCAAAGAGTTCCATCTGGTTATATTAACCAACTTTCCATTATTTAGCCTGGGGGCCACCTGGAACTCTCTCAAGGACCACTGCTGGTCCCCGGACCACTGGTAAAACCGCTGTAATGGAGAACAATGGAGCTGCAATTAACACAATATAGTAGTTTACATGCATACAGTAATTACCTATACTGCTTCTGAACTGTTCTTCTGAACTTTTTTTTTTGTTTGTTATCTGCATTAGTTAAGAGTAGGTGGTGGGTTATTTCACTGGAGTGGTTTTATTTGTCCATCTGCATTAGTTAAGAGTAGACGATTATTTATTTCTCTGGATTGTTTTTATTTTTATTTTACCATCTGTATTAGTTAAGAGTATGTGGTGGGTTATTTCTCAAGAGTTTGGCACCACTAGTAATAATGTAGCTCTGGCGCATAGCTTTACTGATCATAGAAGCGTCATTGCCTAAATGTATACTGTATGTGAAATAGTGGATAAATTATGGGATAAGGTGCAGACTGCAGAGTGCATATTTCAGATACATAGTTTATTGAATTGGGTTAATGGCATTTTTAACTGTCCCCCAAATATGCAATATTTTGTCCACAATTCCATGCGGTGTGTACCAGTTAGATGGGAGGTTACTTAACAGGCAATGTTGACCAAAGTGTTGACCAACTCTCCCATCATTTACTGTAGCTGAGGACCACCATCTGGAATCCCCTCAAGACTGCTGTTGGTCTCTGGACCACTGATTGAAAACTGATATGTGTTGTTCGATTTACCAGAGAATCTGTTCTATTAAATTTACAATCACCATAGGATTATCTTGTTGTTAACCTCGCATTACTAGGCTTTCCACCTTGGAGGAAATCTTGACAGAGCCATCAAGATGAAATGTGTTGACATTTCTTCCCCTCTTATAGGCAGCAGCTTTGGTACTGTGCATGGATGTGGGGTTTTCCATGTCCAACTCTGCTCCAGGCCAAGAATCACCTTTTGATGCAGCAAAAAAAATCATTCAGAAATTTGTTCAACGTCAGGTACCGTGAATGCCTTATTTTGAATTAATAATTACTAAATTTGTTTTGTTTTATTGTATACTTTACCCAGCATACTGTTAAGTGTACAACTAAAAAATGATAAAACTTTTTTCCCCTGCAGGTTTTTGCAGAGACAAAGGATGAATTGGCTCTGGTTCTTTTTGGTACCGATTCCACAAATAACGAACTAGCTAGTACTGGCCAGTACCAAAATATTACTATACATCGCAAACTGTCAATACCTGATTTTGAGCTTCTGGAGGAAATTCAGAATCAGATCCAGCCTGAAAATCAACAAAGTGATTGTATCCTTTTTTATTATTTATTTTATTTTATATTTTTTAACAAATGACCCGCACAAATTCACAAAAAAATACATTTCTAGGGTGCTAGAGGTTGAATGGGTCTGGAATTATTCGTTGAAAGTGCTATTGTTATTTTTGATATTTTATGTTCTGTTAAATAGAACTCTGAATTGTGTACACATACAGTACCTTAAATGTTGTTCATCAGGGATCGATGCTCTTGTTGTTTGCATGGATCTTCTTCAGAGAGAATCACAGTAAGACACAATGTTCACACAGTAATCACATATCAAGAACTTGCATGGGCAGAAACCTACTTTTGTCAAATAATTCTATATAAGAATGCTTGCTTTTGAACTTAAAGTCAATGCATTTTTTTTCTTTTCAGAGTGAAAAAGTATGACCGACTCAACATTGCCCTTCTGACAGACCTCAGCACCCATGCTAACAAGGACCAGCTGGAGATTATCGTTCAAAATCTGTCAAAAGATGATGTCAACCTGCAGTTCTTGTAAGACAGACACTTGACGCAAACATCTTTTAGTTAACATACGCTATTTCCAACCCACCATGGTTGATTAATGAAGACTATTACTGTTGTTATTTCAAGTATTATTTACATATTGGCACAGATCAATATTTTCTGTGAACTATATTTGCCACAGTTGCACAAACAAATTGTTGTACTGTAGTAACTGTAGTAACACGACTATGGTCCGTATCACCAAATTACATTCTAATTAATTAAGTCTTTTAAATCCTCACATCTGTTAATGTCGCCCTTAACATTTTATTTTCAGTTTACCTTTCCCAGTGGACAGCAATGATGATAATGAAGCCGATGGGGACACTAGTGGATCCAATCATGGTGGCAGAGACAAAGCGTTGTCCAAGGAACAGCAGCGTGGCCTATATTTGGTCAAAGAGATCATGCAGGGTCTGGATGACGTAGACGGCTTGGATGAAGTTTACTCCTTCAGGTTGGGAGCCAGTCTTAATATTGTATGTCTCCCAGCATGTATTTAAGCCCCCCAATCTCCTACGTCAAGTAAAGCATGCCAAGACATCAAATAGAACTGAGAGGTGTCATGGAAGGACAAGAGTGTTGATTGTTACAGTGTGGTAGTGTTAACCTAAGTTTATTGAATGTTATCTATGTGACTGATTTATTGCAGCAATGCCATTGAGAAACTGTCCATGTTCAAGTGTATTGAGAAGAAACCTATGGCCTGGCCCTGTATGCTCACCATTGGCAGCACACTGTCTATCCGCATTGTGGGATACAAAGCAGTAAGTTGTCCATGAAGTATATGGAAATACTGTGTTACAGTATCTTGTAGTACCTGGTATTTCTGTACACTGTGATGTGGTGTATGACTGCGCAGTGCACACACTATACTTGATGTAACATATTTTAACATGGCCTTTAGTTTTCTTATCACTTGTAATGATTCTGTACTTAACATGGGCATATTGACCTGCATACTTTGCATACTATTATATCTTTTGTCAAATACAAGACCAACCACAGCAATGCAAGACATCAGATGAGAAAAGTAAGCTTAATGTTACAAGCAAAAGACAAAACAAAAGATAGTGTTCAATGCCCGTCATAAAGCAGGGATAGTTTGGTACAATAGTTTAAGATGCACGTTTTCCCAATAGTAGATCCATTCAAAGTGGTAGAGTAATAGTACAGTCATAGCAAAATGATGCTTTTGACAAGATCGAAGGCTATCTTATGAAGAGCCCCTGTGTCTCCTGAAGGTGACAAGAGAGATGTTCAAGAAGTCGTGGCTTACAGTGGATGCTCAGTCTCACAACAAAGAAGATGTGAAAAGAGAAACTGTGTACTGTCGAGACGACGACAATGAAACCGAGGTGCCAAGCGAGGAGACCATTCAAGGTGAGAATGTGTTTGCGTATTAACCAGTAAGCCGTTTCTACACATGCTTTCTAAATCATGAATGTTTTCTGTAAAAGTATGTTGCTGCGGTATATCAGTGCTTCAAACCTTTTTATATCAAGGATCCCGGAATGTATTTATTTGCTGCCAACAGGCATCCAAATAGTTCTTTCCCTTCAAAATATAAATGTGAAGATTTTCACAATATTCCATTTTTCTTTTTTTAATAACTTTTTACACACAGACATCACACAAGAATATTACAAATCCATTGCCACTGAATTGGAAATTATGTTCAAAACACAAGTGCTATGAATTGGTACTGTACTTGATTTAAATAACAATGTTTTTACTTCTTCTACGGCTTAAGCAACCAAGAAGTGATCTAATAACATTTTCTCTTGTATCCCCTTTATTCAGGATTCCGCTATGGGAGCGACATTGTTCCCTTTTCCAAAGTAGACCAAGAACAGATGAAATACAAGCATGATGGGAAATGTTTTGCTGTCTTGGGATTTGCCAAACAGAACCTGGTATTGTACCTCCTTTGTTACTGTCATTCTGTAAGACCATTTGAGAATATTAATGTCATTTGAAATACATGAATCAACAACAGTCATTTGACACTGATGTGTTATGTTCTCTTCCAGAAAATCATACATTTACCTCTGTCTGTACAGCTGTATATGATGTTGCATAGAGACATTCATTTTGCTGCCCTGGATTATTTTCATCAGCTTGCATCAATGTTAGATAGCTGAAGGTTCATAATAATCTCACTATTAGTACTCCCACCTGTATTTAGGAAGACGTTGAAATGCATACGTCACTTATTGTTTTGGTATTATTGTTGAAGGATATCTGACAGCGGAGATTTGTGCTCTACAGTGCAATTTGATTTGAATTATTGTTTAGAATGTACGTATAATTCTTTGGCTGTGCTGACACTTTGGTCTGTATCTGCAGGTCCCGCAACATCAGTTCATGGGAAACCAAGTTCTCAAAGTATTTGCTCCTGCTGATGATGAGGTTTGAACAAAGGAACTAATATACACTTCAAAACACAACATTAACTGCATGTCAGCATGGATCAACAATATATTCTCTGTGTTGTGCAGCATGCAGGAGTTGCTTTGTCCGCTCTTATCCGGGCGTTGGATGAACTCAGGATGGTGGCTATTGTCCGTTACGCCTATGCCAAGAACACAAACCCTCAAGTAGGAGCAGCTTTCCCTTGTGTCAAGGAGAAATACGAGGTGAGATGACTACAAAATGTAATGGCTTTTTATATTTGTTTTTCAGAAATACAAAGCAAAATAATTTCTGTGTGCATTCAGAGTAATGGAGAAATAACTGTTTTTGTCCTTTTGTTTTTCACAGTGTCTCATGTATGTTCAGCTGCCCTTCATGGAAGACCTCAGGCAGTTCACATATCCTTCTTTAGAAAGAAACAAGAAGTTCAACCCGTCAGGTATTTATAGCACTCTGACTTATACAATATCATGTTGTGCTGTGCATCTTGGTTTAGTGACAGAAACATTGATGTTTGTTTGCTTTGTGATGGTGTCAGATGCTCAGCTGGCTGCAGTGGACTCTCTGATTGACTCCATGATGCTGGTAGATGAGGATGAGAGCGGAAAGAAGGAGGATTTGTTCAAAGTTCACCATATTCCCAACCCTGCCTTCCAGCGGCTCTTCCAGGTACTAAAACATAGACAGTATGGGAAAGGTGTGAACTGTGAAGAGAAAGCAGCACTGTAGCCTACTGTACTGCTTTGTTTATTCTTCTAACATGCTTGGCGCTAAATCTGTGTGAGTGCTTCTCTAGCGACACCTACTGCTTGACGCAAGTACTGCGTATAGATACAGTTACTAGTTGTGTGTATAAATGAGCAACCTGCGGCCCACACTCACCAATTCAACCTTCAGGTTTTTGTCACATAGCTGTTGTCCTCCTCATAAGCCACGATGCCCCCCTCCACTCCATTGGGAAAAGAACAAAGTTATGGATCCTTATAGTGATCCTTGAATGCATTGGGGGCAAAATTCCACCGATTTGTACGAGAAAACAAATCAACGTAGGTCCTAGACCAGCCGTATATACTTCCTGTTTCTCGTCTGAGTGAAACACTTTAAGGTCTTGAATATGTCTGTCTTGGCTCTGTGCAGTATCTAGTATGATCAACAGGGCTCCAGGATTACAACTACACTACCACTACAACAATTTTGTGAAATACCTGAATGTAAAAATTGTCTGACACCCACAAGATTTATTTCTTTTTGAATTGTCACAGAAAGACTCAGATCAACCATTAAATGGTTGATCAAGAGATTTGGCTTTTCATAAATTTTATGAAAAGTCAAATTCTTGGATAATCTTTTATTCTGGCACATGCCTGCAAGTGATCTCCCCATCCCTTCCATATCTGCCCCTCAGTGTCTGCACCATCGGGCAGTGAACCCAAGTCTGCCGTTGCCCTCCATAGAGCCATGGCTAAAGGCCATTCTAGAGCCACCCAGGGCGATCAGTGCGTGCTGCAAGGCTCCACTGGAGAAGATGAAACACCTGTTTCCTCTGAAGGAGGTGGAGAAGAAAAAGCAGTTGAAGACCAGTGCTCAGATTTTTGGCGAAGGGTAGGTCTGGCCTTAATCCAAACAGGAAGTGGGTGGGCTGCGAGTCCATCAGTAGGTCATGTACTGTAAGAAATATGTACATTCTGTGGCCAAAAACAACAAAAGCTTAAAAGTGAATGATTCTTAAGGCAAAAAGCCTCTTTTTTTAGATTTTCTTTTTGTGTATTCATAGTGGTAATTTATCTATTTGTAGGGATTTTTTAACTCATGGGGCACTACGTCACCTGCACATGCACAAACATACACTGATGGAAATAACCTTATTACATATTAATTATTAACCTACTATAGTGAATTGTATTCTCTTCCATTATGAGGATACTCTTACTTGTGAAAGGGGACACAATCGGCTATATACATTGTGCTTACGGTGTGTTTTAATCACATGTCTCCAGAAATTGTAGTGTTATGTGGAATTTAAATATTACCTATTGTTTTATAATGGACAATTTACTTTTTGGGCAATTGGGCATAACCTTTTGGAAAGTAGAACTGTACTTGCCACTAATCAGCCATTGTTAACCAAACATTCAAATCCTTTTCCATAATCAATTAAAAACAAACAAAAAAGTTAATTGATTTATAACACATGCAGTGAAATATCGCAAACACTAATTTCCAAAATATAGTATCTCTACAGTACCTGTAATTACTCATTTAAATCACAATAATAATGACATTCCTTACATGAATATGTACCTATGTTTAAGTTTACAGCGTAAGCAGAGTTGGTTTACAAAAAATTACCCTTTCACTTTATAGCTCTGAAGAGCCTGACTCCAAGAAGGCAAGGGTGGATGGAGAGGATGAGGAGGAATTCAGTTTGGCTGACATCAGTGAAGGCGCTGCTACTTCGGTGAGAGGCTTATGGTCATACAGTGTCAATAGACCTCAATAGATAGTATAGAATAGTATTGAATTATACTTTATAGTTTAAAATGTTTTCGAATACATCATTGCATAACAGCGCTAATTATGTTTCTAATTAAAGAGGATCGCTCTAAAACCCAAACCACACCAAAAGGTTGAGCCAGGACCAAACTGTTTACCTTTAAAAATGTTTTGGTATGATTTTGGCTTTAGATAGCTCTGAATCGTAGCCTTAAGGACTTTTGAAAAGTTTTAGTTACTCCACTATGCCTTTTGTCAATTGAAAATCCGATTGACAAGATTTTTACTCAATTCTACACTAGGTGGGTAGCGTGGATCCAGTCAGAGATTTCCTCTCTTTAATTAAGCAGCAGACACTTCCATTTGGAGAAGGTGAGTTTGTGTGTGTGCGCGTGTGCACTTTATTAGTGTCTTTTTAATATTTTCTTTGCCTTTTAAAATACTGTCATGTTCAGCCCATCAATACTCCTTTATTTTGTCTTTGTTATCTGTGATAACCCATGTGTCCTTCCCAGTCTGTCAGCAACTAACTCAAAGGATAGAGCAGTTGCTTAGCAACAAGAACACACACTACTTCATGAAATGCATCAGCTGTATCCAGACCTTTAGAGAGCAGTCTATTAAGGTAAATAATCTCTGTCTGTTTGGAGAAGCATTGCAAATCTAATGATGATATTCCAACCACATAGTATGAGTCAGTTTGAAAAGATCAGTCTGTTTAGTGTCTCATGAGTGAGACACTGAGGGGGGGGTGAGCATGTTGGTGTGAAGGCGTTAGTGTGGCATTTTTAGAATGTTTTTGTTTTTTTTGTGCAATCATAAGTGGGTCACTGAATTTTGTATATCTTTATAAATCTAGCTGGAGAATGCTGATCTGTTCAATAGCTACCTCCAGTCCCTGAAGAGGAGCATTCCAGAGAGGGGCCTGCTGGACTTCTGGGATCTCCTTGTTCAAGGTACGATAAGGCCCTGGTTATTAGAGATAGGATTTCCTCTCCACTCACACACCCACGAATATGACATGAAATTTCTTTCCAGTGAGTTTCATGAGATAAGACTGAGTGCATGTTTGCAAACTAATCTCCTCCTGTCCAGATGAGATTAGTTTTACTGCATAAAGTGATGTAACATGATGATTCACTGATATTTGTGATTATTATGAGTCATGGGAGTAACAGGCGTAGGTTATTTCTTGGAGAAATGACACCTGTTTTTCAATAAACTCTGTCGGTACCAGTGCTATTTGAATAAATAGTTCAACACAAATCACCCATGCTTCCCATACTGTACTGTTTACGTCTCCCCTATACAACCTCAGTCAGTATTTGGGGAATGATATTGTACCGGTACTGATTTCCCTACCTAGACAGGCTTGTTTGTTTTTCAGGACACCAAAAACACTTTTCGAGAACAGATATACTGATATACTGATATACTGTACATTAGTTGCTTGTGACACAGAACAATAATGAGTACAATTTATTTCTTCTTACATACAGTAGTTTGTGCATCAGTGGCTTGCTGCTGTTTTAGAGCTAAATTAGCTGTTTTCCTGTTCCTGGCCTGAAAAGTAGTTGGCACAATGCAGTATCTGCTCACTCTGTGTTCTGTACCCTTTCTTTGATCTGTCCTGACAGATGCCATAACTCTCATCACCAATGATGAGGTTGATGCAAGCACTACATCCAAGGAGGAAGCGGCTCAGGTAATTTGAAAAAGCTCCTACAGTTAACCCTTTTAATTAAAAATTTGCTACTCCTTTAGCTGAATGGATAGAGGTCTTCACGGGGGGTCCGTACCCGGAAAAAAACCGAGTTCGTCTGAGATCTGGTGCTTCCGGCGGTGTGTGTTTATCAAAGTCACTCGGATAGGGTCAGAATCAGACACATAACCCTCGGAACTCGGACCTGTCAATCATTATGTGTAAAACCTGATTATATCCGATAAGACCCGTTCTACTGTGTACTACAATACACAGTAGAAGAATGGGTCTTCTCGGATACGTTTGTTTTTTGTTGTTGTTGCAAATGTTAATGTGCCCTGCGCTGCGCTACTCTGTGGAAAGAGACAGAGGGAAAAAAGCGTTGCTTTTTTCCTCTCTCTCAGCTGCAGCTGAATTGCGCTGATGGTAGGCTAATAATATCACAGGCGTTTAATTCTAGACTACATTATATCACAGACCCCTAGAATTGTTGGCCTAAATGAGGTGAAAGCTCAATGCAAGTTAATATTACAACAAAGTTGCATCCGTAAAAGGTAAACCTCCTCGTCCTCCTCCGCACACGTGGATAGAGTGCAGCCTGCAGCCTCCCTCTCGGACTGTCTGGGTCTCTCTCCCTCTTTGTGCGTGTTAATAATAAAATGGTAACTGGTCAATACGTCAGCTTTATTAGTTCATACAGTTGGGTCTCTCGGAATGCCGTAGCATGTCGCATTTCGGACGGGTTTGGCAAAGAAATCTCGGAACAGTTCGGAAAAAATGCCAAGGATCGACTCAGTTCTGGTTTATTTATTTGAAAATATTTTCGGAAAAGTCCGTAATTGGCGATGTTGCACGGATAAATTTCGGTTTTCGAATGGATTTTTTTGAGACCCGTGAAGACCTCTAATACAGACTGCTATTATGTTAGGAAGGAGGCTTTTGCTTAAAGTCTGGAAATCCTTGTCTGCACCCGCACAGTCTCTATAGGCTAGAGCTGTTCAATAGGATGGACAAATATGACCTAAAGTGGGGATAATATGACATGTATATACTGTATTGAGACTTTGATGACAATCCTAGCTCTGAGTGAGTAACGAACTGCATCAGTGAGCAATATGGAGAACCTGATTTCTGGAAGTTGGGGTTGGGGAGGCCTACTGCAAGACTTCATTGTATTTTGGTTTGTTTGTTGTTTTTTGTTTTTATGTTTTGTTGTGTTGTCTTTGTCTCAAGTACAAATCATAAAAAAGCTCCTGCAGTACTTGGTAGAAGCTATACCCCCCAACAAAAAAAAGGCTGACATGAATGTTGCATTTTTCCCTCAGTTCCTGGTTACCGAGGAGCAGATGATGGAGGCAGCAGTCCCTGTAGTGGAGGAGGAGGAAGAAGTGGATGACTTGGTATGTGTTGACCCCAAATGACTTTTCTTTCACAATAGCTCTCAGTATCACTCCATTATTGTGCACAGAAATCACTGTGGGAACATGTTAGGGCTATTTGCAGGAAATGTTTGTGAGAAACCTGATTGTGCGTCTGGCCATTGAGACATTTGCTATAAGCTCTTAGTTTCTGCCTTTCTTCTTTTCCTGTGCAGCTGGACATGATGTAAGGGAGGTCATGGGAAGCCTCTCGACATAGTGGAATGAGAAGAAGCCATCCATTCAGTCAGGACCAAATCCGTTCTGCCGTCCATTGTTGTTTCAGTGTGAGGCTAAAGTCATTGGACATGATTGTAGTTTGAATGTTATTTCTATATTGTTGTAGTTCATTATTGTAGTTTAAGTAAATAGACTGATAGAGTAGGTTGTGTTTGTTTCATCTTTAAAATGTCTAATGTTGGAGTAAATATAAGTGTTATTTTGTTTAGACTCATTCCTACTTTACAACATTACTGTTTTTTCAAGATTAAAGTTTTATGGTTGATGAAAAGTGCAGAATATTTATTATGTTGCTGTCAAACATTCTATCCAAGGTGAATACATTTTCGTGCCAAATCCAGTGAAGCACAAACAATGTACAATATATACGTAAGTGACATCATGGGCAGCCCTTACAGTGCAGTAGAATTAATCGTAAACCATCTATTTATGTTTAACATAATGGATACAACAGCATTAGCACTGCTATTATGTACAGTGCACATTCAAGTGTCATGTCAGCCTGACAATGGTCCCTCAACATATCCAGTGGATTAAACGATGAAAAAAGCTGGACTGGGACAGGTCAGAGAAGTCTTTTCCTTTGAAGACAGCCTCCTGGTCACCCATAGCCAGCTTGATTAAAACCTCCTGGTTGATATCGCTTCCTGCAGAGATCACTGTGGAGACGGCCTGTGCCCTGCGCATCGCCGTCACAGCCTCATCCAGGCTCTTGCTGTCGGTCACACCGTCAGTGATGAAAACAAAGTTTATCTCTGCATTGCGTCGCGTTTGCCGCGTGCCACGAGTAGTCAAGACATTGTTGATTGCGTAGAGGATGGCAGGCCCAACACTAGAGGACGAATCCAAGTAAGTCATGTTTCCCAAGCCACGGGCAATGACTGCCGGATCGTGTGTGAGAGGAAAGGCCACATGGTTTTCGTTCTCTTTGCCGTACTCGATCAGCGCCAGGCGGGCATGCATGCGGTCAGTCTTACTCCGAGCCAATGTCAAAGTATCTGCCACCCTCTGCAAAAACCCATGAACGTGGCGGAAACCCTCCATGCCGAGGCGCTCTGAGCCATCTAGCAGAAATACAACATCCACAGGCCTGTCTGCACAGCTGGCCACATCTAACTCTGCAGTGACACACACAACACATCAGTGTTCAAACCAACATCATCATTTCCATGTGGCACAAAAAGTAATACATGCTACAGTACAAGTTACTGAAAAAAACAGTTTGGAGGGCATCATTGAATTTGGGAGTGGTAGGGGATATTTACATTGAAATTATTGCATGTCCAACCAGTAATTTCTACTGTTTTTACCTGAATAACAGTCAACACAAGTAAATCTCTGTGGTACTATGCAAGTAATATTTAAGTCAAATATTTAAGTACTCTTCCCACCTCCTGTAGATTCATGTGTCTATAGCCCCTACTTAACACGCATGCAGCTGTATAGAATACAGATAATTAGCTGACCATACACAATGTAAAGCTTACCCATTTTGCAGGGAAGATCGGGGCACACAATCACAGGTTCTTGGAGGAGAAAAAAGGATATATAAAATTAAAACTCTGCCATGAATGCTAAGTGCTGTCCTACTGAACAAAGAAGGGTTTATACTGTATGAATTCTGTGTGTGGTGATGGAACCTCACCTGGACACAGCACAGTCTCCATCTGGTCAATGAAGTCCTCTGCCACCAGGTCGGCAAAACGCTTCATCCCTGTGACACGTTCTTTCTGCTGGCACGCTATGGACCCCAGGATCTCATCGTCCTCCACCTGTCCGAACATATCCCCAACTCCGATGGCGTTGACCACCACACTATTGTCATTGCAGAGGTAGGAGAGAAGAGTGTCATCGTCTTTTGGGTCAAAACGCCCGTCCGTGATCACCACCACAGACACCTTGGCCTTGGCTCTGCGGCTGTCCCTGATAAGGTTGTCGTATGTGAACTTGAGAGCCGAGGGGGTGAATGTGCCCCCGGCTATCCACTGCAGGTTCTTCACGGCTGTCTTGAAGGCAGACATGGAGTTAATGTTGGGGTCATTCAGATGAATGGCCTCAAATGTCCCATTGTGACTGTACTGTACCACTCCAACTCTGGCACCTGTTGGGTAAGACAGACATGTCAGGTACCATATTCAACTCTATGAACTATGCCTTCCCCTATTACTGTGCTTAACAGTAACAGTGGCTAGACAGTAAAGGGGCAGAGACATGGAGAGTGACACGCAGCAAAGACCCATCAGCCTCTGGAGTCGAAGCCATGGCACACCGTCAGGCCGATTTGGCGATCTAGGTGCCCAGACGGTTGAGCTAACAGTCTGGGCTGACAGTGTATTAGTTAAGCTTCACATTTTATTTTAATACTTTCATATAAGAGAATTTCAATAGTAGGCATATCATATTTTTAAATTAATTATTTTGCGAGGTGAGATGATGATGTTCATTTAGAAAGCTGAGAATGCACCTAATTAAACTGATGGCCGTCCTTGCTTTGACCTCATGAGGCCATGCAATTGTCATGTCATGGCCGCCAAAGCAATTACAGCACTATCCAAGTCCTTTTGGAGTTCACTGTGTATCTTAGCATATGGGCTGGTTATGTCTGTGGAAACAGTTGTCTAATGTGCCAGTCTCCTTTTTAAGAATCATGTCTGCAAAAAGATTGATACTGGTGCCTGTTTTATTGAATTTATTTTTCTTAGCTGTTGTTTAACTGTACCAGTAAGCGATGAGGGATCATTTGCCATATTGCCAAGCCTATTGATGGTGCTTATGACAAAGTTCTTCTCCAGGGTGAAGTTGGTCAGCCCAACACTCTCTGAGCTGTCGATGACAAACACAATGTCCAGAGCCCCACAGAGCTTCTCGCAGTCTGGTGAAAGACAACATTCACTTCAGTGTGTTGAAAACACAACATGCTATAAATACTAATAATTTTGTTTGCACACAATATACTGTGCATACGCATGATAGCCGTTACTTACCACAGCAACCACATGACTCCCTGATGTATGACATGACATCACATTCCTGCATTAAACTGTGCACAGATTAGCATTGTCACAGGATATATTCATTTAAAAGCCAAAAAAATACCCTATTTAAGAAATCACTCACAGATAGGCCTGGATCTCCTGCTGGTCCTATATCACCCTGTGGGTGTAGAACAGAAGGAAATATTGATGACATATTGAAATTGAATTGTTGTGTCACTGTTACACTGACAAATCTCTGTACAGTTAACGTTATATGATTTTTCTTAAATTAATACTGTATACTTTGACAGCATCACAACAAAGTAGTTAGAATAGCCATCATTCTGAAGATTGTCATCTATAATGAAATGTCCAAATAAGAGTTGCCAGGTTGAAAATGTTACCAATGAAGTCTCACTCAAGACGGTACATTGGACACTATGTTGGAACACTTTTTTTCTTCATTTCCTAAAATTAATTGTTGGGCTTCGATATAGAACATTTCTGCTAGACAGATTCCATTTTCTCACATCACGTCCAGGATCTCCAGGGGGACCTCTCTTTCCTGCTTCACCTTGTATTCCTGGCTCACCCTGAAGTGTACGAAGAAGACAATTTTTGGTAGAAATGAGTCATTTCTCTGGAAAATAACTAGACATATTTTTGTTAAATTTTATAAGTTTATAATTCAATATGGTTCCCGTTTATATCATCCATTAAGCATCATTAACATCTGAGCCAGTCCCAGGAGCTTTCCTGTAATAGGAAAATAATTGGTAATTCTATTCTACCCATTGTTGAAAGGAACCTGTACAACTCTGTCATGCTATGCAACTGTACGAGTCAATGTGCAAGTATTACTATGTATGTGCAAATAGTACTGTACTTTTCAAAACCTGCAATCCAAAAATCTATACTCTTATCTAACTTTTCCCAGCTTTGTGTCATAGTCACATCATAATCAAGTACATGGTTCCCTCACACAAAATTGTGTGGCATACAGTTCATATTAGTTCTAACATTAAGTCGCAGTGACAGCTGCAATAACACACAAGTCCATGGAGATTTAACCGCAAATCTACAGGTCGGGTGAGTTGAACTATTCTATTCTTGTCTTGATTGTTATTGTCTCGGCCCGGTCGAAGGTGTGGCTAAGAGTAAGATAAATATTTGGATGGATGTGTGCCATAAAGCCACTTTAACTGTTGATCTACTTGCTACACAGAACAGTAACTGTGATGGTATATTACATTTTTGTCAAGAGCAATAGCATGCACATCCACAAATTAAATACTAAATACTGGTGCTGGGCCATTGTTAGAATAAAGAATAAATAAACTTATTCTTTATTTATTATTTTTATTTATTCTTATTATTATTCTTGCTGCACCGGTCCATGGACGGGACATGTGAGCCTCTCGGCTCTTCGTCAGACATTGAATTGAGTGCAGACGTAAGACTAATATTTTAAGGATAACTAACTGAGGCTTCCCACTGTGCATGTTGTTTTGGTTCTGATATTTTACTTCGTTAGGTGATGTCATCAATTTATTTAGTCTACTGTGCGTTACTTCACATAATAACAACTTGAATCGATTAACTTACAGGTTCTCCTGGTGGTCCCTTGTCTCCAGGTTGTCCTTTTTGGCCACAATCACCTCTGGCCCCCCTGGGTCCTTTACGGCCTGGATCTCCTCTGTCTCCCTGGGAATAAAACCTCGTTTTTACTTGTTGCACAGCCTGCATGATGCATCACTGGATGAAAACAAATGACTGCCAAAAACACCATCCCAATATTAGCCTATTTAAAGGTAGGGGAAGTGATTTGAAATTCATGGTGTAGTACCAGCCTGGTGCACTAGGGGCCCCCAAAAGTAGCTACACTATGTGAACCTGCTGCTCTCTCCTGATTGGAGGAGAATTGGTGGTGACCTGGGGTACTTTTATTAGCTCCTCTGCTAACGTGGGAGAGGGGGAAACTCCATATGTGGTTTCCACACCTTATAATAGAGCATTTTAACAGAAAAAAAATATTTTTTGGGTGATATCTGACAAAAGTGAAATCACTTCCCCTACCTTTAAGAATGGTCCAAAGTGTGACTTACAGTACAACGTCAGTAATGAATCACTCTGTGCTCGATATACTGTATAAGCCTCACGGCCGTCCGACCCTCTCCTCCGACGGCAAAACACAGCTTTTGGCGTCGTGTTAACAACGTGGACGAGAGCTGCGCTGTAGAGCGTCACCATGGAAACCAGAGACGCCAGTGGAAGAGGTGGATCCTGTCGGCGTCACCTGCTTTTTTAACTATATTGGGCTTCTGGTGCAACTGCGACGGACCATGCCTACGTTCTCGTCGTGTCCAAGGCCTAGAGACGGGAACTTAAACTCTTAAAGTCCCTATTATCAACCATAAGCCAACGGTCTCTGTTGTGAATTAACTCCATGCTGTCTGAATGGTAGCCTCTAGTGGACATTACCTACCCTCTGCACGTATAAGAGACTCATGTGTTTGCTATCACCCCACACACCTTATTAGCCAATCACAGTCCAGGTGTGCCATATATAAGCAGCTCCCCACTCCACACTCTTCACTCAGTTTCCAGCCTTCATATGCAGCACTTGCAGTTAGCAGTGAGTTTACCTACACCTCTGGCCAGCCACACACAAACTACCTACAGTATCTGCTATATTTCCATCCATGTCTATTAAGAGAATATCAATACAGATTGTAGCCTGTTTACTTGGCTTGGTTTCTATTATTATATGGTCCTCATTGTTATGTTCAATGTGTATCTGCTTGTACGCTACGCTACTATACATTTGGAATTGCATATATTATTATTCATGTCCTTGTCTGAGTTCCCATTTGTAAATGTATACACCATGGCCCAACTAATGGAGAAATAAAACCTACTGTTAAAAGATACTTTGTCACACAACTTCTCTCTGACCGGAGACACTTGAGCGGAGTCGGCTCACCAAACACAACCAGCTAATATTTAATGGTCTCACAACAAGACAGGTAAACTTACTGTGGGTCCTCTTGGTCCTGGATAGCTGAATCCATCTCTTCCATTGTCTCCCTTTGGGAAGGTAGGAAACAATATGATGTTGTGTAAACAGTTGACATGCTCTTTCCCAAGTTAAATAAGGCCAAACATTTATTTAATTGGTTTTTCCTCACAAATATGGTGTGTGTATCAAAGATAAATTTCTCTTTTGCACACCTTCGGCCCACGCGGTCCATGCTCTCCTCTCGGGCCTGCATCGCCAGGGTTACCTCTAGTTCCCTGTCACAAGGAATAGGATCTCCCATTACAATGCACTGTCATCATCAGCATGTATTCTACAGGGGGGTTACACTGTACACATCTACATTCATGCTACGGGACGTGAATAGATTGTAGTTAGATTGTAGGAAGATTGTTTTAGTGTTTATGACCTACTAACTGAGCCTATTTCTGAGGAAGTTATTCTATCTTTTTCCAAGAAGTTTTGGCAAACACAAAGAATTATGGCGGAATATAATTATTTAAGACTTTATTATTAGAGTAATGTTTTTAATACATTCAAGAATTTTAGCACATTTTAAGGCCTGTCTGTTTGATACCGCCTTTTAATGCATGCTCCTGTTACTGAAGAGTGCCTTCTATTTTTTCATTTGAAGAGCTGTCTGTCTGTTACATTATTGTTGTCCACATGAGCACCCATGCAGTAAACTTAGAAAACAACATACATTTCCCCCAGGGCTGCCTTGGGCTCCTGGTTGTCCCCGTGGCCCTGGTAGGCCAAGGTCACCCTGAAAGAGCAGGACAACACCACAGAACAAAACACCATTACTGGCCATTGCTTTTGCTGCGAATAAAGATACATTCAAATCATTTTTTTTATAAGCATATGAAGGCCTTGGCTCATGCTGTCTTGGCAGATTTTCAAGACAGAATAACATTAGTGGAAATGGAAAATGTGAATGTTTTACTTTTGCTGAGTCATCTTGTCAAAAGCATTCCTCCTACCTTCGTGCCCTTTAGTCCATCTTCCCCTGGATGACCTCGGAGTCCCTCTGTCCCTCGTTCGCCCTCAAAATAAATGAACACTTCAAGTTTCAACAGGCGGCATTAACCATTGGCTATTATGCTCTGTATAATCACATGACAATAATACTAATAGCAACACTATGGTAAGTCTTCATGCTTTTATCAAACCATGTAGATAATCAGTATGTGGGAGTCTGGGAGAAACTGTAAAACATTCTACTAAAGCACTGAGTTGTTGGGAAGTGAGCTTTCATCAGTATGAACAAAGACCTCTTGAAATTATTTTTCTTGCCTTGCCCAGAACAATATTTGGGGGTGTGGATGATGAATCCGCTGGGAAAGAATGTTGTTTCTTCACCCTTTTATCTATCTTTGTCTCCAGACTATTTCCTTCTCTGCCAACTTTTTTTCATTAAATCTTCCCATTTTCATTTTTAATAGTTTTCCATGTTAAACGTTTCAGTGTTGTTTAGTATAATGTTATGCTGCTGACTTCTTGGCATCATATCAAAACCTCAATTGAGTAAAATCATGCACATCATACATTATGAAGCATACACATCTCATCTCTGTGTTAAAAATACCTTCTCGCCATTTGGACCAACACGTCCTGGTTTTCCCTTAGGTCCAGAATCTCCTCTCCTACCCTGGTGACATTCATTTTACAATTATTCATAATAGAGCCATGAATACAATATATAGATAATTAGTTTTGTTTGGGGAAAATAAAGTATTAAATTACAGGTTCGCCTTTTGGGCCAGGTTTCCCTCCAATGCCCTACAAGAAGAAAAAGAATGGAATTTAAAATACATTTAATAACTAATAACACTTATGGTACTTTCAAATAACCATAATAATAACCTGTAATCCCTTTGTTCCTGGCAGCCCCGGATTGCCAGGATTCCCTATTTCACCCTGTATGAGAAAAACATTTTGTTCATTGATTGGAATCAAGGTACTGGAGAGTCTCTACTGTATTTGTACAGAGTATTGGATGTCATGTTTTATACCTTTGGCCCAGGGTCACCATTGGGGCCAGGACGACCAGGTTTCCCGGGGCGCCCTGGATGGCCCTAAAAAGATAGAATAGATAATGGAATAGCCAAGGTCATAAAAGAGCTTGTTTTGTGTATAACTGTTTACATTTGCGAAGGAATATTCTCTCAAGACTGTTGGCTCACACAGCATACAAATGCTTCCATGTAACAAGTTGTACAGTGGAAACACTGAAGATGCAAAGAAATAAAAATCTGAACATATCGATTTAGTTCATGTTCTGTACATACCTTCTCTCCCTCCTGTCCAGGTGGTCCAATGTCACCAGCTTCTCCTGCATAGCCATTTGGTCCCTTTCGGAACAAAACAGAAAATGTGTTTCCCTCTGAATTGCACAGATTGCTTAAATTCTTGATTCTGAATGGTCAGTCAATTAATTCAGCAGTGTGCTATGTAAGGGATAACACCCGATGTAGGGTGAGTTGTTTCCTAATAACTATTAGCGACATATGTGACCTGAATTGTTTAATCTGCCCTGTATGCACGCAGCATGAGTCTCAAAGATTGGGAAACCCTGCCTAAAACTAACCCATCAGGCTACACTGACTGAATGTTTGGCACTCACAATGTTTGTCACCTGAGTATGGCTCTGTCAGACCAGGTTGAATGGGAGCCCAGAGAGACAACTGGAGGAGCGGGAGGATTCTCTCCAAAGTCTTGCCTAATTTACCTATTTCTTTTGGATCTTCATCACGAATACAACTGGAGGAAGATTACATTTCTTTCCATTGTGGATTACTACATTTTCAGAGTTAAGGCTTTGTTGTGATTGGACTTTGCAGAACAGCTAAAGGAGCATCACCATATAGTCTCATCTTTATGCATTTACAATTTGCTTTCTTTTACAGTAAACATTTTGATTTTATGTGTTGTATTCATGAACAATACGTAAAATGCACTGTAATGCATTTCATATAATAAGAGAAATAAATTTGTATTGAATGAATGTTGAACTCACCATGTCTCCTGGATCACCTTTGCAGCCAGGAGCTCCAATTCGCCCAACTTTACCCTGAAGACACCGACAATCATTCAGTTTCCATATACAGTATGTGTTACCCAATATTTTTGTTTCAGCAATATTATGTAGTAAAGTCGTGAGTCTCACCTTTTGTCCATCTGTTCCATTCCTACCATGCAATCCAGCAATACCCTAAATAGTAACAAGTCAGTCAGCATAGAACATCTTAAACTGAGGTGAACATACAAATATAGACAAAGATAATGGTATTCACCTTTGCGCCACTGGCTCCTATGTCACCCTGTCCAAAAAGAAGCCACAGTCAGATAAAAAGTAAAAATGGTGCACAGTGTTTCATTCCATCTTAGGCCAAATATGTGACACACAGACATTTCGTTTCTGCTTGACTTATATAGTTATCTGGCTCACTGCATTTGCAATAATGATGATGATGATGAGATGAATGTGTAATGAATTACCTTGTCACCTATACGACCAATCTCTCCCTGTAAGGCAGCACATAAGAACAGGTTTAAGAGTCAGATATACTACAAAATCTTAATGTCTCTGCAAAATTCTGGATCATTGCTCAACAAACCTTTGGTCCAGGTCGTCCAATTGGGCCTTCAATACCAGGATCACCCTGTGACATGAGAGATACACAGTTCACACAGTGCAGCATTTTGGTATGAATTCTTTGTTCTATGATTGAACAATATTTACAGTATTGTAGACCGCTGCAAACTTTATTTTTGTTTGTGTTTGCATACTTACTTGAAGACCCTTTTCACCTTTCAGTCCAGAACGACCACTACCTCCTTTCGCACCCTGAAATGAAATAAAACAATATTCACATGAAGAGTGCAAAGACATACATTTCCTAATGGTTTCACCACGCGCATGACATGAATTTGCCAATTAGAAGGTATCTAATGGCAATGTGTCATTGATTGTTTTTTCTTGTTCTTTTTTTTTCTCTTTCAGAAGCTATATCTCAATTGACTGTGCCTGTGCCTGAGTGGCCCAATAGACACCACGCTTCTGGATTTCACCCATCCTCACCTTTGCACCTCGATAACCTTTTGGTCCAGGGAGACCTGGAGTTTCCAGACATGTATGTTGGTAACACTGTGAAACGGTACATACAAAAATAGTTATGTCGTGGAAAGCTCTGTAATCTCTTTACCACTAATATTGATAAAGAAAGAGAAAGGCTAATGCCTTTAAAATCATCTGTTGTACAAAATCTTAGACTTTAATACTCTTACCTGTAAATAGGCTTGATATTTCTGTGAAGCAAATAAAATAGTAAGTAATGTTATATATTACACTATACTGTATATAAATACACATGTGCGCGCGTGCACGCGCACACACACACACACACACACACACACACACACACACACACACACACACACACACACACACACACACACACACACACACACACACACACACACACAGCATATACTCATTTTAGGCTGGAATCACCATGGCTTTTATGATACGGTCAATGGAATCCGTCATAATCTTCGGTCGCCCGTCAATGATGTCCACAGCTATATAGTCATCTCTGTAAACTTCAGAGGGGGAGTTGGCGATCTCCCTCATTCCTATTTCATCGATGTTCCTCGAGGCTGCCACTGAGAAGATGTGGATTCCTTTCTCCCTGGCCCTCTCAGCTGACACCTTGATCCCTCCACATGGGTTTCCTGTCACATGACCATCCGTGATCACCACAGAGAACAGGACGGTCCTTGTTGCTGGGTTGTGGTGGGTCATCTCATGAGTCATGTTGGTTAGGGCACAGTCGATGTAGGTGCCCTTGCCCAGGTATTTAATTCCACTCAAGCTCCTGATGAAGCTCTCTCTGGTGTTAAACTGACTGAAGACCACTTGCCTCTGGGAAAAGTGGAGTCCTCCTATCGACCAGGTGATCCTGACTTGGCCCCTGTACTCTTCATCGGCGAGCTTCTGGGCAAAGATCTTGGTGAACTCCTTGACATTATCCACTAGTACACCAGGGGGGGACTCTTGTAGGGCGATGGTCTCAGACGTATCAATGGTGAAATACAGCCGGACTGGACAATCAATAATCTCTGAGAGAGCACAATATATTAATCACATGTAGAAACGCAGAAGTAGATGCAACTTGGGCACAGTAAAACAATCATTGTCCTACTCATTTATCCATTCTTCACTAAATTCTCAGTAATGTGGCCTAAACATTTCTGAGTGTACAAATGTAGCCAAATTGACCAGTAAGGGATAATTTCAGACTGTAAGGATTTCTTACATTTATTTGTAGTTGCTATGTCAATATCAAAGAGGTCCAGGTATTATTTTGTGCAAAAACTCCAATTGGGGTATCATCACACTACTTTGCTTATTTCCATATCCTCACTTACATCCAGGACTACATGTTGCCCTCTGGAGTTCTCGAGAAATGCCATGGCCAGGACATTTACATTTACATTTACTATTCTCTGCCTATCGGTTTGCAACTTGAATGTCCATGAGTCAGCTACACAAACTATACAAACAACGCTTGACATGGCAACTTGTTCGCTTTGTCTTGCTTGGTGACGTGATGTCTCATGTGACTCATGTTCGCTTGACGCGACTTTTCAGATGCCACCCGAAATAAAGCAGCGGGGTTGGGAAGGAGCGCTTGTTTTATCTGCCGGCTACTACTAGTAGGGCGGGGCGAAGCATAGTTTTACTGAGGTTATGTTTAGGGTTAGTTACCCCATAAAGCACCGTCTAACTCTAACCCTAACCTAACCCTAACCCTAAACATAACCCCAGTAAAACTAGGCTATGCCTAAACCTAACTCTAACCCTAAACTTAACCTCAGTAAACCTATGCCTAAACCTAACCTAACCATAACCTCAGTAAAACTTCCTTCGCCCCGCCCTACTAGTAGTAGCCGGCAGATAAAACAAGCGCTCCTTCCCAACCCCGCTGCTTTATTTCGGGTGGCATCTGAAAAGTCGCTCGCTTGACATGGCAGGTCTCCATTGTACAAAAGCCCCATCAGCTAGGCTCAGCAAAAAAAGCCCTGTTGTTGACCGACCACATTGAGAAGTACACCAAAGCATTATGGTCACTGTACAAATTCCACAATACAGTCAATCCCTAACCTGACTCACCAGCTGGTGACGGTAGGGACTACACGTGACCATCTGGACCCCCTCAAAGGATGAACCCACACCAGTAATGGTTGTTTTGACCAACCAGTGGCCTTGATCCTGTCTATAGCTGCCACTGAATGGTCCAAAGCACTACTGGTTTGAGTTCATCCTCTCTGCCTGAGAGAGTCCAGAATATAGTTACAGAGCGAAGGAACCTGCATGTGAGTGCACGGTGCTGGACGATAAAAATTGTATAAATAAATACCAGCACTCACATTATATCCTTTTTAGGATGCTTGTTTTTATTATTTTTTACTCTAGTCTCTACTGTCTCCAGCTGGCAGAGTTAGGTTAGTATTCAAACCCTATGGTCACAATAGCGCTTTCTTCCTTCCAGCGGTGAAATGGCCTTTAACTCCCTCTAAAACGAACTGAGCCCCAGAATCAGGACTTTGTGTGTAGGGCTGTAGGCTACTTAAAGGGGAATTCCACCCATTTTCAAAGATTTCCTGAGAGGATACATTTGTACCCTCTCAGGAAAAAAGGGTCTGAAAGAAAAATCATTAACATGGTGAAACACAACTTGATGGTGTCATTAAGTTGTGTTTCACTATGTTAATATTTTTTTTCAGACCTCCAGTTCTAGGACAGGTGACGTAACAGTTGCACGGACAGACAGATGGACGGTGGGGGGCAGGTGAAACAACTCAGACAATGATTTTTTTTCAGACCTCCACTTCTAGGAAACACAAAATGGGGAGACCTTTTATCATGTCCACACAAGTGACACAACATCTCTAAGATACAGTATTAATGACATAGTAGAATGTTGAAATGGGTGAAGTTCCCCTTTAACTCACTCTCACAACCTGTAGGTTTGATGGGGGGTGGGGTCGGTCTGGGCTGGTCTGCACTTCCTGGTATTGGCCTTGGTCCTCGAGGGGTGAGCTGAGGGGTTGCAGTTTGGAGGATGCACAGCATGAGGAAGACCAGCATCATGGTGTACCTGGTGCTCAGCCCTGAAGAGAAAGCATAGGTGGTGGATAGGATGATAGGATGCATGGCTTTTTCAAGCTCCCTTTGCACTGCAGGAAATGGCTGTCAAACAAGTGAGTCGTCCCAGAAGGCATCTCCAGAGGGCTTCGGAATGTTTAGAGTTGTTCTAAACAATGTCAAGGAATGGCCACACTTTGGAGTAGCCTAAACCGCATAGCATTACATAAAATGGTGAAATGGAACAGTTGGCTGCCATAACATACAAGGAAGGCAAGGCTACTTTAATTCATATTAGGCTACCGCTAGAAGCTACCTACAGTAGGCTACATTCAAAGTAGGCTATTGGTATTCCAACTATTTTATCTCTATGTTATTACTTATTAGGCTACTTTATCTTACAGAACATAAGTTCGTTGCATGTCTTTAAATCGTAATGCAATTAATGCATTGCTACCCATTTAACATATTTGAAAACCTTATACTTCTGTTCTACACACTGTTATTCGATCAATCATTCCATTAATCAGTCAGTCGTCAATCAATTACTACAACTTTCCAGGATTACTGCCTAATTTAGCCATATAGTTGTAAAAGATATGCATATAGACCCAACCCAAGTTCATTTTGTGAAAAGTTTACACTACCTTTGCCAACTTCATGTGCCGATTCCACTCCACACTGCATTGTTGGAAAACGGAGGGGATGACGTTTTAGTCTATCCTGCTGCTGTAGTCGGTGTTGTTACTAATAAGGATGCAAAAACATAAAACACACACGAAAAGAAAGCTGTTTGTGAAAAGCCGGGTCTAATTGAAGCAAATTCCACGGACTATAAACAACAGATTGCCATCTTCATCGGAAAGTACCAGCCATATCAGTTAAGTGGATCGAGCATTCGGGGTCAGCTCTTGGCCGAGCAGCGCCTTCTTCATCTGCGTGCATGCGCGCACACCGCGCACAGCCAGGCGCGTCATGACGCGCATTTCTGTCCTCTCCAGCTCTCAAACAGCAGTGATATGAGCTCAGCTCTCACCCCTGGTTCACACATCACTGTAGCTAGTCTAGCAGCGCTTACTCCAAAATCTCGGCTTCAAACCCCAGTGATTCCCAAATTATCCCAATCCCAAAGTGGGGTACGGGGACCCCTAGGGGACCTTGAAGGAGGGAGTTCCACTAAATGGGTTTGAAACCAAATGAACCCTTTGTGTGGATTTGCAACTCTGTGATTTGCCCTTCCAATTGTACGCTAAGATGTTCACAATATAAATTGGGGGTCCCAGAGGAATGCCATTAAATAGGAATCCGTATATAAACTAATGCATATGAAACTGGAGGCCTTCGGCCTTTGAAATTAAAAGGGTTGAGAATCACTGCTAGATATTTGACAAAGTTTGGAAAACACTCCTTGTTGGATTTTTCTCTAAACATGTCCAAATTTGTATTTTTTTAATGAAGGCTATGTACTATACTACAAGTATATAAGTATATAAAAAGTGAGTGCAGGGTGCAATATGCTTTGTTAATATCCAAAAAATACGTAGGCCTAATTTGCATTCCTCAGTGGATGTGCTGGATTGTCAGTCCTAAATGATTGTGTCCACAGGTCAGCCTCCAGGCGGCTTCATTTCCTTACATGGAGTGACTGTGTACTACTCCAGCTTTGTGTATATTTCAAGGCTGTAGCATGGATGATGTATGCGTCTGCTCAGCTACTTTCCAACATGTTGCTTCTAGAATCTAGTCATTCTCACCAGAAAACATGCCACTGACTGGACACAGCTTTACTTAAAGGCAGTGGTTTACCTTTTGACACCAGGGCCCACTATTTATTTAGTATTTGAGCCACTGACCACCATTTGAGGACATTTTAGCCCCACAGATCCAAAACTAAAGATTTCTTTTGCTTTACCAGGATGGATTTGGAAAACAAATCAAGCAAACATACATCAAAATGACCGTTAAATTACTTGGGCTAATTCACATGATGAATATTTTAACTCTTGAGAGTGTAAAAATGGAACCAATTTTTATGCTCTCAAAGAGTAACATCCTGTTAACTACTTTCCACCATTTAGCCTGAGGACTACCTGGAACCCTCTCAAAGACAACTGGTGGTCCCTGGCCCTGGACCCCCTGTTGAAAACTGCTGACTTAAAGGGACACCCGTGTTACCTTCAATATCAGCCACACAAACCTTGACAACTGTATAATATAGTATAGTATAGTATAGTATAGTATAGTATAGTATAGTATAGTATAGTATAGTATAGTATAGTATAGTATAGTATAGTATAGTATAATATATGCTCTTAATTGGTTATTCAAATGTTGCAGAACACAGCCTGCCCATTTTGTAAATGTTATCCAGCCTACTCAATGTATGCCCTCTGCTATTTTGAATGGCTTACTTTGTAACTATGGCTTACTTTGTAATTGTTTTTCTGCCTTTCAGTAAAGTCAGCACAGGGCTCTGCCAGGTCAGGTAAGGTATTGTAGTCCAGTCAATGTTACGAATTCTCCAAGCAGCTGGGATGGACTATGAAAAATCGAATCAATCCATTGTGATCACTATAGTCTGATATAGAGATAATTGTGGTGCTATAATAGGGCATATGCTGAGGAACAAATGCCACCCATTTAAAAGCATGTGTTTCACATACAGTAACTTCGCCTCCTGGTGGCACTGTAAAATGCAGATGTGAAAATGCCTACCAAAGGTTTATTTCAAAATTTTCAGAGTTTTGTGCACAGTTTTGCTATAATTAAGCCAATGATGCACACTCAAACACGCACGCAGACAGACAGACAGACAGACAGACAGACAGACAGACAGACAGACAGACAGACAGACAGACAGACAGACAGACAGACAGACAGAGGCCGACCCACCCACCCAACTGCATGACCCTGTTAAATAATTTAAAGGTGCTAAAGCAATCTGTATATTCAATGATATGCTTGGGACACAAGAAACACATTCCGGTGTGTGTTTCCACAAGGAGGGGCATGGAGCTTTATGGTCATTGTAGAAAGTCAAACACACAGACTTTATTATTTTTCTATGTCCATAGGGCACAACTTTCAATTTGTGCTTTACTATAAATACTATTAGCATTGAGTGACTACAGATTCTTTGAGTGGTGAATTTCCCCTCAACAGAATAAGGCACTGAAGGTTATCAGTTACATAGTATAGTTACTGCTTCTGCCTGTATAACTGCACTCACTACTGACGACTTCCTAGTAAAATGGACCGGAACTGCTGCATTTGGAGCGTTTCTTTACATCTACGTTTTATTCTAAATCTCTTCACACTTTTTTGGCAAATGTTCCCCAAAATATAGGCATGGACGGTGTTGCTCAAGCTTTCAAAACCATGAGCATTGTATACAACACTCCTGCCTACTGTATCAATACACATCCTGTGATATACAAATACTGATAAGATTACAGTTGCATGGAGATTTTATGTGATGGCACTGTTGGGATGTTTCTATAGGCTACTTCTGGCTAGCATGAGACAAATCTAATCCCATTGACCTGTTATGGAGAAAGGGGCATTCTTCTTGCAGGTGACAGAAATGCTTTCTGAATCTGTGTCAAATCGTTCACCTGTAATGCTGTGTGAATGTCATTGGCAATGCTTTACCACTATTTGTGTAAGGTTGACTGTTTATCAATGTTCAAAGGAAGTGCACTCAGGAAGACGCTCATCAGGGGCTCAATTAGCGGAGCAGAGTGATGCTGTCATTGACCGGATCTCAGAGTGCAGCAGCTGTTTTAAATAGAACATCCAGTCTTGTTTGTGTGTTTGTGTGCATGTTCCTGTGTGACTGAAAGATTTTGAGAGTGAAAGAAAGAATCAAAATAGTCCTCGTCACATGTCATATTGAGGTGCACTGTGAGTTTGTAAAATGTCAGTATTCTGCAAAGACAATGTCATTGAAATGTACACAGATCCTATACATTTTCTGTTTTAGTCATAATAGTATTAGCTTGGAAAACAGCCCAAACTGCCACAGGAAAATATTAGTCTGGGATGCCATGCTTGCGCAGTCATATTATTGAATTGCATCACTCAATAACCATTAAAATGTTGTCACAATAATGTGGAGCTTCTTCATAATCTACATTGTTGTTGGTGGGGGGTGTTCAGTAATTCCATTTGGCAAAGGAGAGGAACAGAGTGAACAGTGCTTAGTAAGGTAGAGTCAGAGGGATTGGGGCGGAATTTTCAAATATTATACATTTCAAAAATACTGTTTGATCATGAGTTGTGAAATGCAAGTTTTGTACTGCTAAAATATAATATTTTAGTGGACTATAACTAGTCTAAATAGTGAAGTAAAGTACCTTGTACTTAAATACAGGAGTTTAGTAAAGGTATTGTCATGGTGAGGAGATTTTTTAACTTTCTGAGCAGTGCCTAAATACGCCACCAGAGGGGAATGCAAGCTACAAAAACAGTACACAGAGAGATCACCAGGTGACTCTTTCTTCAAAAGGCTAAGGAATAATCATGACCTACTATATTACAGAAAGGTTATTTCTGGCAAAAATCCTCCTTCTATCTAAGACCCAGTTTCAATTCCAGCTGTCAACTTTCAACTTTATTTTTCAGTGTGTTGAGTGTATATATATATATGTTGAGTATGTACAGTATATACAGTATATTGTGTGTGTATAGAGAGCGAGAGAGCGAGAGAGAGAGAGAGAGAGAGAGAGAGAGAGAGAGAGAGAGAGAGGCTATGTATGTTCCTGTAGGCGTAGTGTCATGAAATGCCTCAATATAGCTTTTACATTTGATGTTTTCTGTTTTTAATATAATTAATGCCCAAGAGTCCCAGCCAACATAACTGTGAATCCTCACAATAAGGGTTAGAGTTTATGGTTCATCTATAATTTCTCCTCTATTGTGTTTGACTAATGACGCTTCTGTGCTACATAATGGCTGTCATTTCATACCATCACAAAAGATGTGGGAAACTTGAGAAGATGCATTTTGGTTGCAGCTACTGAATATGTTGCTGTTATAATTCAGCCTTGAGATGGCCTGTATGAATAGCACAAAAAAACCTTTATGTAATTTACCCATTTTGAAACGGTCATGGACATGGCTATACAGTAAATGGAAGACATACAATTTACTGCAAAAGATTTCTTTTTGCAGTTTTTGACCCAAGCTGAAGGAAATAGTATTTCTGAAAAACAGCCGCAATGGATGTATAGAAACTATGGACCATTACATGCTTATAAAGGGATATATCACTTAAAAAAAAGCTTTTTGTCATTTTATCATCAACTCAGGTCATATGAGCAACCCAGACAGCTTTTAAGTCACTTCATTCTGTATTTAGATATTTGATATTAATTTTAGGTCCCCCCTTTCTGTACAAAACCATTATAACTTCTTATCCATTTTAACCATGATAGATTCATTGAAAACACCTGTGCATTTTTTGTTGACTGATGTTGTCCTTCTAATATGTTTGTCTTCTCATTTGCAGTTTTTATTTATTTTTAATAATTATTTTTGATGTCTCCTCTGGCTTCCTAAAGAAGAGGAAAAAATGAACGTACCTGCCTGGGCTGTTCACATAAACAAAAGTGAAAAATCCTTTTAAATCAGAACTGTTTGAACCGGAAAACAAAGTTTATACAATACCTGTAAACTGTATGAGTTGGTTTGTTGTGTAAAAGATGATCTAAGAACCGTTAACAGAGCAATCTAAAATTAAGTTTTCCCTCATCCTGTTATTAATACAAAATTGATTTCAAAGGCACAATATTATTCTTATATAATATTGTAGCATTAACTCAACTGTGAAACCATATGTATCATTTTAGAAGAATTGCAGATATACAAGCTCACAGCATGTTACATTGTGCCGTTCTGCAAGCTTGTAATGTGCTCATTTGAACATTTTTGGAAAAAAATCTTGAATGTGTTGTTAGAAGGCATTCGCAGAATAGACCTCAAGTTGTAGTGAGTTAAGGATGACATTCAATAAGGTTAATGTAGCCCCCTGGCACCGCCCCCCACCCACCCCAATACACACACACACACACACACACACACACACACACACACACACACACACACACACACACACACACACACACACACACACACACACACACACACACACACACACACACACACTTTGATTTGGGGCTTATCAAAGCTAGTCAGGGAGTGAATATAAAAAGGATGTAAATGTATTCATGGTGAACTCTCAACAACCTTCTGGCTGCTTGTGAGTCGGTGTTGTACAGTAGCTCCCACCCATCAATATCAGCACCTCATGACTTGAATAATTCAGTAGAAAATCACTGAGCTACAGTACCTGAACCGTTGCAGATACCAGATACAGTTAAATGAATGTGAAATTCCGAGAGAAGCAACACTTGCGACAAATTATGCTCTTTGAACTGCTCTGCCTGTCACCTTAACACCATGCTATGCTTTGATAAGTCAGATGTAATTCAATATTCAGCCGTTTAAATCACTGTTTTCAGCAGTACCATGTTGTATCGATCAAACTTGGCCACAATGTGGCTTATTTAGAAGAACTGCTGTTGTACAACAAATAAACCAAGGGCATACAAGTGTAGCTGATAAAGCAAATTACAGTATTTGAAAAGGTTGAGCTGCTATACATAAATTTGGTTAATGCAGAACATGCACATTTGATGTATTTATGAGCTTTTACCTGTCATGCTGTTTCTGTCCAAATGTTTGAGAAAAGGGTTGCAGATAGACTTTCTTAAAGGGTTATGAGCACAGTGATTACACTATTCTGATTACAGTGGATTATTTATCACAGCCCCAAAATGTTTTTTTGCTTAAAGGTAGGGGAAGTGATTTCACTTTTGTCAGATATCACCCCCCCCCAAAAAAAAAAAATGTTAAAATGCTCTATTATAAGGTGTGCAGACCATATATGGAGTTTCCCCCTCCCCCACGTTAGCAGAGGAGATAATAAAAGTTCCCCAGGCGGAGGATGAATTCTCCTCCAATCAGGATCGAGCAGCAGGTTCACATAGTGTAGCTACTCTTGGGCGCCCCTAGTGCACCAGGCTGGTACTACACGATGAATTTCAAATCACTTACCCTACCTTTAACCATACAGTATATTTATTTATCAAGTCTCCCCAGCGCTCTACAAGCTCTAAGAGTTTATTGCGAGCATGACGCAGTTAACTATTACATTGTGCATTTTCCATTAGTCAGTCACACCCCATATGGCTTTTTGACATCACGTGATGTCATGAATATTGGTCAGTCCATCTCACTTCAAACCTCTCCCCATATATGGGCCCACATCAAACCCTGTATACTCAAGACAATGCATGCTATCACCCTGTTAAATCTGCATATATGGAGCTGACTTGTTCTGGCATCCAAATGTTGATCCGACCTTATCCAACCCGTACACTCCAGACACTCCATATAAGGCCAGTACATAATTCACCCCCCCCCCATGCCAAAGCACCAGCACCGCCCATCAGCCATGAGAATCTGATGCTTCTCAGGTGTTTTACTGGTAGATTAGCTACCAATGTCACGACATTCCTATGGTTGGGACTATGGTTAATGAGTACACAGTGTATAAATATACTAGCCAATAAACATTAGATTCTCGCATGTGTATTTTATCTCTTCACACTGGTGATGCTGTGACACTTTTGTTACTGTTTCAATCAATTCTGATCATATACTGTACATCTTCATAATATATATGTCATGATGATGAACCGAATTGATCAAAAATGTTAACAACGCAATAAAATACAGCAGAGCTTTTTCAGCATTACCAGTGTGCAGACTCTATTTTTATGATAATCCTGTCTTGCACCAGGGCCATGGATGTGTATGCATCATATTCTTCCTGTCTCTCTATCTGACCTTTATGGAATAAAGCATATTCTACAAATAATTGTTGACGTGCGGGTGGTGATTAAAAGACAAATGAGTCAATTAAGCAGATGGCAGACTGCCAGTTCACACTAATTCAACTCGTTGCAACAAAATCATTCAAGAGGCCGTTGCAGCAGTGTGGACTGACCAGTTGCAGACTGGTGCCATTTGGGGATAATTGTTGCAAGGAATTGCATTGGTGTGGACTAGCCTGGCATAGAGATGAAGATGTGATTCATAAGGTTGTAGGACCTAGTGATGATGAGAACCAAATTAGATATTCACTGAAGACAGCTGTACAGTTCTTTAGGTTATGCAAAGTCATGAAGATGATGAAAATGTGAGAGTACTTCAAATCACGATAAATAAAATATGACAACCAAAATATTTTTGGTTGTTGCTGTTGACATTTTCAGAACTCATACAAATCAGAATAATTAAAAAAAGAAGAGAAAAACATTACTAACCAATTCTGAAAATCAAACAAATTTCATTTTTTATTGAGTCCCATATTAAGGACATCCCAGATGCATGAAACAAACAAGAACAACGTATTAATCCAGTGCAGTTATAGGACGAGGCCATTTTAACTGTCACCCAGTTTAATATTAATCTCCACCTCCTCTGCACAAGATAAGGCCTCAACTGGATCCTCAGACCGTGGTGACTCTCATGACCAGCTCGCGCGTGCTGCCATTGGGCTGACCACGGGCCTCCGGCTGTCTCAGGTGGCTGAGGAGGTGGAGAATGTTGTAGGGACAATGCTGGTCTGGTGCTGCCATGTCGATGCCGGAGTCTGCATGTGTGCTCATCACCGCCGCGGCTGTCACCAAGGTGGTGGTGGCGGTGGACCCTGGTGCCGTGGAGGTCACTACCATAAGGGAGGAGGTGGACAGGGACACCCCTACCCCGGTGTGTTGGCCCTGTTCAGATGGAGACACAGTCCTTTCCACAGTACTGTCCTTCCTATCTTCACTGTCCATTGACTTGTCATAGTTCAGAACCTTCCACTGCTGGTTGACGGCCTGCCATCGATGGAAAATCCTGAACACAGAGGGTCCCTCGTGGACGATTAGCGCTGTGGGGATCAGAGCATCAATTAGACAACGGACAACGCCTCTGTCTGGCAGCAGTGTTAATGATACTGCAGGGTGATATATCGCTGCAGCATTTTCCTGTGTGACTGTGATAAGGCAGAGAATGAAGGTGAGGCATGCAGCTGGCATCCACTGAGGGAGTGGCAAAACAACAACGCTAACCCTTTAAGAGGTAACCAAACCATAACTCCTCAAATACATGCTCCTATTTCATGCAAAACTGCATATAACACAGGTTGTGACACTGCGATACAAATCCAGGTCTTGCGTTTATAAAGATGAAGTATTAGTTCCATGGTTCTGTTCAATAATGTCTTGCCAGAGTTCAAAATTGCTTATTGATTTGTCCTCATTGAACTCAGTATGCTGCAAAATCAATCTGTAACAAGAGAGGCTGAGGTCGTTTGATTGCACTGCTTGATTTTGTCACAATACAGTAGGTTATTGTATAGGAAAATCTGGGGTGCTCTATTCTATTCTATTCTATTCTATTCTATTCTATTCTATTCTATTCTATTCTATTCTATTCTATTCTATTCTATTCTATTCTACAGAATTGTCATTAATTCTAAAATAATTATGTCTGATGTCTAATTTTAATCCTAGCATACAGGTAGTTAATGAAAGTAAAGGTATGACTTCTGTTCCTTGTATTCTCAGACTCTAATGACAATAAATCCTCCTCCAGAATTATTTGTTTGTCACCTACTCAGGGCCTGTACACTGAGAAAGTCAGCTATTTTCTCACTACAATCTGCCAGGTGACATGTTAATCTCTATAAAGTACAGAGTTAATGACTCCATAGTCAATCCCCACTACCAAACCGGAGACAATCAATCTCCTCTTCCTCTTATCCTGCTGTCTGTTGCAGTGGCATTTTTTCAATGTGTGATGCCATCAACCAGTCACAGGCGCGAGAGTTGAACAAGGATTTATGCTATAAGATTTCTCCCAGTTTTAAGCTCTAGGACACCCACACAAATCCGCAACACTGGGAGTAAATGTCTTCAGCAGTTTTTCTTCTCTGAGACCATCCCAAAGAGCAATCATTTTAAAGGCTTGAGTAGGCATGCTATTTCGGTGATTAATGTTGTTGCTTGCTGAAAAAAAGTTCTTTAGTATAGTATCTAAATACATTGTAGTCGTCTAACATAGTTAACATGGAGTATGAAGTTGAATATACTTGAATATACTCAAAAAAGTGTTTTGATCTAAAACATTACCATTAATTTAAATGAGATTGTTAGCTTATGCATTCAATAATTCATGTTATTACTTGTTAGATAGTAGATACAGTACTGTATATGCCAATTCTGACAGTGAAATTGCAAAACAGTATTGCATACACATATTCTTCAAGGATTTTGAATAATGCTAAAAAAGCCAATGATGAATGTAATGTCTGTTTATATTTTATATGTACTGTACAGTAGCTGACTTGTCCAGAGTTAAATACAGTTGAACTATAACCTAGTATACCGAAGCATAAATATTTTACTCCAGTTCATATGGACCAATTAGTGTACCTAAGTTGAACAGTCATCCAGCCACAATAAGCTGAAAGTTCAGCATGATTTAAGGCCTGTTCACACAAGCCTTTTAACTACCATATATCTATATCCTTCACCACTGTCCTTGTTATAGTTCTGGTGTGGACTCTACCATCCCATTGAGTTACAACATTTTTTTTTTAAGATTTGTTTTTGGGCTTTTTGCCTTTATTGATAGGACAGTAGCTTGACAGGAAAGGGGGAGAGAGATGGGGAGTGACATGCGGCAAAGTCCGCCGGGCTCAGGAATCGAACCCGGGGCACGCCGTCAGGCTGGCTTAGCAGCCGGGGTTCCCAGACGGTTGAGCTAACCGCCTGGGCCAAAGGTAACACTCTTACTATTGTTATAGTTACGTATGGTGTAAATGTCCTACTTTGTTGCAAAATAATATATAAATGCAATTGTTGTCTCACTTACCGATGCAGACAACGTCCATGAAGCCGTACATGCCATAGCAGATCTGGAAGAGTAGGTCCTGGCGCTGCCAACGGGCTGAAGGGCTGAATGATGACCACACCAACCAAGAGATACTGGCCATCAGGAAGAGGGAACCCAAGATGGCTGCTGCGATCTGCACTTTCTCTATTACTGTCAGGGAGATAGCCTGCCACTGGGGTGAGATGAGAGATGCAGACTGTCAAATATTACTTAGTTATATTATATTATTAGATATAACTTGTCGTGGTATACCTGGTGTCATTTTGTTCTCTAAGCACGGTGCTCTTGGTCCATTGGGGGTTCACTAACAACAACACTCACAACCCAGATCATAGAAGAGTCAATTTGGCTTACATTGACACAGGTAGAGAGCTTTGGGTTATTACCAAACATTAACAGATTCAGTTTATTAGGGTGGAATGGACTACCGGTATCTATACTCAAATCACTACTACCCCACAATAATTCAACACAGACGAGTTGTTTTTGGCACTCGTGCTTCTAGTCTTTATTGAATTTTAAATGTCCTGTCTTTAGCGTCTAAAACTCCTATTTCTATCACACCAGTATTGTAAATTACACTGAGAGCTTGCCTCATTCCATAAATAGATCCCACTGAATTTGGACCTTCTGCAAGACAACGGTACTTCATCTTTCCACTAACACCTCACCTGTAGTGGGTTCTTAGTGCTGATGGCGATGACCTGGTATTTGTAGTAGCACAGCTCACAGGCCCAGGAACCTCTCTCACTGATCCATTTGATGAGGCAGGGGTGATGCGTGCAGCGTACCGATCCACTGCACCGACATGGGCTCAGTAGCTCTCCCTGTAGGAATAAGACAGAGTCAGTCCCATCAATCTAATGCTGAGAGGTCATGACTCTTACAAGTCAGACACAACAGATCTCATTACTGTTTTATTATTTCAGAACACCTCTATTTTATTAGAGTTTCCAATTCTTAGATTATTAGAGTTTCCAATAAATCTCTTTTATGTACAGTAGCAGAACTACAGAAGTGTTTTTCAGAATCCAAACAGAAACTCATTAGTTACTAATGATTGAAATGGTCTCAATAGTTACTTTGAATGAAAATATTAATTTGAATTGCCTGATCAGGAGGAGAACAGTGAGTTTTTTAAGGTCTTTTTCTGTGTGCCCTCACTAGTGGAGCGTCGAGGCTGAAAATGTTGGTTGGTCTGTACTTCCTTCCCTCCATCCCAAACAAGATATTTTGAAAACTACAATTTCTGCATCTACACTTTTTTATGTTCCCTGAAAGATCAAACGTACCTCTCTCTTTGTTTTGGGGTTAAGGTCTTGAGAGATGACACCCTAAACACACCCATGACTACCGGTAATTCAGGACCATTTGGACTTTGAAACCCTTTAATACCAGAGAGACATTGATCAACGGTCCATTCATTGTCAATAGTATTAAATTCCCTTTGGCAGTGAAAGAAGAATTTATCATGGGTCTGAGTAAAATAGCTATTTTCACCCTGCACGACAATGAGTGGAGAATTTACGTCATATGTGTCTGAGCAAATTAACATGATGATAGACAATGATAAGAGCATCCCTCACTTCACACAGGTGTGATTTTTCTGTGATTTTTCTTGTCATTTGTTATCCACCTCGTTGGCAGTCATAATGAATATAGATCTACTTGCTGGAATAAGAACGGGTTAGTGCAACAATCAGTCACTGAAGCTTTGTTAAAAATATTGATGAAAACTGCCTGTATGAAAGTAAGTGTTGATCATGGTTAATCACGCACTAAATGTGTGTGTATAAATAAGTAGAAATATGCCCTTTGCCTTTGCGTTTTTTGGCTCAGGAATCAAACCTGCGGCACGCCGCCAGGCTCTCTCTGTAATTTACTCAATATTATCAATATTACGAATAATACAAATGCAGATAAATGTCTATGATGATTCTTCATTTCTTAACAGAAAATTAAGCACTTCTTTGTATCGATTTTACATAACATAAGCACTATCATCAAAGACTCACTGCACAAAAGACTTATTATTATTTTCTTCTCTACCATCTAAGCCTGGGATTTTAAAAGCCCATGGTTGGACAGAAATATGACAAAGGTATACTATTGCCCTGGGCCCAAAGCTCTTTAAAATCTATTACTACTCTTGTCATCAGAGCCCTCAAAGTATACTGTAGGCACTCTACCCATTTTGGGTTTCTGTAGTACCTGTAGTTTAAGCAGAATTATGCAACCATCCCACCAGGACTCCCTTGCAAAAACATTGCAGTCTAAAAGAGACAATACAGTATAGTTGATATTAACTGAAAAAAGAAGAACAAGAAGCTGAATTCTCCACTGCACCAAGACCCTCTTAACCTCAAATCTGGGACATTGCTCATCCAGAATTCACACATTGTCATATTATACCCACACAGCACTCCATACATTATACTGTAGCTAAGAAAAAAACAGTGAGTCTAAAATGATGTCTCCCCACCATCATTGTCATGACATGTTTGACAGAAGGAGCACCACCGTGGTCACAGCAAAGGGAGGGAAAGAAGGGAGCGGTAAAGGAGAAAAAGGCCCATCTGCAGATGGCCATGGTGGGAGTGTGTTGGCAGGAGTACCAGAACAGTTCTGCCTTGTCCAGTGGGACTCGGGCTACTCGCTGTGACATGGCTGATCACAGCCAAGAGTTGAAACCCGCATCCATTCTCAAGCAACAGAGAACGGAGACTGAGGAATAGAACCGTATATCAAAGGTGCCGTTTTATCTATCTCACACACACGCTCACATGCACTGACAATAATAAAATCTGTGATTAACTCTGCACATCAATAGTGTATTGTATTAATACAATACATATTAATTATTAAGTATTGTACAAGATTTATGGTGGTCGTGGGTCAGTATGATTCTACTCTTCTGTGTCATATCACATCTCTTCCATGCACAGCTTGGTGCATAAAAGTGAATTCCAAATAGGTTTGTCATTCTCTAAGGGTGGAAAATCAAGGCAAGTGAATTTCATTAAATATAGGCGAGGAGGCCTAGTGAGATAACAACTCCCTCACCAAGAAATCAAACAAGGGAAATGGTTTTATTGTGTCCAATAATGACTTTACAGATTCATTTCTCTTTTAAGAATGTGCAATAGGGTATCATGGACAATGAATAGAATTGAAGGGCCACATGTAATTTCAGATTTATTTACCTATAATGACCACTCGTAAAACATATGCCAGCTGAATTTCTTCATTGCTCATTCTGCTAGGGCCATTGTGGTTAAAAGTTAATGGCCCCAATAAAGAGTAATTGAGTAGAGGAGCAATAACGGGTTTTTTGATTTAATGTTTACGACTTCACCGTTCCTGCCAATAGATTTTGGCGCAGGGCAAAATATTGCATTTCCTTACATAACGTGTTTATATGCCATTCCCCAAGAAATGTCGAAGGAGACATTGTATGTGCTACAGAATGCAGAAAGCATCGTGCCTCAGTGCTGTGGGGGCTCAGAGGAAGAATGATGCTAACTCAGCCCCTCAAGGGCTCTCATTGTCCCTCTGACAAATGAACTGTGGGAGTGCATTATCTGTGTTATGATTTAGGAGTGAAAGCCAGTCTTTTATAAGCAGCAGGGAGTCGCACATTCTTGACGTGCAGCTCAAGTGAGGATGAGATAGTGCAAGCATCTGCCCCAAAGGGCACTTCAATGTAATAGTGCATGACACTCCAGAAGACCATACTTCAGACAGGGGAAATATTGTGCAACTTCACTTTGATAGAAAGCCTTCTTCAAGGGCATGGGATACCGTATTATTTTATCTGCTGATCTGTACGATCAGACAAAGATACGGCTGGGGAAGTGTGTTCCATGGTAGATCTCTGAGTGATGAAGTATAGAGCAGATTGAGCATCAGAGTATACTTCTGAAGAGGACAAAAGTCTGTCAGAGATTCCTGGTGAATCATGGTGTGGTTTGACCTGGGTATCCTGCAGAAGTGCAAGTCCCTTAACTGCATTTCTTGTTAAGCTTTTGTTGAACATCACTGATAGAAAAGAGCTCAAGGTCACAGCATATGGAAATGAGCTGAATAAGCCATAGACAGAGGTAAAAGCAGACATTTATTATCAGTCTTTACCTTGAAATGTCAAACTGACACATCTGTACTCGGCCCAATGGTGCATTATTTACTGTGTCTGAGATTATAACTTAATTCCAAAAGTAGTGTTCTTTTCTGACTTGAAACAATGTGACTAACGCTCTGAATCACATAGGAAAACTCCATTACACCCAGTGAAATCTGGAGTGCACTTTTAACTGTGAGTGTAAAACGGACCCTTAAGGTTCACACGTGCTGGAGTTTATTGTGGAGCAAAGCTGAAAAACAGCAAGATATATTCACCGAGATATAGGGTACCTCTCAAATATCTACGAGAAACTACTAGACAAGTCTAATAAATCAAAAACGTCTTCCCAATAATTTCCTGTCATATAGCAGGCTTTAGCAAGCTACTTAACTGAAAATATGTCCCTCTCTGAACTTCCACACATTATCTTGACTGTTGCAGCCCCAGAGAACGGAAGTGTTTTGAAGGTGGATTGTCAGATCAGATACTGGCTGCTTTGGTCGACATCTCAGAGGCTAAAGGAAGAACAGAGGATAACTAATGTCCCCTGCTGCCTGTATCACACAGTCACACATATTGTCCACTCATTTCTCTTATAAGACAGAGCTGCCTGCTACACCTCAGTAGATCTATATCTGGACCTTACCCAAACCAACAACAGAGGCGATAGGAGAAGGAAGGATGGCGAGAGATAAGGACTTGCATAATGAAACTGGCATAAAATAATGTGCTATACAAAGACGAGCTGAAATGCAGGATGCCTTGAATATATGTTGAAGAAAGCCATAGGAAGTACTGCAAATTTCTGAGGCTGTCTATGTTTTGTATGCATTGCGGGGTCTGCTGTCTGTGGGGCTTTTGAAATACAATGTAACAAGTATGAGTCCTTCTCTTACACTCAAATCTCATGGCAATCTCATGATTTGTCTGTATCGGGACTGTAATGGTGAATACTGTACATTAACAAAACACAAGCAACACATAAAGGCACTGGTACAAGTTATTTTCCTAAAATAAACTACTATAGACTGTATAGAATGACAAGAAGTGGTCCAGGTGTATGGCACATACTAGGCCTATAAGCTTGGCCTGACAGCGCATTGCGTGTTCGAGTCCTGTTCATGATGACCTCTGCTGCATGTCTCTCCGCTGTCCTGTTTGCCTTCACTATACTAAAACTCTATCATCACTTCACTGTGATCCAATAGAAGCGTGTGATTATACTGTATCGGTATCTGCAATGACCTTTCCCTCTTTTCTTATTTTATTTTGTTCAAAGTTTCTGGGTGTCAACCTCTGGGCAGTAGGTGTGTAATATTGGTGTCAGTGAGTCTGGGGACGACGGGGCAACATTGAATGTTGTGTTATAAGCAAACAAATCCTGCTGGTTTGTATGGCTTGAAATCTGACATGCTGAATCTGAAAAATACAGTCGGTACACCACAGGACAGTGCTCGACTGCACATATAGACCTAGGACAGACATTACACCTTGATGATATTCTTCTCTCATAGTATATTTTTCTATAAATAAGGCACTATTAAGTATGTCATATATAAACGTTATTAAGGTTCTGCTGAAAATTGACTGACATGGTAAATTGAAGTACCTGCTGCTATTGCTATGCTTTACAATTTAATTGTAGTGCACCTTTATCATCGTATCAGTAATTACCGTCACGCTTTCCTTTTGACTTGATCACTTGATTCATGAAGTGTAACATAATCATCAATATTGTCTCAAAGGCAGAGACAAACACTGTGACTAATGGATTTCTCGCATTCATTTCAGCGATGTGCGATCAACAGAGTGAAAACGCATTATTTGATTAACAATGCATGTAATTGTAAACTGTGAATGTGAAATGTATTCATAATCTGTTTATGTCTCTATGTGGCATCAGTGTGTTGCTCCACACAAGGAGGGCATGGTCTTTCATGTCATTGTCCCAGTAGTCTCTTCATGCATTACCAACTGATGAGAGCATGATGCAGTGCATGCAACTCCCAGACTACTGTGGTTTTCCTAACAAGGAATTGGCAGTGTGTACTCTCTTGCGTGCTGAAAATAAACCTGATCAGTGGAGAATCTGTCTGAAAAATAATGCCTTACTTGTACCAAGGAAAACCATAAGGTTTATACTGTATGAATTCAAAGAATAATCCTCAATGAGAGATCCTGATATGATGATGATGATGACAATGAGACCTCTCATTTTGGCAGCCTTCCCCTCTTTTATTGACTTACATGCTCAGGTCCCTGGAAGCAGATCCTACACACAGGCGTCCTGAAGCCACTTTCAGAGTAGCTGGTGATGGAGAATCTTTCTTCCAGTTTTCTCTTTGTGCATTCATCGGTGGAGCTGCTGCAGCCGCGCAAGGCTGCCGACAGCTCTGCCGCATCCACCCAGCGTGCCACCGGCCGGTCTGCCCCCAGCCCTGTAGCTCCTCCCGCAGGTGGAGAGGTCCAGTCACCTGGGTGCTGCTGCTGCTGCTGATGGCCATGCACTAATGTGTTGTTGTTGTCGGGGACAGTAGTGTCGCCTGCAGTAGCGCTTATTCCACCAATCTCATGGTTCTCTGCTGTTTGCCCGGCACTCATGGGGGTCAGTGGAGGCAATGGTGTCGCTGGTGCCGGTGGCCCGAGAAGCAGCACTCTCAGGTCACTGAGCAAGACGCAGCAACGGCTCTTCAGCATGCCCTGGCCGCGCAACATCAGACTGTCTCCAGCTAGAAATTCACAGCACTGTTCAATGATACTGGTGGCAAACAACATGTGCCCCTGCTGCCATGAGCAGGCACACTTCTTCAATGGCTTTCCGGCTACAGTGTTGGGTATTGTTTCTGTGCCTATGCGTATTCTTCTTCACAGTCAATGTTCTCTTTTAAATTATTCCCACAAGAAAGTGAATCCAAGGACAATACAATTCCCATCGATGCAAACAAGTGTCTGAAGCCATTAAGTTCAACACAGTATTTTCTAAAAGGGAAAATGAAAATGTTAGATTTACAATCAGAGGAATGTCCCATGCATTCAAGTAGCCTTGTCTAAATTGTCTGGCTCACTCATGACAACAGCAGGCACATTAATGTTGGTAATCTGTAATAGTGTATAGGCCTTCAAAGCACAGTCATTTTTTAAAAAGATTAGTTATCAGTGGTTGTTGTTTTTTTCTCATCCAATGCAGAAAGAATAATATCTGCATTTACATCGTTTTCAATTTAGTCAATATATAAAATATAAGCTTGAAGTATTTTTTTATTTTCATTGTTTTAATGAAAATAATGTTCGTATTGCTGTCAATTTCCTTTACACTAAAACCAAATGAAATCTGTTGATGTACACCACGTTATAGAAAGCAAATCTTACCTGGACAGCCACACCGATTTCCATACGATCCGTTCTCAGGTTTTCAGATAGATTCCAAACTGGGCTGCAGCCAGGTTGTTGACAATTAAGTCTCTTACATATTTAGTTCCGAAATATCGATTATTTTCCATATTCTGGGAGTACGGCTACGCATGTGCGTTTATATCCATCCATCATCAGTTAAATTCCTGCACGATTCTCAGACTGTCCTCTCCTGGCTACTCGCTGAATGGAATCATGTGTGATCATTGTGCTGCAGCTTCAGCACCATGATTCCTGAGACAGCTCCCACCACGTGACGTCACCACCACCAGAACAGTGATGCAAGCGGAGGTAGAGAGTGAAAGGAAGCGAGCCTTTCAATGATTTTCATAACGAGACCAATTATTTATTCGACATCTGAGCCACGTACTACCATTAAACTTCGCGTCTCAGCCCACAAAACGAAGCAATATTGAAACCAATGAAACCAATTCATTTTTGCTGGCCCCTGTTTGAAAACCACTCCAGGGGGTCCCTTAAGGCCATGATAGTTTGGAACAAAACTGACCAGAAACTGAGAATTAAATGAACATTGATTTTACATTATAAATCGGGGGTTCCAGAAAGAGTTACAAAGTAGGACAGTCTACAAAGTTAAGCAAAAATAAAAGTTACTATACCACGTTATAAAAGTTTACTTCAGGCATCTTCATCATAATTTCCACAAAAGCTGAACTTTTACATGCGTAAAAAACTATAAATAGGGGGAAAAATTCCCAGAATTGTTTTATAGTCGGCTATTGATGTTGTTCGGTCTAAATGACTACCTGTTTTCAACAGGTGGTCCGGGGACCACCAGTGGTCCTTGAGGTGATTCCAGGTGGTCCACAGGCTAAATGATGGAAAGTTGGTTAACGAGGTGTAACTCTTTGAGAGCGTAAACATGAAACTGGACCCGCAAGGGTCCATTTGGTTTCATTTTTCCACTCTCAAGAGTTAAAATATTCATGTAGAAGATTAATCGTCCTTTTGTTTTGCCTGTTTTGTTTACAAAATCCAGCCTGGAATTGTGGACGAAACGAAAATAAATCTTTAGTTTTAGGCCTTTGGGGTGAAAATGTCATGAAATGGTGTTCCGTGACTCTAATGCTGAATAAATAATGGGCCTGGTATCAATAAAGGTTGAAAACCACTGGTCTAAATCAATACATTGATACGTCCAGCAAATCCACGTGTCTGTGTTGTTATGAGACGTCATTTCCTGCGCGGCAGTATGAGCCTGAGATTCAACATAACTTTTACGTACAGTCAATAAGTAAATAAGTAGTGATCGGCCTTATCTTCAACAGATGCACATCCATCAGTAAAGCGGTTAGGTTTGTAAAAAGTGGGATTGTTTATTGCATTGGCTGAGAAAGTCGTTTTTCTGTTGACTTTGGTGTTTTTTTTCTGCACTGCCTACTAGCCTCGTTAGCTGCTAGCGCTAGCAGACCAATATATAATACATACAACAACTTGCCTGGAGATTTTGCCACAGTCCTCCTACTGCTGCTGGCATTCACATTTTGACATCGACACGCTGTGCTTACGTTTAAACTAGTAGTATCGTTTACACTTTTGCTTAAATGTATTGGGACGGTTGGACGTTGAATCCGTGGGTAAAGTATTTGTAGGCTGACATGAGAGTACAGTAAACAGCGGGAGCTAATAATGTCCACTCACTTGACTGACGAACAGAAGCGAGTAATCGAGGAGAACAGACGTAAGGCTTTAGAGAGGAGAGCACAAAGACTCCAACATCAGACTGTCAACAACAACACTGGCGGCCAGAAAAGCTCAACAACGGCTGGGTCTATCAACCAGAATGTACCTAGTACAGCTATACCTAGACCAGTTTCTGCTCCAACAACGCATGGACCACCTGCAGGGCAGTTTGTTCCTCCTTTCAAAAGGGTTGCACAGAACCCTGTTCCTCCTAGTAACCACCAAAACCAAGAAAAGCCCCAGCAGTTGTTCTATGGTGTGTGGAAGCAAAGTGAACAGAGTAACCATGCTTCGAGACAGGTGAGAGAGGATGTGTATTACTCATTTTCTATATAGCGCAGATGAAGGACAAACTGTGTCTTTAATATTTATGTTTTCCCCATAGATCAAAACAATTGACCCTCTTCCTCAGACAAAAGCCCAACATATGAACATGAACAATCCTAGTGTTTCATCCAGTGGCTCTGCATTCTACAAACAAGGATGCACTAAACCTGCCCAAAGTCCCAGTGCACCGCTTTCCTTAAAGCCTTCGACGTTGAATGCTGTACCTGCTAAGAAGCCTGCCATCGCTGTAAGAGGGAAGTGTGTGTCTCATGACGAGGGACGCTTCAGAATAGAAGTGGGCTACCACGCGGAGCTTATTGCTGCGTTTAAATCCATCCCTTCCAAGAATTATGGTGAGTGACAGCTTATCAAGTTTTTTTGTCTTTCAAGAACCCCTGATGCTGAACACTTTTGCACACCAGATTGAAATATATTTATTTACATTGTTTTGTCTTCACTTTAGACCCTGCCACGAAAATGTGGAACTTTGATATGGAAGACTATCACCTGCTAAGTATGTATTCCTATTTAGTATGCATGAATTGTCTAGATGATTTGGGATAAATTGAGTGATGGTAGTCACTGAAAAGGGGCGAGGCGATTAAAGAGTGAGTAGGATCAAACTATAAATGCATGTTTCTCTCATCTGTTCATACATCCGTAATGTACGTAACTCAAGAAGAACAATTCGAACCCACAACCTCTGTGTTGGTTGGCACTTGGCAGGCAGTATACTACTGACTTTGTAGTACTAATTTGTATAATGTAATGCACTATACAGTGTGTCTGTGCCAAATAAGAAAGATATCTATCAGTAAGCATAATTAGAAACTGAAAGTAAGAAGTGATCATTGTTTCACAATTTGTGTGCTGTGTTTAGACAAACTAGTATACTGTAGGTAGGTCTGGATGTTTCCCTTAGCCATCTGGGCACTTAGGCAGCTAATGCTGCCTGAGCAGTGTGTTGTGGGTTTGACTCCCAAATCTGATCCCGGCAACCATTGCTGTGTTTTTTACCATAGGTATGTATTGTAGGTAACATATTATGCACTATTGCACTATTACTAAAAAAAACTATTGTGTGAATCTGAGGGCATAACAAGTAAGTTCATGGGAGCAACCGTTCCTTTCTCCTCACATCCTTGCAATGCTGTTACACCTCACCACAGGTTGCACACTTTGCCTATTATCTAAAACTAACATGGATTTTAATAATAAATGTTGCAATGCTTTTTTTTTGTACCTTTTTTTGGTACTGCCATATGTCAACCTGCTCCTCCCTCCTCATGTTGTAGTGCGAGAAGCTGGCTCTATCCCATCGGTCTCCATTAAACCTCTGGAGGGTATGGAGGCGGTGGATATGGGTGCATCGTCTATCCGCCCCTGTGACGGTGCAGCACTGGGAGCACTGCTGAGGCTGTGTAATGGCTGGCAGAAACCTGGAGCCACTATTCAGGGTCAGTGCGGTCTGGTGTCTCCAACCCAATTTGAAGTTGAAATTGGCTACCACGTTGATGTCATAGCAGCTTTCAAGCAGATGCCTTCCAGAAGCTATGGTAAAAGATTCTTGGATTTTATTGGATGCAACACTTTATTTTGTACTTCAAATGTACAGTAGAACCTGTGCTTATACAAACTAAAAGGCAGGATTTGGTGATTCTTGGTGCCTTTAGACATGAAGACAAGGAGGTGGCGCTTTTCATTGGAGGATTACAAAAGCCTTGGTGAGTAAGATGCTTTTGTTATGAACATGTTTAACTGTGTTTGTTGCATTTGTTTAATTGTGTGTGGCGCTCTGTGTTCCATACTGTATACCCAGTGGAAATTCTCAGTGGGATTGCAGCAGTGGAGGTGGAGCCTCTGCCCAAGGCGGTCATCCAGGCTTTCGCAGCCAGTTTTGACGGGACACGGGCCAAGTCGTTAGAGGTACCTGAGGCAGACCTCTCCAGTGTCGACCCTTCACTCACACGCAGCCTCATGCCCTTCCAGAGGGAGGGAGTCAAGTAGGTGTATTACAGTCATTTAGTGCCAGCACTCTGTCCATGTAATTTGTGCAGTTTTCTTTACACCGTCAAAGCTAGATGTCACGATGACTGAATGTACTGTACTTATTATGTGTCACTGAAGTTGAGACATTGGTAGTGTTGAATCAGTATAACATTAAATTTGCTGCTGTGATTTGCTATTATTATGTATTCAATGGTTGTCACCATAGTTTTGCAGTTTCTAAGGAGGGCCGCCTCCTCTTGGCTGATGACATGGGGCTGGGGAAGACGGTGCAGGCAATCTGCATTGCAGCCTACTACAAGAAGGAGTGGCCATTACTGGTTGTGGCTCCTTCCTCTGTGCGATTCACTTGGGCAGAGGTGAGATTCATTCTCTCAGGATAGTCTAGTAGTTGATCTCAGTCCTGTCAAGTAAAGAATTAGTTGAAACTCAAAACATGTTCCTCGGAACACAGATCAACAACAGGTGAAGTTATTGTGGGCCATAAAAAGTGTCATAATGTGAACCAATTTGTGTGTAGTAATATAAAAATTACTCCTGGTGGAAATATAATACTAATAATCCAATGTGAAAAGGGTGGCATTTCTTTCACAGCCATCAGGCACTGCATATGATTTGAGGCATTTTGTTCAAAGCTAACCACTCTTGCAAACTATAGATGGCAATCTCAGCCAATCAGGATGAAAAGTCTGATCACATGACTATAGAGCAAATAATGTGTACCGATTTGCATTACTTTATCTGTAGGAGTAACATTAAACTCTGTTTAGCAAAAATCATCCTGCTTGTAGGCCAAGTGAAAAGGGTGGCATTTCTTCCTTGGCCTAGTGCAAATGTTCTTGCCTTTGACGGTTTCACAGCAATGAGCCCTTCTCACATTTGGGGCGGAGTTTAGTCACTAGGGCTGGGTTCAAAAAATCGATCCAGCGATCCGATATCGATCCACGCTCAAAAACACGACATCGATTCAAAAATGTGTGGATCGATCTTCTCCAGGCGGCTGGCACTATTTTCTTTTACGTGCGTGCGTTACAGCACAAACACGTTGTGTTCGCTGCTCGACGAGATCACTTGTAAGTAACGCAGCGAGTGCCCTGTGCATGTGTTCTGAGAAAATCGATGTTAGATTAGACTGTTACTGTGTACCTTTTGCAGTATTTTATCAATTATATCCATCACGCGCAGCGATGGTCGAGGGAGAGGAAAGAGTGCGTGATCGCCTTCTATCTTGCTTTCTTTTCTTTTTTGAGGCTCGTGTTTGCAGAGCCGGCTATAAAGCTGGGACCAGGGGGGGAATGCCCCCCCAAACGCCCTTAATATATTGACGCTATAATGACGCTGCCTCATAAAGCCCCCCCCCAATTGTGACATGTTAGATCCGGGCAAAAAAAAGTTTGAACGCACGCTCCGCTCCAAAGACTTTTACTTTCACATTAGAACGGTCAGTCTCAGTGCAAGATTTACGCACACGCAGCCGTGCGCACACGGACACGGTCTCTCACCGAATGAGTTTTCATCCGACACACGACGTTCTCCAAACATATAACACAGACGCGGGGCCGTCTTGCTGCGGAACAAATCCATTGTCATCTCCCATCTGGACAGGAGTATTTGTGCCTTTTTAGCCATGTTTCTAATGTTCTCTCACACGGAGCTAAGGCTAAGCCACAGCAACAACGTGTGTATTCCTACACTCGGCATGCTGCGTATAGGCTACTGTATGATGCAATGTTAAGAGCTGTGCGCTGCGCGATAAATATACAATCTACAAGCTCACAGAGCATTAGCCTATAAGTGAGCTGCAGCACCTAGTTCTAAAACTACGTGAATTATGCCGCGCGAATACTGCAGTATAATATTTATTTTACAACGTAGACATCTAAATCAGGGGTTTTCAACAGGTGGTCCGGGGACCACCAGTGGTCCTTGAGAGGGTTCCAGGTGGTCCCCAGGCTAAATGATGGAAATTTGTTAACCAGATGTAACTCTTGAGAGTGTGAAAATGAAACCAGATGGACCTGCAAGGGTCCATTTGGTTTCATTTTTACATTCTAAAAAAATAATCATCATCTGAATTAGCACTATTTAATTAAGAAGTTTACACTGTTTAGTTTGCAAAATCCAGCCTGGAATTGTGAACAAAACCAAAAGAATTCTTTAGTTTTAGGTCTTTGGGGCTGAAAATCAAATGGTGGTCCGTGGCTCAAATGCTGAATAAATGGTGGTCCCTGGTGTCAAAAAGGTTGAAAACCACTGCACTAATATACTGTATGTTGCAGTATTAATGCTTGTGTTTGACCCAGGTAAAATGTTACAGCATCATTCCTCTCCCTCTATTACTAATTCTGTCTCACTGTGTATTCATTAATCAGGGGTTTTCAACAGGTGGTCCAGGGCCCTGAGAGGGTTCCAGGTGGTCCCCAGCTAAGTTGTTTAACCAAATTGAGAACGTAAAAATGAAACCAAATGGACCCTTGCGGGTCCATTTGGTTTCATTTTTACACTCAAGAGTTAAAATATCCATCATGCGAATTAGTCCAAATCTACACAACTAGAAGATTAATGGTCGTGGTCACAGAAGCAAAGGAAATCTTTAGTTACAACACATGGGGCCGTCTTGTCTATTGGACAGTATTTATTTCCATTATGTCTGTAAATAGATCGATATCGAATCGAATCGGATCGAATCATGGATCGAATCGGATCGTGACCTTGTGAATCGAAATCGCATCGATCTAGGGAATTCGGATCGATTCCCAGCCCTATTAGTCACTGTCCAATGCCAGTCCAAGTAGTTTAGCAACGGTGGCTGTCCAACTTTAATCTTCTAACCTGCCTATTGGACAAGGCCGGATTGGTGAGGGATTTAGTGAAGGGCTCATTGGATGCTGCATTAGATGTATTCTTTAAAAATGGCCAAATCCATCTTGATCACAAAACGATAGAAATACTTTATGTTCTGATCTGTGTGTTGTTTAGACAAAATCTGTAGGAATTTGATGGACACAATAATAACAACAGATTTATACCATGCTTCAAAGTCTGTTTGCATGTCATGGTGAAATTGCCACCACCTGAGATTGTTTCTGAGGTGTTAGACAGCATCATATTCTTTCTATTTGCACTGACCGAATGCCATTAGAATTAAATCTGTAGACACTCTTAAGGGTGCCGCTTCAGTCTACTGCTCTAGCTCCGTTAGCTATTCCCCACGCAATATTGAGTTTTGCATAATGCCACCTCTATTTGGGAAATTTAATGTCATTCTCAAAGGCTGGTGGTGGCACTCTGATGGGTAATTTATCTTCAAGAGAGTAGACAACCGTATTGAATTTCATGCATCTATTTATTTGTCTCAAGGGTGCACTTGGTAATTTGACAATGAATTGTTTGTTTGGTTGCAGATACCAACATTTTGAACATTGTTTATATACACACTACGTTCTGCTTTGTCGACAATGGGTGCAATTCTCAATCACTGTCACGGTGTAGCCAGGTATGGTGTAAGTCTTCTCATTTGCTGCATGGCAGCAAATCAGGTCTGGGGCCTTGGGGTAGGCCGAAAGCCTATACCACCAGGCCTGGGCCTGAGTTTACCAAATAATTACCCAGAATAATTAAAACCTGCAAGTCAAAAGGTCCAGAGAACACCTGACCCCCCAATTAAAAATGTTACTGTACTCCCCTGCTTTCTTCATCATGAGTTGAGCTCTTGATGACTGGCTTTAAGTATTATGGATAATTATTTGGTAGGCCCAGGCCCAGGCCTGGTGGTATAGACTTTTGGGCCTATCTCAAGGCCCCAGATTTGCTGCCATGCAGCCAATGAGAGGACTTACACCATACCTGGCTACACCACAGCGGTCGGGAATTGCACCCAATGTCTATTTCCTCAATATAATATATTTTTACAATATATTTTTTGCCATACCTGCGTGCCAGCACTTGGCCCATCCTCACCCCTTTTCTCCTCTTACTGACTCGCCTCATACTTACTCTTCACTTCTTTTCACCTGTCTCTTTTCACACACAAATGAGTAGCCTCATTCTTTCAAACACATTTTCATTGGGCTTCTGTCTACCAACAAATGTACTGTATATAGTAGTCTGTACTGTATAGGTTCCCTGCATCAGATCCAATCCCCTAATCAGGACCCAAGATCAGAGTGTAGAGTCTAAAGTGACATCTCTCGGACTGGCATCTTATCTGAATTGTTGTTTTGCATTTAGCCAGATATACTAGGATGGGAAGGATGGGAGCTGCAGCTGAGTGAGTTAAAGCCAGGTTGACAGGCGAGTGGAGAGCACGGAAGTGAATTGTCAGAAAGATTTGGGGCACTGTTTTTTTCCCCTTCTTCTTTGTTCCCCCACTGCATGATTAGCTGTGTAGATATGGAAACAGTGTGACTGGGCTGAGACTAAAGTGTAATCTTTGCATCAGCTGTCATATTTATTACAGGTTTCTGTGACATTAACAATCTAAAAGTTTCACATACCATATCAGATTATTAGTTGTCAGCAATTTGGGCATAGAATGAGCTGAATATCCACCCCCACTGTTAACAGCATAAGGTGTTTCCGGTAACCACATGAACTCTAGTGTTTCGGTTCTGGGCATGGCAAAATATTTGACAAACATCTCTCTAAAAAAAAATGCAGTTCTACAAGCTCTCAAGCATCACGTGAGTTTGTACATCGACTATTCCTCCTATTAGACGAGTGGTTTTCAACCAGTGGTCCGTGGACAACCAGTGGTCTTTGAGAGGATTCCAGGTGGTCCCTAGCTAAATCATGGACAGTTGGTAACCAAATGGACCCTTATAGATCTGTAACTCTTGAGATCATCAAATGATAGTTAAATTATATTGAAACATCTGAATGACTTAATTTTCCTTGGTATAAAAAAATGCTGAAAACCACTGTATTAGACGTATACAGTATGTAGGGTTTACTTACCTATTTATAAAAATTCTCACATAATTTACCGGTGTAATCTCTCTGTCTGTAGGCCTTCAGACGGTGGCTTCCCTCAGTAAGTCCAGCCAGCATTAATGTAGTGGTGAAGGCCAAGGACAAGCTGCGTGTCGGTTTGGTCAACATCATCAGCTATGACCTCCTCAGCAGGATGGACAAGCAGGAGACAACCAGTCCCTTTAATGTTCTCATCATGGTTAGTGGATGTGTGCTTGGTCCACGAGGCTAGTTTTCCAATCAGAATCTTGAGTTTTTCTTTTAATTCAAATAGCATGCAAGTAATCTTTTGATTCATTAGGTGTTTTAGTACTGGCTAATGATGAAAATGAACAGAACTGATACAGTTTTATTGTACTGTATATGTGACAGTGGAATCAAGTTTATGCCATTCTATGCAGGATGAGTCCCACTTTCTGAAGAACATGAAGACTGCCCGCTGTAAAGCAGCACTACCACTTCTAAAGGTACATTTTTTGCTTTGTACTTTGACTTCACATTAAAGACTGAGTGGTGTTCGACTTTGGTGGCGTACTGGGAAAATGTGGCTGGTCTTTATCTGTGTATTACATACGGTAGTATAATTCGTAGCTTGCAGAGTTAGTTCAATCAGATATACACACGTTTTTGCACAGCATTACTATGTGGCTGTATACAGCGTTGTGTGAGACCCAAAGGTCATACGCTGATGTAGCAATCAGCCGATCAATTAGGGAGGGTATTTAAGCTCACCTAATACTGCAGTCTTCCTGTGTTCCTTTTGCAAGTGGTTCCTGTTTGTTATGTGCCGTTTGCCCCACTGCTAGCCCCAGCAACACCGGTGGGCTCTGCTATTTCTATTCAGGATGTTGTTATACTGTATATTTATCTCCATGCTCTTAATGTTTAAGGATGGTTGTGTAATTTTGCCGAGCAGGGAGAAATGTAGCAGATCCAAAAGCCAATATAAAATATTATATGCCCACTTGTATTCTCATTCTATAATATTTGTTCAATCTATTTGTGAGTTTGACTGCAGTCATGTTTTCACATACAGCATTAAGCTAACAATGTGTTGCACTGCAACATGTCTCTTTGGTCATGGGCTGTGGCATACCTTGTTTGTCTGAATAGAGGAGTAGAGTACACCCATAGCTGCTGATGCTAGTCATTTAGTGTAGACACAGGAGACAGAAAACGGTAACGTTTCGGACAGATTAAGCTGCCCTCAACAGCAAACTTGCAGATTTGGCAGAAACACCTTGTAGAGTTCAAAGTGCAAGATAAAATTAAATAGAAATCTCCCTTTTGGCTATAATGAAGAGCTGTTTTTCTTTGATTTTTTGTTATCAAATGTCCTCCTACTGGAACACATTCAGCATCTTGACAAATTGCAGAATCTTTAGTACAGTACATCCCCTCTACTGAAGGTAAACAGAGACATCATCCTTGTCTCTGTCGATTCTAGGCCTTGTGCCATTTCTTCTGCTCTGCTTCTGCTTGATCTCAGCATTTGACACAATCAACAATTTTAAAACGCCTCAAGGATGAAGTTGGTCTACAATGTCCTATGTTTAAAGGGTTTACAGCCTCACATAGAGAATGAACTTTACTTCATCCCCCATTAAATGTGGCATCTCCCAATGTTACATTTTATAATCATTATTCATGATTCGCTTTGTCTCTATTTTTGTACAATGCTGTAATGTGGAGGATGACAACTACGGTAATCATTCCGCTATACAAACCCATTATAACTTACAACTCCACTTAAACCATAATCTGTGAGAGGCCTGTTGAATTGAACCTGTTGTTTTAATTTATTTTTAAAATATTGTTTTGGAAAATGTAGCAATTAAAAAAAGAAAGCAGTAAATTAAAAAATGATGAGTGTTTTGATGGGTTTGTATAGGAAGGGGGTAGGGCAGCTAAAATGACTATCAAAGATGCAAATATTGAATCAAGTAACTTATAAAACTGTCTGAGGGTTTCACATGGGCCTGAGTAGATAATAATATGCCAAAAATATACCCGTATATTCGTTTAAGAATATGAAACCAGTTAGGAAATTCCTAATCCTGTGTAACAAAAAACGATAATTTCAAATACATGGAAGGCATGGTTTATTAGTTGAAAGTGTGTGTGGGGAGGTCTGATTTAAGCTCTCCTCAGTCAAAATTAACCCCCTGGTTTGTTCCATTTCTGGCTTTCCCAGGGGATAAAAAAAAAACAATTATTTACCTCTTGGCAGTGCACAAGGTTTACCTGTGATGCTGACGGTACAGTATAAAAATGATACTGAGATGCCAGCCACAGCCAAAAATGCATCTTAATCTGGTGGTATAAACTTTCCATCCTCAGGCAGCAAAGAGGGTGATCCTTCTATCTGGGACTCCTGCCATGTCCAGACCCTCTGAGCTATACACGCAGATCCTGGCTGTCAAACCCACGCTATTCCCACGCTTTCACGAATTCGGGGTGCGCTACTGCAGTGCCAAACAGGTACTTTAGGCCATCAGTGTGCAACTGTAACACCTTTCATCATTTCAGTACTTGTACTGGCCTCAAGAGACCTGCAGCATACACAGTAGGGTCTATATTACACCAATGTAGTTCTATGTACACATCAGGGACAAATTTTAGATTGCTGCCAGACACATGACACAGGAGAAACATTGCTAGTATTCATCTTTATAATAGCCTATAGTCAGTGGAGGTACTGTGTGTACCCACAGTACTGTAGTATAAATGTATTTTATTACAAGTAGAACACATTACATTCTCCATGCAGAACACGTCCCCTTGGTGATATTTTTCTAAATGTATTTCTGCTCACTTGTTGTCTTCGCTCATACTTGAGCAGGCACCCATTTAATTTGCTCTCTAGGCATTTATGTAGAGTGTTTTTTAATTAGCTTACTGTTACTTGGATTTGCCTGGGTTTGGGGATGGAGGGAAGCTGTAATATCTTTAATCAGACTCCTTTTCCTCCTCAATGAATCACTGCCCTCTTCCAACATAAAGGCACACAGCGCCAGTCCCTCTCTCTCTTCTATCCTCTCCACTAATCCTCCCTCCCACCGTCATCCTATCCACCCTCCAGTCCTACTTCAACCAATTCTCTATTAATCCTTCTGTTCTTCATATGTCGTTTTACCCCATTATGTCTTTATTATATCTTTCCCTATTATCTTTCATTAACCCTTCTGTCCACACCATGTTGTACATGTAAAGTATATGTCCTTTTTTCATATGGGGTGACTGCCACTGTTATCTTCATAATTGCATCATCCCACTACAATACCTGAATAAGCTTTCTGTCTATGTCTTTAGCTGTAAATTGCAACCTCTGAGTCCTTGTCACCCTACTATACTATACAGTACTTCCACTCCTTGCTCCAATGCTCCATCCATTCCTCTTTAGCTGCAATGGGGCTGGGACTACTCGGGTTCATCTAACCTCGGGGAGCTGAAGCTGTTGCTGGACGAGTGTCTAATGCTGCGCCGCCTCAAGTCTGAAGTTCTCTCCCAGCTACCCGCCAAGCAGCGCAAAGTTGTCACAGTGACCATAGATGGAGTAAGCACACGCACCAAGGCAGCCCTATCAGCTGCAGCTAAGGAGCTAGCCAGGGGACACAAGAATGTGAGTAAATGGAATTTAATGCACACACCAAGCACAGAAACGTTTATGAGAAATTGCATATTATGTGTATTATGCATATTATGTATTGGTGTTTTATATTTTCAGTCTCATCAGTTTTGCCTCTATTAGACTAATTATGTTAAAGATGGAGTGCCATGAATTTTTTCTACCCTAAAACATGATGTATGAAAAGATTCATTTCCCAAAAAGTGTACAGTGTTTGTTAAACTGTCATTTTTATGATTTCCAGTTCATTAAGTATAGCTGGTTTGCCTGGTGGGTGGTGATGGGTGGAGATCCACCTGAACTGAAGTCACACCCACATCTTTAGTTGCATGATAAAGGGGGAGGGGTTAAGGGAGGGGCTGAACACATGATGTCACTATATTGAAGTTTTTTTCATTGGCACGTTGACTGGAAAGGTTCAGCCCCCAGGAAGAAACCCTAAATACAAAGGGAAGACATCATTGCACATAAAAAACAGACACCAAGGGGTCTATTTACATACTGTCACATCTTAAACATGTACAAAATTGGAAAAAATACAAAAATCACAGCACCCCCTATTTAAGAGCGAAGATCCATTATTGGTTTGGCATATGGTTGATGTGGTGGTGAACAGAGGCGTATTTGGATTGTGGAACAGCATGGTTTGAAACCAGCATGGTGCATAAGGCTGTACGCCGTGTGGGGAAGGTGATACTTAGCTGTGTGTTAGGTAGCATAGATATAAACATAGACACCCTTTCCGTCTCTGGAACGTATGTACTCCATGGACGGCAAAACATTCCCAAGATTCTTTATGAAACCTGCAGAATCATGAGTGTTTGTCCTCAGAGCGCATACCCAAGTGAGAGATCAAATCTTGATGTCCAAAAATTACAATTTATATATAGCATAGACGAGTGGAGAGTTGACCTTGAGTTTCCGACTAATACACTTATAAATCATCAATCATTTGTGTCAATTCTTATAGTATGTTCTTTATTTCTCTTTTAGAAGATGAATGAGAAGGAAGCCCTCCTCGTCTACTATAACCACACAGCTGAAGCAAAGATACAAGCCATAATGTGCGTAAATCATTTCTAAGGGTCCAGACAGCAAGTGAGATTGGCATACAGTAGATTGCATGAATGCAATATGCAATGATAGAGCTTTCAGACATTAGATATTTTTGTGCAATCCTAACAATGGCTGGTATTCTCGAACGCTATGGTGTAGCCAGGTATAGTGTAAGTCATCATTGGAGCATGGCAGCAAATCAGGTCTGGGGCCGTGCTCATTGGCTGCATGACAGAAAATCAGGTCTGGTAGGCCAAAAGCCTGTGCCACCAGACCTGAGCCTGGGTTAAGCAGGGGAGTACAGTAACATTTTAATTGGGGGATCAGGTGGTTTCTGGACTTGAATTGCAGGTTTTAATTATTATGGATATTATGGATAATTATTTGGTAAGCCCAGACGCAGGTCTGGTGGTGTAGGCTTTTGGCCTACACACCAAGCCCCAGACCTGATTGGCTGCCATGCAGCCAATGAGAACCCTTACATATACCTGGCTACTAGTGATGCGCGGGCCGGCTTTTTTTCACAACCCGCCCCAGTCTGCTCCGCCAATTGTGCCAGCCCGTCCGCAGCAGCCCGCTCCGCAAAATTTTAATCAACAGCCCGCCCCAGCCCGCAGCCCGCAATTAAAGAAAAATGATATAATGATTAGCGCATGTTCTTGTGAGTACCCCAAATGATAAAAAATGATAAAACAGCATAGCCCACATAACACAAAACAAATTAAACTCTGTAGCAACAATTAAGACCTGTCGCTTATAATGGGTCGTTTAAACATTTATGCAGCGATTATTTCACATTGATTTATTAACAATGAACCATAGGCTACATTTAAAGTAGAGCATACAGCGATGATAGACGTCTTGCCATCTCTTTAATCAAAACAAAACAATAATCGCCACGCATTGCCACAGCATGTGAAGGGTCACTCTCGTGTCGTGCGTAGACAGCCGAGGACGCACATACGAAACCATACGGCTTAATACTCTACTAACTGTGCGTCCAAGCTAGTCTCCTTTGCGACGACCGGCTGCGCTGTGCAGAAAAAGAATGGAATCAAGGGCTCCAGGATTTAATCTATTTCTACGCGCTTCAAGTTCAAGCACATGTCCAGTTGAGCTGAATGCGCGCTCACTAGATGCTGGAATGCACAACATGCATCTAGCAAGCAGGGAAAGGAACGGGAATGTAAAGCGGTGAGGATGGCGTTATCCTGGCACTGTTCCACGGTGAAGTGAGGCTGTTGGTAATGCTGTACTAGGTCTGGTGTGTCCCACTCCATGAACATTCTCCGTCTTCTCAATGCAAGTTCTGGTGGTAAAAACAACTGCCCGTCATCACTAATTACCTGTCACCACAATTTAGGCTCATATTTTCGTCCACTGAGAGAGACCACCACTGAGAGGGTAATAAAGACAAAACGAGAGCATGTGATTGTTTTATTGTTTTATTTTTTGCATGTGCAGCGGGGTCAGCCCGCCCCGTCCGCGGTGTGATAATTACTTAAAAATCATGAACCCGTCCGCCCGCCCCCCGCCGGGTTCGGGCCGGCCCGCGCATCACTACTGGCTACACTATAGCGTTCGAGAATTCCACCCAATGACTGCGGCCAACACAGAAAAAGTGTTAACAGGTTAATTTGCTTTGCTTCCATTTGTAAACTCTTAAGTTAATTGAACTGGCATTTTGACTTTATATTGAATGTAGTGTTATGATGAATCTTTATCAATAATAATTATTAGGGAGTACATCATGGACATGCTGGAGTGTAGGGAGAAGTTCCTTGTTTTTGCTCATCATAAGATCATCCTGGACAACATCACCAGTGAACTGCTGAAGAAGGTAATAGCTAAAACGTAACACATCAGGCACAAGCAGGTACATCTTCAATGGTCTATGTATACGTATTTTTATCCATCCATCAAGACAAAAATAATCATTTGTGTGCTCTCATTGACGAGCATTTATTTTTGCTCTGTGCAGGCCACAGAACTGTTCATATTGTATGGTTTCCTCTAACTTGTGTCAGTTCAGTTCAATAGATGAGCGACAGCCTAATGTTTTCCAAACATTTTTTTTTTACCTGCGTAAGGATTGCTAATATTTCTTGGATAGCATACACATACCTGTACATAGACTACATACCTGTCGATGACCTCACGAACAGGTCTTATATTCAGGCACATTAACCTTCTTCTAACCACTGTCATCAGCATAAAATAAAGAATTGGTGCAATATCGACATAATGTTGCAAAATTGTGTTCCTGTTCCTCTGAAATATGTTTCTCTCCGCCAAGCTGGAGTGTTGGGAGCAGAGGTTATACAACATATTTCTACCCCTGTTTGTGTACTGTATGTCTTTTCTATGCTGTGTAGCATCAGAGATAATGCCAGAAGATTTTGTATTTTCTCCAAAACATGCAGTACTTTTTTTCTACTCCTACAAACCTTACAGAAATCGGTATACATTGGGGTCACATTCCATTCTGATTGGGTATAATGGGCTTCCAAATTTTAAAGGGTGGACCAAACATGAACTTGCTATTTCCCTCTTCATTTGAGGCCCCAAAAGGGGGATTAGGGCCTCTGTCCTACTCCTCCTGCCCAGCACTCCATGCTGACTGGTTATGTACTGTATATATTTCAAACTACTGACTGTCACATTTTTTCCACAGAACATCAATTACATCCGCATTGATGGGACCACTCCATCAGCTGAACGGCAGCAGCTGTGTGAGAAGTTCCAGTACTGTGCAAACAGTTGTGTGGCTGTGCTATCCATCACAGCAGCCAACATGGGTCTGACCCTGCACTCTGCTGACCTGGTGGTTTTTGCAGAGCTCTTTTGGAACCCAGGGGTAAGGCAAGCCACGGGACATGACAAAAGCTTCCCAAATATGACTCACTTTGTTAAAATGTTTTCATAATTATGCTGACTGCACCACTCTGCCTGTCGTCCCGTTCTATTATTATACTGTAGGTCTTCGATATGGGAGGGGATGTGATACAACTGGAGATTGGTGGTTAAAATAAGAGACAGCTCAGTGCAGTTTCTTGGCATTGCTTAAAAAATGAGTGCTTTCCAACTGTAGGTCCTCATTCAGGCAGAGGATAGGGTGCACCGTATTGGACAGACCAGCAACGTGGATATTCATTACCTAGTTGCCAAAGGAACGGCCGACGATCACCTCTGGTACGTACGGGGTCAATCACAGGGACGGACCAATGGTCCTACTGTATATTTACTGTAGATCAATCTAAATTTGCTACTTAGCTGGTACTTATCTGGTGTCTGGTCTGGAGTGTTTTTCCCCCTCATTCAACAACAACAACTGCTCTTCTGTTATGGATGACTGGGCTGCTGCTGGACAGCATTTTGTATTGTGTTGTATTTGGCAACAACTCACAGACTTTTGGTTGTAATTTTACAATGCATTTATTAATACAGGCCCATGATTCAGGAGAAGATGAACATCTTGGGGCAAGTCGGCCTGTCTGAGGCAAACTTATCAGAGAATGCAGAAAATGCAAGCTTTCATTCCAAGGTGGGTTGAACAAATGGTATGGTAAAAGATAAAGTGTGGCATGGATGGGTTCAGCTGTTTGCGATATTTGTCTCAGAGCCACGCTGTCAGAAATTATGTAATATTGAACTATCAAAAGGCCATCACTTTCAAAAGGCCACACTCACAGATGGCCAAAAAGCCATCTGTGAGTGTGTCTGGAGAAATTCTTGCAAACCACTGGACCTGATTGGTGCTATTTGATGATTTGGTTGGCTTATGTATGAGTGCCCTTAACTATGTGATTTTTGTTTTATACTTACAGTATAATATGTTAACATTTTATAGTGTAAGTCCAAAGAGAGGCAGACAGACAGACAGAGATATACACAATTTCCAAAACTTTATACAAAGTTACATGTCCATACAAGTCCATGAATTTATAGATCAACTAGACCCTTCAGACAGCGGCCTACTGGAACCTATAATACCTGTTGTCAACTTCTCATAGCACCTGTTTTAACTGTCTGCCCCCGTTCTGCAAACTGACTGAAAAGTGATCAGATTAAATAATCAATTGTCAGGTGTGCTAAAGATACAGTATGTATTCAATCTCACAAGTTTTATTTGGGCTTTTCTCAGGATACTACGCAGAGGACCATCACAGAGATGTTCCAGAGGTCATTCACTGAGGATGATGACATGGATGAAGTGGTTTTAATGGAGGCATTCGATGACTGGGAGGACAGCAACCCAGGAAGTGATCACACACATCCATAGAAAAATGCTACACGCTATATTATTGTTGCCTGAGGCTGACATTTATCATGACTAATGTTTTATTTTGAATGCCTTCACATTTTAGTCAAACTTTTCACAACAGTTTTGTCTGAATAAATAAATGTAACTACAATTCAGTCCAGTGAATTGTGTATCCAATGTTTGTTTGTTGGTTAGGACTGAACTGAACAGTGGTTGGCCAAACTGGCAACAATAGATTCTAGCAATAAAAAACATAAAATGGTCCAATATTTGTGTGAGAGAAGAGTATACAGCTGGAGAAAAGTAGACCAGGATAGAATATCAAAATACACAGTAAGTTTGACAATACATTTAATGAGTTTAGAGGTTCTTTGATGCACGGTTAATTAGTTGATAATCTCCATCATTTATAAAATGAGGCTTAATTTTATATGTTTATTTTATAATCATTTTGGAACAGATTCAGTCTTCATTTGGGCTAATGCAATCTTTTAGTCTTAATGCTCTGGTTCTGGAGGCTCTGCTGGTGTAGGACTTAAGGATTAGATTCCAGTCTCATGTCTCCTGTGATGTAAAGAGAAGGATCTTACGTTATAACTTGTAATAAGCAGTACTATTAGAGTGAATTAAAAGCAGATTAGCCAACAATGTTGCATGTATTGAATTACTCATGGTACAACTAGCACAAGGGATGTAATTAATTTTTAATTAGTGTTATTCTATTAATTGGTTTTCACATATTACAGTATGTGTACCTACTTTGACAAAGTGAATACTAGACTGCTGATCCAATTTTGATAAAAATATTGCCGTGTCTTACCTTCACCATATTACCTGCTATCGACACTGAATATCAGCAGCATCAACTCTCTGAGTCAGGAGAGACCATCCCTGTTTGCATGGTATCTGGAATGTCAGTATTGAGAGACTTTTAGCAGTCTCCTAAGAATCCAAGGAATATACTAGTGCAGTATATTTCTGACCTGTCATTGCTTTTTATATCTAGCATATCTCGATTTCCTAGGTGAATATTACCTGAAAATTCCTCAGTTGTAGATCGTGACAGTCTTAAATTCATGGCATCTGCAGAACTGTCATGTTCTATTCCTGAAAGAAAAATGACTTCAGCTTAATGCAAAAGTTGGAGAATTCTCCACTTGAAAGAAACGCAACTACTGCATATACAGTATATGTATATTTGGGATATTAATGATTACCTGAAATGGTGGCGTCAACCTCTCCATTGTCTGAGCTGATGTCACCAAATACCAAGTGTATCTTCTCCTCTGCGTGCTGCGGACTGGAGGAACCATGAACAGCATTTTGTAGAATGTTGGAAGCAAAGCGGGCCCTCAGGGAATTTGGGGCCACCTCTTTGGCCTTGTTAGGGTCTGTGGGGCCCATCATGGCCCTCCATTCCTCCACCGCATTCTCCTTGGTCAGGACTATCATTGTGCAGGGTCCGCTGACAGAGTTGGAAGGTAAACAGGCATCCTTAGAAATACACTGAAATCGTCTGAATCTGTGCTACATTGGGAGGAAACCCTGAGCTGATGCTGAGTGAGAGTGACAGCTAAGGAAGTTTCTTAAAGTGAAACTCCCAAGTTGCACTCATTTCTGTTATGTCTGGTCCGTTGTGTAACAACTCAGTGAAAAGGGACTAATCAGAGCGGAAGATACAGCGTTAAATCTAGATGCCCTGTGGAACAACAATGAAACAGAGATGGACTTTCTAGCTCCCCCCTGCCCCAGGCCTCCTTGATTCTGAGCAGCAAAAACATTTCTGTTTAAAAGGTTGACTGCAGCTTCCAGTGGAAGTGGAATTTATAGTGTGTGTGCTGTGGTCACTTTGCTCTACTCCTGGAGATTATGCCCAGGCAGAAACTAACCGACACATGAACTCCACCAGCTCGTTGAAGAATACATCATCCCTGTGCTCTTTGTAGAACTCCTCAGCTGTCTCCTTGGACAGAATGGTCTCCTTCAGGCAAGTTATGGAAAACCCTCCCCCACGGATCTCCTCAAGAATCTCTTCTGCTCAGAAGGAGAGAGGAGGGAAGGAGACAGAGAAAGAGCAAATGAAATAACAGGTCACAAATTTCATACGTACTGTATCTGCTATATTCATGCAGAGGCAAATTGGATAAATTTGTTAACTGGCATAGTCCTTCGAGGCTGTGTCAGAGATGTACCTCTGTGTCCTCCTTCCATGGCATCTGGTTTGATTACAGCCAGGGTTTGCTGCTTAGGGAAGAAGAATTCAATCCCTCTCTCTGCCTCTTCACTGCTTGCACTGCCATGCAGCTGGTTGATGAGTTCATTCTCCACAGTAAACTGAGCTCTAAGACTTGAGGGTCAGGGGATAGATTGGCACAAACACATTGACATTAGTGTCTAGAAGAGATATCCTCCCAAATAAATTAACCTCCCACAGTAGGTTTGACAGAGAATCGTGGTCATTTTTAACCAGTTAAACCCTACACTCTGTTGTGCAGATTAACTACAAGCTCAATATTATGGCATGCCAACATTGCTGCCGGGCATACAGTTGATGTAGCATTTTAATATTTGATTATTTCATTGATTACCTATGATGTAAAATGTATTTATACATTGCAATGCATTTCAGTGTAGTACTGCAATGTGGGCAGAAAAACAGTAAAACTTAAGTGCAATCGCAGCAGAGACATTGGATGAAAGGCTTATCTGTTTGTTTTCACAGATAGTGAGCTGTTTATTCGTTTGTTCTATAAAATTACTCACCAATCAGGCTCCTCCTCTTTGGCTTTGGTGATGTCAGCAGGACCAAGGATGCTCCTCCAGTGATGGATGGCACCTGCCCTGTTAAGAACTAGAGCCAGAACTGGACCACTACACAGGCACGCACAGACAGACAGACACACACACACACACACACACACACACACACACACAACATGAGCTTTTATTGATGTGACTACAATATATAGACGTTTGCCGAGAACATTCCTGTTTTCCCTTAAAATAATGATGTTGACTTACCCGTAAAAGTGCAATGTTTGCTATTTTAGCTGTGAAAAACTGCACAATGTGCAGCTAGTGTCCAGTCTTAACGGTTAACACTCTAATATGCAGTAGACTTTAATAGAGGAAATAGCCTACAGACATCGACAATACCTGACCTTATAAGTAATTATAAAATGCTTTATAATTTTATATGTTAAGATTAAGAATGCCCAGTATTTAGGAGTCTATATAACTAATGATACTGTGTTATTGTCAGATTATAGTTCATTTTGTTTATAATACATAATAGATGCAGAAGTAAGTGGTGCTGGTTTATCAAGACACAATTTCTCAAATGAGGCACTGCGTCAATAATCATCCTTGAGGATTCCCAACTATGCCTAAGGAGTATCCTTTGGAGCAACATTTCCTCTGGCTTCATGTCAAACTGTCTATGTCAAAGACACTGACACCCTAATTGCTTGTGATGGGGGTGGTTTGGAATACCAGAGTTCTTACTGTAATATCAAGCATCAGTTCTACTTTTTCATGTGAACATAAACATCATTAATCTATTATCTTGGCCTTGCCATGTGTTTGTGTGATGGTATTTGGTAGATACCTGGTCATGTTTTGGAGCAGTGCTGGAAAATGGTCCTCTTCAACATGTTGGAAGTAGAACTGTCTCACCTGCTCCTCTGTTAACATCACATCTCTTTGGAGAGCAACAGTGAAGCCTGCTTCATGGATTCGAGACAATATATTCTCTGCAAAACAACAGAGAACACATAATGACTCAGCAGCTAACATGTTTTAGTGTGACATCATATTTGTCATTTTATCCCATCCCATGTGACGTCTTTGCCATATATCATGTCCACAAAATGAACTAGTGAACAAAATATGTCATGTCAGTCATTTAGCATTATGTTTGCTTTAGGATTCAGCACAGGTCTGCCATCTTCCATGCGTGATTGTATGCCTGAGTGTGCATATGCGCTCATGTACTTGGCAGAGACTGTACCTCTCTTCTCTCTGGCAATGTCAGGCCGGATGAGAGCCAGAGTTCTCTCCACATGCTCTTCCTCTCTATCCTGTTCACCGATTCTAAAGTTGGGAAAGAAGAAGGCGAGCTCCCTGCTGGCCTGGTCGCTGTCCTCGCTACCGTGCACGGCGTTGAGCAGCGTCTGTGTGCCATATTGTGCCCGCAAACTGCAGGAGCCCAGGGGGATAGGAAGGAGAGGGAGCAGATGGTTGCTCGGTTGGTGCTCAACCAGAGAGGAGCACAATGTTTGGGTGTGTCTGATAAAGCACTGGGAGAATGTGGATTTCATTTCGTCATTCTAACTAGACGGTTGTTCAATATTGTGCACACAACTACAGAATCTGCTGCATGCCAACATAGTACTGATAATACTGTAAATATTCCCATGAAAATGAGCATGTCTCAGCGTTATATATTATGTTAATGTTCTTTATCTTGAATAAGGAAGAATATACTGTTTAGCAATCAGACATAATGGATATAAACAATGGCAATTCCATTATATCAAACTACTGCTGTCATGTCAACATTGCTTCTATTCGCTGTATGGGCAGGTAATATAATGCGCTACATGCTGGTAAAGATGGGGATTACTGTAACTAACTGACCTTTCTGGATTGTCCCTCTTGGCGTCCTCTATGTCTGCAGGGCCAATAAACTCCAGCCATGCTGTAACAACATTGGCCGATCCTTCTACTTGAGATAGTACCAAAATGTGAGAGCGGCCACTGGACATGAATTGTACCAAGTCCTCAAAACAAGCCTGGAAAGCAAAACAGCATTACATATTAAATATAAACAGATGCACACATAGGACTCGATTTTGGTAGCATCTACCTTTCCCGCTAGTCACCTGCTGTCCGTAAATGAAGGTCTCTAATTTGCTATTTCGCTAATTGTTACTTTCGTCGTTACTTTTTGATGATTCAGTTTCTCACCATGCACATGGTTTATTACCGATTTATTACCCGACAAATACATTTCACTTGATCCCGTTTGTAGAGAAGACCTACATGCATATTCTATGTAGCAAATGAGAGATTGATATTATATCATAGCGCTTTGAAATGTAAGAAATGGTGAATGAATTGACCAGGCTATGATGTAGCAAAAAGAAAAGTTCTCAGCAACTAAAATATACGATTTTCAGAACAAAGGAAACATCGATTTGGTGGTCATATAGCACTAAGCAGTAAGAAATGGTAAAGAATTAACCAAGCTATGGTCTTTTGAAAAGACAAGTGTTTTGGCACTTGGAAACAAAGAAAAGTGAAAACATCAACAGCTGCTGGGAGAGGGAACGAGGAGAGGCAGCCACGCATCACAAGCCATTAAGTGAGGTTATGAACCAATATAGAACTAACGGGAAACGATAAGGAATGTTTCAAAGGCAATGGCAAGACAAACACGGATTGGTTGAAAGCTAAAAAAGCTGTACGGGTCGCAAAGATTAGAGTGGTCACCAAAATAACAACTTCAGATTGAGAACGCTTCTTCATGAATGCTAGATGCCCAACTGACTGTATGTGCAACGGGTCGCGAAAATAAATTGGGCCCATATAGTACAGACAGAAAGAAACAATCACAAAGGACAGCACATACAGTACAAAGACACACACACACACACACACACACACACACACACACACACACACACACACACACACACACACACACACACACACACACACACACACACACACACACACACACAGAATTAATTACATTCAAATCTAGGTAGGTAGCTTTACAGTGCTTCATACTTTTTTCCCACATATAATTTGTATACCTGAAGCTGTAAACATTTGTTCTTGTTGCAAACTGCATGCTTGGCAAAAAATAAAAGCTGCTTACACAGCAGTTCTATTTTGAGCCTCATGAGAAAATATGTATGAATGTGTGATGTATTGAGCACTAATTGAAATGATTTTTGCTCTGGTGCAGAGGGACGATTGAGTTCATCCAATCGGGATGTTGATTCAGAATTTCAATGACTAACATTTAAATTTGTGCATTTTCTCCCACCCTCAACAAAAGTTACTTGGACAAATAAGGCATTTTGTGTGCCGACCTCAAAGCATGTCTGACCCATTTTGTATGAATGTATAGCGTATGTGCTAAGGGAGATGCTTTTCACCGAGTTGCACCATGACTGTACCTCTCCTTCTTTGTGCTGATAAAATGCTCGAGCCTCAATCTCTGTAAACAAGTGTTCCTCTTGGGCCAGGATCTCAAACCCAGCATCTTGAATCTGTCAGAGACATTAGGTAAATGTAATGCATAATCATAGCATGAACACTAAGCCAATTAAAAAAATAATAATAAAAAAAAACACTACAAGTCATAATGTGATTCTCTAGTCCCTATACCTTCATTATAATCTCATTTGCCTTGCCGTGAGCAATAGCATCTGGTTTGATGATGGCTACTGTATAGGCTTTACTGGTGGGAACTGAAGGATAAGAAAAGGGGGAAATAATCAGTTAATATCATAGAAACAGGGCAATGTGATTATCATAATGAACGATAACACCGATAATGAAGACACAACAAGAAAGCCGACATGTGATACATCTATCTATCTATCTATCTATCTATCTATCTATCTATCTATCTATCTATCTATCTATCTATCTATCTATCTATCTATCTATCTATCTATCTATCTATCTATACAGTATATATACAGTATATATATACACACACACAGTATATATACTGTACCAAGTAAGTCTTCATCATTATGGTTCTGATCAGCGCCCTTCTCCACTTCGTCATCTACTAAACCTTCATCTTTAACCTGCAATAAACAACAAACAAGTACCGGTACATATATTTAATCAAAGTGTGAGTTTATAGAGTATCTCTCTTGAACCCATGAGAGACTGGGGTTTCTTTGTCATGTTCATTCTTTGAATCCAAGAGGTTACATATGTAGGCTATCTGTCGGTTGTATTATGTATACAGCATGTCAGACAACCCACCACGCTGCGCTCGCCTCCCTGTTCCACCACCAGCTTCTCCTTGGCCAGCTCCTCTAAAATCATCTTTTGAAGGAGAGGAGCATTGGCCCCACGCAGCACAGCCACCAGTTCTCCACCCTGTTCATGGAGAGATTGCCTTACTGGTCAGTGCTACAACATAATGGGACGGTGCATGGCGACATATGTATAATATACACCGCAGAGAAAGTATGAAATATAGGCTGAAAGGGAAACTCACCCCATAGAACAGGAAGGTTGGCTCACATTTCCCTCTGTAACGCTCTAAAGCTCCAATACTGTCTGCTTCTGCCTGTGTCACACACACACACACACACACACACACACACATACCCGTTTCTCCTGGTTTGTGAGGACACTGGGTTTTTCACTACATTGTAGGGACACCACTTTCCATTGGCTCTACAGCCAAGTGGGTGGTACCAAAAAATCCAGCTAGGGCCACAGAACATACATCTCACTTCAGATGTTGGATAATCACAACAGAATAGAAGATATAGAATCCTACATTATGAGGACACTGCTAATGAGCTCCGCCCATGTATAATAGGGACCGCCCATGTATAATAGGTACTGTGGTGGTTTGTAAGGACAATATACATAAAATAACTACAAGCTATGTAGGGAAGGTTTTGATGCTATATAAAGCTACCAGACCTAGAGTAATTAAGCAAATGTCTACTTTACATTTACTTATTTTACAAAACCACTTTAGAAATTGATGCTTCAATTGAACACTAACAATACTTACAGTACCTTATGTATGTTCTCAGTAAGTCTATGGTTAAGCTTACTGAATCTGTTCCAGATAACGTTAAGTTACATTACATGGTAGCCACCTCCATCATCAACCTCAAAACGCGGCGCGAAGCGGCGTGAAGTGACGCGTTGTGAGCTTGTAGATCTGCTGTTTTCATTAGTTTGGGTCGTGGTCAAATGTCTCTTTTGGATCACTGGCTAAAATGTTTGGGAACCACTGCAGTAGGCCATAGCAGTTTGTGTATTTGATGCAGCTATATGGGCCTCAGCACTTGACAATCCATATCTGCATATTCCAGTGGTAAGCTCACAACTCCTCAGAGGTGTTGTGAGCTTGTAGATCTGCTATTTTCACATTTGTCTGTGGAAATGATTAAAACAAACAAAAAGACATTAATGCCTCAACATTAGCTTTGTTCAGACTGCATAAATCAGAAATCATACAGTATTTGGGCCGAGAGTCTGAACAGGGAACTAACATGATGACAGGGTGGGTGGCTAAACATAGGGGAGAAAGTGAATGAGGAGATGGCATATGGGTCCTTCAATATAGCCCTAGCCTTGACCTTGGCAGGGCCTGGGGGGCAGGATGCCCAGTGTTTCTCCCCAGCACACAAAGAGTTCCATAGTAGAGTATGCTCCTCTGTCCATCAGGCCTTTTTTGTTCGCCTCTTCTTGTTTGAGCAACCCTTTTTGATAACAATGTTCCTATGGGGCAGCTGTATAATATACTTCTCATGTTTCACAATGTCACAGAATTGCTTATACACAGAGTCCACCGTCAGCTGATTAGCTGCAGAAGCCTCTAACTGATCTATACAGCTCCTCAATGGGATTTGACAAAAGTCACTAGCCAGGAAGTGGTCAGGGATAGTGGACAGATCAAAAGTTGTAAAAGAGACCTTGTCCTCTTTACTCTGGGCTAATGACTGAGAGAGGGGGGATCCTATGGGGAGAGCCATAACGCAGGTGAGACATGAATGATCTGGAATTATTCTTGACGTATCCATAAATGAGACACAACCAGCCTGTGTAAATAAATCCTTACTCCTAGTTACAGAAAAATTACTAAACCAGTGCATGTTTTCATGCACTGGTTTAATAGGCTAATAATAATAATAGATAATAAGCTCATAAGCAGCTAAATCAGGGGTGGGCAATTATTTTTTCATAAGGGGCCAAATGAGATACAGAAAATATTATGGAGGGCCGGGCTTAAAGGCTGTACTAAATTCTGCATAATATTAATTTAATTTCTATATAAAAGTAGTAAATGGCAGTGTTTTGACACTCTAATAAGAGTATTATCATTATTATTATGCAATGGAAAAAGTGTGGTTGTTAGGGTAAGGGTAAATTTGGATTAAAATTGTCATTTAGCTGGGGACCCCCTGGAAGTCGTGTTGTGAGCTTTCAGATTGCGGGTACAAACTAATGGGTCTATGTGTTCCATTTGTACACTACAGTAGTTACAGACCGATAAGGGTGCATCTGTTTCCAAACTATCATTTATCTATCAGGGATTTTATATTTTGCACAGAACAATAGGCCTACAGCCAGTCAGTTGGAGAGCCTCACTGCATGTCGCAGCTGCGGTCATGTGCAACATCTTTCAGATTGATTGAGACACTAAGAAACTACTGGACAAAAGTGTTTGCATGTATGCTATGTCCTGCTATGGCAAACGTTCAGGGCAGGTCAGATCCAGACAAACCAGCACAAATAAAATCTGTCCTAAACCAGCAGGGCCAACCAGAAGCCATAGTCAGCTCAGAAAGCAGAATAAATGACATTCAAAAGCTCACTTGGGTTACTTGCAGGTGCAGGGCCAGGAGCATTTTGACGTCACCACCTTTTTTCTTCATCAATCAGTTCCACACAGCGTGTCACTGTCCTGCATGATATATCATGCAGGATATTATAATTTGGACAAGTTCGGCAGGCCGGATTAAAAGGCTTAACAGGCTGCATGTGGGCCCCGGGCCGCAGTTTGCCCATGTCTGATTTAGACAGTAAATGAACCTGAAAAATGAGTGCTGATTCTAAAATAACAGAAAGCTATGTGACAAAAATGTTTAGGGGGGAAGGGACTAATGGAGAAGAGATCCAGAAAAAAATAAAAGACATGCCATTGTATGATTGACTTCATACTGAAAATATAAGCTCAACACATAGTGAGCTTGTACATCGGCTATGTTGAACATGGAAACAACAGTAAGATCAGCTATTACAGTGCCCTCAAGCTCTGCCAACATTCTTGACTACTAAATCCCCCCACCCTGAGATGACTTGGAATTGTAGGAATTCAGTTGAGATATTACTTTGTGTTTTCAAATATGGTGAAAACAACAGATCTACAAGCGCACGTGTTACAGAGGCAACACATTGTAGGCTTGCAGATCAGCTAATCTTATGGAATAATTTCATGGTACTCACTACTATTACAATTCCTCTTATGGCCAAAATCATTTCAGGTTAGGCCAGGCTATTTTATGGTCTACTCAGTCTCATGTGAACACCCCAGACAGGCTTCTGCTGTTTTTGCTAATTAACGACCCAATCAATGCAGTGCAAGGGTGGGGGGTGGGGGGGTATTCTCCCACTCTCCAGCAGTATTATGATGGCCGATCGTTAATTAACTGGGGGAGAGGGGGGGGGGGGGTGCTCTCTCCTGCAGCAACTCTACTCTACTCACTGAACTGATCAAACTGGATTTACTTAAAGGGGTACTTCACCCAAAAAAAAACTTTTGGTCATTTTATGGTCTACTCAGCCTCATGTGAACACACCAGACAGTTTATAAGTTACTCCTTTCAGTATTTAGATATTTGATGTTCATTAGTCTGCCATTAGTCTGCCAGACCCAAACCCATTATAACTTAAAACTCCATTTTAACCATGACAGATTATTCGAAAACAACCCATCTTTTTTCTGGTGACTTATATTGTCCTCCTAATACGTGAGAGGGCAGTGGAATTGTATCTACAGTTTTCATTTATTTTTAAAATATTGTTTTGTAAAATGTAGCCCCCTCCATATTTGGGAATGCCCACCCAAATGAATAAAACAATATTTTAAAAATAAATAAAAACTGTAAATGAAATTCCACAGCCCTCTCACGTATTAGGAGGACAATATCAGTCACCAGAAAAAAGATGGGTTGTTTTCGAATAATCTGTCATGGTTAAAATGGAGTTTTAAGTTATAATGGGTTTGGGTCTGGCAGACTAATGGCAGACTAATGAACATCAAATATCTAAATACTGAAAGGAGTAACTTATAAACTGTCTGGTGTGTTCACATGAGGCTGAGTAGACCATAAAATGACCAAAAGTTTTTTTTTGGGTGAAGTACCCCTTTAAATAAGAAGTTCCCTTTCTTTGAATACGGAATGCACCAGCTATTATGTTATTTGGATACCCATTAGAATCATACAAATTGAGTTTGAGACCCCTGTCCTACTGTGTGTTCCATGCTGAATTGTTTCTGTTAAAATGCTTCATTATGGTAAGGTAAGGTGTGCACTTCACCCCACTGTAGAGTATGTGCATGTGCACATCTTGTAACCAGTAGGACTGGAGGATTTCCCAAATCACACAAATCACTTAATATACCTTTTAAATGATTGTAGTGGGTCAATGGGCCTAATGTTTTAAGAATGTTTGGCTCTGAGATGTAGTGGAGTATAATTTCCTGTAATCAATGCACCTGCGCACCCCCCCACCCCCCACTCCAGTCCACACTGAATGAAAGATGCTACAGAGTGCTACAGTTGAGTGGAGTGGGGGATGGGCGCAGTCTAGCTGACAGTTCAACTCAGAGCATAAGCTGTTGAAGAGGTCAGACCAACTTTACACACAGCTTCAGTGTATACTGTATACTATATTATATGTTTCTGTTCTATAAATGGAACAGAAAAATATATGGTCTACAAATGGAACCAAATGGACATATCATCTAACCTGACACAATGATATTCATAATGAATGTATACATTGACTGTATACATGCAATCCAATTGAGAACCACTGTGTAAAACAGCATTAATAATAGGAATATTTCTACATAACAGCTTGGAAGCTAGTAATCAACAACTGACAGCCCTTTTGTTGACACACATGTGAAGTCATTTTTACAATAATTTCTCCCATTAAGCATATAGCAATCTGCACTAATAAGGAATTGGATTAGCAGCTCCCCATATGAGTTGGATGTAAAATCTACTACATTACGTTCTGCCACTATATCCACACCCTCTATCTATATAATCCAGATAATCCCCGCGACGACTATTTAGATCCCCCATAATGGTAAAGGGACCTAGTTTCTGATATCTGTAGACATTTGCAAGAAGATTCTCATAGAAGTCTGCAGCATCCACCTGCCTGGTGGAATTAGCAGGTGGCAAATAACACACTGCCACAGAAAAAGTTTGACTTGATCTCACATGGGATTTAGTAGACAATTTTACCCACAAAATACCTTCCACAGAGTTATCTAAAATATCGCAGTGGAAATCCACAGTCAATCTGTCACTGATAAATAACCCCATGCCGCCTGAACCAGAGCAAGCTCGGTGGTGGAGTCTAGTTCTGTTCTGCCCGACCCAAGTATATCCATCCATATGTGCAACATGAGTTCCAGTCAAATGCGTTTCTGCCACACCTATTAAATCCAGACCCAAGTGTTGAATACACTGCGAACGTGCTTTATAGTTATCTGATGACATGCCAGTGTTCCAGTAAACAGGAGATAGACCCCTGCCCTATGGGCTTACTAAATAACCAACCGTGATAGTAGGCTATGTTTTATTCAGGCCGAAAGAGACACTTTATTTGGTGATTTCCCACCAGGAATGCTCCAACGTGTCTATCAGTTCCATCACTGTCATATCTGAATGCTAGTGAGGTCACTGATGATCTACAACTAAGTTGTGCACACAATGTATTCCTATGAATTCTGTAGTGTACTGGGAAAAGTGAAGACAGTGAGAGAGCCAAGAGTGACTGAGAGGAGAGGGAGGGGGAGGGGCATTGTCTCTAGGGAGCACTGGCCTTTTGTTCTCTTAATTGACGATCGTTGAGAGGGGGATGGGCGGCTGTACTCTACAGAGTTTCTGAGCTTTCTGTTGCATGTTAGCTACATAATACAGATCCACACTAAACTAAAGAAGCTCAATAACTGCAAAATGTAGATCTACAGAACAGCTAGTAATTGTGTATAACTATATAAAAAAAGACCTTGTGTATTGTGAAACTATCCATCCTCATCTCAGGTACTTTTTTGGCAGAATTTATGTTTTAATTAATTCAGGGAATTATGACTGTACTAGCAACACATAAAACAAAGCTGACATACATTTCACCTAAATGCCTCACTCAGTTAATTTGCAACAGATTTGAGTTTATTTACAGTCATAAAAAGTAGGGAGAGGAGCAGCTGGACAACCAGGCTGTGAGGGGTGAGGCCCTGGCTTGTGATTCAGTTGGTGGGTGTCCTTAATGATGGTGGGGGCTACCATACCCAGAGGAAAGCAGAATCCATGATTGAGTGCTCGTCTATTTCTCGTTGGTTTCTCAATGCATAAATGAGATAAATGTGATCCCAAAAGGAGGCCTCAGATATGGCTCCTGTTTCTCATCATTTTATGATGAGCAACATGGCTCAGGTGAAACTTCTGATAATCTATAGAGGAGACCTCAAATGTTGTGTGATTCAGACTTAAACTTAAAACTTAAACTTTGGCAGTGTACAAATGGAACCAAATAGAGCCTGACAGGTCCAGTCAGAATGTGAATGATGATGTTGAGTGATTTATGGGTAACCTATATTACTAGTAAGACACCTGATGGCGGGAAGCGACTTCACCCTCAAGGACGAGGTCGCACAAATTACTCAATAGTGGGGATTCTATTAGTGTAGAGGTTATGATCCAGTCATGTCCATTTATGGAGTCTGACAGACAAAATCTGTTTTGACGGACGTAATTAACTCAGGCCTGCTGGTTTTCATGCTCCAGCCTGGCTGTATATAGTGTATCCAAAGCAAGGCAACATATTATAATGGATGTCTCATAGCCCCCCACCCCAAATCACCAAGAGCCGCCACTGGTTAACAATAATGGGTGCAATTCTCGTAGCAGTATCGTAGCCCTGTGTCGCAGCGAGTATGTCGTCGCACATGCGCAGTGGGTCCCTTTCACTGTGAACATAGATATTGCCTGCATAGGTGGACCACGGTTTCCGCCCGCAGGGCCTGCAGCCCCACGGCCTGCAAGCGCAAATTGCTTGTATTTTTTGTTTAAAAAAAGGCTTAAACTATACAGTAAAATCTATGGTATTAAAAGTATGCTTATAATGATAATTAGGACTTGAGGGTATAATGTGGGTGTACTGACTGATATTTGTCAGTTATTTGCAAGTGAATTCGTTAATTTGTTTATTAATTCATTTACAATCTGTAGCCTGATCTGAATGCTGTCCACCATAATATAAAAATGACTATGCAATGCGAAATACATTTGGGTATAGGCTAGAATTGCTTTGGGCGAGGACATTTATTTAATAACGCAAAAAGTAGACTCAAGCCAAATAATTATTATAATGGCACCTTGCGTGCCTCTCTCTCTCTCTCTCTCTCTCTCTCTCTCTCTCTCTCTCTCTCTCTCTCTCTCTCTCTCTCTCTCTCTCTCTCTCTCTCTCTCTCTCGACCATACAATCATCATTCCAATGCACATTTTACCTTGATAACCAGATAATTTGGGCTCCAGGGACGACTGCAGGTTCGGTCAATTCTTGTGTTTAAACTGAGATTCCTGCACGTCGTTATACTTTTTGCTTTTGCGGGCTGGGGCGGGCCACTGAATAACATTTTGCGGGACTTATTGCTGCGGTCCGCGGCTGCCACCGTGGCGGGAGAAAGGCGGGGTGGGTTATGAAAAATGCCGTTGCGCACATTATATTAATATATGCAAACGATCGCATTTCAAGGCACAACCTTTCCAAACACACCCGTCGCCTATATGCATCGTGCTTGCCCAGTTAAACTTTGCAGATGTAGACCTATTGAACAAAATGAAGAAAGTATTGAGGAGACTGTTAGTGTCTGCATGGTCCCTCGTTGAAACGTGAGTAGAGAGAGAGAGAGAGAGGGGGGGTGGGGCAGAGCAATCTATTGCGAGGAAATAAACTCTGGATGTTGGTGACTTGACTGCTTTGTCCAGTGCAATAGAAATCTTTCCTCAGACGTTCATATTTTGTGAGTAGACTAGATTATAGTAGTTTAGGAATAAGGACTAGATTATATAAACTGCACAAGCCCGCCCGCGTGTATTTGGGGTTCGTTCGGATATACGACCTCAACGCAATGGTGTGCCCTATTGTCGTTCGTTTATACCTGGTGTGTGTGGTGCATTTAGTGCTCCTCGTTCGTTTACTCACTGCCCACAACCAACTCAACGTACTTGCAGTTTGCTTTTCCGAACAAAGCCGCATTGGGTCTCGCACGGTCGAGTGAAATGCGCCTATTATAATGATACCTCTCCAAAATGTTGAGGTATATTCTGCTCAACTTATTTGTTGATTTATCGATTGAATACTTTATTATCAGAAATGTAAACAGTATAAGCCGGTAATTCTACTGTGGGCTTTAGTGGTTGCGAGATGCAGTCTTGCTTTCAATGAACTCAAGTCCTATATATATTCAATTCATATAGGCTATCATGACATGATAAATAACAACAAAATTAAAATTATCGTGGGCTGGGGAGTGACAGAAACTACCGGTATATTGTGCGTCAGACTGCGTCTGGTCCATAATATTAAATTATAAGCCCTCTTCTCTTCATGTTAATCATCTCCTTTAAATGAGAATTTTGAAATTAAACAAAGATTTAACGTCGAGTGGATAATGAATAGACAAACGCCTACATGCAATAATAGGCCTACCTGTAGCATGTGTGTCAGCTTGCAGATAGCACATCATGTTCTTTTTGCAATTGAACAGCAGCATGAAGATAGCGCAGACAGGGATTATAATTATTAATCGAATTTTCCTAAATGGGCTCTCACGGTTAATCAAATTACCCTAAAAGGATATAGAAAATATGTCTGGAATTATCTAAGGATGATGCTGAATAAAAGTATTAATTCAATTACTATGCTTTTATATTTAAATGAGGTGAATAAAGTCACCACTTACATTTAATACAGCCACAGGTAGACAGGTGTGCGCATAGTTTGAAAAGCCTATGAAAAATGGGTTGCGTCTACATTTATTCAGTACCTGTATGTTCACAATGTTGGACGTGCTCTAACATGTATATTTCTATGTTGGCGTCAAACACAGCGTTTCCCATAAAAGGACATGGTTTCTGATTTGCTGTACAAGGAGCCAATGGACATTTCGACAGGCTTCATTTGGGGCCTATGGGCATATGTACGCATGCGCTGCACTACGGGACTTAAGATATAGCTCTCTGAGAATACCGGCCATTGTCATTTGTGTGACAAAATATGTAATACTATAATCACATACCTGATCCGCAAGTTCAGACCCTTGTGGTGTGAAGCAGTGTAGATCAGTTAGACTCTAACTGATCACCAAGGTCTAACTGTTAGGGTTACATTTGTGGCACTGATATGCATGGTTTTAATCGAATATTTTAAATGTATATAGTAGCGGTAATGCATTGATTTGAACAAATTATTATGAAACTTGATTAAATTGGGAAAGAGTGATTGGTCTTGTATTCCACAAGATAATGGTCTTTTGATTGAAAATCATGGATAAGTTGTGGCAGTTAAGGTTTCCTGGTCAATTGTTTTTTGGTTAATTACTAAGTTGAAATCCGGTTATGAACACATACACAAACACTTTTGACAGAATTATGAGGACAAAATGGTGGTTAGGTGGTAATGTGGTTTATGGGGACATACGGCCGTCAGCCAATCAGCAGCCTCGAAAAATACACATGTGTGAATATTCATGAGCAGGTGCAATACACCCAAACGGCCACTGGGGACACTAGTGAGCCAGTCCTCATGAAGCAAATGTGGTTTATTAGGACATTTGCTCAAACTTTGTATTTAAGCTTTTTAAAGGTAGGTTAAAGGTATAGAAACAGTTTTATAGTGTTGGAATTATGAGGACTTTTGAAATGTCCTCATAATCCAAAATGTACCTCATAGCGCTGCGTGTATCCTCATTCAAGGACCTCATTAACCACCAAAACAAGTGCACACACACACACACACACACACACACACACACACACACACACACACACACACACACACACACACACACACACACACACACACACACACACACACACACACACACACACACACACACACACAGGTTTAAGGATTGTTGTTTTTTCCGAAATCATTCTCATCTCACTGGGTCTAGTGTTTACCGTGGCAAAATGTAACAGGTCATCACCAAGTTCGTTCTTTATTTTCCGGAGAAGACTAACGACCGCTCTGCATGGACCACACCACTGCTGGTACACATCAACAACTAAAATAGAGAGAAGTGTACAGTATGTGTCATTATGATGATTATTAATGCTGCCCATATGTGTCACTTCTCATCTCATCTTCTCACAGAAAACTCACATCTTCAGTTACTCCACTCCAGCACTCCTCATTCTTAATGTTGCCTATGGTTATAGGCTACAGTATTTCCAAAGACCTTAATATTAAGATATTAGTTTTATTCATGTTGTTTGCGTGTTCATAACTATGTACTGTGAGCCGTATTTTAAGATGGCATGTTGTTTTTCCATGTTTAAAGCTTACCTGGCTGTTATACTGGCTCATATGCCATAATAGCATCATGCCCAGGAAGTCCAGAGTGCAGTATTTCACTTTACATCAAGCTGCCTTGTGCTACACATTCTTGCCTCGCAAGACTTGTCTACTAGTTACTTTGTTGCGCTTTATTGTTTTTTTTTTTTTTTTTTTTTTGGTCACATGTTCACTCACATGTTATATGTTGGCTATAATTCATCATGCCACAATTATGATCTTGAAGTCCAACTTCTGCTAAATACCTTAACAATCTTATTGCAGTTACGCTAGTGGACACACTGGGGCAGCAGAATACAATAAATGACACTTTACAGAACATAATTTAGACCAGAGCTTGAGGACCTCAAAGTTAGGTTAGTGCAAAGTGGTGTTGTGAACCAACATTTTTACATTCAAAACATATATACTTTTTCTTTAATACCTGTTAAACCCTTTGTTGCAAGCATTTCATCCCAGTGTTCTTGGTTTGTTATTGATGCCTGGGGATGAAAACAAAAGCAAAACACTGAGCCACAATAAAAAAAAATCAGTAGGGAACAAAAACGTGCGCTGATGTAACTGTAATTTTGCCCTACCTGTAGGCTCACTTCTTTCTTCTTTCCTGCCATATTTCACTCACACAAAAAGTTGTTTAAAATATATGGTGCCTTCTCCAAAAATCTCGTCCTATCCTGTGAATGATGCCCAATCACCAAACGCAATCTTTTTACGACAGGCTAAAGAACTGATATAATTTTGTTGCTCTCCTACATGAGCATGTTTGGCCTCTCGGTTGCCTAGCAACGCACCCACCACCACCACCATAGATAGGCGATGCCACCGGAATTCAGATGCCATATGGCTCTAGATCTCTAGATGGCGCTGGCCTACCCCGTGCCTGTCCCTGTAATTTCAATACACTGTATTGAGTTTAATGAAAACTTTCACATGCATTCTGCTTGTATTAAACAGCATTAAACTCACCCACAGCACCGCAGCTGTAGGGGAAGCTTGAATTACTGTCTTTCGATCTGCAAAGCGTTTGTTTGGGAGGGAAAATCCACATGTAACCAGGTGGACTTTAATGTTAGTTTCTCACTGACAGTAGAGCTCTATAAGAGAGTACTGCCACTCCCGTTGACTCCCAATGCTACGGCTAAACAGAGACGCCTATTGGCTCAAAGGTACACGTGACGGCGGCTATTGGCTGAAAACCACACGTGACTCGTGCTAGTTCCAAACAAACCACCTAGGATAGTTCCAAACAAACCACTCTCGCCCACCCACTTTCATTGACCGCAGAGCTCCAGTGCAGGGACGAGACGCGAGATCAAAGCGTGTCAGTTCTCTCGTTTATAGTGCTCTAACTGACACTAACGATTGTGCGATTGAGCGCAGATGCGAGTGGAGCAGACCCGCCAATCATGATGTTAATCTTTTCAAAAGCAGGAAGTCCTCTAGCAGATTGGACAGTGTCTCCACCATAGGTCTCCACCTTAGAGTATAATGGTCCCCACAGGCGAGCAGAGTGGGTTTCAGCGCTAGCATGGTATGGTTTTTAATGTTTTTTTTTTAATTAGATTTATCCAGTTGGTGTCAGTAGATTGCAATGCAGCAAGTTGCAACAAGTTGGGCCAGCAACCTCCAGGCAGCTGTCTGCCAGCGGTGCCTTTCCACTCTGCTTGCCCTGTGTTAAGGTATATTATGTGCACACAATGTTTTTCCCTTGATGTTGATGATGACAGACTATGGTGTTTTATTTTGTAGCTTTTATGACATTATTAGCCCTTTAAGCTCTTATACTGTTTGGCATATTTAGACTTGTAGTTGAATTAATTGTGTGTTTTTATTGCAGTGATGCTAACCTACTTTGGTGTGATGTGCCTTATATGCTCTTGACTTGGTAACCAAGTTAATGTTTAAAAAAAAAAAAAAAAAAAAAAAATCAACTTTTTGTAAACCTGTTTAAGCCTTATAAGATTGTTGGTGCAATTCCAAATGGTGTAGTGTTAAATGTATTTTGGTAACTTATATTAGCCAATTGGTTACACACAGGGGACAATGTTATGAGATACTTTCTGTCAATGAATAAAAGTGCTGGAGTTTGAAGGCACTTGTTAATTCAAGGTTTCCCTACAGCTGCAATGTTGAGTTTAATGTTGTTTAATAAAAGCTTATTGGATTGATTATTGGAAGGTCAATGGAGGGCATTGCAACTTTAGATTCATTCCATTATTCACAGAAAAAATCTAGAGTTGTAAATTGCGGTTATGCCTGATCCTGTTCATAATAACCCATGATACATTACACATTCTCATTCTGCAGCATCAGGATGTCATTGTTTTATTCATGGGCCATTTGACTGACAGTCTTGAATCTCTGCTTGAACTTAGTTACCACACTAATGGTGGAGGTTGCCATGGTAGCATGACGGCCATCCACCAGTCTCCCTGCAGGATTTCTGTCCCCATGGGAAACTTGAGGAAGCCCTCATCTTCCCCCAGTGGATTGTTGGCTAATCCCTGTCAAGAGCTGAGGACAGTCTGCAAACCGTTGATTTGCTGCTATGACAGAAATTTAGATTGAACACCATTGGTGTTTTTTTTATGCTTCATTAAAGAACAATTCCAATTATTTTAAAGTATATGCTTCAAAACCATCATCAAAGCAGAGCTCCAAACGTGTACAGCATAGAGGATTGACTGCATTGCGATAGATTTGACAGTGACAAGGCCTGAAAATATTGCACATCAATGAACATGAAGATTTGATTTCTATTAAAAGCAGCAATATTGTACAGCCATTGGGGATGGGAAATGGCATTCCTCAAGGTTATATAGACCAAAGGGAAGAAAAACCATAGACATGGAGAAATAGGTCACATGCATACTGTAGCAGTGGCCTCTAGGTGCTGCAACTGCAAGATGTTGTAAATGCACAGGGATACGGCACCCTCTACAGATTTTATCTACAGTATACGAACAAAAAGCCAAGTGGAGCAGGTGATCTAATTTGTCATTGCATGTATTCCTACAGGCTGGGGCCGCACCTGTGTTGGGCAGGAGTAGTAGGATGGAAGCTCTACGAGTCTACGTCATCCTGCTGGCTCCCCACTGGCAGGTGAGGCGGTAGGATACTGTGTGTGTGTGTGTGTGTGTGTGTGTGTGTGTGTGGGGGGGGGGGGGGGGGGGGGGGGGGGGGGGGGGATTAAATGGAAAGAAAAATGGAGAAAAAAATCATCTCACTGGCCAAATGGATAATATTGTTGCTTAAATATGATCACAGTAACAAAGCCAAGGCCACAGATCTATAAACCTGGAAGTACTGGAACAATTATCAGTTTTAAAACAATATCTGTAAAAATGTAATTAAAACCATAGGCGGTTTGTCAGTGCACCACTTGTTGGTCGCTGCAGAAACGAGGTCAGGAATTAAATAGTCTTTCTCTTCTGTTTTAATATTTGGAGAAAATGGCTAATCTACAAGCTCACAGCTTGTGTACTGTAAGTTGGCTATTTATCTTCTTTAGACGTATAGAATTTTCCATGCTACTGTAGACTGTCAGTCTTGCAGGGAATTCATGTACTTTAAAAGTACATCTACGAATAGATGAACGAGTATTTTTTCCACAGACGTCGTCCCAACCAAAATCAATGATCACACATGGAGCCTAATCGGCCAATCACTTTAGGTGTCTTCACTCTTCTGTCCTCACTTCTGCAAAGGTGGGCATTAGGAGGCATAAGGCAAATACACAAATAAAGAAACAAGAACTGCACTCAGTACAGTGCCAACTTGCTTATTGCTTACACAAGTAGACCATGGCCAAGGCCTACTTGTGTGCGATCATAGAGCAAATAAGCCAACACCTCCAGGAGATGACAATACTTCTAAAGATCTTTTAATTACATAACCATTACGTTGTCACCTAAACCAACAAATCAGAGTATACCAAGGGACGACTGACGGTCGATAATAATATCTGTACATAACTTTAAATGTTGAATAGCTGATATTTATACATAGAAACGGAATCTATACCACCCAGGCCAGGAATAGTGTGTGGAAATGAAAACTATTCAGCATATATGCCGGCTGCCCCTAAATGACAAATTAATATAATTTTTCACTCCAAGAGGGCACTGTTGCCTCAGTATTCCTCCAATGATGTTGTGTGATAGAGGGAAACCCCCGAGCCTTATATACTGTATACTGGTGGTCTGTATGCTGTATCAGACGTTAAACTTACCAAATAATAAAACTATGACATAATTTGGCCTAAGATTTAAATAAGGTCATAGTTATTATGACAGTTATATTATGACAGTTGCTTCTTAATGGATGATGAACTCATTTGTAATTTATGATTGGTCCTCACTACTGCTTTTTATAGATTGATAGAAGATGGTAAAATAATACAATACAAAAAAATGACAGCCAACACCAACCAATACCTTTTCATAGATGTATTTATCTCACCAGGGACAAAACAACAGGCTCTTATCATACCATACCAGTGTATCTAAAATATACAGAAAGTACTGTACTAGCCAGTTCTTACAAGGCTTTAAAACCCAGTAAAAAGCCAGAAGCCAGAACAGGTTGTAATATTGCGTATTATGGATGTTGTTGTTGTTGTTGTTGTTAGATTTAGTGAATAATCTTAACAGAGTTTTGTTAATGGATTAGGGTTAGGGCTTTTGTTGATGATGGGAGATAGTTTTTGTTATTGAGCCCAGAGTGCAGGTTGCTGCAGTAGTTCAAATGTGATGAAATATTAATGGGTGACAGTTTCAAGATCTGCAAAGCATAAAAAGGAGCTATGTTTGGCAGCTATCCGGAAGCTGAGAAACCTTGAAACAGCATAGTACAACACAACTTGACCAGCAAAGGTCAAAACTCACACCCAGATATTTGACTCTGGAATTCTGCTTAGTGAAGTACAGTCTGTTCTGTCACACACTCATTCCATATTCCTTTGTCATTTGGGAGATCCCAAAACCTTCCTTCTTTTAATACTACAAGTACATTGACATTGTCATGCATGCACTCACTGAACCTAATCTTCTTCTGTCTAATAGGCAGTGCAATGAGTTCACGTTTCATCATTATTTGAAAGAGAATATTATCGCTGCCTGATGGAAACCTTGTACTCTGAATTTATTATTAGGTTGTCAAGCCTTATTGTAATTGCCTGGATTTTTAAGGGACCAAGTCTGACGATACTTCTTGGTCCCTTATTGAATTTATCTGTTATTGTTTTTTCTTCTACTGCCAAAAATAGGAGTTCTGGCCATGCATGGTCTACAACGTACTTATGTGCAAGGTGCAAGTTGGCACCTCGACAGATTGCATGTCTATTTATACTTCATTGGTTTAATAGTTATAAAACATATAGATAGACCCAACATCTTTAAATCCGTTTAGTATTTTGGGAATGTCATATAGGCGAAACCTTTTAAAACTTTTGCACGCTGGCGCAGACACTATTGTGTATCCTTGCAGCTAAAAGGTCCCGGGTTCAATTCCCACCCGGGACGCTGTCACCCGTGTGATGTGTGAGGCATACATCTCATTCCAGCCAATCACAACTTGGGTCCTCACTTTTGACTTCACTGTTTGTGCAATGTTTGTGTTCAGACAAACACTAATGTCAAAGGCCAGTGGGCAGGATTTATGCTTGTTGCAGACGCAGTGAGCAAGACTCCATATTTAAGCATGCCTAAATAGGAGTATAGGGTGCGTACTTTATGTTGGAAGCGAACAGCATTCACGCAATGTCTTACTGGTGGTAATGTATGTAGTATTTAATTTCATGTATATACCAGTATTTGTATTGTACATTGGTTTTGTACCAGGGAGATGGTGGTCATTGATTGGGTACAGTAGATGTAATGGTGATTGTACTTGGTGGTTCGATTGGCTACAGTAGATGTAATGGTGATTGTACTTGGTGGTTCTACTTGCGTACTTGCACTCTGCTTACACACAAGTAGGCCATGTATGGCTTATTTGTGTGGAATGGTCAAGTTAAGAGTGCAGTTGAATGAACAAATCATTACTGGTATTTTCTTATTTATTAACTTAGGGGAAGTTCTCCCACACAATATTAATGTATGTATCTTGTTTTTGTTTTTTTACTTTTATATGTACTAATAAATGAAACCTTTCACTCAATGTTTGTGTTGGGACAAAACATAATAGAAAGGACATCTATAAGCTCACAGTGCTTTACATTGTCATGTGATGTGACATAGATTGGCTTTTTTGTATAGCTTAAAAGTATAAAATAGGGCATTCATTCATTCTTAAAAAATATGGAGATTTATTTTCTGCCTGACAGTATAGGGAGGAGAAATGGTGTGAGAATAAAGCATAGAGGGGGAGATGCTAGATTTGACTCGGAGTCTCGGACACATATAGATGTGCTAGTGATTGACTGTCAGTCTCAAGACACAGGGAGGGAGCTCAGCTTTCTTCCCTTTAACCTAATGAGAAGAAACACTTGTGACAGAGGATGCCAGCATGGAGGAATTCATCCACACCCAAATAGAGACTGGTACTGGCTTTGTCAGGGTCCATTAAGCAAATTGCAATATTTGATGAATGCATTTACTGTCTCCATTTCCATTCATTCGTACAAACTGGCCTCAAGCTAAAATTGCTTTTATTTGCTTTCCTAAACAAGATGTACATGCAGCGAGAAATATATGTTAGTCATATACCAATTTAGTTACAATTGGTGTTTCATATGTGCATTATGTAATTCAACTAGATAGTTTCTTTCATGTCATGACGAACATGAAGATAAATCGCTTCTGGGTGTTTTGCGATTGCAAATGTAATTTGAAAAGAAAGAATCATTATCACCCAGAGCATTTGTGGTATAGTTGTATTGGTGGAGGAGTCAAGGACATTGACCCACAAGAAAAGTAAAAAAAATAAATAATATAATTTCATTCTTTTTTCCCCCCTCCACAGCCCACTCTATTGTTGATTGTTGTTGCAACATTATGTTGTTAGAGGCAATTATCTGCTGTCTTTGTGTTGTTAGATGTAATTATCTGCTGAGACCGTTTCAGGTTAATGAAAGGCAGTGGTCACTGGTCAGTCTGTTTCCTTAGCTCACTTATATCTTACCTTCCCACCGTCCCAGGTCTGCAGCTCTGGGCATTCAGAACAGATCAGCCTTTGAATGGTTATCTAGTGCAGGGCTTCTCAAAGTCCAGCCTGCCTCAAAATAGTCTGGCATAGCCAGAATACCAGTAATATCATTGCAGTGAAAGCAGAATAGGGCTTCACTTTGATTTCACTTGTCATCAAATCAAATCGAAATCGAGATTTCAGAATTTGGACAATGTAAAAAAAAAAGAAAGAAAAAGAAAATAGAAAATCGTGTTTTCATTTTCCTACCACATTTACCTTTAGAACTGTGTCACACTCACTCACAGCCTACCTTACCGTAAAAAGTCTTCTGTTAAATAAGAAGAAAAATGCAATGTGTTCTGGTAGTCCAACTGTAACTTTGGTGTGAACAATTTTGTTTTTCCAAGAGGAGCTTAGAGACAGATTCCAACATCATGCTGTAGCATGATGATGTTGGATTGGTCACCCACAACTCTTATAATTACATTTCACTGGGAAAGTGAAATGTAATTATGACTGAGAAGTTCCAGGCCAGTCCCCCCAGGTCTGGAGATTTGTCTGGTTTCCAGTCTAGCCTGGACTGTGAATTTAGCCATGTCAGTTCAGTTAAACCACCGAACCAGCTTCCAGTCTACTGTAGTCTAGACTTAGTAAAGCGTACCTTGTTTAAACTGTACTTGGTGCGTTCAGTCTACAATATGGGCCCGATTTTGGTTACATTAGCCCTTATGCGCAATTAACGCACATAGCATTGGGGAAGAGGCGTTCCCACACTAAAGTCGCTAATTTCGTAACCATGCCATCTCCCTTAAACACCTCCTATACCCGTTAAATTATGCATAGGTGTGGTTTGGGCGTTTTTAGCTTTCATCCAATCCGTGTTGGTCTTGCCATTCCCTTTAATTCATCCCTTATCTATTTCCCTTATCCCTACTGCTATGTCTGACCCTCCGAAGCACGCAGCCTGGCTGCGGGCTTAGGACAGACGCCTATTCTCAAAGATCATGCTCTCATTTTCAAACAATTATAGGCTTATACAGGGGTAGACATTAAGGGAAATTTGCCACTGGCCCTTCGGGCCAGTGGCTTTTAAAAATCACTGGCCCAGGTAATCGATATCCATAGTCTGCAAAAAAGACCACCACTTATTAATGCATTAAATGCATTCAAGTTAACAGCACTCTTTTCATGGGGGTCAAAACCAGTAGACCGTTCAGCAAGCTGACCCATATACAATGCAGAATGCCTAAAATATTTTTTGTGCTAATAAACAAAATATAAATAAAACTTAAACAATTACAAAACAACACCAACATATTGTGAAATAAAAATAATAATACAATATGTATATCAGGGGTGCCCAACCTTTTTTGACCCAAGATCAAAGACTAATACAGGTTGTCATGGCGACCATACAACAAAAGTTTGTACAACAAATGTGCAGGCACCAACGAGGGCATTTTACCACTGGCCCCATCGGGCCAGTATAGGGCGCCATCTGGTGGTCCGCACGTGTTTTCAAACCTGTTTCGGGCCATCGGGCCAATTATAATGTCGACCCCTGGCTTATAGCTCGGTCAATTCTCAATCATTTCTTACCATTCAACATGTTATGTTGAAAAAACATGTTCCATGTTTTTTTTGCTGTATGTGGCGTGCATTTATCCCAAGTCTGCGAAATGTTATAAAGTAAATTGCAAAATAGTCGGCAATTTGTGGCAAAAAAAAACGTTTTTTTTATCATTGATTTCTCGGCCAATTCTGGACCATTTTTTACATTTCAAAGTGCAGCGTGACGGGAAAAGCCTCCTCTCTCAGATGCTGTATAGTACAACCCCAATTCCGTTGAAGTTGGGACGTTGTGTAAAATGTAAATAAAAACAGAATGCATTGATTTGCAAATCGTTTTCAACCTCTATTCAGTTGAATACACCACAAAGACAATATATTTAATGTTCAAACTGATAAACTTTATTGTTTTTTTTTAAATTATACAATCTTTTGTAAATTGATCCCTGCAACACGTACCAAAAAAGTTGGGACGGGGGCAACAAAAGACTGGGAAAGGTCATGAATGCACAAATAACGCCTGTTTGGAACATTCCACAGGTAAACAGGTTAATCTTAAACAGTTTAATATCGTGATTGGGTATAACAGGACCATCCCAGTCGTTCACAATCAAAGATGGGGCGAGGTTCACCACTTTGTGAACAATTCTGTAAGAAAATCATCCAACGGTTTAAAAACAATGTTTCTCAACATTCAATTGCAAGGAATTTGGTGATTTCATCATCTACAGTCCATAATATAATCAAAACGTTCAAAGAATCTGAAGAACTTGCTATACTAAAGCGACAAGGCTGAAAACCAACACAGAATACTTGTGACCTTTGATCCCTCAGGTGGCTCTGCATTAAAAACTGACGTCATTGTTTAAAGGATATTACTGTGAGGACTCAGGAACACTCAGAAAACCATTGTCAGTTTACATAATTTGTCGCTACACCTGCGAGTGCAAGTTAAAACACTACCATGCAAAGCAAAGCCATACATCAGAAAGGTTGGTTTGAAAAACAACCAGAAATGCCTTCTCTGGCTCCACTATCATTAGAAATGTGGACTCATCAGACCACAGCACACTTTTCCACTTTGTGTCTAACCATTTCAAATGATATTGTACCCAGAGAAGGCATTTCTGGTTGTTTTTCTGGTTGTTTTTTCAAACCAACCTTTCTGATGTATGGCTTTGCTTTGCATGGTAGAGTTTTAACTTGCAATCGCAGGTTGTAGCGACAAATTATGTAAACTGACAATGGTTTTCTGAGTGTTCCTGAGTCCTCACAGTAATATCCTTTACACAATGATGTCAGTTTTTAATGCAGAGCCACCTGAGGGATCAAAGGTCACAAGTGTTCGGTGTTGGTTTTCGGCCTTGTCGCTTTAGTATAGCAAGTTCTTCAGATTCTTTCAATGTTTTGATTATATTATGGACTGTAGATGATGAAATCACCAAATTCCTTGCAATTGAATATTGAGAAACATTGTTTTTAACCCGTTGGATGATTTTCTCACATAATTGTTCACAAAGTGGTGAACCCTGCCCCATCTTTGATTGTGAACGACTGGGATGGTCCTGTTATACCCAATCACGATATTAAACTGTTTAAGATTAACCTATTTACCTGTGGAATGTTCCAAACAGGCGTTATTTGTGCATTCATGACCTTTTCCAGTCTTTTGTTGCCCCCGTCCCAACTTTTTTGGTACGTGTTGCAGGGATCAATTTACAAAAGATTGTATAATTTCAAAAAAACAATAAAGTTTATCAGTTTGAACATTAAATATATTGTCTTTGTGGTGTATTCAACTGAATATAGGTTGAAAACGATTTGCAAATCAATGCATTCTGTTTTTATTTACATTTTACACAACGTCCCAACTTCAACGGAATTGGGGTTGTATATGTGGGTAGGTCTTCTCTACGATGCGGGATCTAGCAAAATGTAAGTGTCGGGATTTTGGTGGAAACGGTCCACCAAATCCCCGACACTTACATTTTGCTCGATGCGGGATCGTAGAGAAGACCTACCCACATATACTATACAGCATCTGAGAGAGGAGGCTTTTCCCGTCACGCTGCACTTTGAAATGTAAAAAATGGTCCAGAATTGGCCGAGAAATCAATGATCAAAAAAGGTCTTTTTTGCCGCGAATTCCAGAGTTTTTTTTTTGCAATTTACAGCATTGCGTCACAAGTTAATTAATGTATTTAATTATATTATATACTGTACATTACCTGAACACAAGGAAGTGACTGACAGCAGGCAATCTGCAGCTGTTTATAGCACAATCCATAAATAAGGAGATGAATTGAACTGGCGCCTTTCCACGTGGAGTCGTGGACATCTCCAAAGGCGCACAGACGCACGCACTGTGCGCATGTGGCTCTGCCTTCGCGGATCGGTTAACGGGTGGTCTGAGCTGGCCTTATCTAGTTCCCAAATCTATTTGACGAAATTAGCAACTTAAGGGACTGCGCAACAAACACGCCCATGACCACACCTCCAGCCACAAATAACGGTGTCGGCATAAAGAATAGTGGCTAAGGGAAGAGAAAAGGTGACCAAAATAGCAATAAGGGAATTCGCTGCGGGTATCGCATAACGTTAGGGACAAGGGGTGGAAGGAAAATCGCGCCCTATGTCTCTTAACAGATCTACAAGTGATCTTGACTTGTAGATTGACTATTGTTGGAGACTATGTTTGGGGGATGTCAATGGGGTTTGCTGAGGTTTAAGTGGCGCAATGCCAAGTATGAAAATTATTCTGTCCTCATGGAAACAAATATTATCTCCAGTTTTGTGACATACTGTGTCTCTGTAAAAGACAATAAAATACAAGACAGATCTGGGAACCCCAGATATTTGATGTATTTGTGATTCTGTACACAACCGGTGTCCCCACATCCCTATATAACATGCATACAGTAATATTGATAAGTCAAATTGATTGTTCTGTGGTGAACAGAATGGCCAGAGGCAGTGCCGGTCGACATGTGGGGAAAAAGGGAGAAGTTAAATCAGACTTATTAACTGGATTAGGAGCTATCTGCCACACAGCGTGTAATTGTTTTTTGTGCTATCATTGTAACATTGTCAGATAGGCACTAATTGAAAAGCCAGTTTATTAGTGTGGTAGGGTCTTCAGTCTTCAGAGTGTTGGCTTGTGGTTTAAAAGTCTTGTTTCAGATGGTCTCCCAAATGATTACAGATAATGGACTGGTTTCCTTGAGTTTGCAGTTGTTCTGTTAGATCTAAATCCCCTGCCAATTTTCCCCAGATCTCATTCTCCTTGTCTGCCAGGCCTCATGCAGTAATGAAATCCCACAGAGTGGCTTTAATGCGTTTCAATTTGAAGTTACCTTTTATATTATGTGCTTTGTATCATACTTTCTTCTTTGCTGAGGTCTGTGTGTGTGTGTGTTCTTTCCAAAAGCAATCAGTCTTTGCCCGAGGGAGGCCCCGAATCGCGCAGCACAGCAGTCTCCAGTCCATCCAGTTTACTCTGTAGTTCTTTTTCTTCTATTAAAAGCTATGGACTGATGAGAAAGCCTTTGTCACAGAAGTTGATTCCCTTCTGTCTATCCTTCCACTGTTTCTCCCAAGGTGACATGCCTTTCTGAGCTGTTGAGACAACTAGTGCATGCAGGTCAGTGGGCATTGCAATTGTGCACACAATTCTGAACACTTAGTAAGTGTATTTATTGTGTAGACAATTGGACAAATCACAATCGTTTCTCTGTAATAATAGTCATTGTACTTATATTGGCAGGCTGCCAAGAGTATGTTTCGGTTTTCACCTTTGATTGATGACATTGATGAAATTGAAATTTCCAGCTTGTACAGTAAATTCAGCACAACTCAAGACACTGATTGAAACTGTTAGTGAAAAGTACAACCTTTAGAGCATAATCCACTACTTAAGAGTATTGTGGCAGGGCTGCAGACAAGTACTGTACATTGTTCTATATTATATGTTGAAAAATATAAGGGGATCTTCAGAGATCTCTCCAGTACAGAGGATCTCTCCACTAACCGCTCTCCTGGAGTGCCCCACTGCCCCAACACAATAATCAATACATCAGGCTCATATTTTGTTTTTTATTACTCATTTGCAGGGGCGTGTTCCCATTGCATTCAATAATAGGCTCCATTGGACCTCTGAGTACAGCTTCTTACTGGGCTTTTATTTGATCAAACAAAGTGTTATTATGATACAACAATAATCCTTCCCCCGTCCATAAAGTGGAGCTTTTACACTTTTGTGCAGATTATATCCATAAATGAGTTGTGTGTTAATTTAATTTGTGAGCTTTTGTGGTCTTTGTACAGTACAGAGTGAGGGTAATTGTTTTCTCCCATTTCCAATCATTATGGTAATTAGGTAAACTGGTTACCGACTGTAGTCGTAGCTACAAGATTCTGTACCTATAACATTTTTATTTTTTATCCCACAATTTTGTAACCCATTTTTTTATCCAGTGCCAATCCCTGGCCAATTCCTAGCAGTGAAACATGACTGTCATTATCATGACAGTCATGCAGCGTATTCAAAGAGTTTTTGGCGGATCGCTACATTTACATTAACAGCGTGTACAATCCGCCACAATGTGAATGTAGTGATCCACCGTGTGTGGAAGGAACACGTTATTCCAACCAGTTCCTGTCCCCATCCATAAGGCAGTTTAGAGCTCAGGATTACTGCATGCTTTTGTGAAGGTATCTACCCTTGGGGACACGGGGAGAACATGCAAACTCCACACAGAAAAGAATTTCAACAACCCTGCCTCGGTATGGGCACGCCGCCAGCACCCACAGCGGTGTCCCTAGCGGGAATCGAACTCCTAACATTTTTGCTTTGACTCAAGTGTTTAAATGACTAAATATGTTTTAGTTATTGAGTATGTGCTCTTTGTGAACTTTGTACAGAGTTGGTTTCTGCTGAATGCGTTTCTCAGCCAAGTCATAGCCTTACACAGTGTGATTGCAATTCTGCCATACAAGTTTGGCAGGACAACAATTGTTGAGTAAGCTTATTTTATGTCACTGAACACATCTGGTGTTGACCAGTCCTCCCGAGTGAGAAATGTGGAAAAGGTGCATGGTCATGAAATCTTCAGCTATGATGCTTACCTTAAGTGCAACAAGGTGGTCTTCAGGGCGGTGTTTAATATTGCAAAACTTTTTTATGCTTGACAGCATGTCTGAGACACGCAAAGTCGCAAAACAAAGTAAGCAATTTCTCAGAAGTCAGATAACCTTGTGTTAAAAAGACCATGGATGTTCAATGTCTTACTTCCCATATATGTCTATTATTTTACTCCAGCATTTTTGTGTTTGTAATTTCATTAATTTCCCTATGTATATTGATAGAACCAGTCATTCAGCAACATGTACCAGCACAGCTCACCCAGCCAATAAAAAAGTGGAGACAGTGGCGCTTGTTTGTCTGGACAGTGAGATGAGATGGGTCAAAGTGATTCCAAATTCTAGCCCATGCCCATCCCTCGCCCCTGTATTAATCAATCTCATCTCTCATATTCAGCTTGGAGAATGAGGTGATTTTGCGTTGACACAGCAAGGAGCCTTCTTTCCCTTTACACCCCAGTGGCTCCAACATCCATGCCGTACTGCATTGTTTCAAGGTAGTGTGTTTCAAGAAAGGGAAGTAGGTTATTCCAGTGTCAGCATCTTCACCTCAGTGCTGCATTTGGATGGATGGATAGGGTTTCTGCATTCTTGCTATTGTAGAGAGGAAATGGTGGCAGAGTCCCCTGTATGTGCTGCATAGCTACTGTAGCACTGTATTATTCAAAGACGATGCAAAAGATGCTCAATTTGAGAAGGTATTGTCCAGGCAAGCTGACAATCAGGTGCACAGTTCCTAGATTGGTTCCCTTTAAAGTAAAGTAAAGTAAGTAAGTAGTAGTAAGTGATTTTCAAAAAAAAAAAAACGCCCACTGTAGAGTGTGTGCATGTGCACATCACTGAAGTTTGCCGCTCCCCCCTCAAATCAGTGTCTTTCCAACATGGTAAAACCAGAACATTTTCCTTCAAGCTAAAGCTATTGAATTATGTAAATCATGCTGCAAATTAATCTCCTAAATACTGCTGTTTATTCTTTTCTTGTTTTACAGTGATTTTTAGAGCTGTCACACAGCTGGGTTTCTGTTTACTTTGGCAGGAGGCAGTAATCTACTCAGTTTCTCAGCAGTAGATGCCAATTACCATTCCAGACAAGGAGAAACCGATGCAGTACATGCTGCGTATGTGTGAAGAATAAAGGTTAATCAAATTAGAGCCATCTGTAAAGTGAATTGGAACTGATCGTTTTTGTGTTCTCCTTGACATGCTGTCAAGCATCAGTAGCAGAACGTTTGTATTTGTATGCTGGACTAATTGTCTTTACTTCAGTGCACAAAGGCTTCATGCCAAACAGTCCGTTCACAACTTATGTAAAGGTGACATTCTACAGTGGTTGAATTGGCTTAACTTGCATAATTCGGTTGAGGTTATTTGTTGAGCTGTCCATTTTCTCCTGTCCTTTCCTTTGATAAGGAGCTAAGGAACTTGCCTCTAACCAGAGATTCCACTGTTGTGATTCATACAGTATTAGTAGCTAGCTTGAATATTCCTGGCCTGGCTGAAGCCAAACCAAATCAGCTGTTGGTAAGAAAAAAAAAAAAAAAAAAAAAAGCCTATCAGCAGATAGGTCTGGAATAGCTCAATTGTACACCCATTTCCTACTCCAGAAAATTGGGTTGGTATTCTGGCCACAGAACTGGCCACCCCAGTTCTCTGGAGTTATAAAAAAGCCTGCTTCACAGACCAAGGTAATTTAGCACATGACCTCAACTAAGGCTGCGGTGTGCTTTATGTAATCATACATGTCAAACTCAAGGCCTTGGGGCCAAATCAGACCTGTGAATTACTTATGCTTGGCCCACAAGATAATATTTAAGTACCAATGGAACTGGCCCGCTGGTATATTGCTCACACCATGATGAGAAATTAATGCAACTAATTGTTTTACATTCCCAAGTGGATTGATTTATTTCTCTCATTTATGAAAGCAGTGTTTGGTGAGGATCATGGAATAGGAAACTGAACTTTAATAATGCAGTTTTAGTTTTTATCGCAGTATCTACTATTAAGGGACATTGATTATTGAAGGAAAAAAAACAAACAGCAAGGTCAAAAGCCCATGACTTTTACCAATCTTTCTATTTTGTCCCATTGTGTATTTGAGTTTGACATCCCAGATGCATTGTAAATCATTACGCACATTAAGACATTATACAACACAGAGTTTTAACAATAAACACATTGTATAATTTGAATATCACAAATGTTTTTTTGAAAACAGAATGTTGAGGAATAATCTACTTTAAAGAGCTTGCCCTGTCACATGTGAATCCTGCACCGCAGTTCCTGGTACTTGCCAAGGTCTCTCTCACTCTCCCCTATATACACTCATTCACCCCTTCAGAGTGTGTACTCCCCATCTGGCGTACCATAGGTGCAGAGATGAGAAGAGAGAGCTCTCTGAAGCAGCTTACACTTAGACCGTTGAACATCACACAGTAAAACTAAAGCCCTGAATGCAAATCATTTTCACTAGACTTCACTTCATGAAGAGGTCCCTTTCCCAAGAGCCAGCAGTGCTCAATAATGCCATGGCCTTCAAAGCCTCTCGATCACGTGCACAGTTTAATGATGATCCAAGTCAGGAAAAAGGGTGTGATCTCCGATGTGTATCGTCTTACACTTGGGATTCCATGTGCGGCCGAAAGCCACTGTCTGCTGTCATCACCTCCAGGTTTTTTAGACAGCTGGTGGATACAAAGTAAAGCTCGAAAGGCAAGTGTTTCCTGGAATCTGGCCGACGTGGCACTCTGGCGTGTGGGTAGGGCTTATTTCCCATCCATCAGATGTCTAAGAACCCGGAAGACACCAAAACCAACAGCTTCGTTTTTCCGCACATGCAGGTATTATGTACCCACTGTGTGACTACTATGTTGGTTGGAAAATTCAGTGTAAACATTCAAAGTGCCTTGTGGAAAGATCAACTTTTTTAAGATCAAACATTAAATGGCTGCTAATCTGTCATATTTAGACATTTCCACAAAATGTTTTATGAAAAAGAAATGTATCTCCATAATTGTTTTTTAGATTAAATGGCAGATATGGCAAGACGTTTTGCATTTATAAAACTTTGAAGCCATCCCTTTCAATGGCCTCTTGGGTGTAGTTGTGATGTTACTCTTTGAGGGTAGGCTAACTTGAGAGCTTTGTCACCGAGTCCACCCTACGTCCTGCCCAGCTCTTTCTCTCTTTTCCCTAAACCCACCCACCCATTTAGCCCTCTGAACTCCCCAGTACTGAAAGTTCAAGGGAAAACCATCCATCATCAAACACTACAGATGAAAAGAGCGATCTCTCTAGAGTAGCTTACCCTGTTGAACATCACACAGCACAATTAAAACCTCCGAATGCAAATCATTTTCATGAGACCACTACACAAAGAGGTCCCTTTCAAGACCCTAGAGCTGGCGGTACTCAATAATACTAGATCCTTCAAAGCCTCTCGATTATGTGCACAGTGTAATAATGAAAGTCTGGGCATAGCCTGCCTGGCAATGTTTTTATCAAGACGTTTATAAACGGTACAAGTCTTGTGCACACACAGCAGCAGCACAAACTTTACAACACCCTGAAGGATGACTATGCCATTCCATTCTTCTTTGCATATTAATTTAGACCCCCGCACTTCATCCTCACCAACCGCTTCAAAGATAATGAGTGGTTCATGATTGATGAGGAAAAACTTTGTTAATTAAGAGAGCCACCTGCAGGGAGTATTTGATAGGAAAAGGGTTGTTTTAAGTCTGTTCATTTCTGAAAGTGTCTGACCTCGCAGCCTCTGTGGGGGTATTTGCATGTGAGTTAAAATGCTTCTCGGGGGTCTCTGGCCATAACTTAGTAATTTAAAAACTGCTCAGACAGGCTCTAACCTTACATTTCTGCTTGGGAGTTTCTAACATTCTTAGACTTCTCAATTAGTTTTGGATGAGAAAACCTTGGGGTTTTTTTTTTCTTTTGAGAGGGAGAATGTGTGAATAAATTACATTGTAGCAAAGGGTAAAAGTCAATCTTATTAGTAGTTGATTTTCTTTAACATTTTCAGTTAGTCACTACACTTTCAGTTCCTCAAGGTTTTTCAGGGCTACATTCCTCCAACTGCACTACACTCATCGTTTTTATGCCAAACATGTTTGGTGTTTTGTTCAGGGACATAGCAGTTCCAAAGCCATATAGCTCTAGGTTCCACCAGGGGGATAACGGTGCAAGAGGGACGTGGCACCGAATTACTGTTCCCACATTTATTAGTGTACTGACTCTGAGATCTACTGTCGGAATACAGCACTAATGTACCATTTATTCTTCATTGCATTGTTTATTTGTTCAGTTATTTTCTTTGGGTGGCATACTGGAATCGTGTGTTGAAATGTAAATTAGGCATTTTACTTATTGCTGGCTGTCTGAATACCAACCAAAAATGTAATTAACATTTTGACATTATTGCTTATAATGCAGCTTATATTATTATAAGATTATATTATTAAAAAAGGCGCCTAGGCAGGCAGCCCAACAGCGTGCAGCATGGTTCGAATCCCACTCCTAATTAAAAGGCAGAAAAAACTACTACATCTTTAAAAAATAACCTTTGATTATCTAATGCTAGTATAGTATACATTGGAGATTTGTCAGCCAGAGCCAAATCTGAAAATCATATGCCTTTAAAATGCCTAGTATATCTGTTTGTTCTCGTTCCGCATGCACAACTCTATCTCAATCCCTCTCTTCCCCTTTTTTCTCTTTATCTCGCCATTAGCAAGCATGTGGTGTTAATAGCACAGGAGTTCTCAAGTTTTGTGTCTGGAGACCCCCGGAAATGCTCACAAGGACTGTGTTGGCACAAAAACACAATTTTGCTCAGATTATGAAGTAAATTCTCCTTTCATTGTCAATGGCAAATGTGAAACGAGTTAGGACAAAAACCTATGGATGGTTCTAGCAATAATGATGAACACACATGTTGTTGTATGGACAGGTCTGTGGGTGTATGTGTATATGTGAGTGTAAAAAAAAAAGACATTGCAGACGAGTGAATGAAACAACCGTGCTCGCGTAAATATGTTTGCGACGTCGCAAACATAAGTTCTGTCCAGAACAGAACTTGGCAAACTTGCAGGTTGCGCACAAGTAGGCCATGGCCTATTTGTGTGTGGGCGGAGTGAGCAAGCAGGGAGCAAGTTCATGCATATGAAACCATTTGATATGTTTCACCCATTTGGCTCTGCACGCTTATAGGACACAGTGTTACTTTACACACATTTATTTATTATTCCAAGTATTAATATTCCATACTTGGCTTTATACATCTGTACACACCTTGTGTTCTTCTGTTCTTCGCAGATCAATTGTACAAAATGCCTCAATTTTCCTGTAATCAATATGTTTACTGTCTAAGGACGAGGCAGCTTCTTAATGAGCAGGGGGAGAGACACAGATGAACAGAACATTCAAATCCTTTGTTAATTGATTTGTAACTCGGTTACAAATGGACGGTCACAGGGTCCGTTTTGTTAAGTTTTTTGTACACTCAGGGTTCAATTAACACTGAGGGATTTACAGTGCAGGAGCTGTTCTGAGAGTACCGTTTTCCGCTCCCCATCGGCTCATACAAAGGAAAGTAAAGGCGATGTGGTAAATCAAGACCGTCTCTCATCACGTTGATGTTTGTCCTGAGCCTCCCCAGCTCTGAAGATGATAGGGATGTACCACCTAACCCGCAGGGTTAACACTGACAGAGAGGCCACTATGTTTGTCTTTGATCAGGCTGAAACCTTTCTCCCCAATTTGCAGGTGTCAGCATGATTGACGTCACGGTCTGGCCACATGCAGTCCAAAAACCACAGCAGATTGATTGGCTGAACAATGTGTGCACCCCATAGTGATGATTCAATTGGCTGGTGGGCACAGAATGTGATGTATGATGATCTATAAAGTTTATGTTAAGGACAACCCTCACTTCATACATTTCTCAGTCATTTCGTGAGATTTCGTGGGCATGGAATTCTGCACAGTTTCGACCTTGATTGTGAACCTTGACCATTTTGACACCAGAATTAATCATCTTTTCGGGGGAACTTCATCTGCACAAGATTCATGATAATAAGTTGAATACTATTGGATCTTGTTGGCTGGTTAAACATACGGTAGTCTTCTAACTTCAGTCTGTCCCCTTTGGTTTCCATTCTGTTACAGATTTACTTCCTTCAAAGGCTGGGAAAACTGAACTCTGAAAGTTCTTTGTATTTCTATAAGTATGACAAACATGTTATGGTACCTACTGCTACCTACTGTAGTACCAGTACTGGCAAAGGACAATGCCTGGTGTAGTCCTGTAGCGATAGTAATTGTCTATTTCTCACTTCAGTTCAACATTCACCTATAAATTACAGTGTGATTGTTTCACCAAGCTGTGTAATTAATATGATCTCTTATAATTACGCTTTTCATTTGTATGTATGTGTAAAACATTCATATTGAAAAAAGTATCAATGTGAAAAGTTTTTTGTTGTTATAATTGCTTTGCAAGTGCAAGCACTTAAACACGTACACTGCAGATTGTAGCGTGCTGAGCATATCACGTGTTTCTTTTCTAATTTATCGGTGTAAATCCTCAGTGTTCATTTCACATATGGTTACATTTGTAAACTTTTACAGTTACATCTTATGAATATTTATTCATTGGATTTAACAAGTCACAACACTGATGACTTGTTTAATCTTCTTCATTATCATTAGTCCATTTCAGTTTCTTTCTCTGGGTGATATTCATTCCAAAGGGGAGAAAACAAGCATGGTTAGATTGGACTTTATATATCATAAAGTGCTTTATCTCGTTTAAGGCCGTTAGAATATTTTTTTTATGAACACTATGCTGGGAAATAACTACTACTGAAAATGTTTAAGTGGAAGTACAACACATTCTGATAATCATGTCAAAGAAAGTTTATTTAATCTCATCGCGTTCAAGAATCGCCTAAAGATGGCACCATTTCCACAGCGTGAAGAGAGAACAAATTCATCTACCCACGAAACAATTCCTATTGGGTCGTGCAACTGTATGTCAGTGGCACTGTCCATCACTTTCATTACTCTTTCCATTATCCTTTCGTTGGTCAAGCTATGGCGGATATTTTTGACCTACCTTGTGGGCATGGATAATAAACCAATAAAACTGTTATTGATCTGATCTGATCTGGTTAAGGTTAGGTTTCGGAATGGGTTTTACTGAGGTTTTGTTTAGGGTTAGGTTTAGCAGCGATTGGTGGGCCAACGATCGCAACGTTTGGCGCACGGTCGCGGCCGATAGTAAACCGGTCGTGGTCACTGGTCACAAAGCGATTTTGCCTAACGAAGGTGATATGCACAGCACACACTCTGGCTAAGTCCGAGCTGGATGAGACTTAGTGGCAACGATACCAGAATTTTGCTCAAGCCAAATCTCTCGTTCCTGCCAAAGCATTTTCCTATTGGATGCGCTCCGGTGGATTTGGTGGAAGTGTTCCATCCACCTCCGTTTTCCTCTAGGACTAGAGGCTAAATTGCCTCTTTCGAGCAATGGCACTGTCTGAAACTGTATGTGAACAGGACTGCTTCCTTCATTAAGGAAAAGCAGCTGTTCATCACATGGGATTCCAAAACTAAGGGGAAACCCATTACTACGTAACTACGACTTTTACAGTGGATGGGGAAGCTATACAGTTGGCATATAACGAGATGTTCCCAAACATAGGTCGTCTCTGACCATCAGTCTGTTTCGGAGAACATAAGACAGTTACACTGTTGTCTCTTTAGAAAAGGTCTCAGCTACTGGACATGTGGTCCGGATAGCCTCCTGGCCTGTATTCCTTTCCAAGAGGACCTTGGGTTGATCCATTTCAACTGGTGGTGTTAGTAATACAGGGAGCTTGTGTACACCCTTTGGGGGATTTTTTTGGCTTTGGGGGAAGTCTAATGAAACATAAGTCCCACCCATTCTCCTCTATTTCCTTTCCAGCCATTTCTCTGACACTGAGGATTTTCAGTTATGTGAAGTCGCAATCCACTCTTTAAATGTGTTTTCAGTGATGTGTGTTTTGCCACCCTGCCCCATTCTGCCTTCTTTGCTTTAGATATAAAATAATAATATGTCAGGGTGTCTCTGCAATAATAACCTTGAAGGTGCAATTTTTTTTACAAGTAAAAGGTGCAATGTTCATTAACAGTGCTACAGTCACACATTAACCATATAGCAAAACAACTTCCTGAAAAACAACATCTGCTGTGAGAGTGCCCCACAGCGTCTATAGGGCCCTAAAGTGCATCTATTAAACAGCAGTCCCACTGCAGCAGTGTTGAGTTCAGTAGCAGTTACATCTAATGTGCTCCCTGTGTGAGCCGCTGAGGACGCAGTAGCACCAAATTTTGCAGGCTAATAGCAATAATAAAGTGTTTCAGAAAGACAGAATGCCTATGTTTAGGTTATGACAATTCAAATTGGTTCCAGCATCCAGAAAACCCCTCCATCACAGCGGTGATAATTATGATGATGTATTAGCACAGCGCAGCACCAGTACAGTAAACAAAGCACATCAGGAGATAGTGGTGATGAACGTGTATGTTTTGTTCTCTGAAATTAACAAATTCTGAATTCATCTCGTTACCGAGGCCACTGAGATAGGAAAACACTGCTATTGTTTTAGTCTCAGACTCCGATAGTGTTGCTGAAATTACAGTATGCATGTTTATCGGCAAAGTTGGCCTGAAATTAAACAGGCCACTGCTCATTTTTGCTTGCAGTAGTCTGATACAACTGCTTTGGTGTGTAGCACTTGTGTTTAAAGGAAACCTATTAGTTGCAAACAAACTTCTAAGCGTAGAGTGAGGAGGGAGATGAGGTGGATTCATCACTCAACAATTGGCATGTGATAGACACACAAACACAACAATTACCTGGTGTATCCTATCCAGGGCAATGTCTGAGTGAAGCTATTGTAGTGGTCCTGATTGATTGTGCTGTTTTGATAACAGATGCAAACAAAACACTTTCACATTCTCTCCATCTGTTCACACTCAAATGAGCACTTCTCGTTAAAAATAAACTGTAAGTAAATATACTGTGTTGTGAAGTGACTCTTGGTTTCTATTTTCTATCTCTGACAATGATGGCAAGGCATACAATAAGCATACAGTATGTTCCTATATGAAATGGATATGATATTTTATCCATGTCATATATGAACATTTACTGTTCATAATACTGTGATGAGGTGTTGGAAAGTGATGCTTCCTTAAATGCATGAGGAGTCAGCAGGCTGCATATCACCTGACAGACTATTCCTAGTAGGACATTTTGTGCAGAAGGAACGTTACTCCTTCCCCCTCCATCCTGCACCTCAGGGCTCACCAAAGAGAGGCAGTATAGAAACTAAGATTACTTCATGTTTTGTGTGGGTGTAACTACCCTGGGGTTCACAGCTAGAACATCCAAACTCCACACAGAAAAAGGAAAAGCTTTCTGACAAGCATTCTTTTTTGGGATGTTGGGTTTAAAGCCCCAGTGAAGGTTTTTCACAATTTTTTCACATCTGTGGCCATTATATGGCTATACCAAACAAGGCATGCCAGAAAATTGTGTGTTATCTTTTCTATCGAAAATCCATAAAAATCTTAATTTTAATTACTTCCTGGAAATGAAAATGTACTGCATGATGACATATCGAAGCCCACATCAACAAAAGCCAATAGAAATTAAACTGACCTGTTTGATCTCATTTCTGAATCGTCTTCCACAATCACAGGTGGCTTAATTACAGTCAGAAATACTCAGTTTCTCAATTCTGGCCTCCATACAGTGTACTACTCGGCTTAAATCATCACATTAGAATATATATCTGAAATGGTAGAAATAAGACACACAGCAGTAAAGTGGCAGAGCTGAGCAACGATTGTAAACAAACAGTCATGTGTTGCGTGTAGTATAGAGCTCAGTAGAGCCTCCCTTACTCTTTACATCCCATATGCTGAATTGATGTGGGCTCTGATTGGTTCAGAAACCTCAAGTCAGCATTTCAGGGAAATTCAAGCTGAAACTTCAAAGTAAAATTCCCTCCATTTCTGTTTCAGTACACCTTTAACTATAGTTCTTGTATATGGTTATACAATCATGCACCTTTATAACTGTGTCACCAGGAAGAACAAAGAAGGGCTTTGCTTTTGTGGGGTGGCCAAGTATAATGGCAAGAATTTTGTACAACTTAAATTGTATGTATTCCTTTAAGTGCACTGAGACAGACTTCTCTCACTTTTGCATGCAAAATAAGTACTGGACACTCCATACCTCCATCAAGTTCACCTACTTTCTCACTATTAAAAAAGTATTAATTCATGAAAGCAGCCTTAGCCTATACTGCCTAACTGCACAATTTGATAGTTCTGGTCCATTGTTTGGTAGGACATCATTTACTGTTGGATAATTGCTTGGTCTGCAATAACAAATGTAAAAACAAGCTAATGGCCAAAGAATATGAAAGATTAAATGCATACATACAGACAAACATGATTTATTTCACCAGGCCAGTCAATTCTGCTTGTATGTTTGTTTATTTGTACATATTTTGGACATAATGTAAATTACTTTCAAGCTGATTGAAATGATCTTGGCACTTACAGTAGCTCCACCACTCCAGTTTTAAAGCAGTATGTAAGTTTATTGCCACATGATGTGCAGACAATGTAACCTACTTCCATTTGCAGCCCAATAACGTTGCAATACCACACGGCATAAATCACATTCTCTGCTCCAATTCTTTTATGAACTTACCAGTTTCCTTGTAATAAAAAGACACTATCTGTTTCCTCATATTCTCAGGTGAATATTGTGTGAGGCTGTGGTCGTTCATCTTGAGAGGAGTGGGCTGAGGGGATTGGGTGGATGCAGACAGGTAGAAAAGGCACCGGTGGCTTGGGATTGTGTCAGGTTGACGACACTGATCTGATAATGTCCTCCTCATTAGCTCGTCTTGGCCTGAAGGAGGCAGCCGTGACATCTAATGCCTCGCAGCCGCCACAGACCGGATGAGCCTATAGATGGTATCAGCCGCATTTCCGAAACCCCCCCCCCCCCCCCCCCCCCCAACCGGAGTCCTCACCAGTCACAATGTATCCATGGGTAAAATAACGGCTTCTGGGGAGGGCGATAGGGATGTTGATGTTCTGCCAATCAATGCCTGGCCCATAGGCAGTGGTGTTTCTAAGCAATTTGGAGCCCTAGGCAAGATTTTCCCTATAATATTTCCCCAAGATTTTCCAGGAAAAATCCCCCCCCCCCCCCCAAGGAATAACATTATGAACTATTTTTAAACTAAATAACATTATGTATTTTAATGTTCAATTCTAGTCATAGAGGACAAGTATAATGTGTTGATTGATCCATATGAGGCTTATTAGCCTGGTATCCTTTTAAAGCATGTCTGGTGGTCGCCCCCTCACTCCCCTCCCCTCATGGTCGCCCCCCTCCCCTCATGGTGCCCTAGGCAACTGCTTAGTCTGCCTAATGGCAAAAACGACCCCTGCCCAGCTTCACTTTTGCCATTATTTTTTAATTGAGTATTTCAGCCAGACATGGTAAAGAATAATTAGTGTGGTTGCCTAGGTCATGGTAATTGTCCAACTTTATTATTAATTCATGGGTAATTAATTAACAAAATATTTTGCATGCACTCCAGACATATGTCAAATCAGGGCCGCTGTGACATCATGTGAGTCAACTACATACATCATCATCATACTATACTTATGCAAGACTCAAAGCTTGAAATTGCCGGTGCAAACACAGTCTGTGTATAGACGATATACTTGTCTTATGTTACAAGGGTATTGGCCCTCTGACATTTCTCTCCTCCGTCTCTTTCAATTCCAATGCACGCTTATACAACATCACAGTGTCAGAGGCAAGCCCTTGAGGAAAGCATACCAATATATCCTGTGTGTCTGCTTTGAGCTTCCAGACAGACTGTGTTGGAACAGAAGGTATAGGGAATCATGAGGTCCCTCCTGTACGATGCAGCTGCATGTGTGTTGGCTCTGGCTAAAAAGCAACAGTATAGTGTTGATTGAGGGCTTTGTTTTTATCTCTGACAGAGATTATCTTTGCCTCCATGTGAAGTAACCAAACAGCAGAGAAACGTGGGCCAGGTTCTGAATTTGGACTCTGTCTTTCTGTGTTGTGCATGGCCTCAGCTGACTTTTCACTCAGTGACATCAATGTTTATCTGCATAAGCATATTGTAATCCATGACATGATGTTTGACTCCTACTGAATCTGGTGTCTAACTGTATATATGTCAGTGACTGTGTAATGTGTATGGCATTATGATTGGAGATGCATGCATGTTCCTGCTCATCTACTAGAGACGTCTTAGATCCACTTACTGTATATAATTTTCTCTCTGTGTATTAAACTGCAGAGTACAGTATGTGTAATACTGCGCTGTGTTGGCATATGTTGTCTGTGCTTGCGGCTCGATGGATCCCCACCCACCATGCAGCCCAAGGTTAGATGGAGACGTTTAGAGGTCTTATGGATGGCCGAGGACAACTTTAGTTTTTTCAACTGAGCGTCATATTTTAGGTTGTTATTGGAAAAAATAATCGATCGGTGTTTCTGTCATGTGGATTTTAGCTGTTTTTGACAGGGGGTGGGGGCATTTGAGCATGGAGCTTAATGTGTTTACTTATTTAACAATGTAATTTTTAAATTATTTACTATAATAATACTAGACCCCAATAAATTATCTGTTTAACAAAGATCTCACGATCTTCTGAATGCGAAGGTACGGTAAGACTACTGGGGATAAGACTACTGTCGACTCTGTTTCAGTTTGACACATTCAGTAGATCCTGTATAGTCAGATCTAATGTCTTGGGGTCTAGCAGGATTATAAAAAAATCCCTGCCTCCTGGTCAACAACAGCTAAAATACCTACAATCTAAAACATGAACCTTGTTTGAATGAATAAAGTTGTCCTTTAAAATCACAATAATTTGAATCTGTTACAGTGAAGTCACAAGTATAGAGGCTCTGTGGGTGTTCACATAACACATGTCTTTCCTCTAGGACTCCTATATGCATTTATTCTTCTGATGATGAATACAAAGAGCAGAGCACACAGAGCACCATATAGACAATTGCCACTACGCTTTTATGGCAATAGATTATACCTTGCATTGGATTAGTACGCAGCACTCAGCCGCATACAGTATAATTGCAACTTCAATTAAGGGCCTTATTCCACTACAGGCGTGTGTGTAGGAGTGAGTGAAATGATGTTCCTCTCATTTATAAGCGATTTCCTTGATTGATGAACCTTTTGTTATGATCTTCTTAGTGTTGTTCATGCATGCAGACGTTCTGTGGGAGAGGAAGCGTTTTGCTTGATCAAAGGAGTAGTTATGACAATTCAAAGGGCAAAGGGAGATTTCTACCTGCTCATTGGAACATGCAGCCCAATGCCGAAGGGAATAGTAATGCAGGCAAAAAAGAAATTAGGGAACAGAAGATGTGTTTCAATAAGCTAACAAATGCTTTAGAGTGGAAGACCTTTTTCATTTCCTTCACAGTGTAAAGCATCTTTATTACTGGCCTTACATCACTTATTTAAACACATCTTTTTTCCTTTAATTGCCTTCTTGTCATTACTATTCCCTTCAGCAGTGAACTGCTACCTTTTTCAATTCCTTCAGGTATAAATACACTTTACTGTATGAATAAATGGACCATTATTCTGAGGCATGAAGCAGGTAAAATAGGTCAATCATTATCAGGATGGTTACCGTAGGCTATCCCTTCAAAAGGAACACCTTAAAAAGCAATAATAATAGAATTATTTACAGGAAAAAATGCGTTTTGGAGTGAGGGGCATTTTACACAGGCTCCTTGATGTAGAAGTGTGATGTTTGACTCTCTGGGGAAAGCTATAGGGGTTTTATCTAGTCCAATTATAATTTAAGTACAGCTATGTTTTTAGTTCAGTTTTAAATGATGAGGATGGGGAATCGAGATGTTCGGCAATAGTGGAAACAAGACCAGACGCAACAAATGTCGTCAGACCCATTGCACATTGTGCCTACTCTAATCACCTTGAGCCATAATAGCCTATATGAGTCCTAGAGGTGCAGTATGGACACATTGATAGGTTTAGCAGTACATGGTAGTGCTATAGCGTTGACAATCAGCTTCCTTATTTGTTTCTAGCCCTTCACATTATAGTAAATCTCTGCATGCGGAAGCCACATAGTTGGAACAGCGGTGCATCGGAATGCCACTCTCACTGGCATTCCCTTGCTGGAAATGATGTCAGCTGTTGTGTTCCCATCCTTTATTTCTCCCTCAGTTATTAATAATTTGTGTTATGGTGAGACAGCAGTAAGTCGGGGAGGGAATACCACACAGACTGTTTTCAAAGGCAGGTGTTTAATTTACCAGCAAGACACATGGCACCCTTTGTCTGGCTTGTTTATATCGTCCTTTTTGATTCTGAGCCTTCCACAACTATAGAGACACTTGCTACAAGCCAGTCATTTTTGGTCAGGGATAAAGAAAAAATAGATTCAAAGAAAATTCAACTAGAGGCTAATTTTCTAATGTTTGTCTGTTATACATCTATAAACACATATAATATAAGCCACACATGTACTAGATAGTGTTTCAATGTCAAGGAAATGCCAGTTAATGTTATGTTTTGTAATAATACAGACAAACTTCAGCTGTACATACACACAGACACAGTCTTGCAAAAAAAAAACAGGAATCAAAGTGTTGCAGCATATCACTGACTTGAGTTGTTTTTACTAGTTATTTCTGCTCATCCATTCATGCAAACTCGCTGTCTTCTCCCCCATTTGTCTGACTGCTACGTTTCCAGTTTCTCTGCTCGCTTGCTCTCTCTCTCTTGCACACACACGCATGTGGGCGCGCACACACACACGTTTCTCTTGTCTTTCTCCCTACTCATCCATCCATAGCTGGCACAATGGCAGCCGTCCTGTGCACTCTGGCTGCTCATAGGCTGCTTTTAGATCTAGTCTCTCCTAAGCAACAGCACAAATTAAATACTTTTTTCATCCCCCAGTCCGCCCGTTCATCTCTCTCTCTCTCTCTCTCTCTCTCTCTCTGGCCTATAGCATTAAAAATTCATCCACTCTGCCGTGTGCTAAAAGCATATTACGCAAGACTAGTCTAAATATACCCCCTCCCAGCCTGAAAACCGTTTGTACCTTTCTGCCCTGAGGTCTCACAGTGCTGAGTGAATGTGTGAGTTTCTGTGCAAATGTTGTATTGTATGTGTGAATACCATTCTACTCTGTGCTGCACATGCATGCATGCGAGTCTGCAAGGTGCAGCCTACCTCATACTGTAGCTGTAATAATGCTATCACCTACATGTGTTGCTCCCCAGGGGAGGCCAGGCGCCGCAAGCTTTGCTTCCCAGTCGGAAACGAGATGACATTACAGAATGACAAACGGGTTGAGTTGGCAAAAACATAGACGTCTTGCATATACAGTATATTGGCCACTAAAACAATAGCATGCAAAATACAAAAAATGTCTCGTCCCACCTCCCAAAAGAGCCACAATATCTTGTGTCATTAGCAAAAATAAATGAATGAAGAAAAAAATCTACAAGATCTTAACGTTCCACAATGCAATGCTTTGTGAGCAGTATAAATCAGGCTTTTTGTAATGTCAAGAGGTCATTATCATGACAGCGTTAAATTGATCTAATATATGGAGGCTATCACACAGAGACAGGCCTGCAGTCAGTGAGCAGAGACAGTGTGATTTCCTCTCCATGGGCCAGTCTGCCTGTCTGCCTCTGGGCTACAGTAGTTTGACAGTCGAGTTTTTAGGCTGTCTAGCAGATGAAAAGCCTCTTTAATTGGCTGCTATTACTGAACCCCTGTCCTTGACAACAGTAAAAAAAAAAAAAAAAAAAAAAAACTGACATTATTTTATTTTTTATTTTTCAGCTTGAATAAACTTTAGGTTCAGCTAGCCAAGGGTGAATGCAGTGGAGGTGGTTAGTGATAACAGGGAAGAGCTGGGTGAGCGGTGAGTTGCTTATCCCAGCAGCTCTGTGACGCCATGTTGTAGTTCTACCTCGTCTAAAAAAGTTCTACCTTTTTACTTGAATTATATAGCGCGACTCTTTGATCAATGGTTGTGGGTTTCATGTCTCCATACTAGGGCATAGCCTTCCATCCATATTGCAGAGTTTTGCGAAGAAAAGAATTAAGTAGAAAACAATGAGGAGCAAACACGTTTTGCTCAATATGCTCAATGATGTGTTTGAATTAATTCCTTAATATTGTGACAATGGGCCCAATTCACTAAGACATTTACGCTCTTGTTTTTGCCATATCAACATTTCAGACCATTCCCTTTTATTCTGAAGAACTCTGGCAGCATCAGTAGCGCTAATAACTTTTACACCTATGTAAATGATGTAAATGTCAATGTCAGTATTAATTTGAGCTTAAGTGATTCAATCTGTGAATCTGTTTGCATCATAATTACAGTATAGACCTTGATATAACAACTTTCAAAATCCCAGATGATATCTGGATCTGGTATAACAATATGATGATCAGCATAAAATTATCCAGTGCCAGCCCTACTATGGTTATCCCACTGCAAAAACAATAGATCATGATGTAATTCATATATCCTGATTAGAGGCATTACTGTTTAAATATAATGCTAATTCTCTTCATATATATATATATATATATATATATATATATATATATATATATATATATATATAAATAAATAAAATACGGTAGTTGCATAATGTGTTGGTAATAAGTGTAGAGAGAATCCTGTTAAGAGTGTGTCCTCCTCTTGTTCACACAAACATATGCACGCAGCAATGGATGCCAAAGATGAACCTCTGCCCCAGCATTCTCTTATTTCAAGAATTCTGGAAATTATACACAATCATTCCCACTACGCAGAGGATGAAATGCCACTCAGCCTCACAGCACTATATCCGATTCATGTTTTGTTTTGTACCGATCTGTGTACAACTTTACTCTCTAAAGGCCAAGGAAAAACCTTTGGCATGCATTTCTTGGAACTGCCTCTTACAGTATAGCGCCACCATGAGACCAGTCTTTGCAAAACACATTTACTTAGATTATAATGCTGGAAACCCTTGCTTCGATGGCACTTTTCCTAGTTTATACTTGGTTGTGCAGCACTATTGCACAAGCACTACTGCCTGCCTATAAATTACCCTTTAGCTACCATCAATATCACAAGTACTGAAGATTGTTGCCTCTCGCAGATTGTGAAGACTTTGACAGAATTAGGGCTTAGTGTGTAAACGAATAAATAAATCTTTATTTTCGTGTCTTTGTCCTTGAAGGACAACTTTGTTTTTTGTTTTTTCAACCAAAGTTCAAGTTTTAGGTTGTTATTAGAGAAAGTAAAAGATGAGTGTTAAAACAACAGAACAGGAAGAAATTTCAAAATGTGTTTGTGTTTTTCTTTCTATGTCCCAGATATGACAGCTGCTTGCCAGCTCTCTCTCAGACAACACCTGCCAACCTCCCTCTGCCTCTGTGCACTGATCCCTGTCATTCTCACCCTGATCATGAGCACAACACCTGTGATGTGTGAGCTCCAACGGCTGCCACAATCCTTCCATAGTAAGGTCTGTCAACACACACAAGTACACACACACACACACATACTCTCTCTCTCTCTCTCTCTTCCATTTTCTCCTGTCCTCGTCATAGTTTGTTGATCCTGGTGATGTTGCAACACTCCTGGGAATGATGGCAGGTATGATACACAAAACCGCCAGAACTGTGTACTTATGTCTCATCCCTCGCCTCCACATTTTTTTACACAAACCACATAACTCACAAGCACCTGATAAATGAGCCTATACCAGCAAAGACCAGCACTCTTGGGGTTGTTTGGCGTGTGGGGTGCCGGGGGTGGGGGGACGGGGAGGGGCACAGAGAACAGCCAAGTGCCTTTATTAGAGGCGAGTGAGACAGTGGTGGAACATCTGGTCCCTCATGCTCAATTCATTCGTTGCTGCATCCTTCCTCTCTCAGCAGAAGGCTATGTGACTGACAGTAGAGGCCTATACTCGGCTGCACATTGGTCTACACTCTTCTACCCACTCTCTACCGTAAACCCCCCCTCCCCCATGGGTCTAATTTGTGCAAGCTGCTTTTGAAATGTTGCAAAGGAGATGCAGGAACAAAGCCAACGGAAGGGACTGGCACATGTGGGACCCGCTGTTCCTCTGTGCTTCAGTTCTTCTGCCAATTCATCTATATTCTTCTGTTCTTCTTCGGCATGCTTCTCCTCTCTCACCCGCACACGTCAAACACGCACCTGTGCAGATTGCCACGTTATAACAACGCATAATTGAGAGGGTGAAAAGGTTAGTAGGGCAAGCTCACATTTCTATTACTTTTTCTCTTACTTTTTTTGTTAGTAGTAGTACAAGTATTGTTATTTATTATTATTTATTACAGTGAACTATCAAAACGGAGCAGTTGACTTTGTGCCTCAGACAAACTGTACATGCTATATATTGTTTCCTGTATATTTTAAGATACTAGTTAGTGACCATTGGACACCGGCCTACTCGGGAACAATGTAAATCAGGGATTATGTGTATTGGGAATGCACCGGTTATGCAATATCCATTGTACACATCAGAGTATTACCCGTCTGTCTGTGTCCCTTTTTGAGGATCTCTGTATCTCTCCGTATGCCTGTGTCCCCTGTATGCAGATATATTGAGCGGTTCGAACCATTCTCCAGGAGGGGCAAAAGCAATAGGCTTAGGTTTTAGGTTATCTTTAGGGTTAGAGGTTAGGTTTAGTAGGGAAAATGGTCAATTGTTATGCAAAACAGCTGACTCTTATGCAAAACATCTCCATTGTTATGCAAAATGGTCACAGCGGTTATAAAACTATCGTGACGGCTGTCGCGGTCGAGGATTGCTTTCCCTGCCTCTCACATTTGTGTAGCTTATGCTGCCCTTACACCTGTGTCTCTGATCTGATGTCTGCATCATCCTTTCAGGCAGTTTGTCAAAGTATATTACCTTCACATTTTAGTTGGATTAGTGCTTCACAATGGGAGCCGGTCTTGGCTGAGGTGCGACCACTACATTAATGCCAGTTTTCTCCAACTTTAAGTCCAAATATGTCAATTAATCCTTTAAGTTGCCGCATGGTGCAAAGGGGTCATATTAAGCCTTTGAATTATCATGGGTGTGGTTTGTGTATTACATTAAAGGACAATTCCATTCCAATACAGCATTTAGCACTAACTTTTTACACAATTGCTTCTGTAATGCTGTCCCCACCAGCTTACAACGGCAGCATATGCTCCTCTGCCAGGTTGTTAGCCTTTTAGCCTAAAAGCATGGCACATGTTGGGGGAAACAAAAGCTCTCTGCTCATCCAAACATCAGACGTAATGGAGAGGTGGACCAAATGCAGTGGCTGTGCTGCCCCAGTCAGAATCACGTAGCCTAATGTCTCCTATTTTGACATAACAGTATTTCCCTACAATATTAAAGTGCAGATGCTATATTTATGATGAATCATCTTTTAGCACCTGCCAATTTAGCATGCTGAAATGTTACAACAACATAAACACAAATGGCAAATAAATTGTAATTAAAGCCTAGCCTGGTACCATACTTATCTGTCGTTGGCAACATAAAGTGTGGAAACTTTATGCTGCCAACGACAGATTAGTATGGTACCAGGCTAATTAAAGCTCTTTTCACAGCAACACCTTGTGTTCAAACTGTCTTGATCCTAGAGGTCTTGATCCTTTGATGTGATATGGTCCATGGAATCCCATGTTGGTTGTATGTTATGCCAAACCCAGAACACACCCATGATCAATTCAGAGTTTTAATACAACCTCTTTACTCCTTGTGCCTGTAGCTTGCACTCAGTGCAATGTTTAACTAGGACAATTGGAGACAAATACTGAGCACAATTAAATGTATTTGTGCCCTGGATTTTAAATCATACGCCATACTTCTATGACATGATATCGTTTAAATAGGGCCCATACAGTTTGAACACAATTGCAATAATTCTAGAGAGAATGTTGTTTGATGATAGCAGGTTTGATTATAACCTGATAACTTACTTTGTAAAAGTTTAATGCCATTAACTCAAATTTTGCACTTTGCTCTGGATAAGTGTTTTTTTTTTGTAAATTGTACAAAACGCACAGGTTACCATATTTCTCCAACCTATTCTCGCTGTGACAGTTTTTAGCTGTCACTTTCAGCAGTTTAATGACATTCTTCAAAGTGCTTACCGCCATCAACATGTCTTGACTAAGGGAGCCCATGTTTCAAGCCAGAGTGCTGCTTTGCAGTATAAAGCACCAATCCAGTAGTGGTTTCTCTATAGGGGAGAAGATGAAATAGCACATAACATCTAAACTCTGGAAGGTGGTGGATGGTGTAAGAAGTATAAGAAGAAACCTTCAAAGTTTCACCTTCAAAGGAGACAGCCTGTCAATTTGTAGTGTGTGAAGATGACTCACCGACATTGGGCATGATGCTGAGTTTCACCATTAAAACATTATATTCTTTTCTTTGCCCAAGGCCAAGGGCACCTCAGTTTGCTTTTGTAACCTTTTTACTTCTTACCATTAATAGAGTGAGAAGAGTGTTTCCTGTGGATTTATCTGCAGTAGTACTGTATGTCTGCATCTTACCATATCCTTTATGTATACAGTGTACATAATGTGCATTTTGCTCTCACATACAGTATCAATACTATATCCAATTTCTAATTTTAAAAGGGAGCAAAAGTGACTTTATTTATTATCATCAATAGAGAAGCAGCTTTTGTTCATGTCACAGATAATCTTGCTTGACAATTATTCCCTACAAGGCCAAAGTGTAGAAACTATATTTGTATGTATGTCCGTATGTTCACAGATTTGGTTATCCCAGTAATCAAATTAGCCTTCATGATTTTTGGGGATAGATACAGTAATTACGTGCCTCAAGAACATATATTTACAATTAGTGTAATATTTATTTGCTGAAATCTTGGCTGAACAGTTGAAACGTTTTAAACCCAATATCATGAGCAACTTTGGCTTTGTAGGGCAAATGTTTTGACCTTTTTGGGAGCATTGCTTTCCGCTGGACACCATTAATAACGTAATTTAGCTTGCACTTGTCCCGAATGCCCCTTAAAAATAGCACTGTATCCATGATTAAATGGTCTTGTCCTTAATAATACACAATGATTCATTGACTCCAATTCAATTATCTCATGTAAATAACATCCCAGGGCATTGGCGTAAGATCACAGGCATAAATATGGCAGTCTTATAAAATACTTTAGAGGAAATATATGACACAAGACTGATCATTGTTTGTGGAGATCAGCAGGGTTCACACCGCTTTCATCAATCGATGCCAAAGGGAGAAGTTAATTAAAAAGAATTGCAAGTACTCTAGTGTCTAACTGAGACCCATATCTGGTTGAGAATTCCTCCCAGTTGTGAAATATTTCGCTCTTATCCCTGTAGCTCACTTGTCGAAATACAGTAGAGGAGACAGATAAGGGCAGACAAGCTCACATCAAACGTTACCTTCCCGACACTATTCAAAATATCAACAAAACTGCATCTAAAAAGCCTTGACAGGTGTGAGAGGGTGGATTAGTGCTGGAAAAGCTTCATGAGGTCTATTAGAAGAGTAGAGTTCTTCTAATGATCCATCATGGTACAGAATAGAACATAAATCAAAGAAACACTCTGCTAGAGGATGGGGAATTAAATTGTGTAATGGAGTGTGTGAATAAACTTGGAAAGAGCTTGCAGTAAGTTTCACCGTGTGAGAGAAGCTATTGGCATCCAGCTCTGCTTTTGATGTATAGTTATAGTATCTAACAGAATGCATGGGGCTTCAGATTAATGCACTCCTCCTTCACTTAGTTTGTGAAATACTGTATTCTGGAGTGTTGCATGCAGCTTTTGTTGCTTTGGACTGAAATGTGACATTGTATTATGATACTTATTATGAGCCTGGTTACATCTTGTTTGGCAGTTTATTTTCTGTTTATGCACCAATCTACAACTGGATGAATGACAGAGGAAAATAGAGGGATGTTGCACCATGTAACACATTTCACTATTATTTATGTGAAATATTGGATTATGACTAGAGATCAACGTGCACGGGAATCAATGAGCGCTGGACATATCGCAAGAAGACACATTTGTTTATTGAGAACGTGACTCATGGATGTCAGACTGTTTCGGGTTTCTATGGAAACAGGATATACAACCCTGCCTGTACATGACTGTAAACTTAAATAAATAGCTGTTCTAACGGATAACAGTGTGTCGCAGTGAACCAGCGTTACGTGGTGAGCTTGTAGACTGGCTATACAAATGTATAAAGTATACACTTTGCTTCCATGCAGCGGATTGCAGATGGACGTGGATGTACGGTATAAATTTGATGAATTAAATAATGCAAAATGGATGTGGGGAGACGACATGCCCTACATTTTTTTAATACTCAATATTCTCGTTTTTACTTTTTTAACTAAAACATTTTTCCACAATTCTAGTTTACCTTATTGTGTTAGTGTTAATTAACTGTGCATCCAAGTGAAGAAACAGAATGGATTTAGAGAAAGCCCATACCACTGTACTGTACTCCCTGGAGAGCATGATGGGATTGTGAGACAAACGTCTCAACGTATTTATTACAATGCATCCTCAGACCCTCTTCTGAAAATGAATGTAGTGAATGAATATATGGAGTTTTAATTAAAGGTTGAAGCAGCTGCAGAAGGTGTTGAGATAAGCTATACACTGCAAAGTGTTTCTTTGGTGTTAAAGACTTCCCTCCCCCATGTTGCATGTGGCTGTACTGTGAACTAACAGTGAGGTGCAGGTGGGATATGTTGGGCTTGCAGCTATGGGTAAGGAGGGAGTCGATAAGGAAGCACAGTTCTTGGCATTCGAGGTATGGCAGAGAGACACCCGACGAAGCAGTTTTGTCTTCATTAACTGCATCTTCCTGAGCCGGAGGCTATCTTGGTCAATATATGCCGTTTAGCATTATTGGTCTCACAGAAACCAAACCGCTGGAAGGAATGGGTTTACATGCAAAGTACTGTCTGTAGTTTGCCTGTGAGCAGTGGAAGGATGGGTGAATAGATTAGGAAATATGGCGGTGAGGAAGAGGATTGTGGATATCTGGAAAATGAGGCAGACAGTTTGCCCCAGAAGTCTGCGCTGACTGTTGAATTCTTTTGTTGCGTGTCTGAAGGCACACTGCCAACTGGGATTCAGTAAAGTGTGTGTGACTGTGTGTGTGTGTGTGTGTGGGGGGGGGGGGCTGTATGTCAAAAACTAATAACATCATATTAATTCAAGTCACAAGCTGGTATGCCTTTGCCGAGTATGCACACACACACACACACACGCATGCACACACGCGCGCGCACACACACACACACACACACACACACACACACACACACACACACACACACACACACACACACACACACACACACACACACACACACACACACACACACACACACACACACACACACACACACACACACACAGGCTACACATTCACACACAGTATGCACACCTTAAGGCATTGTTCCCTTTTGACAATCCGTGAAATTATGTCAGACTTACTAACAAAGGCTGGGGGCTAAATTAAACTATGTTTTACTTAGGGTTCAAAGCCGTCAATTTTTGGGGGTATTTAAGTTTGTGCGTGCGTGTCAAAGTATCTGTATGTGCGTTACACTGGCACTAACTTTGGCAATGTACTGTATGTGCTCTCTTGTCAATAAAGCTTATTTGAATTGAATTGAAACTGAATTGGGTGCGAGAGCCTGTCTGCCTGTGTATGTGTTTGTGTTGTGCTGTTGCAGATCGCATAGTGTGCATGGCTGCTGTGTAAAGCAGGGGTTTTCAACCAGTGATCCGGGGAGCACCAGTGGTCCCTGAGAGGGTTGGTCCGCAGGCTAAACGATGGAAAGTTGTTTGGACGCTGTGGGTCCATTTGGTTTCATGTTTACACTTTCCAGAGTTAAAATATTCATCATGTGAATTAGCCCAAGTCCACACAACTACAGGATGTAGAAGATTAATGTTCATTTTTGATCTGTTTGACTGTTTTGTTTCCCAAATCCAGCCTGGAATTGTGGACAAAAGCAAAATAAATCTTTAGTTTTGGGTCTGTGAGGCTCAACTGTCATCAAATGGTGGTCTGTGGCTGAATTCTGAATAAATAGTGGGCCCTGGTATGAAAAAGGTTGAAAACCACTGGTGTAAAGGTAGACGAAAGTAAGACAACAAACCAGAATGTTTACGTAGGAGGACAACAGAAGACTGAAAGGCTGAGGGGGTGTACGGGGTAAAGAGGCCACACTCAGACAGCGTTCCATCACTCCTCTCAGAGTAGATTAGTCATGCCTGAGAAAATAGGCAGGATGAACTGTGTCTAAAACAGAGGAGGTGTCTTTCGGGGGTGCGCGCTCCGTGGCAGAAAGTATATACCTTATACTCTACTGTAAGCCTACTTAGGCCTACAATTTTAGATGCCGCTTGTGTATCTTTTTATGCATTCGTATAGTTTTCATCTGCCGAGTAGGAAAGCATGTTAACGATTTCACGTAAATTGCACGCTGCATTGATTATTTGATGCTTTTTGTACAAAACAGGCCAATCCTGCAAACTTGAAAAGCCAATTATAAGATAATTGGGATGGAATATGAAATATCTCACAAATCCGATGGAATATGAAATATCTCACAAATCCGACTATTGTCGGTATTGTAACAATTTGCAGGATTTGGGGAGGCTGTACAAAACATATTGTCTTGTCTCAATTGTCTCAATAATTCAAAGTAGGTTTGATTGATGACATCATCAGGCCAACATCAAACAAGCTGTTTCTGAGAGGAATTTTCCTATTAAAGCTCCGATATGATATGATATGATATGATATGATATGATATGATATGATATGAAAGATTGTTTGGTTATTTGTGGGTATAGAAAACACGCATGAGAGCACCATAGTGTCCCATAGGTGTGTGAGTGAGAGAGCGCCTTTAGGATTTTCTCAGAGATGACTGCTCTATGCTCAATAATTCACTACAGCCACTGACATCCTCCAAGTAGGGCAGGGCATAGGTGCTTCCTAGAGTAAATGGTGATTTATACTTTGCTGCAACATACTAAGGTGGCTTACCACAATACCACAATACGCCACACCATAATGTGTAGTGAGTGAGCTTGTAGATCAGCTATTTTCTGTGCGCAACACCGCCACACTTTCACTGTACCGAACATCTATTCTACACCTGCTCTCTTCTCGCTCTGTCTCTTTCAGCCTGAAATATTGTGGCGCATGCCTGCACACTTGTGCACAATGGAAAGAAACTGTTTCTTCCCATTGTGCCAAAATACACTCTTGCATAGGTGCATGTGTGAGCGGACATGACAGCAAGGAAGGCGAGAGGGGGAATCTCCTTTCTTATTGGATTTAAATATGTTTTTGTATCGTATTCCAGTTCATGTCATAAAATTGGGGCGTTTTGAGAATATTTAATGCGTTATTTAAATGACTGTCGGTTGCAGCCGTGACATTTATCAAAGCTAGACCAAATTCACGCTGGGATCAGCCGTTCACTTGATAAATGCCGTCTCTGGACATCTCTAGGGACTGCAGTCTGCCTTCAAAAATCTTTGAATGCAGACTGTGGCCCGAAAAAATGTAAATGCTGCATTTATGTAGGGCCTTTATCCAAGGCGCTTTACATGGTGCTTTACATTCACCCATTCACTCACACTAAAATATAATACACTGATGGCAGCGGAAACCATGCAAGGCACAACACATTGAGAGCAATTTGGGATTCAGTGTCGCCCAAGGACACTAAACAACATGTAGACAGGAGGAGTCAGGAATCGAACCTATCTACTGAAGCACAGTCACATTGTTGGGGGGGGGGGGGTTTAATATGAAAAAAAAAAGAAATTATGTATTTACTATGAAAATAACCAATATACAAGTGGAGCTTGTATTAGCACCTGACATCTGCGACACATTGTGAGCTTGGAGATCGGCTATTTTCGGCATGCAGCTCTATTAAGCTGTACCATGCTTAATAGAGCCAAAACCAGACAGTCTGATGTAGCCTATCGACAGGCACAGGCATGGGGGGGCCGGAGGCAGTGCGGTTTCCATTCAGATGCTAATGGAGAAAACCAGGGATAGAGGTACAGTAGTACGCAGGGGTGCTGCCGGGGCAGGTGCCGTGATGTTTGGCTGGTTAATGGCAGTTCAGGGGCCACAGCAGTGTGCTGTGGCCCAGCACACTACTCTATGCACACAACCCTGGTAGCGAGGGATACCATCTGCTGGTCCGTCATCTGCACAGCCGGCGGGTCCATTTACACTGTGGTTAATCAGACATCTGTGTCAGTCGCCCCTCTGTGGTGCTCCCTCCTCTCTGGCACCAGGACACACATGGAGCCCCCCTTTCAAACACAAATTAGGAGTGCTGCACTTCTTTCTGCTGAGCTGGTTCAGTCGTGTACCCGCTTTCAGTAGTCATTTCATGCACCCTACTGTTGGCCAGATCTGCAGGCTGGAGCCTGCGTGCAGGGGCTTTTGTCAAATTGTGAATGCTAACTTTTTGTTTTTTAATACATAGTGATACATTTCAAGATGAGGGTGTGTGTGTGTGT
>CM076978.1:21875518-21940518 GCA_039105355.1 Benthosema pterotum
TGCTCCCTTGAGCTTATGCAGCAACACAATTGCTCAGCAAACACAAGCCAAAGAAATCAGTGAAGCAAGAAAATGTCTTTATTCCTTTATAAGACGTGCTTGTCTTGAAGTGCCTAAATATTGATTTTTAATAATATAGTGCGATTAAACTGTTTTCCTTTTGTCATTGTGAAAGAAACTCTAGGCATGATTAATGATTAAGCAATAATTAAGCCCATGTATGCATTAAATAATAATGCATACTATTAATGCATATTAAACCAAATTCTAATATGTTATAATAATCATCATTTAACAATGTATACAATTTTCTGGTCTTGACACAAGCAAGTTTGGAAACCACCTTATCATTGAAAGATAGGCTAATTCATAGCATTAGCAGAGCGCTCAAAACAGCTATGATGCAATCACACCGACTCGCACTGATCAACTCAATCTAGCGTAGGTTTGCTCAGTGCCCTAACTGATATATAAATACACTGCTATATACTGTAATTGCACCTTTTTCATTTTTGAGCACACTCGGTGTGACATATGCACTGGATTTTCGACAGACAATGCACTGAATGCACAAAATAAGCAAACAACAAGAGAGCACACCTGGGCACACCAGTGCGTTGAGAGCGCATTTCTAAACGGAGAAGCTTTGTTTTCCTGAGAGAATCTCAACTGTATGGGAGGTTGTTTTCCTTAGCGACATGAAACTATATGAAGCAGCTATGACGCAGGATGCTGTCGATGCATGTTTGCATCGTTTCATCTTCCCTTCTGAACGCACAATTACACGCCATTACACATCAATCATTTTGACGTCATTGTACTGATACTGACATCATAGACAAAAAACCCCAACACATTTAAATGCACATCCATGCGGTGGGTGGGGGGCATGTGTTCAGAATTGATATTTCCCTGACAGTAATGATTATAGCGGATTATATTGCACTTTTGGTCTGCCTCAATTATCGTCAGTGTTTTTAGGAGATTATGAATGTTTAGTCGCTATAAACATGGAAAGACAGGTAGAAAAACGAGAATATGAGCTCATATGAGCTTGTATGTAGAAATCACCAATCATAACCGTTATTTCTCTAGCCGCAATAACCCACAGTAGAAGAATCAAGTGTGTTTAATCATGCTGGGATACACCACTGTGAATCATTCTGGCAAATGTGATCAGAGACATTTCACTAGTAGCATGGAAAATGAGTCATCATCTAGCTTTTAGAAATCTAAAGAGCACACATGAAACCAGTGCTTTTAGTGTGTGTGTGTGTGTGTGTGCGTGTGCGTGTGCGCGTGTGCGTGTGCGTGCGTGTGCGCGTCGTCTTTTAAGCATTACAATTCCATTTCAGAGGAGAGGGAAAATGGTGTCAGAAAAGCAATGAATATTTTACGGGCTGGAAGAGTCAAGCTGCAGGCACCCCTGGTGACACTCACCCGTTTATGGAGCTTATCAGAAACTCATCACCTGCTGAGCCTTGCCAAGGCCAGTAGTCATGCTGATTGTTTATCAGACGCCCATTGGTGAGTTCCCCTGTCCCTTGCATGCAGACCAATCACAGGAGCATTATGCTTCAAAATTGACTCGATAATGGCCTCTTTTTGAAATGGAAGAGCTACGGCAGTACACCAGACGGCTATCTGTGTGCATTGGATAAGAGAGAGTCTTACTTTAGCTCAGATTGTAAAATTAAGTTGTTTTAACACTCACTCTCAAGTTCAATACTAACAGTGAGGATTTTGCAGTGTGTACGACGTGCTCTGCTGACTCATCTGCAGGGATGGATATGGCTGATATGGAGTCGTGTGTCTCTGCACCCTGCTATTTCTGAAATGTCTCGCAAAAAGCTGTGGTGGAGAAGATGTAATTGGATGATTGTGTCTGTGTGAATAACAGCACTGACACTTTGCCCAAAGAAAAGACACACACACAGATAGCGAGCATCTGCATGAACGAATAGTGTTGTCAGCACAACAGATATGATCAACCTCATACTATTTATTTGAAATTAACTCTTTGGCCGCCGGAATTAATTAATACATTCTAATTGTATTGCAATTCGCAACAGGGTTTTTTGGAAACCAGACTGGTTTGAAAGGCAATGCCTGCCTACACGAGGGAGCCTCGAGAGAAAACACTCGCTGTACACAGGGAGACGCGAAGTGATGCTCAGCAGATTGCTCGGTAGTGTGCCAGTGGCTATTTGGCTCAACCTGTGTCAAAGCATCCATCTCAGTCTCTTGACAGTGGTACGCCATGTTCGAGGGCATGAGGAAAGCATTTGGCTCAAGTATTGTCAATGTTGCACCACTCAAGTCTGCCTCGGGTGCCATATTTTTGCAGCACACATCAAAGAGCCATCAACCCTTTACTCCCCTTTACCAAGAACGTAGACTCAATGCCTTACATCTTGACTGTCTTATAGAAGGATTCTGGGAATCGCCTGGTAGGATCTTCAAGGATGTCTGCAAGACATGCGAGATCTGAAGGCAGACAACATCGACCCAACAGGCTGGGAATCTGTAGCTGTGGACCGCAGCGAATTGAGGCTTGCCATCGAGGCAGGTATCCAGAGGAGCGAGAAAAGGAGAGGGGATCTCTGGGAGGAGAGTAAAGGGCGCAACAAAGACGGAATCAGCACCCACAGAGGCAGGCGCACAGTACATCTGCAGAAACCACAACAGAGAGTGCTATCAAGCATTGAACTGTTCAGCCACAAAGTGCTGTAACACAACAACAGACTAACCCCAGGCATATACTCCAGGAAGCCAAACAAAGTGCTGTACATCACCCACAACCCCAGCTAATTTGTGTATAGAAACTGAGTGCATGTTAAATCATTCACCTATTTTCCCCCGAATCCCCCGGATGGCTCTGAACTTGAAGTAGGCTGTGAGGGTGTGTATTTGTGTAGTGTATGTGTGTGTTTGCAGGAGATACAGTAATCTGACAAACCCCTGGACCTGTTAGTGCCAATCACGTTTTGAATACTCCCAACTAGGCAGTGTTTTGAGACATTAAGTCAATGGGCCTTGGATTGGATGGAAACCTTGCCCATTTTGTCAAAGATAGACTGACCACATTAACTGTTCTATTTTCGGCCAAAGCCCCCAAACCCACTATTTGGGGGTTTAGCATTGCACAAGGGAAGTTCCCATGCAGACGTTGCTATCTTGGGACACTGGCCTTATCCTTAAAACCCATTACATTATGCATAGGTGTGGTGTGGGCATTACTAAAACCAATCACTGTGCCAGTTGCTTTTAAGCTTGCTCGCTCTTCTCTAAATCCTCTGAATATGTCTCTGTTGCTAGGCAATCGATACAAGGACAGTGAACCGGAAGGGAAAAATGTCTGTAGAATACGTTTAGGGACAGTGCCTGCTGTCCAAATTCGTATTGCACATGGGTAGTGTGAAGGGGTAAGGCACTGGCAAAGATAGAACCCATGAATCTGGGAGCCACACCATTTTCAGGTTGTAGATTCTGAGATCCACATTATTCAATTTGTTTTACCTCATCATGTTGCTCTTGCTAAAGAGATTATATGGCTTTTCCTCTGTAATATACAGTACTGCCTCTGAGGGTGAAATTGGATTATCACATTGGAAAGAGGGAAGTGCATTTGCAATGGATGAAAATGGATGAATGCATTTGCAATGGATGAAAATGCTATGCTCGATCTAGTCGACACGCAAAACATACTTTTTCCTGACCTCTCTCTTCTTCCACTGCTGTATTGTTTTTTCTTCCCCTCTGTCACTTCCCGTATCCATTCTTGTGCTGTACGATTATCCTGGCATTCTGCTGACATGTTACACAGTCCCTCTATTCATCACACAGCAGAACAGACAAATGTAGGCTACATTCATATAAACTCATTATCATTTCATCCCAGTGACCCACTGTCTAGCTTCAGTGGCCTAATATCAATATCAATAAAAAAACAATAGGAGTAGTATGAGGTAATCAATCTGGGCGTAATGTCAAGGTGAGCAGAGGCACTCAGGGTACAGTGAGAACTGTCTCTGTTAGAGCCCAGAGGAGAGAACACATCTCTGCTTGGGGTGCTGCTGGCCTAAGGCGCATACCACGCCCTGAGCCCAATGACCTTTGCTTGTGTCACTCCTCCGCTTGTGTTTTTTGGCAAATGACAACACTTCCTGTGTTGTCATGACAGCTGGTGGATGCAAAGTGAAGCCTCGCTCAGCTTCCATTTTCAGCAGGGCAAGTTTTTGGCGTTAGCCGCATTCTTCCATGTGGTGGAGCTTCTCTATATTTATTTTCATTGCCCTGTTATGCCAGGGTTTAAGTGATGACATAATGGTGATGTAATTAAAAGACCTTTTATAACTAATGTCATACGTATTACCCTATTGGCCTGAATATAAGACTGTTTTCTGCAAAAACAATTATTATTTTCTAAAAGAATATAAACAATAAGCTCGCTCTGCTCACACAAAAGTAGGCCATGGCCTACTTGTACCCGAGTTGGCAATCTGAGTGCAGATCTAGTTTCTTTCTGGTGTCTAGTTTCTTTCAGTGTCAGATCCTTCTGCTAAATTGCTTAGTTCATAACATTTCCTTTCCTGTATTGTTTATTTATTATGTTTTTAACATTATTATATTAACATTGTATTACAATCTAAATGCTGTGCAGTGTGGCCAACATATGTACTTGTACACCTCTGAAGAAAGACTCAGTTATATGTTAGGTTGAGGCCTGAGTGTGTTTCAAAGAGGATGTCATGTTGCTTTATGCCCAGTGAAGACATACGTTGCCATTGAAAACACGTTAAGAAGTTTTTTTTTTGTTTAAGATTTATTCATATGAAAATAATAACAATAACAGAACATAAGAAATGCATTCAGCTGCATTTAGAGGTGATTGTGTATACAGTGTACCTAATTACTAAGGCTGCTCCCAACCAAATAAAAAATAAAGTATTGAGCTGTAAGATCTTCCAATTTTCAAATTGACAACTTTTTAAAATTCCCCTTTCGCTAATAAAGCTCCCGCAAATACACGTGTGTGCAGTCATGCACAATTACCTATTTTGTTACTGTTTTTCCATAGTGAAGTACATATTATACTATGTGAATATTTATGTGTGATACAGTATTTCTCCAGGAGATCATTTATTTAACACTGAGAAAACGAAATATTTGAATGATTACTACTAAGCCCTTACTAATGTTACCAGTATGTTTTATATTTGGCAAATTGGGGGCAGCCCTACCCACTTAATCTTTGCTTGTTTGTTTATTTAACAACATCATTTCCATCACAACACAACAATAAAACTCATCATTACATTCCCTACTGTCTCTTCCTGTGTGCTGCTCAGCTAATGAAGAAATTAGAAACTCACCTTTCAACTATCTAGATTAGAGCATACTCAGCACAGAGGTTCCGCTCTGCTCCTCACTAGAATCCTGAGTGTTAATTTAACTTTAGTATGAATAGTGGTCTTTTTGTCCGTAATGTCCTTTCAAACGGGCAGCGATTAACACAGACAACGTGTAATAAACTATTCAATATTCAACATCACGCCCACCACTCTTGTGACTTGTGTTCTTTTCGACTTGTGTTCTTTTCTTGACGATTGCATCGTCACAATCTTGAACAGACCTGTAGCAGACTTTTCATTGATCAGGCAACAATGTGTGGGTGCATTGCTTCCTGTTTGAAAGGTTATTTTATCGCTACCTTTAGACTCTTTAACCATGTCAACTTACTCCTAATTTCTAAACGAGCTAATAAGGCTATAGCTGATCTTCTATATCTTTTGATATCTGTTCTGCTATCTTGCACATTTTTTGAACAATTTCCACTACAATGACATGCCCAAAATAGGCACATCATGTGGTTAAATGAACACTCTGGATTTTTCTTTGTACATCTGTAGGCAACTCAGTCAGAGCTGTTGTTTTGTGCTTCTATGAGGCATCGAATGGTGTTCTCCTCAGTTTTGGGGTCTGACCACAAAATGTCACCAAAAAGGCGTTTTGCTCTGGGGAACCTACAACCTAAACCAAATGAACTAAGAGTAAGTATAGTACACTAACACTGTCTACTACTTGATTTTACAAGGTAGTCCTTGGCTGATATGCTATGTCTACACTGGCAGGTACAATAGAGGAATGTGCTTAACGTTTGATTGTCAAACAAGGACCCACGGCTCTTGTCGGTGTCAGTAAAGTGCAGGCAACTGTGGGCCAGCGATCCTCAAAAACCCTTCAGGACCATAACAGGCCAAGAAAAAAAAAAGCCTGTGTTGTTTTTCTTTAAAGGCTGCTGTGTGTTGGGCCAGTGAAAGATACACAAGATATTGTACAAATGTAGCCACCATTTAACAGTGATGATTTTGCTGTGTAGGTGGGCCACTTATACCTGAGCTATACTTAGTCGCAGGCCAGTGTCGTGCACCAAAGTAGCAGATCTACAAACTCACGGTGCATCACGCCGCAGCGGCGTTATGAGCTAGATCGGTACATGACTAAGTATAACTGGGCTTGAAGTGTGGAGGTGATTAATCCATGTGTGGGTAGAGCCAGCTGCTGGAGTCCAAGTTATGGCAACATATGCTCTCCTGCAGCTGACGCTTGCAATAGAATATGACATACTGTCTGACTGATTACACTAAGAATTACCTAACCACTGGTTCTCATCAAGAAGTCAACTTAATACCTCCTACACGCCACTGTGATTTGGCTGTGATGCATTGCATTGCACGAAGGCAGTGGTTTTCAACCAGTGGTCCGGGGACCACCAGTGTTCCTTGAGAGGGTTCCTGGTGGTCCCCAGGCTAAATGACGAAGAGTTGGTTAACCAGATGTAAACATGAAAACCAAATGTTTACACTCTCAAGCATGGAATTGTGGACAAAAGTACAATAAATCTTGTTTTTGGGTTCTGTGGGGATAAAATGTCATCAAATGGTGGTCCATGGCTTAAATGCTGAATAAATACTGGGCCTCGGTACCAAAAACGTTGAAAACCACTGCGCTAAGGAACTTATGCAAAAGCCTCACACTGTTTCACCATCCTCTCTGTCAGGGTCAAGCTTGTCAGAATTCTGTTGGTTGGTCCATGTGAGTTTGATTGGCATGTGGTCTCCTTTGACACTATCAAAAGGAATGCAGTAATTTATACCATGCAGGGATCAGAATTTGGGCAAAGGAGGGTCTGCATGTGTACGTATGTGTGTGCAGGTGCGTGTGTTGAAAAAAGAAGGGGACATTGGTTAGCCAGGTCATCTGTGGAACAACAGAACACATTACAATTCACAAGAGCCCAGCAAAGCCACCCCTGTGGCTTTAGGAAAGGCTGAACCTTGATCCAACTGAAATAAGTCCTAGAGTCTTTTTAATATTAGCTTCAGTCTGTTCTGTAGATGTGCTCTGGTAACATTTGTGTGACCCATATACTGTATTTGAATATAAACTTTGTCCCACGTCAGAGTGTACAACGAACATCGAGCAACAAAGTGTAAATTAGGCTTCACGGGTGGCATGTTTAGACAGTTGTTTCGATCTTTTCAATGATCTCTATCATTGACTTTGACGGTGATAGCAGAGAGCACTCGTCCTGATCCCAGAGGCTGCCGGGGCTCGAGTTTCCATCTGTGCTCAACGCATCATCCCCTTCCTCCTCCGTCTCCTCCTCGCAGGACTCCAGGTAGTGCAGACCCAACGCATTGATGCCGGAGTCCTCAGAGCTGGACGGAGAGGAGCAGTGGTCCATTTTGGGGCCCTTCGTGTCACCCACAAGGCCCGGGTTCTCGCGCTCCTTGCTCACCGCCTGCTGTGCAGGCGGCTGCGCCTCCTGTTTGGTACTGAGCGACACCCGAGGGGCGGGGGGTACAGGCGAAGGAGGCGTGGATGGACGCGGTGGCTCCGGTATGGACGGCGGGGGACGCTGCACGTAGCACATCTTGCCATTGATGCGCTTGACGATGTAGTCGTCCACAAAGAGATCCGCAATGACACAGTACTTAGGCGACTCGAGGTGAGGCGGGGACTGGAAGCAAGGGGCGATCTTGAGGAAGCGCTCGGCCAAACACACAGACAGGTTCATGGTGTCGCTGTATTCTGACACGTCAGGAGGCACAGCTGTGCTGGGCAGCTGGCACACACTGGTCATGGGTTGGTAGACATACTTGCCTAAGGGAGGAAAAAGAACACAGAATGGGTTAAGTGTGTGTGTAATAATGTATAAACCATCATATGAACAGATAACAGATCATTCAGTTTTTGTGATAAAATGCTGTTTTCAGGATGGGAACCCCCATTGTTACTATCTAAAATATGATAGCAAAAATCATCAGCAATAAACACACATCTCTGTTCAGGATTCGTTGCTTGATTTGATTCAACCTTTCTACTGAGTTCAATTAAGGTTTAAACAATTTATCTTGTGTTCCAATTTCCAAATTATTAATATTAGATATTAGATCTTATTGAAGTATTGACAGTCCCAAATACAGTAGTGGATACATAGAGTATAGTGTAACTGCAAAAATGTAAATTGCAAATCCTTAGTCAGAAATTGACCACGTAGGCTACTGTCATGTAAAAGATATTTTGAGAAGTGAACAGTATTTGAAAATATATAGAGGGTAATTGAAAATAACATGTTGACAGTGTAAAGACTGCCTGGCTTTCCACTTACAGTATATATCACTTATTTGAGTTAAATAATTGATCTTCATCAAAACCTAATTGAAATGGCAAGCATCCTCCTTGACAGAATAGCATGTAAACAGTGTAGTTGGAATAGAAAGAAAATATGTCATTTTAAATGTCACTCTTTGCAGCCCACTGACCACATCAACTAACAACTATGTTGCTTGTAGTGTTTCTCTGATGCGGCTCCCTGGGGGAATGAAAGTTGTTCCAGGTTATAAAGAAAGCAGTCAAATCACTACAAAGAAAGTGGCTTTTTCCCACTGCTGAATGGCAAAGTGTGTATTTCTGAATGGTTATTTATAGGAATCACACAAAAAACCTTGACAATGGCAGCTTACAGAGCCATTTAGACAAGGACAATTTAAAGCATTCAAACAACTGAACAATAAACTACCAAATGTTACCATGCTACCAAGGCCATGGTACTGACTATGGTTACTGACTGAGGAGAAATATGGACCAGTGCTTCTCTTAGCATAATCAGATCTTATTATAGGCGAGAAGAGAAAAGAAGCGCAGGGCAGAGGCTGTTACAGAAGCCCCATTGGTGCACAGGGCTTAAAGTAAACAATCTCAAGACTGAAAATGTTTTATTTACACATTATCTATCGAGCACAGATCGAGTTCGTGTTGCCGTAGTAGAGACATTGCCGTCGTATGGCTTAAAGTCCCTATTTACTAGGGTGTGCTGTAGCTACACCATAGAGCACATCTTGTTACCTTTTTCCCCTGAATCACCCAAATCGCTGGATGCTCCTTTAATGTCCGTAGAGGAGACACACTCAATCAGGAAGCAGTAAACATTGATAAAGATAAAAGGAGTAATGGGAGTAATGGTCTAGTTAATGACAAAAAGTCAATGGTCCATGGTCAAAGTAACAGCACAGAGTTCAGTGAGATGGATAGCTGAGACAAAGCTAAAAGCCCTTGAAGACATTGTGTTGACATTTAGTGTCTAGCTTTAGTACAGCTAATTGCTTTCATCCAGCTGGACAGTCAGTTCCTAACAGCAGTGCCTACGATACAATCCTGTTGTAGGACAGTGTCGCACACATGCCAAACCTTGTCAGTGTGTGTGTGTACTTGTACTAGTAGTACTACTATCTTCAGCAGGTGACACTATACAGTAGTTATAGTACAACAGTAATATTATTAGTGTGGGAACAGGCAGTCAGTGAGATGGATGGAAATAAAGATGTATTAGGAAAAACATAGTAGAGAGCAAAAATAAGAAATAATAATAATCTATACACCTTAATTGATTTTGCATGGAATCTATTATAATTAAGCATTTAAAGAGCTTGCTACAGTTCAGAACGCCCCAGAAAGCTGGAGAGGCTAGAGCTGTCATTTCGATCTCACTGACTGTACTTTATTCTATTGTTATTTATATACAGTAACACTGCATAGGGAAGAAACAAAACAAACATAACCGGTGGCTGACAGAAAAGTATTGCTATTCATGTGTGTCCTGCCCCTCTGGTGAGTGCAATACATGAGTTCTTGTGTGTCAGTTTTTTGGGAGTTCTCTGTACTCAATCTCAAGCCCCTGCTGAAACCCCTTAAGGGTGACACAGTGAGGGGGTCTACCACTGCTCTCCAACCCGCTGCCATCACTCCTCCTCTCCTCCGTCTGCGAGGGCCTGGGCTAGTGTTTGGCCACTGACTACAGAGCTTAGATTAATGCAGGAGCCGGTTTCTGTGAATAATGCAGCATGAGCTGCCCACTCTTTCACAGAGCTTGGCATTACTCTGGACAAACCTTAGCTCTCCTGTCAGCCATCAGAATGTGGCCAGGAGGAAATACTGAAACTCATGTTCGCTGTAGTGTAGACCAGTGGTTCTCACCCCTTTTTAGACCACAACCCCCCAAAATGATAATATTTTGAACTGTGGGACCCCCTACCGTGACAAGCACTGCAAGGATGTAAGGCATTCAATTTTGTTTGACTCTGTTCCACAGATAAAACATTTTGAAAATAACCTCATACAAGCTTATAGATCAATGTTTTGCTTCTTTCTAGTATGCTTTTTAAGAGTTGTTATAGTGTAGTTTGTTGGTTACTTTTAATGACCTTGATCCATACAGAGGAATCGCTTCACAGACGATGACATCTCAACTGCACTCCATCACACTCTGTTCCATATGGATAAAGATAACACCTACGCCAGGCTCCTGTTCATTGATTTCAGCTCAGCATGCAACACCACCATTCCAGCAGAGTTGGTGGAAAAGCTGCGGCTGCTGAATGTGGACTATAATGGTACCTGCACCTGGATCCTCAACTTCCTGCCTCAGAGAGTCAAAGTCAACGGCCAAAAATCTATGCTCAAAGTCAATGGCCAAACAGCTATGGTCAAGGTCAACGGCCAAACATCTAATTGTCTCCACCGTAAGGTGGTGACTATAATTCGTACCCTGTCCGTATGTCCGTCCGCACACGTCCATCCGTGCACACGCCTATTACGTCACCCGCAGGGTGACGTAACAGCATGGTGTTGACCCGTCTGTCCGTTCACACATCTGACTGAGCATGCGATTGTCCGTCATGGTGGTGATTACGTTTACAGGGTGGAATGTGGACAAGTACAGACCTGACCCCGGACAGTGTCTTGGTCTTGTTCCATCTTAGTGAGCACAGGATCACCTCAGGGATGGGTCCTGAGCTCCTTGCTGTTTAGCCTGTTGACTCATGACTGTACTGTACTGTACTGTACTGCCTGTAAGTTTGGCAGTAACCACATCCTTAAGTTTGCGGATGACACCTCTGTGGTGGGGCTCTATTGTAACGAGCTAATACTCAGGTCATTAGCTGTAAAGGTCTCTTACTTACGTCACCATTACGTCATCACCTGAACCGGCCAATCGGAGTACCTCGAGGGAAGATCGACCATGGACTGAGCGTTCACCGATTGCTTAACTTGCGCCCGTTCCACATCCTGTAGTGTCTCACTACAGGATGTGGAACTATTAGCATCATGGTGCAACAACATTTTTTCTGAATGTGGACAAAACAACAGAGAAGGTGGTCGACTTCAGAAGGAGAGCCAGCAATTGCCACCATAGCACACTGACCATGGTGACCCTCCTCCATCAATACCACCACTAGCCATCATCAAGAAGGCCCAGAAGAGACTTTACCCCCTCCGGAGGTGGGGGTAAATTGTCCCACTCCTCTCTTCATCACCTTCTACAGAGGAACCCCTGAGTCTATCCTAATCTACAGGACCAGCTGAATCGGGTGGTGAAGACAGCAGGGAGGATCATTGCTGCTTCTATGCACTCCTTGTTGAGAAGCTCTATAAAGAGCACTGTGCCAGGACAGCCACCAGCATCATCAATGACCCCCATCACCCCTCCCATAGTCTGTTTTTCCCCTAGGTATAGGCAAGGACAACCAGGATGACAAACCGTTTTTCCCCTGAGTGCAGACAGTGTGTCTCATAAACAAGCTGCAACCCCCTGCCAATCACCCCCAACCCCCCCATTGAACTGACTGAGGCGTTGAGTTGACATTATTGGCACTTTTAGAATGCACAACACCACTTTGTAGACTGAGCTGGTAACGTTTTAGAGGAGTGGATTATGGCACTTTAACAAGATACTTTATCGTGTGTGTGTGTGTGTGTGTGTGTGTGTGTGTGTGTGTGTGTGTGTGTGTGTGTGTGTGTGTGTGTGTGTGTGTGTGTGTAATCGCTCACAAAGACCCAAAAATCTGGCATAGGAGGGATGTTTAAGTTGGCACTTGCCAGTTGACCTTCAATTTTAGAAGACTTCTGGGTGCAGTGGTAGAAATGATCATTGAATTAATATGTCCTTTCAGGGTTGCGCTAACACAGGTTCACCCACACAGTGGCAAATGTTAGATTGAATTTCTTTATTAGGAATAACCCCTCAAGATCTCGTGTTTGAAGTGGTCTATTACACATCGATCTATCTTTGACTTTGTCCTGCAAACCTATAAAATTGATTGCATACAACGGCATAATGCGAAGTAAAGTAATTACACTAACAAAGGGTAGGAATATAGGAATCTCAATCTTTAGAGTGCAGCATGATTGATGAGATTGTTCATGGGTGATTGTGAGCTGTCTTATTAGGATGCTTGGTGATTGTACTCAATTTACCAAGGATTTCCGACCAGGTGGTTTCATTACAGCCGGGCGCATACAAGTATGTACTCATCAGACATGACATATTGGCAGTGACACTAAACATAGCTAATTAATGGTAATGAGAGAAACTTTGGCTGATGTTGTTACCATCTGTGAGGACTGCATCCACCTGCACTGAATTAGTTTTGTCTTTTCTAAAGCAGTGTTTCACTAAAGCTACACCTGAAAATCTTATAGTTAATTGTCTTGTCATCCCTGATTAGTGTCTTGCAGAGGTTAGGACATTTATTATGAAGTTTTCATCAGCTGTAAACTCAGACAAGATAATGGAAATACTTGGGATGTACAATGCTAAATACAGCAGCAAAGTAATTCCCAGCCCAATTACATTAACCCGTTGACCTTTTATGTTGGTTTTGCCTGAATTCCCATTAAAGAAAAGTAATTAAAAAAGGACTGCTAGCCATTCCCTTTGGAGTTTTCAGGGTTATCGGCTTAAGAGCAAGTTAACAGTCCAAGTGACAATGACTATATGTGCAAATTCAATAAGTAGAGTTGTGGAGGTTTGACAATGTTAACACGATTTGCATACAACATTCTTATGCACCAGTGGAGCAAAATGATGGATTGGAATTACATGTAGAAGCATGCTGCTATACTGTATGTTCCTTGCTGTGTGGCCTTGGTTTTGCCTGATTCAGCAGACTAGGTCGGCAATCTCATGGTGCATGATTGTTCCACGAGGCGAAACTTTTGCACTGAATTAACAGTGAAAGTATCATACAGTACAGTAATGGTGAAATGTTGTAAAGCCATGCACTATAACTTAAGTGTTTTCTTTAAGAATAGAAAGCTTAAGTTCAAAGGATTAGCTGAAGTAAATTATTGATTATGCACAAAAGAAGTATATCCGTTGCAATACTATTTAGAAATTGTATATCATATTTCAAAGATTAGTAGGCTACTGTGATAGGGTCAAGTATAAATCTGATCAGACGATATACACGCAGACATTCCTGAGAAAAATAAGCCCTAGCTATGGTTTATAATAAACACTAGATACTGTATCTTTCTATCACATCATACAGTTGAAAATTGCTAGGCTCTGGCTCATCCCAGATGCAGACAGACAAATAAATCCAAAGATTACAATGTGATTCTGCAGTCACACACACTAAGCTTTAAGCCGTCACTATACTGACTGGTGATGCTGGCTGTGATTTTCATTGATATGAAATCGAATGAATAGGAACACCAGTCAGAGGTAAGATTTCCAGAGTAAAGATCATACAGTGGTCTGGCATGTTTTAGTCCATTGATGAGACTCATGGACATGCTGCGGAACATTTCCAAAGTATACTGTGGTTTGAATTGGAAGAATTCCATTCATTCATTTCAGCATATATTGAACATATATTGGACAGAGCTAAGTGCATAGTCTAATATGGCCATGCAAGTTGGAGGTTGGTTGGTATATCCTGTGTTATCATTGTGTGGAACTATATGCTAACACTGTTCAATAATCACTTTAATGTTCACAATACAAGTACATGCACCATACATACACAAATATGTTCTTGTATATATGAATTCATAATTAGCTGTATGAGTGCTTATTTCTTATGGATTTGGAAAATGGTTCTGGAAATGCAGATAATTTTCCATGTTTATTTATGGAGAAATACACCCTAAAATCAGTAGCTCTTCCAAAGATAGAAGCTTTGCAAACTCAAATGTAGATCTCCTCATTCATATACACTAAATATTTTGTAGTAGTCGTCCTAAATACAATAATGGTAACAAAAGCAAAAATGACAGAATGCACTTTCTTTGTTTCATAAGCCTATATAGTGGATTGTATTGTGTGGATCACCTTATCTTATTCACCTCAAATGGAATGTGACATATTTGTATGGCTATATTGTATGGCCATGTGCCTATTGTGATGACTGAGATCCATACTCCTTACTAAATTTCTCCATAGCCTATTCATAATCAGACATGCATCCATGTTGAGGTATAGGCCAAACCATTTGGAAACAACATATGAATAGCCTATGAATATCACGACTGTCTATATTTTATACTAGGCTATAATGATTCCTACTCACGTGTCTGTATAAACTTCACACAATAAAAGCATCGATATTGAACTATTTCTGAAAGTGTAAGAACTCAAATGTTAGGTTACCAATTGAGACTGTAGGCTAGTGTCTTTCTGTAACTGGAATATTTCCCTCATGTGATAGAAAACACACACACGCACGCACGAACACGCACACACCGATTAATATTTTTCATAATATAGCCAAGCCAATGCACACCCTAATCAGTCCCTGTCTTTGGCGTAAATGTTCTTTAGGTATGAATGAATACAGTGGTATTCGTAAACGATGCCATCTGGAGAGACAAGATAACAGATGGGATTGGAATAATTCCTACAGAAAATGATGTTATACTTTGAGGAACGTCTGCTAGGAGGACATGTCGACAATGAGCTGAGAGCGTGGTGGTAAATACAGGATGCACAGAACAACTCCGGAGGCGAAATATGGCTGTTCAGATGATCTGATGATCATCTATGTAGAACTTACAGTGACACCAGCCCAGGTGACAACACCAGTGCAGCTTGAAGCACTTCCCGTGGCTGTGCGTCGCGCAGATGGACAGTCCGTCGCAAGGCAAGAAGTCTGGTCTCCCCGCGCAGCTCCTGGCCAAAGCTTGCGCCTCGTCCAACTTATCACTCTTCGGACACCTATGTGCTCCCGAGGCAGCCATGCCAACATTCCTGGGTCAGATCGAGCAACTCTCTTGACTGTATCATGCAATCCACCACCACCCCCACACATAGAGACACCGAGACGGTATTGTACCAGTCTATGCAGCCGGTGAGAAATGTCTAAGAAACTGTGCGTGGAAGAATGTGGCGGTTTAAACCCAGAGCAGCGTGCTTATTAATAGTCCTCAAACAGGCATGTCCCACAAAAGTGCGAAATAATCGTTTAGCTCAATGGAATTCCGAATTTAAAGCCAGTCGGCGTTCCATCCGTCCGTGGATCTATCCATCTTCGCGTCTTGTCTAAAAGGTGTTCTGTGCGTGCTGCTGACGCGCGCTGGAAACAAGCACACACCGCCTCCCTCTCCCCAAGTCAACTTCATCACCAAACGGGAGGAGTCCAGGGCGGCCAGATGCTGCTGCTGTTGGCGCACACTCCAAACACAGCCGTGTACCCTTTTTAAATAGCCTTCATAGCCAAGCCGACCGTAGTATTTTTGTTTGTTTCCCTGTGAATTTATTCGCCTGCATTGGTAGGTAGGCTATAGGTCTAATGACCAATAAGGTGAGAGCATATCAGTAAAATGTTCACCAATGTAAAGGTGTGTAACATATCGCACATTGTTTTCTACCCAACTACCCTTGGGGGATGGGGATTTCTTTTGACGGCTGCTGTTGAGCTACAATCAACAACCAATATATGGATGGCAACATGTTCTACATTTCATACTTTAAGCAGCATGTGCCATGTTTTCCATGATTCTGAACCCATTCCAACCATTAGTTTTGAACAAAAAACACTCCTTGGGCTAAATTCAGATACAGCCACTTGCCCAATTTTTCCTGACCTTGTGATGACGGTTGTGCTTGAAATGCCCTGTAATGCTCAAACTTTAAGTGTTTCCGATTCCCTAATTGTTATGTAAAATTTGTTTTTGCACTATCAATGTTCCATTAAAGGTAGGAAATGATTTCTTAATAGCAGGTAAATAGACTGGGAGATCATGCAGTTTCTAAACAAACAAAACTTAAAGTTCAGGCAATAGAATAGCCCATGAAATTGTAATTCAGGTGTAGCAGGTGACTACAGCCTGTCGTGATGGCCTCTGGAGTCAGGGCAGATACTAAGGGGATGTCCTCTTGGTCTAGTGGTTAAGATGTTGGACTTTCACGCGGCAGACGAATCCCGGGCGTTACATTGGTGCCGTGACCCGGATCGGGTTTCCCCGTGGAAGGAGGTCAAAAGGGAGGTGAGAGTAGTAGGTGGCTACAGCCTCTGTCGTGATGGCCTAGTATCTACACCGGGCCAAGGGGATGTCCTAGTGGTTAAGATGCTGGACTTTCACACGGAAGACCCGGGTTCGAATCCCGGGCGTTACACAGGCAGTTAATAGTATGTAAATATTCAGGCCATTTTCAAATATTTATTGAGAAAAGGTTACTTTGCATACATGATTTGTACATAGACAGTCACATTAAGATCATACTTAGAGTGCTTGCCAAATAGTGGCAAATTGGCAATGCAGCAATGTAAAGTATATATTGTGTACACTTTGCAGACAGCTGTACAATGAATTTATGGTTAATTAATGTATGTATTTTGATATCAACATACAGTATGTCAGCAAGAATCTGAATCGTCCAGCAGCCTATAACTCTACTATATGCTTTTATAGCCTTTGGCATTAGCAGTCACACAAAAGGTAAAGTAGAATAGCCTACAGTCATACAGTGAACACATGATTGTACACTGTATAATATGAGATTATAGCTGATATATTAAATCAGGTTTAAAGTTGGCTGCGGAGCCCCTTTATGAGCTCCTTCCATTGGTGGATAGGGGGGCTGCCGTTGGCCACCAGCCTCCTGAGCAGCCTGCTGGGCTCCAGGTAGGGGACATCTGGGTGGACCTGGTGGTAATGCTCCAGCCTCTCCAGGACCGTCGCTAACCCCACCGTGCTTGCATAGAACATGGGACCCCCACGGTGCCGCGGCCAGCCGTAACCAAACAGGTAGATGACGTCTATATCTTCAGGCCCTGCAGCTATGCTGTCCTCCAGGATGCGGAAGCCCTCGTTGATCAAGGGGTAGAAGCAGCGCTCCAGCACCTCCTGCGGGCCGATGCTGCGCGCCACCAGGCCATGCTGGGCTCGGTACTCCTCCAGAAACCTCAGCAGCCTGGGGTCAGACCTGGCCGTTCGACCTCCAGGTCCGTCGTAGACGTACCAGCCTCTGCCTGTTTTTTGACCGAACCATCCTTGCTCGCAGATCAAGTCTGCCAGAGGGCTGTACCTGCGCCCTTGCCGGACCCTCGTTGGCTGGTCCGGCGCCACGTCGGGCCCCGTCTGCCCAGCTTGCTTCCTGATCCTCCACCCCACGTCCAACCCGGAGAGGTCAGACATCCTGAACACACCCATGGCCATGCCAAACTCCTCCAGCACCTGGTCCACTAGCTCAGGGGTGGCTCCTTCCTCTAGCAGGAAGTTGGCCTGCTCCAGGTAAGGCTTCAGCATGCGGTTGCCCACAAAGCCCGGACAGTTGCCCACGGCCACACAGACTTTACCCATCCTCTTTCCCAGCTGCATGGCGGTAGACACCGCGCCGGGGGAAGAGCGAGGACCACACACCACCTCCAAAAGCTTCATGACGTGGGCCGGAGCAAAGAAGTGCATCCCCACCACCAGCTCGGGTGTGCCGGTTCGAGAGGCCAGGCGGTCCACGTCAAGGCCGGAGGTGTTGGTACACAGCAGCGTGCCGGGTTTGCACACGGCGGAGAGCTGCTGAAACAGCTGCTCTTTCACGGCCATGTCTTCGAAAACTGCTTCGATGACGAGGTCGACCCCTGCCACGGCCTTGAGGTCGGGGCTGAACTGGACCAGGTCCAAAGGAGGCGCCACCCCACGTCTCTGAGCCCCGCGCTCCAACATATCCGTCACCGTCTGCTTAGCCTGAGCCAGCTGCTGCTGCGTCTCCACGGCAACCACCGATATCCCAGTCTGAGCCAGAGCAACTGCAATACCTCTTCCCATGGTACCCAGGCCTGGGGGACAGACAACACCATAGACCATAGGTCAGGATAGTGCTACTTTAAATCTCCTCCACATTAAACGTATCATAGTAATCAACCCATCTGTTAATGATATTGTTAATAATGAAATCACTTTATGCATAATAATTAGAAACAGAATATTTTGTGTAATATGCACTTTCCAGATTGTAATTGTGTTCAGCAAGGCTGCACTGCTAACACTTCTTTTTGGAGAGTTCCACATATCCAGATTGTCTCACATCCACTCTCCTCTGCCAGGGGCCAGTTTTACCCACTTAAAACCCAGAAAGACTATTCTAATTTCTAATGAGGAGAGCTGGATAAGCATAAGAGTTAAGTGAACGAGAAATTCAGTTAGCCTGGAGACAGTCACAGTACCAATGACGGCTGCTTTGCGGACAGCTACAGGCTTGCTGGTGTCCCAGCGGGCTCCGCTGGGCAGCCTCCACCTGCCCACGGTTCTCTGTGCGAAGAAGCAGTACTGCAGGGCGCGAGCCTGGTCAGAGTTGAAGAGAGTGGCCATCAGTTCCCTCTCCCGCTCCATGCCCTCTGGGTACGGCAAAGTGGCGGCGGCCTTCACTGCGCTGATGCACGCGATTGGAGCGGCGGCTCCACGAGAAGTCCTGTGTGCCCGCTGCATCGCCCCCTCAATCAGGGCATCGAGGTTTGGGGGAGCGGGACAGAGACGTGTGCTTAGGCGACGGTGGCCATCCACGGGTTTACCTGAAAACAGAACATTAAAGAGCAGTCTGGAGTTAAGGGTGAGACAAATGTGCTGCATTAAAACGAAAACCGTAGCATGAAAATTGTGCAACGTCTCCATGACACACAATTTTCATGCTACGGTTTCTGCTTTAATATAGGAAAGTCAATGTCAAACCCCTGTCAGCATTTTACAATATTTTAGAGAGCGCTCAGTGGAGCAGGACTGTTGGGTGATTTTTTTTAGGCATAATCATCCACTCAACTTCCACAGGCACTCCAATAGTTTCTCAGAGTACAGGGAATTGACAGACCCTTTCCTGGATAATCAGAGTTCCTCTCCACCAGAGCACTGTTACAGTTCACCTTGAACAATGCAGATATGGAATGGAGTGAAGAGGCTACAATTTTGGTCCCCAGGCAAAATCGCTGTTTTGTGTGAAAAGAGGACCAATAATTGCACTTCTGGGATGCACAAGGACTGGAGAAGTCGTAACAAGGGGAACTATGTGTGAATACATTTTAATACCAGAGCCAGAAAACCCAACACAGCAGAAAACTGTCTGTCAGCAGTGATTTAAGCTGGGGAACAATGAGAGAGAAAGGGGATGACCGCTCGGCTAAAACCTTGTTAAAAGCATCTTAATTCCCTTTCCTGTCTCCTCTGACATGATTACATGAGACAGCACTCAGATCCCTCTGCAGCTCCATTGAATTACACCCGTGGGTCTGGGCCAGAAACTGGGTCAGCATGGCAATGCTTAAAGTGACAGCAGCCGGGGATGGGCAGCGATTGATTGATGTATGGCTACCATTAATTCCAACAACTGTATCATGCATCTTATCATCAACAGAAAGGGGGTGTGAAATGTCAGCTGAGCTTACATTAAAAATCACACCATGTGAAGTGGGGGGTGCTCTTATCATCGTACATCATCTCAATCCGGCCAATCACATAATTCGCGTCATCACCTTCGTCTTCAATGTTTGCGTTCACACATACACAAAGCCATAAACCCTCAAAGCCGGACATAGGTACAAAATACATTGCGTAATGTCCCATATGATGTCCAGTGTGATGCTGTGTACTCCTCTGGTGGCAATATTGCAGTGGTTAATCTGTAAATGGTTGAACTGTCGATGGATTTGTTGGGAGGGCTGGACATCATGACAGATGTAGCAGGCAGATGTTGCAACTATTGGGGTAAAATGTTAATCTCTTCGACAAGAAGAGTCTATTTGTGTACATGCATCTATACAGCCCATGCCCTTGTGCCAGCCTCAGTGTTGTGTTACATGTGCTATAAGTGTAATGAATACATAATCAATTAGTCCTTTTGTCATCCATGAATGCCAATGACATTCCTGAGAATACTGACTCTCACAGTATTGACCAGCGTGGTTTGTAGTAAGTACAGTAAATAACATCTTTTTATCGGCATTTAACAATAATCAACTGTAAAATCTGACATATAACAGATAATCTCCTCCGGTTTAGTTTTCTAACTCCTCAAATCTCCAGTATGTAGGCTCTTGGCATGTTTCAATCTGATTCAATGTAAGCCTAAGCTTTCCTAACAACACAAATTCTCTCCCACTCAAAGTGAGCTTGGCTGTGCAGTGTGCAAGAGAAGAATGATTATGCAGTCACTATTGGATACTCAACTGATTCAAGATCACATCCATTACACCGAAGAAAAAATATAACAGATCAATAACATTATACACGGGAGAGGTCATTTGTGCATTTGATGCAATAAAGGTTTCTGCCTGAGATGCATCAACCAAGCAGAGATTTTTCCTTTTCATTAACAGGAAGCACATTAGCTGGAAACGCTTTGAATGATGATCACAATGATCATGCCTGTGTCAAGTGAAGTATTGTTAGCCAGAGAGAATGTTCTCAACATAAAGCATTTAATAAACTAATGTCCATATATCCTGCATTGTGTACATTTAATTCTGAAAGATCTAATCATTCTGATGTATTACAATGACTTTACCCTCCCCACACCTAAGCAGGTGGTGCATGCTATTGAGTCATTACCCAAGGTAAGGCTATGTTAAATGGTTTTGTAAAAGAGAGTGCAATATATTTAAATGTTCTATTTAAATATTCTACAAAAAAGTACCAAAAAGGGTTAAAAGCGCTATGAGAACCAGCATTTTTTTCTTCCCACATAATATTGTGTAGCATAATATTGTATAGCATGGGTGTGTGAAGCAAATTCTTTATCCTGAACTCCACACCGCTCTTTAGCAAGTCCTGTACCAGCCAAGTCAATGTGAGTCAGAAAAAGGGCTATCCCGATCTAAATGAAGAGCGGCCAGGGGCCCATTAATATTACAATAATGTTTGTCTCTATTCACCCTTCTGAATAATACAGCAACAGCAGCAAAGAAATCAGAGCACATCTGACAGAGCCATGAAACATTTATCTATGGTGTGGTGGAGTTCCTGCCTGCCATGTTCTCTTCCTCTGCCATCAGGGTGTCCCAGGGGGACAAAGTTAAACTGGACTTTGTTATCAAATACCTGCTCTGAGGCCACTGTCTGGAATCTTTTCCCTCTTGAGGTGAAATCAGTGTAGACCAAGTGTGGTAAGTTTGTATCAGTGCCGTCATTCTTGATTTAAAAAAAAAAAAAGAAAAGAAAAAAACACTGAAGGAGCAGGGCATCGCTTTTCCCCTCACCTGCAACACTCAGGGCAAATTTCACGGCCACCTGAAGCGTGTTTTCATCTACAACCTGGTCAACTATTCCCAGCTTCAGAGCCTCAGCAGCAGTCACATGGCGGCCTGTGGAAAGCATGAAAGGTTAATTAAAGCAAGGCTAAGAAAGCCTAAGGTATTATAGTCCTCAAATTAATGCTTTTTGTTAATCTACTGCTAAAGGGCATTGCGTGACATGACAAACAAATAACGAACAAATACTGACCCCTTGTGGACATTAGCATATACTACAAATATTGATCACAGCCCTTGTAATCTAGGATTTTAATTTGAAAGGTATAGCCAGAAGGAGAAGCCAAGGCCTACAGAGTGACAACATGGCAAGAAATGTTTGCTATGGACAGCATATAAGCCAAGGTGGCTGCACAGACAATGTTTGATGCGAATAGATAATGGACAACAACTTTGAAAGGAAGACACGGTGGACCTTGAAATGGACAATGAATTAGTGTCTGGCTGGAAAGGGGAGGAAAAAGTATTATTGTGTTTATTTTGTTATTGATAGATAATGGACAACTTTGAAAGGAAGACACGGTGGACCTTGAAATGGACAATGAATTAGTGCCTGGCTGGAAAGGGGGGAAAAAGTATTATTGTGTTTATTTTGTTATGTTCACTGATGTTTAGAGTTGCATTGTTTTCTGAATGGTTTAATGTGTATTATGGTGGATTGCTGGAATTATAGTTCAGGATGCATTGATTGTAGTATTATTTGAAATGAAATGTAGCTAATGGGAAAGGTGCAATGTATATTGATGCAGTTTTATGAAATGTGCTGATATGTAATGTGACTTATGAGTATGACGTTATTGATGCAATGTGTATTGATCTGTTGCTGTGTATGTTTTCACGCTGAGGTACTACTAAATAAAATGGTGAACTCATTAGTTGAGCTTCAACTCCTTATTGCCAGCTGGGTCCGCTACAGCCCTAGTGCTAGGCATAATAGCAGAGAACTACTGTAAACTGTACAATTTAATTACATAAACTTTACACAGGTCCATAAACTTTACACAGGTCCACACACAAGTCCAGAAACCTAACTTCTCCACCTTAATATTAAAATTTGGTATTGCATATTAGTTTTAATCGTTGATTAGTTACTTTTAAAACAATGTATGGCTTGTAGAGATCGGACATTCTTGGAATGAGTAACACTGCCAAACGTGTGGGGTGCACTCCCCATAAAATTGGCAAAATTTGGGTATTATTTCCTCCATCTTAATAATGCCAATTTGTATTGTATCTTATATTGTTTTAATATTTAGCCACCTTTACAACAAGGTATGGCGTATAGAGATTGGACAATGCTGGAATGAGCAACACTGCTCAACGTGTTGGTCGCACCCTCAGAAAATGTGCCAAAATGTAATGTTGTTCTGTTGGCATTCACAGTTGTTTTGAACTTCAAGTGCTGGCAGGTGTATGGCAGTCACAAGTGTGTGCCAGGCACATAAGCATGGGTCCTGCCACTTTCTTGACTTTGTCTATGCCCCAAGCAGCAGCTTTCAGGATATGGGAAGTGCAATATAGAACAATTAGAAGCTGAGAGAGGCTGATCGATTTCTTAATGTAGAGAAGAGGTAGAAGCACACACCAGTAGTGGGAAGGTGCTTACCGCAGGACATAAAAAGGAAAAGATTACATTTGATAACATGAGTATGCAAACAGCAGTTGCACAAATACCTTCAGCAACTAAAATAATCAGATCTGGAGGAGTTAATGCCATTTTAATAATTCTAGCAGACGGCCAGCAGCCATTAACGATTCTTCACACCATTACTATCTGTGCTGCTAACCACTCTGTATTAAGTATAATCAACTCAGTGAATAAGACTATGATACCTGTGGTGATGAGCTCCAAGGCAGCCGGAACCCCAATGAGCCTGGGAAGACGCTGGGACCCCCCAGCAGCGGGTAACAGACCCAGAGTCACCTCTGGAAGGCCCAGGCGTGCCTAGGAGAACACAACAAAAACATGCACACTAAATCGCCTTGATTGATAGGGGTGGGCAAAAACAAATTGATATGCCAATAAAATCGCAATGCTTAATGCCATGATATCAATATCGAATTGCCAGGTTCAAAATCAATTTTTCTGATGTTCATGTCAGCCTATTCATTAATGTGTTCCTGTCATTGATGTGTATGATTGAACTTTGTTATCTATATTGTTTAAAATTGGTTTAAAAGGTTCCAGTTGATTGAACTTGTGTTGAAAACAACTTGACATCAAATGGTGTTTGTGATGTGCTTGTTAATGATTAATTTTTAGGACTCTTTTTCTGAGGGTGTACAAATGGAACCAAGTGGACCCGTTAGGGTCCATTTGTACACTCTCAGTTGATTGAGTCACGCTCCCTATTGATTGAGTCATTGTGAAATGCGCGCTCAGAACTTTCCTCCACTTTCTACATTTTATTATTTTTGTATGTTCGTTTGCATGTGTGTCATAGGAAGTGAGAGATGTCAACCAACTTTGGAATGTGCAATGCGATAGTGACACCCAAGGGCCAACTCCAGGCCTCCTCCAAAGGCCATTCCTTCAATGGCTGCCACCACTGGCTTGTCCCCTGCCTCTATGGCGTGGATCATCGGTACCAAGGGAGGGCCAGACATTGGACCCGCAAACTCCTTGATATCCGCCCCTGTGTCCCAAACACAAACCAAGGAGCTAATAAGGAATCAAAGAAAATAGCACGACCACAGTACAGTAATCTTTGGAACACTGAAATAATTTAGTTAGTAATATTTGCATATTAATGTGTCAAATGTATTACCGCCACAGAATTTCCCATTCTTTCCACAGATGACCACAGACTTCACATTTGAGTCATTGAGTGCTCTCTGCACTGTATCAACGATGCCCTGCCTCACTGCAGCACTGCAACAGTGCAACAGTTTAATGTTAATTTCATTAACAAGACTGAACTGCTCCAACATGTTTCAGAAGGAGCCTGTGGCCTTTCCTCTGAGCTGCTTGCCACAGTAACATGTAGAAGAGCAGGATAGTAAAAATCCAATGAATATGTTTTTTCAACATTTATCTGAGAGCCCTCAGAAAAAAAGCGTCTAAAGAAATCCATTAACAAAGGCACATAATGGTGCAGCCTTTAATACCATTGCAATAACACTACTTTACACTGCTCTACAGAGTGAAATAGTGTTCTAAAGCCCTCCACTGTCTATTACTTGGAGATTTATTTATTTATTTGCTAGTCATTCTTTAGTTGCATGATGTAGGACATAGGTCACACCATGGTGTGACATAAAATTGAAACATCGAGCCTGTTTATTAAGATTCATAGAAGCTACAAGAAGGAACACGTCACGGTCTCAGCCCTGGGGCCACTCTAGTTGATCTGCCAACAGATGACAGCTCACCTCAGCGCGTTGACAGGAGGATTCTGAAGAGTGATCACTGCAACAGTTCCTGAAGAAACCCGACTATACTGAGCCATCGTCTCGACAAAACAAGCACGCAAATGCTAAAACGTCCTTCCTGTTTGGTGAGCAACTTGTTGTTGGACTTTGAAACATCTTTGGCGCTTTTCCATTACCTTTACCATAGTTTCTTCTTAACTTAATTAACAACCAGGAAGAAACTTGAAATGGGATATTACGTCATCACAGCTGCCGAGTCCCACCTCTTATCTTGTCCCCCTCTTGTCCTCTAGTGGACTTTATTCCCGTTCCGCCAATGGCACCAGTCCAAAGTTGCCATGTCCGCTGAGTATAAGCAATATGGGCCCCCGTTTTCATTCTTATGATTTACCAGTAGTAAATCATAAAAATCTGCCAAATCTGCGTTGCACATCGCTTGTTGAAGTTGAACTCCCTCTGGTGTGTTGTGGGTATGGACTTTGTGACATTAATTAAGTATTCAGACTGGTACACCGTACAGCGGTGTGAGCAGGGCAGCAGGCCTTACATCATGTTTGGAGGGGCAGAATGCCAAACTGAGGGGCAAGGTGACCATGTCCTGGCCTCCATGAAGTTCCTGCCCCCTGTGTATTCAAAATGTTATTTAAGCTACTAAAGAATCAAAACATAGCAGTCGATAAGCAGTATTTATAAAGATGCCTATTTTGCAGAATGGCCACAATCATGATATTGGACTGTATTACCCCCATATATAGTATATCACACAAAGGTATATCACTATATGACTTTAAGGTTGATCTTAACAACTAAACCCCAGCATATATTGTTTATTGCGAGAAATCAACAAGGGAAAGCTTTACCCACAATAACAGACAACTGAAAACACAATAGTATGGACTGAGTCTGGTTACCCATATTGGGTTTAACTGGTTAATTAATTGATGTGCTGCTGGGTAACTCTATACTGCCTCCCCTTGGTCAGCCAGGGTGCCTGATGGAGGTGAAAGTAACTTGTTGTAATAACGTCTCCCTGTCTACCAGGTCCCATGTCCTACCAGGGAAACTCCCTCCTGCCAGCTATAAGAAGTGGCCTGCTCATTGGCACAGGGACAACTGTAATCCAGCCACTCTTCATCTGCCAATCTGGGGAGAGCCACAGACAGAGCTCAAGATTCTTACGATACACGATGAGGGAGCAGGCCACCTCTTGTGTCGTGTGTGTGTGTGTGTACAGTATGTGTTTGTATTAATAATATAAATATTAGCAGTAATAGTACTAGCAGTAAATACTTTATAAGGCTGTAAAAGGTAGGCATTTTACTTCCGTAGTAAATGAAACATCTGACGAATAAACTTGGACACATCATCAGTCTCATAAACTTCATCATTTGGTGTTTTCTTGCTGCCAGCAACCTAACCAAGGTTGATCACACCTTCAAGTGACAAGTTACAGCCTCCATGACCCTGGTTCAGTACTGAGCAAGTCTGGACCAGCCAGGGCTCCATGTCTCCTGTGAGACTGAGACGAGACAGACAAGGGATGACGTGATGGTCTAGCTCAAAGAGTTTTCTGTTTTCAATGATGAAATGCTGTTGGTTTAGTGGTGCCACAGCTGTAGTTAGTTAGTAGTAGTAGTAGTAGTAGTGTTTCAAATCATTTTAAATATAAACACTTTCATTCGAAATATCTTTGTGGGTTGTTTTGCATTCCATCGTGTTTGCTGGGGCAGTCAGGGCATTTAGGGGGGCATTGCTCCCCCATGCCTAGATGCTAGATCCACCCTGGCCCTGACAACAAGGCAAGGAGGACAACATGACGGTTGGCTGTTTTGAGCTCGCGTACGTTGCATGTCGTTTCCACGGTCGCTTGTCTCTCTCGCGAAACCTGGCAACACCAGTCAGACGGAGAGCTTCGCTAAAGTTGGCTTCGCCTGGTGCTTTCATTTCAAGCCAGTCGTCGCTGAATATGCGCTCACTTGTTGGATTAGCTGTGGTCGTGGTTTTGGCTACATGGTACCTGTTCCTGCTGTCCTCTTACCTCCCCGCGGCTCCTCCAGCACCACTTCGCTCCAGCAGCGCCCAGGAGGAGAACAATGTGGAGGAGGCAGCGGATCCCCAGCAGCCCAGTCACAGCAGGTGGGTAGTGTCACTGGAATACTGGTGTTGATTTGCTAATGTTAGCCTAAAAACGAATTATGAAACAACTTGAATCGTGATCCATTCCTAACAATCACTGTCGTTTACCTTTATTAGCGACTCGAAACTGCCTCCGTTAAAAACATGATTCTCCCACTCACTCACCCCCCTTTTTCCTTTGTAGCTCTGGTCCAGAGCTCCACTGCTTAGTCAGACTCAGAAGCAGTGGAGCTCTGGACCAGAGCTACCTTCTTTGTATATTTTTTCCCCCGTGACCTCCACTATGATCTACTGCTTCGGGCTTCACGGAATTGAATATCTGCACTTATCTGAATGTCGAATGATGAAATGAACATGGTGGCCAATATTGTAAATAAGTCTAATGCTTAATTAGTGCGGTTCCATTCTTAATTAGTGCTGCCCAGTCTTGAATTGTACTGTAAATTCCAAGCTGTCAAAGCACTGTGTGTGTGTGTGTGTGTGTGTGTGTGTGTGTGTGTGTGTGTGTGTCGAAAGCTACAGATACAGTAATGCATGTTGTTCACGCATTACCGTCCAGTGTACACTGCCATTGTGCAGACGGCATCTGAGCATTGCTCCTGAATAATAGACGGAGCTGCCAGTGATGAGGAGACGAGCAGGCTTTTAACGGAACAGATGCTGCAGTATGATAAAGTCAGACCAAAAGAGATTGTGTGGCCTCCTAGACGGGGAAGGCAAAGGGATGTCATTACTACTACCAACCCTGTCCTCCTGGCTGAATTGAGTGTTCCTGTCATTCCAGGCTGAAGTTCCCATCAGACCTGGAGGAGTTGAAGCACTTAGCAGACCAGCTGCAGTTCTACAAGACGGAACACAGTGGATATGTCCTGCTCCTCTTTTGTAGCGCGTATCTCTACAAACAATCCTTTGCCATCCCTGGTTCATCTCTCCTAGTAAGCCAGTCTTGTCATCTTCTGTAACTACTGTAAAAGGCTGATGTGGGAACTTGGCATTTGTCTGGTATTAAACTTTTGTCTCCTCCTGTCCTGTTGTATTGCATAGAACATTCTAGCTGGGGCGATATTTGGATCATATCAAGGGCTCCTGCTTGCCTCTGTCCTCACCACCGTGGGGTCGACCATGTGTTACCTCCTGTCCCAAGCTTTTGGAAAACAGTACATCGTCAACCTCTTCCCCAATAAGGTCTCCATGCTACAGAGGAAGGTAAGGTTCTCTTACCAATACCATAGGAAGCTGGGATTACATTACAGAAGTGTTTTTCAACCTTCAGCCCCATAGACCTAAAACCCAAATATTTCTTTCTTTTTTATCTACAATTCCAGGCTGGATTTCGGAAACATAACAGGCAAACCTAGATCTCTAGTTGTGTACATTTGGGTTAATTCAGATGACGTATATTTTAACTCCTGAGACCAAATCGACCCGCAAAGGTTCATTTGCGCTCTCAAAGAGTTACATCTGGTTAACCAACTTTCATTCATCATTTACCGTGGACCATCTCAAGGACCACTGGTGGTCCCTGGACCAATGGTTGAAAACCCCTGCACTACAGGAATAGAATGGACTCTCTTTTCAAGACTCTAATTTCAAGAATATATTGCACACATTTGTGTATAAGAATACTATCACTGCATTCCCCCATCTCTGCTGTCCATCTCACCCGCACAACATGTCTACGTCTTCTTTTTCTGTGGTTCTATTAAACACTGAACACACTTTTCATTCCTAGGTGGAGGAGAATGAGGATTGTCTATTCTTCTTCCTACTTTTCCTGAGATTTTTTCCCATGACCCCTAACTGGTTTTTAAACATGTCCGCCCCCATCGTCAACATCCCAATCACATTCTTCTTCTGCTCAGTGTTCATTGGTAAGTACAGTACAAGACACAGGTGAACTGATGTATCTCACTTCTGCTAATATATGAGTCATTCCACGGAAACGGTACCATTTGGACTTTTTTTTTTCTGAAATTTTGACCGAAAGGTTTTACTTTTCTGAATAGCCCACACTATTAAGGACATCTTTAGCTATAAGAAAAACATAATTTCCCATCTCAGGCATTCAATATATTTTTATATATCTTTTAAAATGTTAATTGATAACGGAGTTGAGCCAATTAAGTTCATAACAGAGTTGTGATTTTCGTACTAAAGATAGTCACTACTCTAACTGAGTTGAGTAAGAAGAGAAGACTTGGCATGCCTGCGGTTACAGAATCAGATATATTGTTGGAATAACAAACAGAATCTTTATAACTAATTGTTTTATATCATTATTTCATGTAACAGAGTTGAGCTGTTATGATTTACGACCACATGTGAGAGTACAAAATGCCTCTAAAACGGTGTAAAATGAGGTTTTAAATTGCAACTTTCTGTAGCATGTTGGTCAGAAGAGTTGTAGAATACTACTTCCTATTGTTGATGTCACTAAAGGGCCAGTTAAGCGTTCTTATGGAGGGAAGAATGTCTTGTGTAACGGAGTTGAGTGCAACTGAGGGACACAGCTATATAATGCCATTTAAATGATTAATCATCTGTTTATTCAAAAACTGAATGTTTCCAGCAATAAAGTACAGATAGATATATATGCTCATGTCATAATTTTGTGGATTTTTGTTCATGTTTAATAGTCATATGTCAAGTCCACTTTCATCGAAGGCCACTGGGGACATGGAAAATGGACAAAATAGGGGGTGTCTACTGAAAGAAAGCAAGATAATTTCTGATATGAAGATAAAATCCATGTAATGTTTACACAATATGAAAGGGAACATTTACTTTATACCATTACTTTTGTACTTTACTCAAGTAGGCTACATGTTGAATTTATAGTTGTATGGAGTATTTCTAGGCTATAACATGAATTAGTATTTATACTAAATGTTTATTTGTATTAAATATTTGTATGGTAAATAGTTTGTTATTTTTCCACCACTGGAGGCCGCATATATCGGTATCGGTATCGGGAATTAGAAGTTGGATAATATCGGGATATCGGATATCGGTAAAAAAAAAATCAATATCGGGCATCTCTAATTTCAATTGATTAAAAAATCTTTTAAAAATATTTTTCAGTGACTCCATCAATAAAATACAGCCAAAACGGTCAGAGGGACTGCAAATGGTACCGTTTCCGTGGAATGACTCAATGACCAATTGTGGCGCAGTGGCATTGTGAATCCCATTCATGACCTGTATTACAAATCATAGGCTTGTTGGATAAACATTTTAAAAAAACACGATTGGATAGGGACACATGATCTGATGCAGGACAACTGTCAATATGACAAAGTGACAAAATGGGTCTGTTCCAACCCAAAATTTGGGTTGGAACAGACCCATTTTGTTAATACACTGTTGCCACACTCATTCCTTCGCCCCATAAATCCCAGTGGGAATGGGGGAATATGTTGAGAAATAAAATAAAAAAAAGTCAGGAATGGTTTTTAACAACGAAAATAACCTGTCTGTTTCTCCTGTCTGCTTCCTTCTGCGTAGGTCTCCTGCCATACAACTTCATCTGTGTCCACACTGGAGCCATGTTGTCCGATCTATCATCACTGGATGATCTGTTTTCCTGGGACCGACTGCTCCAGTTACTGGCCATTGCCCTTGTGGCTCTGCTGCCTGGAGCCCTCATCCGTCACTATGGCCAGAGCAGACTCAAGCTGGATGTGCCGCAGAAGAACACACTCATCACAGATAAGAAGGTACAATAAGTCTGCCTGGAATGGAAAGTGTCACCTGGGATTTGTTTGCCGACTTTATGTCAGAGACATGTGTGGCAGGCTGTCTGTATGCTTTAAAGAAAGGAAGATGTTCGGAATTAATCGACAAGCCTCCAGAACACTGATCTGGCACACTTGGTAGTGTCATGAAAAACAAAATCCAAAGCCATCGACTAGTGGGATTTTCATCACTTCGTACATTGCTATTTTGGGGACAATGTTAACATTTGGACAAAATGACATTGGATGAGAGTGGAGTCTTGTGTTTCTTTATCACAGCATCTGTGTGAGCACACTGTACAATGACATATGCTGTATGTATTTTACAGGATTCTTTATGATGACAATTTTGTCATTTTGGTTACACTAGTGCAATACTTGCTCTAATGTGAATGGCCATTTGTATTTTTGATACAGTTTTATTTTAATCATTGGGGTTAGACTTTAAAGTGCCTTGGATGTTTATTTAAAACTTCTACCTCTATTTGTGGACTTCAGATGATACAGTGGTTTTTCTCTTGAGGTGTATTTTGTGAAATTCTTATCACTATTTTTGGCTCAATTGCATGCCATGTAATATAACAGTAGAGCTGGGAAATACGTCAATATTATATATATATTGATATTGTGATATGAGACTAGTATCGTCTGAGATTTTTAATATCATAATGTGATATCACTATATTATGATGATCTTTGCCTTTTACAGACTCATTGTATAAATATTTTGTGTAACATTCATCCCAGTGCTACTTACAAAGTACTGTATTTTGTCAAGAATATTCATATCATATATTATATTTTACTTTTCCCATATCACCCAGCTCTACATGTGGTATTGTACATCACTTACATTATATGCATCAACTGTTTTTTTTGTTTGTTTGTTTATTCTCTCAATTCGGTTGCGATAGCTTATGTGGAATGTTTTAGGGCTGTTGTGTCATGCCTTAATGTTTCTCTTGAGTACTTGAATTCCATTTGAATTTTATCTTTAAAATTGCTCCAGAAGTGTTTACACTATTTGTGTGAATCTATGATCAGTAATACCGGTACATTTTTTCTTGTTGGCCCTTTGGGTATGTTGTGTAAAGTGTATTTTGTCATGTCGGTATTGATAAACTGATGGCAGTGGTCTGTCGGCAATCCAATGTAAATTAAGTTTGGCTTTGACATTTTACGTCAATTAAACAAAAACTTTGATCTTACATCACTGTATTTGTTGATATTACTTAAAGAAGAAACAGAAAAAGACCAGAGCAGCAAGCACATTCTTTGAAATACTCTTTATTGCTCAGATCCAGGTTGGTCAGCAATACAGTTCACTCACAACTTAAAACGACAGCATAGCCGTTTCCAGATAGACATGGATCCATTGACATGTACTGTACATGGATCTTCTCTCTGTCTAGTACACATTTCACCAATCACCTGGCGGCGATTCAGAGCTGTTGGTTCGGTTCATGGGAAATGTGGGACCGAGGAAACCCACTAAAGTAAAATCTCCCAATTGTGAAATGAAGTTAAAAAATGGATCCATCAAAAACTACTGTAAGTGTGGGACTATGTATAAGAAAGGTAGCCCAGTATAACCTATTACAGTTCTCATGCAATCCTTTGCATTTTCTCACTCAATAACAGGACAAGAACACTGGTGCGGTTCTGCATAATTCTGACTGTAGAATGTACTGTATCAATGTACCATTACTAGGCTACACCATGGCAAAATCATTTAAGTTGGTGTTGAATGCCCCTATGTTTTTCTGGACACTTTTGGAACCTTCCATTCTAACATCTACTTTTTGTACCACTCGTTTCCCGCATCTGTACAGAATGCAAGCTATGAGCTCAATTGCTAGATCTGGTGATCTAAAAGGAATGAATATAAAAAGCAAAGAATCCCAACTACTTATCCAGGCTATTATATAGTAGATCAGTGCAGATGACAAGAGAACTAGATAACCAGAAGACAGGCAAAACTATCTAACCACCATGTGATATGACAAAAAACAAACACTGTACTTGCCCAGTTACATGTTATCTGGTATTGATTATTATTATTAATGTCTAGCACGCCTCACAAAAACCTAGAAATACCAACATCTAGAAAAAGAAATGAAAAGTCCACTATCATATTGTAAAGTTCCACCTCAAAATCCTGTTGGTTGCAAATGTCCCAACAATGTAACTTCCTCCACAGCCTGGAAACTGGCAGTCAGCCATCCAGACTCTGCTCACCACACTGCAATGAAAACCGATATCTCCCATCTAGAGGGAATCCTTGCCACCTGAGCCTTTACCTAGACATTAGAACACAAATGCAGATGTGTGACCGTTTTGAATAGTCATAGAATGAATCCTCCACACAAAGGACAAAATCCCAACCTGATATATGATTTCAAGGGCCTTGACACCCATACTGGTGTTTTCAGATACTCTGGCTGCCTTCTCAGGACCGTGTGGGAACGCCATTTAGGTTTCAGTGACAGCTCCCCACACACACCTGTTAGTTTAGTTGTACCTCTAAGGGCAGGCCAAATTACCTTTTGTTTTCATTCTATTCTTACTACGACCATATCATTTTCTGATATAAAACTGTCAGCACAGTTCCACCCATATTCAACTTGACTAGATGTAATCAGCAAGAGAGTAACTGAAAACCTAGGCAATTTCAAACCTGCATCCTTGAAGGGCTTATTTTACAGTCAAACAAACCAATACAAAAGACTGAGCTGCAAAATCCAATATCTAGTGCTAGTGAGTCATGAGCTTGAGTATTACCACTGTGAAGCCTAATTTATGCTTCGGCTAGAAACTGTTCTACGACCACATCCCACACCAAAATGAACCGATGTTCGACTGAAACATCTGAAGATTTTCAGTTGAAGCTCTGTTAATTTCACAGAGTGATGCAGCCATACAATGAAGTACAATGAGGCATCAGGTATAGTAGTTCTGTTCAGTATGAGGTACAGTACTGCACTGGCTGTAGGGAGGCTTTCTGAAATGGCCTCAGGCTTTGTGAGAGTTTTAATCACTCTTAGTCTGTGTTCACTGGGACAAAACATTCCAACTCCTCAGGTGTGGAGCAGAAAAACAAAAAGGATTTTCAACTCAAAAGATAATTTAATATCTTTCACTATTGTTCATTTATTATTTTTATTTTTGTATTTTTAATATATATGTTTTTGCCCTACATTGGTTTTAGTTTTAGGTACTAAAATCAGCGTTGGATTCTGAGAGGTAATTAAAAAAAAAAAGTACAGCACAACAGAAATAAAATGGTAAGATTGATGAGAGTCATTTAGAGATCTTTGTTTTTAGTTGAAGCTGAGATGTCTAAATGTCTCCAATCATATCTCACAACGCAGGTGCAGATTGGTTAAAGCCTGATTTATACTTGCGCATCAGTGTCTCACCAAAAATATCACATCTGCAAGTTCAAACCATGTCAGACCGTGATGCATTTTGAACTTGGAGATCTGCTATGTTCTACATATATGTACGCAACCAAGTATGTTGCATGTGGTGCAACCAAATATAACTCAGGCAAGTGTTATGTTATAGAGACAGAATTATGCATTTATGTGACTATTGTACATGTTTACAGTATACAGTTATCTTGTCGTACACAGTGACAGATCAACAACTAGCGTAGAGTTGTTCTACATTCTACACAAAAGACTAGGGTATTATTACACCATGTTCAAGAGTCCTGTCAGTGTATTTTTGCAGCGTCTTATTATTTTTTCTTCAAATCAACCCCAGAGTATGTTATCAAACAGAGCTGGTAAGATTGGTTTGGATCATTATAAAAAAAAACTATTGAAACAAACAAAAATCCTGGAGGTACAATTGGGAAAACTGGAGGTACGGTTGTTGTGGATGTAGGATAACAATTTGTATCTTTTCTGAGCCGGTGAAATCATACACAACATCCACATTAAGGACCACGTCAGGCAGGCCTGTACCCCCATAGATCCTGCTCTTCGTTCAGCTCTATTGGAATTTGACTTGAAAATTCGATTGGGCGTGTTGATAAGAGGTCGAGTGGTGTCCAAGTCAGAGACAATCCAAAAGACTTCAATACCATTTACAAAATTTTGCAGATCCATTGATTCTGCTGTCGCTAGTCAGCTGGACCTGAAGAGTTTAGAGATGACTTATTATCTGATTACTGATTATCTTGTCACTTGTTCATTTTTTTGTTTGTTTGCTTTTATTAAAAAAGAGAAAAGAAAAATTAAAAACGATCAGTTAACAAGGCATACAAAATGTGGGGAAAAAGGGGGAAATGAAAGATTGGACTGAGGTACCCTGAAGCCTGAGGTAGATCACAATACTGACATGCGCACTGTTCACATCCTGACCAAAGTTATGTGGTGGTTCACTTATTGTTCTGCTATTTTTTCAGGTTTATATTATTGTTATTCATAGTCTAGTTTTTCAAGAAAATAAAACACTTCCCTTCAAAGCAATATGGCAGTGTCCCACTGAGGAAAAAAGAAAAGGACTTTATTTTTCTTTTGTTTCTTATCAATAGCTCTCATCACAAAATAGGAAAAAAATAGATTCATAAATATTACTCTCTTTTTATATATATATACACTCACACTCGCTCACACACACACACACATGCACACGCACACATACACACACGGAGGAAGCTGTGCATATTGGCAATAACCTTGCATCTGGAAGATGAAGCTGATGGGCTCGCATGGCAAAGGAGCCAATGGTGACGTCTGAATGGGTGACAAAATAAGGCAACAAGCTTCCATGGTCTCCAAAATAAAGCACAAAGGGATATCAGAACCTGTATGTCCAGCATGCTCTCCGGGCCTCCAGCGGTCAGTCTGCCGAGAAGCATTTGCGTCAAAGAAGGGAAAGAGAAACAGAGAGAGAGAGAACAATCTGTCATGCGCTGCTGACCGAGCGTGCTGGACATGACGGGGTGATATTTCTAAAAGGCTGCATGTCATACATTCATAGCTGTCATGCCATTTTAGAAAGCTCCCTGACTAGGGAGGGTTAAAGCCAAACACGTTTTTGCGGTTGTGTGTGTAACCACACAGGTCATACAGTACCTCCCCAGTATCTCATCCTACCTCTTCCTCACTATCACTCCACAAACACACACACCCACACACACACACCTCAAGACTGAACCCCCAACCCCAGCCCCACACCGCCCTGCCCCCCAACTCCAACACTAACCTGGGCCGTCAACTTGCATGTTGCGTTGCCCCTCCTGACTTCAATGCTCATAAGGCTGAACGTGTGGTGATGCACATTCCAAATGACCGGTTGCCCCTTTGACAAGCAAAGGGTCACCTTTATTACTTGTTTTGTTTTTTTTAATTTTCAGTTTCATTGAGATATTCAAATATAATTCTCATGGAAACATCCTTAATTTAGTTTTTAGGTTTACAGGACAACAAGCATGAATGTAGATACAGTCTACTCCTGTACAGTATGGGATTGATACCAGATTACTGGCAAATCAAAATCTGTGTTTTGTTTAACCTCTGTTGAGCTCTGTGGTTGAAAGTAGCAGTCAGGTCAATGTTATCAAAAAGGCTGCAGAAAAGAAATGATTACTGAAAACAAATATTTTATCATGTAAAAAAATGAAACATGCCAGATGAGAGAGATGAGAAAGTGATAGCAAAGTGAAAGTGAAGAAATGAAAAGAAAGCAAAAAAAAGTGGAGCGTCAGATATGAATGGTAAGAAACATTTCAAAGGGACGTTATCCTTTGCGTTGGCACACACACACAGGCTAATCATAAGGACTCAGTACGATTCACGATGTTTTTAGGGCATTTTGTATCATGTGCAGTGGCCTAAAGTATGAACAAATAAATGATATAATTTTAAAGAGACTGCCTCGAGGTGACAGTGTTTAACGCAGCCCCATCAAATCTTTGAAATGAACCAAACACTTAAAAAAAGTACGCCAAGTTGTACTGTCATTTCAACACAAAAATAACAGTGCATACTTCCAACATGTATCAGTATAACTTTTCTACTTTGCATTAATACTGCTAAGGATACTTTACTCTTGCAATCTGAATACCACAACCTTTTGTGAGAGAAAGTGTCCATTACCACTCGCTCTCATTCTAATCCCAAAATATCTACGGCAATGTCTCCAATGCGCTCGTGTTAATACAACTGCTTTATCTGTCTGTTAGGCCTACTGTATGTTAGTCCAACTAAAGCGATAACGTTATGTAGGGCGAAGTAATATTAATCCTGTTTTAATTTTTACCGTGAACACAACAGATGCCCAATTATCTGCTATTTTCCACCCTCCGTGTTGATTTATTTTTAAATTATTATATTTATCTTTTTAAACGTTTTTAAGTCTATTATATCAGTAATGTTTCACCCCCTCCCCTCCCTCCCCCCCGTCTTCCTCTCCACCTACTCCTGCAGGGCTGGCAGTGCACACTATGCCCCGCACATTTCCCCAATGAAGTTCTTTGGTTTTGTTCCCGGTGCTGCTGGTCTGCCCTGCATGTCCCCTTGGCCTTCGTCTGGATAGGTCTCTGTCCACTTTGGGAGGGCTACATTCATTGGCTGGTGCCTGCTGTGAGCAGCCCCCACTGGTCACTTGGCATGGTGCGGTGGCACGGGGGCGCCCTGCTGGTGTTTTTGTTCCTGCTGTTTGACCTGTTGAATAATCTCCCGGATCTTCCTCTGTGCAGTCTGGTGGAGGGGAACAATCACAGTTAAGGAATGAGAAGAAAGAAGGAAAGAAAGGGAAAAAGAAATCTCATGCCGTAATAAAAGACATTACCATCATAAACACAATAAACACATTTTTAAACCCATAAATTCGAAGACAAGGCAAAACTAGTTCAGGAGCTATGCCCTGAAACAACCAGCGGGATTCACTAGTTTGACAAAACCTTAACCAATATTCTCCCAACTATTGCAATCCATTAAGTGATTCTGATTTTAAAATAAAAAACAATTACTATAATTTGCAGAAATTAGCCCATTAGGTCACAAATAGGAATACATATACAGACACTCAGCGAGAACAAGAAGTTTCAGGTGTTATTACTGCCGATGCGATCCTAATTTATAGTAATATTACCTGGCTGGCAAAGAAATGCCCGCTGATTTTCACAAAGACCTCGTCATTTTCGTCTGGAGTTTGGTCCCGTGGTACGATGACCTCAGCGCTAGTAAGATTCTGCAGCTCATTAACCTGCAAGAGACAGGGAACCAAGAGGTCCTTAACTCTTTTGTTTTTTAGTACGGGAGCCAGAGCTCCAAAATTGGAATGTTAATTATTGTGCAAAATATCTATATTAAATTGTTATTGCCATGAAACTTCCCTAATTGAATACTTACACAAAAAAAGATTTAAAAAAAATATAAAGAAAAAAAGATTTCAGTGTGAAAAGATGAAAGGGACGTCCAGAGTTCTCTGGAGTTTGCTGTTGTGCTCCACAAACCATCTCCGGATTAGCAGTTAAAGATGGACGGATGAAACTCTCAGTGTTAAATAAGCACTGAGGATCTTACAGTGTAGGTTTAGTGTAGTACCGATAGCTTTATCAAGTGGAGTCCTGTGGCTTAAGGCATATCGACCTGGAGGTCTTGAAATGAAAAGGGTTGAAAATCACTGGATTAAAGCAAACTGGGGTATGGATGCCGCATCCTTCACCATCAACCTACCGTCTTGCCTCCTTTGCCGATGACCCTGCCAGCTGCAGTTGAGGGAACCTTGATATGGGTCTCCAGTTTCACCTCCTCCTTTGCTGTGAAGAAGTTCTCTTCCTTCAGTTTCCCAAATATCCTGCCCTGGGCCTGGAATACAGAGGAGGGAATGAGGCAAGGAAGACTGGGGAAAATGGGGACACAGTGATAAGCATATATTGATGATACAATCATCTGAATACAACTTACTGTATGTGACAGAACAAGCCTGCAGTTGTGATCATTCAGCTATTTTCTTATGACCGGTGTACAGCTGTATTTACCTTAAACTGAGCCTCTGGGGGTCCAGTAATTATTACCATCCTCTCTGTAACGTCTGGAGACTCTGCAGGGGCGATCTGACACAAGTGAGGAAAGGTAGGGAGCAGGGGGAGGGAGACAGAGAGAAAGCATGGTCTAATGACATTGTGGTCAAGGTGTCAAGTCAGGAAGGGGGAGGTCCATAGTGACCAAGGGCCAGGTCGCGACCAATAGCTTCTGGAAGTGGTTCAGGTTACCATGGGCACTCATGTCATGTGACTACTAACAGGAAGTGCTCTGGAAGTTTCCTATAATTCTAGTCACATGCAGACTAGAATTCCTCTCTAAAGTATCTGCGATCATCCGCTCTTATACTTTCTCAATAGATGTACTGCCATATCTTGTTATAGTCTATGCTGGAGTTTAACTGGTGCGGCGCGCATGGGGAAAACCACAGTCAACTTTTTATAAATAATGATTAATGATAGCAGAGCCGTTTTCTATTGTCCGATACGGGTGATGAAAGACTTGTAAGGCAGCACACTGAGCTGAGGTGAGTAAAATGCAACTGTCTGTTGGTTATTATTGGTATTTTCGGTTATGTAATGATAACATTAAGTTGCGGACCCTAGACATATTCTTATGAACACAGTGAGAGCTCGCCTCCCGCAGCTGTCCTATTAGAAGCTGCACCATTTGTCAACAATAGTAGAACATGATTACGCTTTGAATCACAATGGCATGTTCTACGTTCGCCATGTCACTGTTGTTGTAGCTAAGCCACGCAGCCATATTTACAATATTCAAACCATACTCTCAACATGGCATTACTTGGAATCTGTAGCTGTAGGTTAGAGATTGAGCTGCAATGGTTGTGCTGCAGTGGTGGAGCTGCTGCTTAAAAGGCAAAGAAGTTTAGGGGTAAGGGGTTTAGCGGTGATGAAAATCTAAACATAAAAAGCTTTAGGGTTTCTTGAAATCACAAGCAGAGAATGTTTGTCCATGTTGAAGACAGCTGTGGTGCAGACACTACAGGTGACTCGGCCAACATTGTCTTGCCAACGTGATAACACAGCTTCAACAGCTCACTGACTGGCTTGGATTAGTGTTGAGACTGAGGGTACCCTCTGTGTCTCGATGCCTCACTCACCTTGATTGAAGCGCCAGCGAAGCGGGCTAGTTGTTTGATATGCTGTCCCTTTTTGCCAATTAGAGCTCCGACTGCCTGAGTTGGAATAAAGAGGTAGACCACCTCCTGTTCAGGAGCCTGTTGCTGAGAAAGACAGGAAATGAGACAGGGTCGTTACAGGTTGATATGCTTCATAGATTCAAAATGCATTCATTAATATACAGAGGAATCTGTCTCAAAATGATTCAAGGAGCTGCAGCACACATGTCATCTTACATTTAATTGGTGCATAGAATGTGTGTATTTAATTTAGTTATTCTAAAGTATTAGCCTGAACTGTTCTGTCAAAACACTTATGCACTTATAAAGACTTTTTAAGATGGCCTGTGTGCTCCAGCTGTTTTCTTTTTGGTATTGCTTTGGTTACTGAATGGCCCTCATTCTTAAATAGAAAAATAGGTAACACGGTAGCATGAGAATTATTATGAGAATTATTATTTATTGAATGTTTTGACATTCATCAATTCATCATTCCGTTCCACTCAATACCAGAAATTGCACACAAACAGAAACATTTAATTTCGCTATAAGGGTGACAACCGGTGTACTAGCCTTAGGCTTAGGCTAAGTAATTTTCATTCAATATTCCATTCATCATTTTTTCTGATTCAGACAGGTGCCATTGGATTGAATTGAATATAACCCATTATGGTTGTGTAAGTTTTCCAACATTTTGTTGGTTTGTTTTGCACTCTTTAGCATGGCAATAAACCTTCTCTGTGTTTTTGAAGTGGGTTTCTTATTTATTTATTTATTTATTTATTTATTTATTTATTTATTTATTTATTTATTTATTTATTTATTTATTTATTTATTTATTTATTTATTTATTTATTTATTTATTTATATATAAACCATGGGATAACACTGGTCTGAAAATCCCCTTCCTGAAATAGTTGTGGTGTTCTGGTCAATGGGCAAAGGTACATGACAATTCCACACCCTGTCATGGATACCAGAATACCAGAATGCTCGCCTCACAACACAGCAATTCTGGCTGAACGCTAGACAGTGTTGGGCAATATTACTTAGGAGAGTAATATCTTTATCTTTACTAGAATATTACTTTCTCAATTTACCCCCTCCCAAACCGCAGAATGCGGTGAAGATCTACAAACTACAGTGCATCTCTGTTGTTATTTGTTGATTAGCTTGTAAATATGTTCTATTTTTGCATGCAACACACTCAAATGTAATAAGTAATGAGGCATGTTTTGGCAGAGTAATAGCTTTACTTTTGCTGGAAAATGTAATATTACAGTAATATGTAATATTTAATTAGTGAATTCACTGCTCACTGGGGCTATAATGAATGTGGTGCTGATATCACAGGACATACTGAGTGCTGGTGGGGGATGGCACTTGATGGAGGAACCCCATAGAGGCCACTGAGATGTGAAGGGTGACTCTGTAATGGACAAAACATCAGGTCAGACACTTCTCTTTCACACTAATACACACCGCCGGCAGCACACATTCTAAAAAATAAGGTATTTTCAATGCAAATGAGTACATCTATTTGGCCAACACAAACAAAAGAATAACAAGTCAGTAATAACAACCTAGATCAGCTGTTTCTGATGATTTATCTTCACAGATTGTTCACCTATTTTCCCCAAATGTATGTGACATGCCCATTCCCCAATAGGGAATAGCTTTATGTAACTTGCTTCCAAGCATGCCAATGCATTCTCGCAGACGGCCTCAACAATTTGACTTGCCTTTATTGGGCAACGAGTAGAGACTTTATTTTAGAGAGAGACTGACTCTGACATGTTTTTTTTTTTTTTTTTTGGCCAATGGACCAAGCTTGTCAGGTAGGAAGTCCTGAGTCAAAACACTGTTGGTTTTCCACATACTGGCTTTGGGATGAACTGTATTATCTTGTTGCCAGGACTAAAGCTGGACTTTCTTTTTAGTTAACTTTGTTATGGTTAATGTTACATGATAGTTAAAGGTATTATGGGCAACTTTTTAGGAAAAAATCTAAACATAAATTTAGCTATATTTTTTGCCCCCTCTACATTGATTCTGATGCTAGAGCTATTTCCCTCCAGGCAGACACTTAATTTGCCCTGCAGACTGTCCATGACTTTTGTTGTTGTCAACAAATCCTTTTGCTCCGGCTCATGACATGGCGACGGTGCTGGTGTGTGTTTAGCCAATCACAGTGCAGCAGTCTTTAGCAGTTACATAATTAGACAATATAGTGGAGTTAAGAGTCAAATCTGTTTACAAACACAGATTTTGTAGACATCATTTAGTACTAGTGTAGTGCAGAGGTTTTCAACCGGTGGTCCGGGGACCACCAGTGGTCTTTGAGAGGGTTCCAGGTGGTCCCCAGCTAAGTTGGTTAACCAGATGTAACTCTTGAGAACGTAAAAATGAAACCCAAATGGACCCTTGCAGGTCCATTTGGTTTCATTTTTACACTCTCAAGAGTTAAAATATTCATCCAAATATAATAAAAATCCCAAAATATTAGAAATATTCATTAGTCCTAATCTACACAACTAGAAGATTAATGGTCATGGACAGAAGCAAATGAAATCTTTAGTTTGGGGGGGTCTGTGGCTGTGGGGATAAAATGGTCCGTGCCGTGGCTAAAATGCTGAATAAATGGTGAGCCCTGGGATGAAAAAGGTTGAAAACCCTTGGTGTAGTGTACTCACTAAGAATGGGTTATATCCTGCTGGTGCCACTGGGGGCACTCCTCCTCCCCGTGGTCCTCCACCAGGGGGCAGCACTGATAGGCCAGAGGAGAAGATGCCCAGTGCATTCAGGTTCAAGCCCGGGATAAGGTTGGTTTGTTGCTGAGGGTAGTCCATAGCAGAGAGAGGGAGAGAAAACAGTTAAAACAGAAAGTTTTATATAAAGGCACTGGCAGCAAGCGGGGAGAACTCAATTGGCTGTTATATCCTGCGGCAATTGTGGCCAAAGAACAGTTGTATTCTGCTCACAGGGTATCGTTTGAGGTAAGCGAGTGACATACATCACTCAACATATTGGGCAAACAAATCCACTCTCTTTTCTTAAATTTTGTCTTTTGCATCCTCCATGGGGGGAAAGTGTTCCGCCAGTGGCTGACAGTAATATTTCCCCTCAGGGATTCATTCAACTATTCTGGTTTCATGATGGCGCCAAACACACAGGGTCTCCTTTCACTTGCATTTTCCCAGAGACTCTACCTCTCTGTTCATAATGAAATTGTGTGTAATATCCACACTGTCACGCTAGATGGCCCTGGCTGCTCGCTGTGGAAGCTGAGCAAGGCATCGGGCCCAGAGACGCTGCTGAGTACACTCACAGCAGCGTACTGTACTTTAAATGCATGCTGGTGAGCAATATTCATTGCCACTTACTACAAGCCCTACATCAGAGAGCTTCACTAACAAGAGAAACCACACAACTTTAAATTTAGTGAAGGACAATGCACTTGCAACTTGAGACACAGGGCAATTCTATTATTGACCATGGGGATGGGGGGTAGGGGGTAAATGTGAAAATGATTGTGAAACAGTCATCAATGCGCTCGCACATCATATGACTTAACACTATGACTTCCAGCATTGCTGTAACGCAATCGGTCCGGCTTTTGCATCGTGATATCATCGCTGCACTCTGGCGGTTGACCTCCCCTGCTGGCTGCGCCACCGGTGATGTCACCGGGGCGGCCTGAAAGAGGAGCCGGCAGAGGAGCAGCCTACAGCTATCAGATGTATGCTGGGAATTGCAGGCATTAACGTGCGGGGACACTGACACACGCAGCTAGCGGAGAAGGAGTGAGTCAGACCGAGAGGCTCGGGGCAAACCCACTGACTCACTCACACACACGCACACACACACACACACACGCACAATGCATAGCCCAGATACTCTCTCCAGTCACTGATGAGCTGTTTGATGATTGTTTACGCTTATCTGCTTACCATGCGAACAATGACCAGTATTAGTAATGTCGGTGGTTAAGGCGTATGAATAGGAAGGGCAATACTATCCTCGCTCTCTGATAGCACTTCACTATACCCGTCCCAATAGATCGCCTGTCAGACTGAATGAGTCACGCTGAGATCACGTCCCCAACCAAGACAGACGGACAACCTGTGACACATGTCAGGATCTGCGCTTCGCCTTACGTTTATAGCAGCAATGTCGTTCTCGTAGCCTTCCCTCAGTTTTCGCATGATCTCCACTTCGGCTTTGCAACACGCATCCATGCTGCCTTTCACTGTGATGGTCCTCTCAGGGTTATAAATGGTTAAATCTTGTAACCTGTGGCACACACACACACACACACACACACACACAGAGAGAGAAGCAGGCATATGGTAACGTAAGTCACTGTGCAAACATTTGGATGAACAGCTGTCAGTTTGAAACCATAATAAGAAAACGCACACAGAGAGGACATTTGGCAAGGTGGCTCACGGCCTGGAGTTATATCTGTTGCATATTGACGTCCTCCAAATCGCAAGCTCCAGCATTTTGCGTAATAATTCATAATAAAGGGAGATACAATACACAATACTATCACTAGACACACAATACTGTGTTTATTGGCCAATGGACCATGGCAGTTTTTTGACATGTGAGTACATTGTCACATTTACCTCAACAGGATTTCATTTCGTTGTTGTGACACATTTTGTGTCGTAACCTTTCCAATAATTATTTTTTTCATATCCCGTGGATCACTAATATTGACAGGCAGGCATAGATAGCAACTTTGGTCTTCAGTTTGTGCAATCGTTCAGAAGCATGTGTAGGCCTACGGTATATCCAAAATGCATTTTTATTGGTCAGTAACACCACTATATGAATCCTACTATGCATACAAAGCATCAAAATGTACTGTAAAAATGTAAATGTAAAGATGCTTATTGCTCGTGCGAATGAAGTGGATTTCATTCTCTCCTCTGTGTAAGTGGGCGTAGACAAAAGCTCCAACATTGATGCGGTTGCTACTGCCCCTCTGCCTCTCTATGGCAAGGCTCATTATCTGTCATTGTCTTCACAGAATCAGAGACAGAGCAATTCATTAGCCCCAAATGAAATGGGGTTAGGGAGGGTGGTGGGTTCAATGAGATGCAATCACCACGCCTCTGATATTGTGTCGGGGAGTGAAGGAGCCTTAATCAATGCTACACTTTTGGCCTGTAATGGCAGACAGAAGTGATACCACAGGCTGGGTGGCTCATGAACATACGTTTGATGAAAAGGGGAAGGGTGCCTCTGGTAAACTGAGGAATAGCCTGCCATCTCCTAGCCTAATAGTTGTTTGTTGCAGTGGTTTTATACCAGTGGCCCGGGGACCACTAGTCCTTGAGAGAGCTCCTGCTAAAAGTTGGTTAACCGGATATAACTCTTTGAGAGTGTAAAAATGAAAGTAAAAAAGATGGCCCCAAAAAGATGCAAATCACCCACACATGGACATGACGCCTATAGACATGTGCGTCTGCATCATGCCTGTGTGCGTGCGTAATGAAAGCCTGCTATACCTTTACCTGGCATGTCGCCGCTGCTTGGCCATACCACTGTACTGGCCAATCAAAAGCAGTTAGGGTGAAGGGCGGTGTAGAAAGGTATAATACCAGGTCCATGCACAGAGAAAGGGGCAGAGCACTTACGAGGAGATGGTGATCTTGGTCCCTGTATCGTCCTCGATCTTCTTCAGGTTGCGACCCTCCTTCCCAATAAGCCGGCCCACCAGGCTGTTGTGGGCCAGGATTTTCAGAGGGATGTCCTCTGTCCTATGTGGAAAGACATTGAGGATGTCGTGAAGAGGATCCCTCTGCGTTCCTTGAGGGGGTTCCAAATGCTTGCAGGTCTGTAACCCTAAGTGGTCCAATTGAACCAAATTGTTCAAACTCATTCAGATCAATGAGTGACTTTTTGTGGATTTAAGAATTTTTGCTTCTTTGTGTTATTGTTTTCAATTGTACATTGTATTTACAGCACCTTCTTTTTTATTAGTTTATGCACTGACTCGGTATTTTGACATTTGTTCTGGCTGTAATTACTGCTTACAGAAGTTCAACACATCATACTTGTACGACTTTAAATTTGCTCCTCCTTTGCTACTCCTTCCAAAACAACACACTACGTATGTGTGAAAATGAGCGGCTTCACTGGGAATCATGTGCTTGCTTTTGGCTAAAAGATGTTTACAGTTTTAATTTATAGCAATTGAATATTTATTTATTTCACTTAGATTTTTTATTTCTTTTTAGAAATAAAAAACAACAACAAAAAAACACCAAAAAAGAAAACATGCACGTCATCTTCATCCTCAGTCAACAGTTCATGTTACGAGCCCAAGTTGTCCCATTCCCATGACTTCTCAGCCTCCTTGTACGTATACTGCCCTTTTCCACCGGCAATATTGAATACATTTTTTTATCTGTCAGCTCACATTAAAGCTAATGGCTACAGTTACTGTAGAGACGAGAGAGAGAGGTTCACAGTCGGGTGGCCTATGCTGTATTTTGGGCATGTTTTGGGACACTGTCAACACATTCGGCAAAGACACTCAGGACCAGTACCAGCTAGAAGTTAAAGGGTCCATAAAGTGTGGAGTCTTGTTAAACGTGTCGGGATGAATTAGTGACGGTGCCGGCACATTCTCAGGCTCCTGAGCAGTGAGCACTAAGCTGTAGTCACATGTGGCACTGGCAGGCCATGTTGGACACTTCCTCATGTTTAAGAGAGAGCGAGAGAATAGATGTTGAGATTAAAAGGTGTACGGGAGAGGTTAAAGGATGAGATGATTGGGTCGACCCCAGGGTTAATCTGCCTGGGAGAGAACGTTGTTACGTCGGCATGCATGCGTGGGTGTGTCACCCACCAGTGTAACGTGTTCTTATGTCTGCATGTGTAGTTCAAGTTGTAGTGTGTCTGAAGAAAGCCTAATAGCTTCCCTTGATCAGGAGCAGCAAGATGTCTGGCTGCCTTCACCTGCAGGAGACTTGGTTTGGATAATCCAGGCAGTTACACAAGCATTTTGACGTGTTGTGAGCTTTTAGATTGGCTTTCTCAATTTGTCGCACAATAAAGTATTATAGTATATAGGGCTTAGGTGCTTAAGAAAAAGCTGACATCTTAAGTTTGTTCCTGCAAATGTAACCTTGGACTCACGTATTGGTCTCATTGGCCTCCTTCTGCATGATGTCCAGAATCATGCGACAGGCAGAGGAGCAGCCCTCCGGAGTGGAGTGGATGGTGATGGGCTTTTCTGCCGCACCTGCATTCTCTTTCCGATGAATATCTACCCTAAGAGAGAGAGAGGCAGAGAGAGAGAAAGAGGAGAGGAGTGTCAGAAGGTTAATCGAAATTCATCAGAGAACAGAGCACATGTAGAGGTAAATGTAGAGTTAGTCAGTTGGAAAGGTAACCACTTAAGTTTCAACCAAGTCTTACTTAGCCAGACAACTATTTCAAAATCCCTGAATGCTATATTATTGAGTCTGGAACTACACCTTCCAGAAACCAACTCCTGGAAAGGCAAAAAGAAGAACAGCAAAGACACTACATCTTATCACATCAGAAACACATTCAAAAGAAAGAGATTATGACTAACACAACATCCCCTTATGAAGGTGAAGGAAATCCCCAATAAGAACACAGACAGAGCTAATTGAGTACATTCAGCCATTTAAAATGACATTTCACAATTCACATTCTTTGCAAAACAAAAATGTTAATGACATTTAGAAGATTTAGAACACTTTACTGCTGGTCTTTTTATGCGTAGTGTGTGTGTGTGTGTGTGTGTGTGTGTGTGTGTGTGTGTGTGTGTGTGTGTGTGTGTGTGTGTGTGTGTGTGTGTGTGTGTGTGTGTGCGTGCGTGCGTGTGTGTGTGTGTGTGTGTGTTTTAATTCTTATAAATCAATTATATATGTTTCACTTTACAAAGAAATACTATGGATCTTATATTAATGTTATTCTTTTATATGAAAGGTGCCACTTTCAAGAGTTTACTTTTTTTTCCTTGTGGGATCTGTGGTCCCCTTACCAAATAAGAACTCGAAAAATGGGATAAACACCAAACCGAGACTAACACACAGAACTCTGCAAATCTATCCTCTGCACCCAACGGAAAACAACAAATAATGCTTGCAGGGCAGAACTAAGGAGGTACCCACTCATCATCATCAAAATAAAGAAAAGAGCACTCAAATTCCATAAGCACCTCAAAGGAAGCAACCCATAGTAAAGCCCTCAAACATAGAGAAACCCACAGGGATGCCCACTTAGCTAGCAGCAAGGAACTATAGGCTATACACAAACACTAGCACAACCACCAGATTTAAAGTCCATTGGACTAAACTAGATTATAAGAAATCAAAAAGAAAGCTACCTGGCACACTGGAAAGAAACTACGCAAAACCAAAGCAAAATGTAATGCTATTTGTCACTAGAGAATATACATTGGCTAAATACCCGAGTAGAGTAAAAGACCCAAAAGTTAGGAAAGCACTGACCAGATCACAGCCTTGCAATAAAAGCGAGAAAAGCTGCCACAGACAGACCCCACTCCCAAGGAAAGACAGAATACACACCCACTGCACACACAATGTGGGAGAAACAGAGCTACTCTCCTTATATCAAGACATCAGAGACACAAATTACACATACTCAATGTGGGTTTGAAACTATGACTAATGATGAAAAACCCTCATACCTATACATATATAGAAATACAATTGTGTCCAAACACAGCAGCAAGATTTGTGAACTATTGTGACATAAGAAGATTGGCCAATGGAATACAACCATCCTAAGGACTACGGCCTGTTTTTTTAGACAATTCAGTATTGTATTTGTGGTGTTTTAACTATAGCACGGCTCATAGCACACCACTCGTCGTGAACACCTGCTATTTTGGGGAGAATGTGAGAATGCAGCACAAATCTTTCAGTGTGTTCTTTCAGAGCGAATGTTTTGTAGAATCTACAATGTCAGGACAAAATGGGTTAAAAACAGAAAGAATAAATTGTCCCTTTCACAGTATTTGTTATGTAGTACATGCGGTTAGCACAAAAAAAAGGCTGATCAGACATGTGTCAAATGTGCCAAAAGAAGAGTCTTACTTTGACTGTGTCTGTTTGGTGACGTTCTTAATGGTGAGCCCTTCCTTGCCGATGATGGCTCCCACGAACTGGGTGGGCACTAGCATGCGGAGCGGGAAGTCGTGTTGCTTGTGGTGGCGTGGGCCACCCCCACCGTACCCCCCCGACGGCCCGGGCTGCGGGGCGTGATGGTCCTGGTCCCGGGACGCTCGCCCTCCGCGCCGCATGCGGGGGGCCTGGAGGGGTGGAGTGGCGTCCATGTCTAGAATGTACGACACCCGGAAGGAGTAATCCTCAAACTGATGTCCCGTCAGCTTCTCAATGGCTCTGCGTGGGGTCAGGAGAAAACATTATTATTATTATATTTTGCTTTATGATAATATTATTATCATTTATATCAGTGGGTTTCAACCTTTTTCATACCATTTGATGACATTGGCCCCACAGACCCAAAACCCAAAGATTTCATGCAAACCTAGATCTCTAGTTGTGTAGACTTGGGCTAAATTCAGATGATCAATATTTTAACTTAACGTAAAAATGAAATCAAATGGACCAATCAAATGGACAAAGGGTCCATTTGGTTTCATTTTTATGTTCTCAAAGAGTTACATCTGGTTAACCAACTTTCCATCATTTACCTGGGGACCACCTGGAACCCTCTCAAGGACCACCGGTGGTCCCCGGACCACTGGTTGAAAACCACTGATTTATATTAATCTCAGGGTTTTGCCAATTATATGGAAGCAATAGCCTGGAAACCAGCCCAAAGTACCACAGTAAAAACATCCCTGGGCAGATATCTACAGAGTGTCTGTGTAGATCGACTGTATGCAGAAAGTCTGCTCCATGCCAGGATACATTTGCAACAGGGGCGGATTGGCCATCTGGAGTACAGGGAGTTTTCCCGGTGGCCTGCGCCACCTAATGGCCTGGACAAGATGCACTAGTGGCAAAATGCACTAGTGGCACTTCCAAAATGCACTAGAATGCGCTAGATGCTCGCCTGGAACATACAGATCAAAATGACCATTAATCTTAATTTACATTCTCTAGTTGTGTGGACTAAGTTGGGCTAATTCACATGATGAATATTTTAACTCTTGAGGGTGTAAAAATGAAAAAAGTTTTTACGCTCTCAAAGAGTTACATCTGGTTAACCAGCTGCCCCCACCAGGGTGGCCTGGCAAAGGCAAAATTGTCCCGGTGGGAAAATATGTGCCAATCCGCCCCTGATTTGCAATATCCTCACGGCCGATAGTATTTGCCCAGGTTGAGAATCACTGCAATGGATTGTATTTCATTCTTCTGTTTGATTTACTCATCCAAGCATAAAACTGAGATTTATTTCCTCTGGTACAACATAGAAATTAGCAGTGACTGTGAAGTGAAATGAAAAATACGTTTTTCAGACTTTTAGACTACATCTGTGGTCATTATAATTGGCCATACCCAATAATGCATGCCCCAAAATGGGAAAAACTATCAACAAAGACAGAAAAGCCTAAATCACTTGATGCCATTTTGGTTATGGCATCATAGGCCAAACATTGTCAGAAAATATTGATAATATGTTCATAAATGGTTAAAATAATTGATGTACAGGCTCCCATGTGTGTCTATAAATGTGCTATAGACCTGGATTAAAGGTAATCGCTAGTTGCAGCCCCACATTCCCCACATCTGATAAGAAAAGGGAATTATAGGGTTTTCTTACACTTTGGCTTCCTCCTTGGTAGCGTATGTAACATTCACCACAGCTGTTTCTGTATCAGTGTTCACTGTATGCAAGGAACAAGATAAAGAAGAAGGAGAGAGAGAGAGAGAGAGAGAGAGAGAGATTAACATGTGTGATCTGTTTCATATCAAGAAACTCATTAACCCCCAAAATATGCATTTATTGTTGTGGTGAATTTAGTTGACCAAGCATGTTGTCCCAAGAGCGTCCGTCTACTTGAGGGTGAGAGTTAACACATTTATGCACATAATAACGTCAGCTTAATCACGATATCTTGATTTTTCACTCCAGATGTAAAAAGAAAACAAGATTCAATATTTTTTATAATGTAAATATATTTACATTATTATAAAAATATGTATAATAGTGGTTAAATTGTTACATGGGGACCCCCTAGAACACCCCCTTATGGACCCCTGGGTTCCTGGACCACACTTTGAGAACCACTGCTGCTGCTGTAGGTGAGTTTGACACAATATCTGGTTCCCGTGGCGACGCAGAGAGCCACTTGTTTGTTTGTGTGAATCCATTACGGCCATCACCAGGCTGGCCTGAGTCCAGGCTGGGCTGCTGCCTGCCATACAGGAGCTGCTACTCTACTGTACATACAGTGGCTTCTCTGCGACTCGCACAATAACAGAGGAAAGCCTAACATGACAGGGCAAACGGAGCAAGTGCTCCAGGATGAATTATGGCCCCTAGAATGCGTGACATACAGTAAATGCATGTTCTTGGAGATGCCTGTCGGTCCTGTCTAAAATGTTTGGCTCTCTGCAGAACAGCAGTACAGCAGTCACCACATGACACGGTATGATTGCATGGGAAAAAGTGAAATAATACGTTGGCTCGGAGTCGGTTCTGGGTACATGACACATGACACGACCCTGAACATGGAGGTTATACTAGTCTGAAAGCCCTTTCAAATCTATGACATTAAAAAAACATACAGGTCACAGGACCAAACCTACACCCACGAATAAGAGATGTACTGTGCTACTCAGGGCTGCTGTCTCTTTCTGTCCATGACAACAATGCGATGCATGTGAGCGCTGGATCGAGAAGGGTTAAACTTAGTGAGAGCCTCCAGCTGGCGTAGAGACGATGTGTGGGCCGAGTCTGGCGCGGTGCCCGGACAGAACGCTCGCAGCCAGTCCGGCCCGGCCCAGCCCAGCCCCGCCCGGCCCACCCTGCTGCCCAGCCCTGTCCATCGTGCCACACAAGAACACACGCCGACCAACGACTCCTCTGAAACCTCACCCCCGCAACCAGAGACTGCCGACGGGACACATCCGCTGGTGCAGACAGACCCCATGCAGACAAGTAAGCAGGGAACTCAGGCGGGCAGGCAAACGGGTAAAGACAAGCCGGACGGACACACCGGACAGACACGGACGCAGACTTTAGAGCGACAAGCAGGCACACTTCCTTGGAAGTTTCAAACAAATTGCTACAGAAAGACTTGCGGAGCTATGCGACAAGGAATTCCAGACATGTCTCTGATAACTGGTGTGTTCACACAGTGTGTGTTGTTTTGTAAGTGAGTCTGGGAGAAGTGAGAGGAGAAAGTTCACCGCTGGGTTCACTTTTAGCACCTGTGAGGACTAACAGTGGGCGGTAGTGAGTTTTGGCATTGGGGTGCTCAGTCTTGTGCTCAGTGCTCAGTGTTTGTGTGCGCGTGTGTCTGCAGGACTGTATGGACAGTGGAGAGCTCATAATTGAGCAGCTCTAATGTTGGCTACACCTCTCTCTCTCTCTGTCTCTCTCTCCCACACACACACACACACCGAGAAAGACTCACCACAGGCGCCTACGGTAACCTCCCCCAATACCACTACACACCTCCCCAAAACACACACGCACACAAACAGACACATACACACACACTCACATGCACACACACATACATAAACATAAACACATGCCATCGCAGAAATAAACACGCATGCACATGCACATGCACATGCATTAGTCCTGGATTGCAGCCACATCTGCCCACTTCAATCCATACACTGAGGCCAAGGGGACCATAGCTGTAGACACAGTGCTTATTATGGAGGCTGTATGCAACTCGGCATCAAAACCAGCATCAGACTTTGTTGTTGTCACTATGAGACATGCACGTGGCACACGCAATGACAAAGCGATGATTTGCGCTAGCAGAGATGGGTTATGTTTAGACGATGAGTGCGTGGTATGAGAGGGTAGCAAAAGGACGTCAGCTCCTGTCAAGTCACGGAGGGAGACTTGACTCACTGGGAGGTCTGGTGTCTACGGTGCTGTTAGAGACTGTGCACGGGACGCTCACACACAGACAGCCAGGATGCCGCCGTCCGTCACACGGACGGGACGGGGCTGCGTTAACAAAGACAACACATTGGTGGGGTGGGGGTGCATGGTGTTTACCTTGTTCCACGGTTTCTACAGTACCATACTGAGCTAGAAGTCCATCCAAAACCTATAGGGGGTAAGGACAGGAGAGTGGGTGTGTTAGAGAAATATATACACATACAAAACGCGCTCAGATTCACACACACACACTAAAAGACACATGGCACAAGACAATTACGTCGTGCCCACAGTAGCCTCGGTACCCCAGGCTTTTATTTTTTCCGTTCGCTACGGCTCAAGAATTGAAAGCCCGGGGGAACGACACATAATTATTTCCTGATCTAGGAGTGGGAGTGAACTACAGTGCAGAGGGCGTCACCACCGGTCAGCCTCAATAAAGTGACACCAGTTTTCTCCACTGTTTTCTACTGGCGATGGGGGGGGGGGGGGGGTTCTCATCAGTGAACCAATATTCTCCAGTGCTTGCTCCAAGTGCGCCCGCCACCCCTGTAGACCCGAAATCATACTGCTGAGCCAGGCTATGTCCACAGAAAAAAATACCCCACACACGCTTGCACACACAGACACAAACAGGTAAGTGGGTTAGTGTTCACAGATGCTGATGCATCACAGGAAGCTACACAGTCGGGAGCTGTGAAAACCGGGTAAACTCTTTCTTATGCACTCCTTCTTTCTCTCCATCCATCCATTCATCCATCCAGCCTGGAGATGCAGGGAGGATGTCACTGCATGAGCCATAGCGGCTGACTGGGTATGGGCAAGCTGAGGAGAGAAATACCAGCCCAGTGGGCTGTGCCACAGACTGGCACACACTTCAAGAGGGCACCATACATGAGTGAGCGCACACCCTCGAATGCGCACGCGCACACAAACGCACACACACACACACACACACACACACACACACACACACACACACACACACACACACACACACACACACACACACACACACACACACACACACACACACACACACACACAAACATGTAAAGCAAACACGTACTGAGGTTAATACAGTGGTGACTCATCTCCAGACAACTGGCGTTTGTGGGCTTTTTGGTGCTGTTCAACAGGGCATTTCTCTCTCTCTCTCTCTCACACACACACACACACACACACACACACACACACACACACACACACACACACACACACACACACACACACACACACACACACACACACACACACACACACACACACACACACAAATAAACACTCACCTCCCACTGTAGATGAGGGGGAATGTTCCGGATCTGAATCTTCCGACTCCTGCAGAGATGAGAAACAGAGTGGATTTAACAGAGCTGAACCACACACACACACACACACACACACACACACACACACACACACACACACACACACACACACACACACACACACACACACACACACACAGACAGCATGCACACTTAGTAGTTACAGTCTTGTTCATTGTGTGGAGAACCCACTCATCCTCTCGTCACCAAGTCATGACACAAAGCCCTATTTTTTGCCCTCAGTCTTATGTCTTATTATGCCTTAACGTATCAGGCATTTTTCTTCCCAAGCCAACAACTTGGGACACCCAAAAATGAGGCAAAAAGGCTGGCAAAGTATTGTGGCATCTCTGCTCTACCCATAGATACCCGAGTGACATGCCTATATTGTACCATGAAAACACGTGTCATGATTTTGTCAATGTGCACCTATAATATTTGTGTCCTTAATGTGTGCATATCCTTTGTGTGGACATAAATAAACTGGTTAAAATGTGCACGCAGACAGACAGCACTGTAGTCTCTCGCTCCCTGTGGCCCGCGGGGCGGTCGAGCAGCCTCTCTAACCCTCAAGTGAGTGTGTTCGCTCGGCGAGCGAAGCCACAGCAACCACCCAGCGACCACAAGCTGTTAACAACTACATTAACGTGAGTGCGCCCACTAGCTCGGCGGTGGCCGCGGCGCCTGATTTAAAAAGCAGAGAGGGCTGGCAGAGGAAGAGTAGCACCATGCATGCACTGAGGGAATAAGCATCTAGAGGAGTCATTGAGCGAACAATGGCCCCACAGAGGAGGACTGAGCCCCAGAGAGATGCAACAAACATATTACTGCAGGTAAAGAAAAGGTTAGAGCTGAAGGTGAGGAGAGAAAGTTAATGATCTTGATCCAAGTTCAGGGGGCGTTACACACACATACACACACCACTGCAATTTCCTCCCGCACACAACTGCAGAGTTCTACACACAAAACTGTTTTCTCCATCAGTGCAATTATTCCTCTGGTCTCCAGAATCTGCCTTATAGTCTAGGGTTGGGCTGCTTGCATATGAACAATAAAAGTCCAATAATTCACACAGTCCGACTACATACTACGACCCATGAACTAAGATGGCAGCGTCGTCTCTTGTGCGTCTGATAACTGATTAGCCTCTGTCAAGTGGCCAATCTAACCTGGAGCAGAGACATTAGTACAGATGTGGCTGAACCGTCCCACATCCACAGTGATGGTGTCCTAGTCTGTACCCTCTATATGTAAGCACCTTGGAGAAGGATCTATTGACCAGAGATGTGTATTTCATTATCAACGACACAGATAAAAGATCTCTCCATCTCACCTTTTCTCAACTTTCCAGCTTCCCCTGCATGGCATCCCCCGTGCCTGGCTTTCACCCTCAAATCTTTCTTCTTTTGCCGAAGGCAGTGCCCTGAATCACGGGCAACTCACGGAAAAAATGATGGTGGCTCAGTCTGTACAGTTCCTGAAGAAAGATCTCATTTTCTGCATGCCTGTGGCTGGTGGCTAACACGAGTATCACTGCTTTCCTGCCGGCCCTGTCTCTCTGTTCAGCTGTCTCCCGGGCAGGGTCACAGATGCGCATGCCCTCCATCCATATACCTAGCAGCATATATATTGTTGTCTCTCTTCACTCGGAGCTCAGGTTCGCCTGGGTATAGGCATGATTTATGATTTACACAAACTCGCATGTCCTCCAGGGACGCTTAATATGCTCATTGCTTTATGATCAAACCAACACCTCAGAGGTAATATCTGAAGCAGCATGCATCTCTGGTAATATCTCCTCTGTTTGTAGTCAAGGTGAACCCAACGCCCTTTCTCAGCCATCCCCCTCCCCATCCTTTCTCAAAGTCCAAACTGAGCTGCAGTAGAAGATGCAGACTGAAGTCAATGGTTACCTAATGTTTGCCGAATGTAACCAAGCTGTCTGCTACTGGTTTGGAACGGCCGGCCAAACGAAAAAAGAAAGCCTCTCAATTTCGGCCTTTAAATATCTGAGGGTGGCCATGTTCATTTGAAAAGCTAATATTTACTGCACCCAGCTGCACTGCACAAGGTAAAAAAGAAAAAAAAAACACGTCTGCACACACGCTTGCATACTAATACTCGCTTGCATGCGGCGTGGTCAAAGGAATTCTAACCTCTGAGAGGACAGGCGGACAGAGGGGTGAGAAAGAGGGTATTCACCCCTCGCCAGCATCTCCAAGTGTTCCTAACGATGAACATCTGATCATCACTGTCAGAAGCTCCAAATGAAATTCACCATACATAAATCACAGGCTTGCATGTGGCGAGAACTAATTGAATAAGGACTATGTGTCCTCCGATACAAAATGGGGGGCTTTTAAATGACTCGTTCTGCAGCCGAGGCTGATGGGGAACAGTGAGGCAAGAAGACAACAGCTAGGGCAGTTGGGGAAAATTCCACCGCAAATGACTTATGTTACATTTTTATAGTGTAGTCACAACCAAAGACATGGGCTAAAACACAAAATATAGTTAGCAAGAAATGGAAAAAAAGAGAAAATAAGAAAGAATCAAATGACTTGTGTACTATATGAAAATGAAACTGAAATCTGTTAAAAATAACAGATGAACAGATTTGGTGTAATGTGAAAAAAGGAGGTGAGCTATAGACTATAGACCCTTGCAGACTTCTCAATTAAGTATTACAGAGTGCAGGTGAACACTGACATATTTTAAAACATCCACAACTGCAGTCAACACATGCAAGTCATGACAATATTGCAGTCACAAAGCCGCAAGGGAAACATGGACTTATTTCCATCATCTATGTTTGTTTGTGGATGATGTGGCCATTTAAAGCCACTCACAACAAGGCAAGCATCAATGTAACATTTCCCTGTCTGCTTAAGAAATCTCCTTAATGAACTCTTTAAAAGCATGGCGTTGTTTAGCCTTCTCTCCTGATCTTGTCTTGTGCCGACAGATACTCATGCTGTCACACAGTCCTGTCACATGCCTGCAGTTCTGTGCACAGTAGGGGAGCTGCTCGCCAAAAGGAAGGGGACCAAGATGCTCTGAATGGGGTTTTGGTTCACTCAAGCTTACCTGAAATGTGTTTTAGTTTTTTAAATTAATAATAGCAGACGAGCAAGATCGTTGTGAACCTGTAGATCTGCAATAATTAGCCTACATGTCTGAAATAAGGTTGAAAGTGATTCATTATACTCCATGAACTATGCCATTGATGTTGTCCATCTCAATTGTCTCTATGCAAGCTATACCGTTTATTTAGTTTTTTTTTATCCTCATTAAATTGCCTGCTACCACCTTTCACATCTCTTTGAGTGAAAATGTCCTGCTTCACTGCTTCACAGCATCGTAACATATTAGCTGGCTAATAGACAATTATCTCTCTGCATGTGATAAGTCGGTGCGTAATATCAGTGGATCAGACTAACACAGATGATCCAGAAAGCTTTCGATAACTCTCTTACTACTCTGTAGTAGTAAGAGAGTCCACACAATGAGTAACCTATCAGGAGTCCGAGGCCATCAACAGAGTCAGGGGACAATGAAAGACTTCACATCACACTACTGTCTGGATGAAAGGTGCTACAAGTCTCATCACTGCCACAGAATACAGGAGGATGGGAAAGTTAGGGGGAATACATAATTTGGTCATAAATCACCTGTGAGCCTTGTAGCTATATGTCTACTAGCTACATGGTTGTATTACAACCCCCAGGCTATAGTAGCCCACTGCATGACACAACTGGCTCATTGGTGTGTACTGTGTAATCCGGATGTGTGGAACAAATTAACAAATTCATTTTAGAAAATTCTCTACATCCAAATGTAAAGATATGCTTATTGATTTCTCAGTCATAAAATCATACAGATATTTCTCTCTTTTCTTTCTCCACTGTGCATAAATGCCAATACACACATTAAAATAAAATCTTCAAAGTGATACTTACTAATTCTCAATTGTATATTTCTATGAAGTACCAAACAAACATAGAAAAACATAGAGAAAACAAACATACACAAATAGAAAATGTCCACACTACAGTCCCTCCACTACAGCTGATGACTCAACCTACTGTATAGTTCCTCTAAAGCTTCTTCAATGTTGCCGTTTTTAATGGGAGAGGACCTCTTCCATATCCAATTCGTTTGGATTTGGATTGACTTTTGTATTTAGAGCTCAGTTTAATGGATAAGTAGTAAGTACTGAGTATATAGGCCTACATAATTTGGGACAGAGAGGAAATGGAACTGACGTATTCACAGAGATATACAGTAATACACCACTGAACTTCAGAATGTTTTCATCTCCTCGCATATTATGCAACCTTTATGTTAACTACAATGAAAAGTCGGAATTTTAAGATCAAATGTATTTAATTTATTCAGGGTTATCATTATGCAATTATATTGAATTGGTTTTAATCTAGTACTAATAGTATGTATTTGTTCCTTGGAACATTTTTGTCCTCCTGAAAGTCATCCACATTTGAGAGATACACACTTTCCCTAATCAATTCTGTGAGGAAAACTTCTCAAGCATTGATAAACTTTTTTAACACATAAACTACAGATCTGCAAGTATTTGAAGAAGTGGTTTGCGGTACAGTACATCGTATCTCCCCTACATTAGATTGCCAACTTCAAAGAGATCCACCACTTTCCTTATGACCTTATTAAACCATATTTTTAATCCTTGCGTCCTTTTTAGATGGACTAAAATTAGATGTCTAATCTAGTCAATTTAACTGTTGAACATATCTTTGTAAAACGTTATTTGCAAAACATATCTTGGTTATGGTGTCTTAGTTTTTTCCCAGACATAAATTATGGCCCAAGGGTTTTTGTGATTTACATGCAGGAAATTAAGTCTTTGAAACTCAATTTTCTCAGATCCCCCTCTTACCCAGTGCTACCTTGCCTAACCTTCTGGACACGAGATGCCTTTGACATCCAGTGGAAAACTGCTAGAACTGTCAGTCTGAGACTACTTTGCGCAGGTCTAGTGGCACAAGAGTGTATGTGCATGTGTGTTTGGTCAAAAGCCAGGAATGGAGCTTTTGTCAGGCATCCATGTTCTATGAAAACTACACTTCCCAGAGTGCAGCAGCAAAATGGCCGCTGTTCATCAAGAGCACCTGAAGACTTTAAAATGCCATTCAAACAAACAAACGAAAATCAGAATGAAGCTCCAAGTCCTTTCAGGAGAGGTTCAGCCCAAAGATGCCAATGGTCTGTTAAATCTTCATTTATATAATGTTGGAAATGCTGTTTTAATGCATTCATGATTTAACTAATTAATTTTGTTCAGGATTAGGAACACATTGTAGAACACTTTGTGTGCGTGTTGAGCACTTTTCTGTGTTCACACTTGACAGAGTCTGGTAATCGATTTGAGTTGTATTTGCAAAACATAACCTTACAAAGACAATTAAGACAAAGTAAGAAATGAAATGAACAATTAAGAATTTAAACTACTAAAATGTGGATATAATGGTTCCCCTGTTAGCAAAATGCATTGATTCAACCAAAATTCAAGGTTGAATCAATGCATTTTGCATTGAATTCAACCAAAATTCAACGTTGAATCAATGCATTTTGCTAAAATGTGGATATGATGGTTCTCCTGTTAAAGGTAAAAGTGCATTGTTTGTGGAACTGATCTACAAACTCGTATAGCTGTATATTCTCTATTAAAAGAGCTTAAATGATTAGTTAATTTGGAACAGTAATTCCTTTTTAAAATGATTTAAAAGTCTATTAGAAATGTTTAATGCTTAATGGTAAATGAATAACATGGTTTAACATGGTTTAAGTTGATCAATTAATTAAAATATTGACTTTAATTTAGACTTTTCACTTAATTAGACTTGTCACTTAAATACAATAAATTAATACTGTACAAAAATTGGCTTTAATGGAAGATAATTAAAGACTAATTGACTAATTAAATTTTTTAATTACAAGACATTTCATTTAGCCATGTATTTAACATTAATTTTCTGAAAAAAAATATTTAAAAATTAATTGCTTAAAATGGTTAATAAATGGTTTAACCATTCTTAACCATAAAATGGTTAAAATTATTAAAAGACAGGATTGTTGTAAAGGCATTTGATTTGATTTTGTTGTAAAGCACTTTGTAATGTTTTTTAAAAAGGTGCTATATAAATAAAGTTTTATTATTATTATATAATTTATTGTGATATTGATTGAAGTGTTAGAAAGGATTGTCAATGTTAACCTTTTTGTTTTATTTTTCAAGGTTTACAACATACTGTCATGATTGAACCAACAAATCAACAAGCTGAAGCCAATTAACGGTTCAAAAGATATAAAGTTGAAAAATAAAGTTGATTGTTGGAAATTTTGAGTCCTCTCTTGTCCTTAAGGCTGAACAAGAAAATAACTTAACTCTGTGTGTCTGTGCGTGTGAAGGAGTGCGTGTCCCTCACAGGTGCTTTCAACCCTTTCAAGGGGTCTATCAAGGCCAGTTATTTATTCTGCATTTGACTCGTTTGTTGTCTTTGTTGTCGGATCAATATACCAATTCCATGTAGTATTGATGGGGTACTGGTACTATAGGAGACATAACGACAAATGTAGCAATGACAAAGGGTATATAAAAGAGTGACCTGTTTTCACGCCTCATGTTTGTCCAGAAGCCTGATTTGGGTGTACAGTCTAGTATGTAAAAAGTGCCCTTCTGGGCAATGGTCTCCACCAGGAGAATAGGAGTTTGCCATTTTTGGCAGTAGTATGTTTTGGAGTAGGATTAATATGAACATGTTTTAGGGAATGCAAATCTCTCATAGCATCTCAGGATAGAATTCTGGATTTGCAGCATTTGGAACGAAACAGGCCGGTCTTGAATTTTAAAAGTCAATCTTAGCCCATCGGTGTAGAATCTGAGAAATCCAACAACCTTGTGACCATGTGTACCGATTTGTGATTAGGTTTTGATAATCTGAAGGACAAATGAGGGTGCACCGATGGCAATTCTTGGCTGATATGCTGACTTAAAAAAAAAAAATAGCAAAACTAATGTTTGTTTGTGTTTTTTGTTTTTCTTGTGCCAGGGAAACTATATGTACATCAACACAAGAATTAAATGTTTAGAATCCAGATGACCAATGTTTGCTTATCAACAATGAATAAATTTTAGATAAAATTTATTTGCCGATTATTGACTGACGGCAAATATCAGCTAAACCGAACATCGCTGCAAATATGTTGCATATGCAAAGTGCTTCGGACAAACTCGGATGGACTTTCTGCTAAAGCAGAAAAAATAATATTCATTTTCTGAACAATTTGGAGTTGACATATAGGCTATAGATTTCATCACCGCTAAATCCCTTATCCCTTAACTTCTTTGCCTTTTTAAACTATTAAAAAAAAAACATTTTAAAATGGCCAGTCTACAAGCTCACAACGTGTCACTAGATTGGCACGTTGAACTATTCCAAAAAGTCTTTCAAAATGGTAAAAAAGGGGTTTTGGATAAGGTGTTTAGAGTGTAACGAAAATGGAGCCCATAGCCCCTTATTTGTAAAGGAAATGCACAAAAATACATTTAAAATAAATGGTGGCCAGTTGTCAGGGCCCACTGTTCTGGCTACCCGAGCCAGCCACCTATATTGGTCATGTATTTCTATACAGCAGGGGCTAGCTGCCCCCATTTCCTTTTTTTTTTTTTTTTTTTTTGCATTGTATGACTATGAACATATATGGGTAGACACTTTAGTTAATGAAAATGGCCTGTGGGTTAGAAGAACACAATATCCAGCGTAAATATACAAATACCCTATTGGCCTGAATATAAGACTATGTTTTTTTTCCCAATGGAAATATCCCAAAAATGGAGTCGTCTTATATTCAGGGGCTATACTATTTGACATTCAATGTTCTTTTTTCTGTAAATGGGTCTTGAAAAATGAGGGTCGTCTTATAAACGAGTCGTCTTATATTCGGGACAATACGGTACATCAAAATAAATTAAAATATGAATATAAATGTACAATACTTGTACATTTATTATAGGCCTACTCATGAATTGCGCAATAATGACTTAAAATGTCATTGACCTTAACACTCAAATTTTCCACATTGCGCTGTGAGGATGGGTTGTTATCAACAGTCCATATCTCCATTATTAACAGGAGTAAGAATCCCTGTGCATTCACATTCTGGTTCAGCAGGTATGCCTGTCTGAGCCGTATTAAAGGACTGATGCTATGGTATATGGGTCAGTCAGTGTGGGTTGGTCTAATAGTCAGAGACAAGTCTAATCTGAATTTCCAGCTTTGTCCCGTAAGCTCTTAAGCACCCAAATGCTCTACAATCTCTAAGAGGAAGCCACAAGTCAACAATATTCAGGAAAGCCTACCGTACTTGAGAAAGCGTCTGTCTACTCTTTCCAAAGTCTGGCAATGTTGCCCATATTCTGCTTTGGGTTACTGGATTAAACGCTTAAGCCCCATTTAAAAATATATATATATAAAAGATAAACTCAACCTCACAATCTCACAATATAGTGTGAGATTGCTACTTTTTAAAATTATTTCAATAAAATATAAGGTTAAGAGTGGGTCTTGTAAGCAAAGCCCCTGCATTGAGAGTAAATACGTGGTGGCTATGGGATCCCCTTGGAGCATCGTCAAACCTGTGTTAGAGTGGTTTGACAGATGCATCGAAAGTCTAACTCAAGTCTCAATCTATCTTGTCGAATTTTGCATATGGAACATTGAACATAAACTTGTCCATAGCCACACCTTTCGTCATTTGTGTCCCTTTTTGTCTCTTGCATCTCATGTGTCCCATGCTGCTGCAGTTAACCACTCCCCAAGTTCCATCTCCTAGACCTGTGTGTGTGTGTGTGTGTGTGTGTGTGTGTGTGTGTGTGTGTGTGTGTGTGTGTGTGTGTGTGTGTGTGTGTGTGTGTGTGTGTGTGTGTGTGTGTGTGTGTGTGCCCACACACCGTAAGGGCCACAAAAACATGCTGTTATCAACTAATAGATCCCAGCTTGACTTAAACCTCTCTTAATGTGTCGGTAGCAAAAAAATAATTGGAATGGGCCACTATTGCTGCACGACTCTTCACAATATGACATCCCATAGTGCCTAAATGTAGATCGCAATCTTTTATCAATGAATTGTACAGCACTAGTCTGACCGGTAGTAATCATCCTGTATGTAAGCAAAGAGCTAGATTTCGCAGCTAAAAGCAAAATGTTATAATTTAAGTAATTTAAGTAATTTCCTCAACAAATGAAACGGATACTGTTTAATTGACGTCTTAGTGGAATTCAGATCTGTTTGAAATATGACAGCTGTTTGCAAGAATTCAGTCACTTGAAACACCAGGAGGATGTGAAACATAAAATCCCGCATTTTGAGACAAATGAATCATGAATCACTCTTCCCTCTACTATAGCATTTACCTGTCACTTCCATTCTGAGCCAATACACTGTGCAGAAGAGTGCTTCATAAATGGTAATAGCTATAGTAGAACCATCTGGCTCGACCAACCTTATCAAGGAAGATTGTTCAAGGTCTCGGTCACAGCTGTGTGAAACATGGCTGGGCTAGAACAGTGTGACTATGAGTAGGCTATAGCTGAGACAACAGGTAGAATGCTAGAGCAGTGGTTCTCAAATGGTTTCGCCCACCGCATGCTGATTGATTTATTGATTTGTATTTAAGTGTCATGCTTCTGAGGTACCCCAGCCTATATGGACTAGTGCGGCACTTTGACTTTTAACTAAACAATGAACCGAGTAACCGACACAACGGTGCAGGGTTCAAAAACACTGATAAAATTTATAACCAAATAACAAATACGACAGGGAATGTCCAAATGTCATGGATATGTATTCATAGCAAAAACAATTGCTCTACACTACATTCTCACAATGCGTTTCTTTGCGACATGAGATTACGAATTTACAACTCGCCTTTTATTACGACTCGCATGTAGATCTGCTACTTGTTGCTATATTTGAAAATGCTATAAATAAAAAATAATTGCCTATAATGTCAGGCCCAAATGGGGTTGAAATTAGGGTTGAAATATATACTC
>CM076978.1:21945518-22173018 GCA_039105355.1 Benthosema pterotum
GATTAGACCTAAAAAAACATCCACTTTTAGCCCTTTTAAACATTTATTGATCTTGTGCTCAGTGTGTTGGTCCGACGTTCCACCACAATTATCTGGCAACCTACCTCAAACCCTCATCTAACCACACACCAAACATGCCAGTCACGAATGTTGGAGCCATGGGTGAGCATTTTTTCTTTTAATTCCACCATTCATTCAAAAGGGGGAGGTGTTTTAGCACAGGGGTTTTCAACCTTTTTCATACCAGGGACCACCATTTAGTCAGAATTTGAGCCACGGACCACCATTTGATGACATTTTAGCCTCACGGACACGGACCCCAAAACTAAAGCTTTATTTTGCTTCTGTCCGTGACCATTAATCTTCTAGTTGTGTAGACTTGGGCTAATTCACATGATGAATATTTTAACTCTTGAGAGTGTAAAAATGAAACCAAATGGACCCGCCAGGGTCCATTTGGTTTCATTTTTACGTTCTCAAGAGGTACATCTGGTTAACCAACTTAGCTGCCTCTCAGGGACCACTGGTGGTCCCCGGACCACCTGTTGAAAACCCCTGTTTTAGCAGATGAGGAGAAGGCTCACGAAGCAGACAAAAAGGCTGCTGTTCCGTTCTATGTACTTGCTGTATCAGAGCAACTTATTTTAATCCGACTGTCTATGTGCACTCTAACCAAAGCCCCCATTAACTTTAAACACACCCCACTGGCAAGAACACACGCTTGGCTGCATTTACATCAAATATTTACTATCCTGGAGAGCTTGAGGATGTTCCACGCGCATTGCTGACTGTTTTAGATGTATGCATGCACGGTTGTACCCCACCGTGGGCCCACGTGTTGGTTTTAATTGGGTTAGTGTCATTACGTGTTCTCCGACAGGAATGGCTAGTGAATCAATCAAAATTCACCCTTATGTGTTCATACAGTATTTACATTGTTGGAATTAGATTCACACTCAGGATTTTAATCTCTAGTTACATCAGGTGTGCATAGTGATGACTGGCTGAATGTGGATGAAAGTTCAGGACACACACACGCACACACACACACACACACACACACACACACACACACACACACACACACACACACACACACACACACACAGACACAGACACACGCACACGCACACGCACATGCACACACAAGTACGCATCCCGGCAACATACAGGATTGTGCACCATCAGCCGGTCACATGCGTGGCACTTTCTCTCGTGCACAAAGAGCGCCTTCATGAACAGAAAGATAACCAGCTACTACAGTGCACTCTGTGATACCTTCAAAGGGTCAGACCATTCTTGTCCAAACAGCAGCTATACTGCAATCACAGGGAACAGAACCACAGAGCAATTGGTGGAACCTGCAGGCTCACAATGAGGCGTTCGGTACATCTCCTCCAGAGACACATGAAATATGGGGGTCAACAACAGAGCGAGTGTTTACACACAACGTGTTCTGCTCACAGTCATTCGCACAGCGGCTGTGCAGAGATGACAAAACAAAACTCTGCTCCGAACAGCACCAACATTTGGTGTGATAAAGTCGAGTAGCACCCACGGGGTTTGTCTCGCAAAGCACTGAGGTTCAGACTTCAGAGATGCTGTATATGCTAAGCAGGCTGTGCCTCTTCATGCATCTCTCTGCTCACAGATTCACTCTCTCTCGCATCTCGTATTCTCTCGCATACGTACACGAGCGCACACACATGTGCGTGCACACACACACAGGCACACACACACCCGCGCGCACACACAAAACAAACAATCACGTTCTCTCATCCTCTGACAGTCCATTGGCATGTGCCGGGTCATTTGGCAAGGATGGGGATGGAGCCATCCTGTTCCTCCAGCACCTGCCTGGCCAACACTGCACAACTCATCTCCGGGGGCGCAGCCAATCATAAGACAAGATCAAGTACAGCTGTTTAAAGCAACAGGCTTCATGGGAGATCACAGCTGCCCAGACACTAAACGCTACTACTTAAATTGACACTCAAGGCAAGTACACAGAGACAGACACCGCTCTGCGATGCATGACATGAGAGAACTGCTGGCAATGTGGAACAAAAGTTCAGTTCGGTTCTATGGCATGGCATTTAATGTCATGCCATAGAACCGAACTGAATGTAATTCACGTAACACAATATGTATATACAGTATGCTGGAACTGTCTGTAATGCAACCTGACTCAGAGTCAGGCTGCATTTAACATCAGTTGCACTATTCAAAACATATGTACATCAGATAATGACATGCTTCAGCTTACCATTATGATTGCTACAGTCGTTTCTAACAACAACCCATCTTGCTCACTCAGAAGGCTGCATTTTCATCAATAGTCAATCCCCTGATCACTAGCGACATCACAAGCAACGAGAATGACAGCAGGGTTACGTGGTACAGGACGTTACAGCCATGATAACGTTGTGGCAGCAGCAAGGCCACTGTGAAGGACGATAGCTCCTTTTCTTATCTTATAACCGGATAGAACATGGACACAATTGCCAAAAGGTTTCGAGAAACGGTGTAATTGAAGGTGACTTTTATCAGCAGTCCCATTGCAGTTGCTAAAGCATACTCAGTGGTTGCAAAAAACGTATCACACAGATCATTTAAAAAGAATCACTGCTCCACAAAGTGCACTAAGAAGAAGGGGGTGTCACATCATGCCACCAACACCCACAGTTCATACAGGCTGTCAGCTTGCCTCCCTGGTAAAGGGGTAGAAACACTGCCCTCTATCAGTGGTGCTCATTCTCACCCACACCCACCGACAATGACACAGGCACACAGACACAAATAGACAGGGCTAGACACAATCATATGTGTTCGGTGTGCATATGTATTTTTAAACACATCTAATTGCAGACACATTTACGCACATGCACACGCACACATCATGCACATGTTTGGCCACCCTGACTCGGAAGTCCTTCCCAGGTCTTCCTCTTCCGTCAGAGGCAAAGTGAAACAGAGGAAGCAACAATGGCCGGACTGTCCTCCAGGCTGTGTTGAAGGCTCAGCTGCGGTCTCTCTCTATACTGTAGATGATCTGTTCTGTATGGGGAGTTTCCATCTTCCCATTCCTCCTTCCGTTCCATACATATGGAAGAGGATGGAAATCTTGCCTCGGAGTGGGTTTATGAATACAAAAGGTCACAGATAGGGCTGGGGCCATGACATAGATACTACTCAGCAACTTTGCCTGATTCATGAGCAGGAAAGAAAGCGAGTGGGTGACTGCTTCGGTCCATTCAAATTATTTTTTTTTATTGAGTCAGTTTTTGTGTTCGCTGTCTGTCATCAGTACGCTGGCCAAAAGCGCCACCCGTATTCACGCCACTCTCCTTGGGAATGGATGGAAATTACAGGGTCTCTAAACTCACAGTATAGTTCACAACAACCTTAACCTGTAATCATGGGCTTGTGAAAATACTATCAAAAGATATTATAATGACAACTTGTGTGAAGAAACACAGGGTGGTAAACACAGTACACAGTAGACTCTTTTCCCTGACGGCAGAATGTGAAGGCCATAACTTTCCACTGTACAGCTTCCCTTTTTCTAAATGGCTTTGAGTTTGTCTTGAAATCATCACACTTTTAGCCCACCTCCTATGAGTGTAGCAAAACACTTATATCTGGTTCCCATGGTAACACAGAGATTATCTAACCTGGGAAACAGCTGGAAGTGAATACAGAGCCACCTTAATGTATATACACATACAGTAGGGATGCACAATTACACTCTTTATCTCGCCTGTTCATGTTCACACCATGGATCTCTCTATGCTGATATCCACTGCTACATGGAAAGCCGAAGCCAAAACACATTTGCACGATGACTTCATTGCTGCTTACGCATTTTGCACAATTACAATTGGTGAAATTGGAGGGAGAATGCGAGCACAGGCGGCACAGACATAATACTCCTTTCACCATCGCTGAAATGTCACTGACGCACGGTGCATATGAAAATAAGGCAATTACTTAAGGAAAGGACCATAGCAAATTGTCTGAAAGAACAGATGAAGATGCCTATTTGATCTGGGGTATACGTTTTGAGCCAATAATACACGCCTCTTTACTAGGCTCTGCGCCAATTTCACCAAGCACAAGGACAACTGACTCCCAATGAACATACTGTGAGGCGCTCAAGTGTCAGGTCAGTGAATGCCATTTCATAAATCTCATGTCCACACCAACATCCACACTGCTGTTAGACCAGCTGCGAGTAAGGAATACAAGCGCTGCAAAATCCTCAGTGTTACTTTAACTCAACATGTAAAAATTGACCCGTATAGACCTATGACAAGGCCTGTCGAGGTTTTCCCACATACTATTCCGTTCACCTGTTCATGGCCCATCATCGGCAATACTGATTTAAACAGGGGAAGTGGGTCAGATGGCGTTGATATAGGATTCGGGGTACGCATGCACGAGTGTGGGATGTGAGAGTTGCCACCTGCTGAGTGTCTCAGCTGCCCACCCTCACATGGAGACACACCCTTGGGCACAAACTGGGAATACCATGACAGCGTGGCACGCTGAAGGATCGGCAAACACTAAGCTTTGTATCCGGCATGTAGGCAATATACCTTCATATGCCACACCCTCTCCGTCTATCTCTCTCTCTAGACACCTAGATGGTTCAAAAAGGCTGTGCGTGGACAAGAGACAGAGACAGGGACTTGATGGGGATGGCGGACAGAGAAGCAGCTGTTACACTTCAAATTACTTAACCCCCCCCCCAATCTGCGCTACTTATAACAATGATTTCATAGTCTTTCATAGTTATGCAGCAGAACTGAAATACCAGCTGTTCATCAATTACCATGATTACCATGACCGTATCCTTAAAACATAATTAATAAACCTCACAGACTAGCCAAAATAAGTAAAATGGCAACTGTCCTGCGGATATGAATGGGGATGAGTTTCACAGAAGTGAGGGTGATTATTTCCCTGTAAATTCTCAGAATGGACAGCTGTCAGACAAAACAACAATCAAATGTATATAATGTCCATCTTCTGCAAGTCAATCATCTCAACATGACAGATTAGCTCACTGACATGTTTTCAGTCATTTCTGTCTTTCTCTTGTACTACTTCTACCACTATTCTACAGAATAGTCAAATACAATAGGTGGGAATCTCTCCGCTCATATGTCCCTTTGGCTGTAGAGTGATCTTCAGCCGAAGCTTCTATCTATCACTGACCATGCACATCAGGAAAGGCTGCTCCAATTCTGTCATTTATTCTCAGGTAAAAGCATCGCCAACCAGCCATACGTTTTCCCTACTGTTTCAGAACTGTCTAGAACTTCCAGTGAAACAGAACAGTGAAAGGAGGATTCAAGTCAAAGAAATCTCTCTCAACACAGCCACACCTTTCGTAGCTAGTCATTCCTGTTCTTAAGCCGCCAAGCTGAATGCTTATTTCCTGGATTTAACTAGTTTTGTCATGCGGTAGGACATTAGTCATGCAACAGATTGATATGGAACGATTCCTTACCAAGCAAACATTCTATAGCTATACTGCTCAGGCCTTTGAGAACGGACATTCCAAATCAAAGAACTTAAACAGCAGCACCAGGTGTGATAGACACATTATGATGAATTCACAATTTACTCTCATCTGATTCTCATCTCATTCCCTCTATGGAGTCGTCTAGGCGATGTACTCTATTTTATTAAAGCTAATGTTAATTAAAGTGCTTTTCTGAGAAAGTTTTTTATATATGAAAAAAAGAAAATGTAATGTAAAATGTAATGTAAAATTTAAAAAGAAATGGAAATACTGCAGGAGCTTGAACATTCTACATTAAGCTCCTAAATTACAAGCCTCTGCTACCCAGCAAGCAATGAGCTGCCACCTGCTTAGTTGCCCACATCATGTCATTTACCAAGTCTTTATTGATCTAGATGCCTGAATATTGAGATAGGTGCTGGGTCAAGGTAACAAGATTCCAACATGTTGAACGTCTACCTTTCTAGAGGTATTAAATCGACACTGAATTTTACAGTGACTGGCGATGGCCCTTTGGGCAGAAAATAACCATTCTTGGGGGACACACTTGTTCCCAGTGCCTCGTCTGTTCCACTCAGTTTACAAACTGTCTCTCTTTTTGTGCTTTCTAAAAATGGCCAAGCTCTCCTCATGAGGCAGGTGAACGGAAGCAGCCGGAGTCAAGAGGAAGGTTACAGGGGGTAGGTGGGGCCAGATGGAGAGAGGAGAAGAGGAGTGCAACTATCCTCCTCCAACTATCACTCAGAGTCCAGAAAAAACGGAGTCTGATTTGGAGAGCTCCCCCACACCAGGATCAACTGGGGAGTATTAATGGATTCGGAGTGGATCAACTGATGGCTATCGTGTTTCGCTGTTATGACTCAGTATATTCTGACAAACCCTACAAACATCTATATGTGCACCCTGGTGCAATGCAGATGTTTACAGCAACGTGTGGTTCATGATTTTCATGAAGGGAGAAGTTGGTCCAGTTATCAAATTTATACAATCAAATTGAATTTGATTCCATTCATAATACAGTTTTATTCTGACAGTTGCTGTTTGGTCAGTTTGTACACCATATCATGGCAAGTTAAGGCATAAAAGGATAATAATTGTATTTGGATAATTAAAATCCAGCATAACAACAGCAACGGAATCCCAAAGCCACATATAGTATATAATAATTACATTTGTAACTTTCAGAAATGCTGCATTGAAAAAAAATGACACAGCATTGTTTTTGAAGTACCTTTCTGACCGGACTAATTTTCAACCATCTGTCCTGTTTCAATGTAAACTACACAGAATATTATACACTAATTGATAATTACAACTCAAAGGCCCTTTTATAGCCCATGACTGCTTCATCACTTCATTTTGGATAAGTAACATATTGTAAGATAAGTAAGAATTGTCATAAAAATATGAAAATGTGTAATAATAATGTCTGATTTGATGAATCATGTAATGATCTGTGATAATTACAATAATCATGTAATTAATTTATTAAATACTGTTACTACACTGTTGAAACAATAATTATGTCTTAGCAGGAAAACTGATTCTATCTAAAGCAATTGTGTTCAAAATTATAATGTTTTTTTTTACTTTACAAATAAAATCCTACAACAAATTTAAACACATTTACATTTTATTTACAAAGAGCAAAACATTTATTTTCTTTTGCTGGAAGTTTGCTTTATCTACACATTCAATTAGCATATACTGTATGTCTCTATCATTTAAGTACATTACAATATAAATGGATTTAACTTTAAATTATGCAAAGATCTTATGTGATCTTATGATATTATGACAATAGGTTTGCATTAAGCTTAACATTTGGCTTTGTTTAAAAAATGTTTAAACTTGTACAATGAATTGAATACCTAATAAAAGTCACAAAGATGTAGGTTATGAGATTGAGAGTGATCAAATTATACTAATCAACAGAGGAATTCAGAACATTACAACAACACATTTTTATTTAATTTGAGAGCATATATACACTTAATTATTGTGCACTTAATAAAAGCATTTTCAACAGCTTTTACAAAGACAAAAACCTATTATTAACTGTAATAAGGCATGATCCAAATTATTTATGAATTCTCATAATGTAAAAATGCTGTTCTTAATGCACAGAATCAATGCAATCTGAATCAATCTTTGTGATCTAAATATCACTGTCTAATTGCTGATTACAGCATCCAACACATTGGCAAGAGACAAGTATAGAGAAAACATAAACATTGAAACCTACGCACCACTAAATAAAATCTCAGAGATTAAGCCAAAGCTGCCAGCAGGCCGACATGTGAAAGAAGTTCCTGTTTATTGAGCTTCTTGATAACAACCCTAAGTCTAAATATGAGTTTAGCCCCAAGCTTTGTACAAGTTCAACTGCCACTATAATGTAATAGGTCTATATGTTAATCAAAAAGGCCAACACCAAAGACAGCATAACAACAGGCAGCTAAATAATTATCAAATAGTGTAGGGTATTATGAGACCAATTTAACTAAAGAATGCACCAGGTTTAGAACAGTTCTATATGCATCACAGATTATTGCAATATATTTTCTCAATAAACGCCATTGTCACAAAACACATTCAAAACATGCATCAATTTCATAGAAATAAATAAATTACATGGATTAAGACAAAAATGAAACGATTTTGCAAAAAATCAAGTGAGGAAATCTTTTTTATGTGTGTGAGCAATGTGAAACCTGCTTTGTCAATTGAAGCCAATTGAAGCATGTGTAAAGTGACACTCATTTTTGAAGTGATTGATAATTTGCCATTTGAAGTTCAAATTGATCTGTGGGACATTTACACTGGACAGTAGCCTACACACACACACACACACACACACACACACACACACACACACTACACCTGTAGCAGACAGTCAACTTCAACACAACTAAGATATGGCCAGAAACACTTTGCATTTAATTAAGCTTGTAAGGTGTAGCGTCAGACTGCACACTGCAGACACAAAGAATACAGAGAGAGAGCCTAGATGGTTCATTCAATTACTTACAGCCATGCTTTTTTGGCCATAGAGTGTAGGCTACTCGTTGAGTGCAGCAGGCCGCAAGAAATACTCCATGGGCCACCATGGCAGCCATTATGAGGCGCTCTCAAACATTTCCATGGCCTACGTGCGCAATGCACATTGTGGGGAGTGGCGCGGTGGTGTAGCGTAATAATTATGCATATGATTCAGCTAAGGATTCCGGAATGCCATGCCGAGGCTTTCTAATAAACACTTGACCACGTTTGACCTATACAGTAAACGGACGGCGACTGTGACAGGGCCAGACTGTCAGTCCCATGTAGGCCTACTAAGGCGAGGGGGTGGATTCACATAAAGCAGTGGTCACGTGTCCTCCACAAGGGGCTTGAATATTTACCTTTTAGTCACGCAATGTATGAAAATAGTCTATTGTAATGTGCAGACACGTGTAGACTATACAACTACAAGAGTCAGCTGCAATCATGGATGACATTTAGCTTTTGCGCATGTAGCATAATATTCATATACCTATAAATGAATGTAGCTACATTAATACATAGAATAAGAAGGGCAAATAAAATCCTAATTGGAATTTAAGCTTAACCCCATCGATAAATTAATAACAGCACACCCTGGCCTGAGCTCTCTCAAACACCAGGCGCACACACTCTCTCTCACGCACGCGCGTTTGCGCGCGCGCGCGCCACACACGCCTCATGCATCTCAGAATGCACTGGTGCAGACAGTGCTGTGTATAGCCAGTACTACTAGCCTATAGTGATGGCAGAACCTTTACGTGCGTTACAGAATCTGCAGGTCATCATGGGAGTTGGCTATATACAACTAAGATCAACACTGCAAATCTCAGACTTTATAATTTGTCTCATGTATAGATTCATAACCATGCAGCTTGCCCAAAATGGGACTGGCCCAAACACAAATCACACATCTTGATTTGTATATTTTGAATGCACTGGCCTAAACACAAATCACACATCTTGATTTGTATCTTTTTAATGCCCTTACATCTCCAGTGGAAACAGAGAGTTATGATGAAATGCAATATATGAAATTTAAAAAAAGATGGTAAAAGGGAAAAGTGTGTGTTAGGGTGCTCCTCCCTGCTACTGTATTTCACAGTAGCAGACAACCCCTATGGGGGAAAAGCATAATTGCTTGACAAAAAAGTGTATCGGAGATGCATTATTAGGCCTACCTTAGTTTTTTGGGAACCGAGTAGTCTACCTCTATCACCTTTCCGTGCAATTCAACTTTACCTGTAGGGACGAAATTGATATTGTAACATTAGCTCCAACATGAGACAACAATGAGCACAGTCACACACACACAGCTATAGCCCATTGTCACGGTGGATAATGATGGTGTGCCCATTGATATGATTGGTAGGCCTGCTCTAACACTTATAATCACTTCACAAGTAGGTGTCTCTCACATCTCAGCATGCAACAGGAGTAGTAGTATACAGCCACGAAACAACTTCCAATGGACTGTCACTTATATTATGTGGTGGTGGGCAAAGCCACGGATTTGCCCACCACGGTTTGATTAAAAAAAAACATTGTGTTAAAATGTGTGAGTAGTCACATTTCAGGAAATCGGCGCCAAAAGCCTGATAAGCTTATAGTATATGGGGGAATGGGCAGCCATGCTTTCCACTCCCACAACCCTCTTGCAATGAGGGTATTTTTCCCCCTCACAGTAAAGAATGCAAGATCAAAGAAGAGAGGCTTTGAAAGAAGAATGACTTGTTCTTCTGTATGACTTAATTCTTCGTGTTGACAAAGCTCGGATAATTTGTTGCACAGTGAGTCTAGGGTTGGGCCGACAACATGTTTTCGTTTTTCGTTACTATTATGTGTAAGTGGCCTGGCGTAGCACGGAATGGGTCTCTCTCACCTCGTCCCCCCCAGCTACCTGTTTATTAGCTCTTTCCTCCGGACCCCCATCACCTACCTCCAAGACACCTCGTAAAAACATACCCAGACATCATAGGAACATGGATTTGGCAAGTTTTTCCCGGTTACTTTGGTCTGTTCTTTTCACAAAAATCAAGATAAAAAATAAGTGAAAAATAATTATGCCTACCCGAACATCAGACCATCCCATATATTCCAATGGGTGATTGCAAAGTAGCGCCCCAGCAGTATCGGAATCTCAAAATATAAAGGTATTACAAGTTAATTACACGACGAGTGCATGTTTTCTTTTGCCATACGGGCAACTATACCGCTGAGTCTATCCTATGGTCCACAATTTTACGCTGTTTTGTGTGACTCTCATGAGCGTTAATCTAAACTGGCAGTAATGTGAGCGCAAACCGAAACACTACTGCTGTCCCGAGCGAATGGCAAGGCAAAGCTTATAATATTATATCACGTTTATGTATTCTTATCGTTGCCATGGCTTTGTCCATTTCTGAGTTGGTGTGCATTTCTGTCACTGCAGCATCATCCTTGTAGTCAAGCCCGCACTTACCAGAAAGAGTCTCAATAGCTTTTATGGCCCAATTCTGGTCGGGGAAGTCCACAAAAGCATAGCCGGATTTCAGTAGGACCTCATCGGCCACTGGAAGCTTCCTCTCACCAAAGAGCTGCTTCAAGTCCTCGACAGTGACCGAAGGACTTAAATTGCCAACATATAGTTTGCTCATGATCTAAAGGAAAAATCTCGATATGGTATCAAATATAGACAGGCGAAATTCAGAGAATTAGGAAAAATAACAAAAAATAAAATAAAAATAAAAAAATAGAAAAAAATGCTTGAAAACAGAAATCACCCCCCAGATATTGGCCAGGCGACCCCCAGCACCAACTCTGCCCTGGTCAAACTCTTTTAACTGGGATTGAAAAAAAAGTGTCGTTACGACGCTACTCTGGAGCCAACAAGCGCCGCCTCTAAATAAAATGTGCCTTAAAATATCAGAAAAATTGTTTGGTGTGAGCATGTGGGCTTGTGCACTCGTGCTACAGTATAGAAAGTGCATTAGGGTAAAGTGGCATGATGATCATTGGGCAAATTCAGCAAGGGTTGGGCCAAAGGCAGAGGGGTTATTTCATCAAATCATAAGGGCAGTGCCTTGGGATCTAGGCTAAGGCATGAAAAGACTACTGTCTGGGGGGAAAAGTCCCGTGCTGCCGTTGTCACCATAGGCTGCTGTAGGACACTTATCCATATTATAGTCGGCAATTATGCCCAATATCCATGGAACAGGATATTCCATGGATATTGGGCATACACACACACACACACACACACACACACACACACACACACACACACACACACACATACTGTATGTGTTTTCCATTTTAAACTGTTTTTATTGCATTTTATTTGTGACACTTGATTTGGCAAAGTAAAGGTTTCTCATGCATCTTATTTGAATTGACTGATCGAGAGGTAGTGAAACTTGTCCTCACTCAAGTCCATGCCTGCTTGACAAGTCAATTCATTAGGCCTACTGTCATGTATAGGCAGTAGCGTCATATAGACTATTCCACTTAAAGAATTTAACTGATTTATGTAGCCTACAAAATATAATTGGACCCTCAACTCTTCAATTGAGGGTTTTTTAAAGACATGTACAGTGATGGGTTTTCACAAAAGCCACATTACGGGTTTAAAATACATATACATTTTATTGATGAAAAGATGGGTGTATACTACTAAGATAAGAGTCAATATGAGAAGAGCCATAGTCATTTACTCTTCATTTGCCTCTACTGTATGTGACTCGCATTGGTCTTGGAACATTACTGCCACCCCACTGTTGTGGAGATATTACCAATGGTAGCGCAAACCCCATAGGCTGGGGGACGATGTGGCTGCTGGCTGGATATTTGGTTGTCAAGCAACTGCTAACGCATCCCGCAAAAAAGGTAGCCTACTAGTAGTAGGCTACCTTTTTTATGTTTTGGTTAATACCGTAGTAGGCTACTACGGTATTAACCAAAACATTTGAATTGAATGAAGAAAGTCAAGTCACGGGGAAACTTTAATAAAGAGAAGAATAGAGAACCGAGACAAATATATTAAATTGTGTAATAATGTAGATTGTAAAATACACTGTGTACACTTGTTCCAGCTACTTTTCGATGATAACGATAGGTACAGCTTGGTATAACTTCGCGTCACTAGACTTCCCCCCGCAGTGTGGAAACATCATACTAAAACTATTTTGTGCAACAGCTGGATTATTGGCCAATGTTTACATACAGTAGAACGCACAGCCGTTGCCTGACAACCTACTTTCCAATCACAGCGGCACTGTCCCTTCGGGCTATGGGATATATAGTCTTAACACTGCCATTCATCAAAACGACAAGACAACTACATTACGTTTTGTTTTCATCAGAAGTTGAATGGGAGTTGGAGGGATGTCCGAACTATGCGATACAAGGTAACACCATCTCTCATCTTGTTATTCATCTTTCGTTACAAACATAATCGACCGACATTCAGTCAGACTCTGGCCTCGATAAACTCCATGCAAGTTATACAGATGATGCAGCTACTTTAAAAATAGCCTATAGGCCTACTTGAAAAAAATGTTTGGAGCTGTATTGCATTGCACTCTAAAGCTAGACAGCAACATCCATGGCGTGGACTACCATGGTTATCTGGGAAGGTATGATGTGATGTGTTGGCTTGATTATAGCCTGTGCTGTTTTCACAATGTTTTCAATCCTAGCAGTACTGTACTGTGGTTAAGGTCTGCTTGTTTTTCATACATTTGTGTAGGAATTGAACGTAAATATTATTCATTGACTATGCCCAGTGCATGTACCAATGAACTGAAAACTATAGTCAAATCCATTGAACAGCATTATGGTCAAATCACATTGGAGATAAGGGTGCTGGCTGTAAGTCAAGGAACACTGATATGTCAGGCAGGCAGGGAGTCTTCACGTCCACTAGGGGGTGGTATTCTCCTTCAATCCTTCAACAAGACCAGTGTGAGGAAACGCTCATCCAAGTCATGCCCAACATGAATGGAAGAGATGCTTGTAATCTGTACTCACATTAATCAGCGAGTGGCCCAAAAGAAATGTAGTGATTAATCAAGGGCATGTCATAACTTTACCACAGGCTTACATTTGTTGCTAACTAAACTAAAGTCATTACCTCTAAATAATAATAAATACTAAAAAAGTTAAAGAGCCCAGACTTTAGAAACACTGACATCTTTAATCATACACAATGGAGAACAGCTTACTTAATATACACAAAATAACCCAAAAGAAATTGGTATGTCAAGTCTGCCACATAACATAAACAAAAAAATAAAACATATAAACACAACAGGACAGCTTAACTCTTTTATATTGACATAGCTTTACAGATAATCTCAATACAATTACACACTTGCTAGCTAAATTGCACCTGATATAAATTTATATTTAATTTTTAAGAAGACAATTTTGCCATGTATACCAGTAGGATGGTTTGATACTTGTGCTGTTCAATAACGGCCTGTGAAATGAAACACAATTAATAGGAAAAGCATTGCAATTAGTTCAATGTTTCTATCTGAAAGCTCTGATGAACTGTCATATGTATATAATATTTTTACATACGGTGTGATAAAGTTTATAAAAAGGTACTTACGAGGAGAGTAGGATCGTGATCGTGAACGGGACCTATAGGCCCCGCCCCCTCTGTAGTATGGTGAAGGAGATCTCCTTCTGAAACAAGCAAACATAAAAATAACTGACTCATGTGCTTAATTTGGGCACAGCCCAGAAAAAAATAGTGTGGGAATCCAGAGAACCATTTCAGGAGAAGTATGTGTGGTGTCACCTGTAAGATCTGCTGTTGTAGTAGTCTCTGTCATCATAACGATCATAGCCACCTCTGTCGTATCCACGATCGTAACCACGGTCATAATCCCGTGAATTGCGGCGTGGGCCACTTGGGCCACCTCCGCCGCTAGAGCAAAGATAGGAGGCAAGATTAGTTTTCTTTAGGTATTTTGCTTGTATTTCACATTTTTTGTGAAATCTGCAAATGGCCTACACTTAATAACTACAGCTGGTCACAATTCCTAGACTAGAGGATTAACGTTTGACCCGTATAGATGAACAACGCAACCCCAAAAAAAGCAACAAAATCCATGGCACTGCCTCTTTACCATTAGCTAGCATCAGCCTTGAACGTATGCCCATATTTCTCAGAGAACTTACTATGTCGGACGGCCCATGTATATTCCAGGGGTTGGTGTGTGAGGTCTTTTTGTGATGGAGAAGTCCACCCTGATTCTACGGCCATCTAGTTCCATGCCATTAGCTCGTTCCTTAGACTGATAATGCAGAAATATGAGTATTACAGCTCTCTGGTTTCGTCTTAATAAAAAACTTTAGAAAAGAGATTTACAATGTTCTTTGCGGTTTACAATATTCCCACCTCTTTAGCATCTTCTCTGTTCTCGAAGTAGACAAAAGCGAAGCCCCTGGATCGCCTGGACTGCTGGTCGTAGACAATGGACACGTCTGTCAAGGGGCCATATTTAGAGAAGACCTCCTTGAGATCCCTCTCTGTGGTGTACAAGCTCAGTCCAAAAACTCCAAGGCAACAGTTAGGGTCAGGATTTGCCTGCAATAGGAAACATTAATTAAGGATTTTTGGGGTTTACTATTTTCAGCTATTAATATTAATCAGACAATTATTGCACAATCTCCGGGGAGAACCCAAAGGAACAGTATTGGGTATTTTCATTCAGTGTACTGGAAATACAATGATCTGCTGGACCCTGGTACCCTAGGCTTTCCACATGTCAACAAGTACAGATGTTATTTAATTATTATTGAACAATGGACATCATCCTAAATTCTGCAATGGTTGCCCTATCATATACATTTACGGCAAATTTCCATTAACAAAAAATATATTCAGGAGAATATCAAGCTCGGTTGTTAATGCTACTGATACTAAATTAAATACCAACCCGGTTGCCAATGTGCCTGCGACGGTTGGACATGGGTGAACGGCTATGGCTGCGGCGGCGACGTTCTCCGCTGTAGGACCTGCTACGAGAGCGCCGTCGGTTGGATCGTGAGCGGGAGCGAGAGCGGCTATAGTGTCTGCGTGAGCCACGGTGGGAGTGAGACCTGTATTGGGAAAATATATATATATATTCATCAGTGTCTGGTGAATAACGAAAAACTGTGTTGTTTTGAAAATGTTTTCCTATAACGACTTCTCAAAATATGTATGCCAGGTTGAAATTGGTTACTAAAAGTTGCATAATCACATGCTCCTGTTTTACTGTAATGTGGTCGTGGCACGAGTGCTATTTGGCGAGAGAGCCTTGCATGTCATCTTCAGATTGATTGTTGTCCAACCCTGTCCAAATTTGCTAATAGTGAGGCCTTTGATCCAGTCAGTGAGGATTGGTTTGAGCTGACACCAATAAACCAGAAGTAGATACTGTGTGTCCCGTGAATGTCAGTAAGTGTATTTCCAATATATTATAATAATCCTGATGATTATTCCAAAAGTAGCCTAAAGTTATCCCTGATTGACTTAGATAGAATAACGTTGCGACTCACCCAGACTTGGACCTTGAACGAGAGCGGGATTTGGAGTGCGAGTGTCGTGAGCCCTCTTTGGAGCGGGCAGCCGGAGAGCGGCTGGCAGACTTCCCTGCACCCCGGGGGCTCAAGCTCCTGGATGCGGAGCGTGACTCCTGAACACACACACGCCAACATGCCTCTTATTAGAGTCAGTGAAATGAGATTGGAAGCTCTCAAATGTGTCTCTCTAGGATTTTATAGGGCTATGGTGATATGTACATACATATACTGATGCCCCTGGATTCTCTTGTTTTTTATGTGTTGTTTTTGATAGTAGGCTATGTCAGTAAAATTAATAGTATTGTGTAGATTCTATGAAGAACAGATTTAGAAGTGCTTGTTATTTGTTTTTGATGCAGACATAGCATGACAGTAATATCGTAAAAAAAAAAAGAATAGCCTATGCATAGAAATAAATAGATATCCGTCAGGTGAGAATATTTATGATTTCATATTAAATACATTGTAATCTATTAGAAAAAGAAAAAAACATGCAGGCATTTGACAAACATACTAAAAATGAATGACCTTATCCCAGATTACTTCCTTAACTTCATTTCTGTAACTTCATTACTTCATAAATTTCTTCTTTCTTCAAATGCCTTAATTCTTCTTACTTCCCCATACTTCACACACTGACCACCACTTCTTCCCTCGTCATGTTTTAGCATGCATTCACACATCTGAGCTTCATTTTATTGAAAATAAACTTGACATGAGACTTCTTCCGCATTTTTCTTCTTCCAACCATAACCTTTATGAAAAAGAAAGGATGAAGAATATATGACTACAAACATAACTGCAACGCCCTTTTCAACTTAAAATGTGTTCATGTGTGATCTTGTTGCATGCATGGGAGCACATACTGTAATTAGAAACGTCAGCATTGGTTATGTAATCATTTATTTTACAAAATCAACAATTCTATATAGATCTATATGGGAAAAGGAATAAACCCTACATGAAAAAAATTGCACTCTAGTGTGATAATGACAATAAAGCAATGCCTTCTTAGCCAATGGCTCTATGCAATAGCTTGGGCCTATTTTGTTTTCACATAAACAGCATTAGCATTAGCACACAGTTGTAATTTCTCAATATGTTTTCCAAGAAATCAATGTAATTGGAAATATATGTTTTTTGTGTGTGTGTGTGTGTGTGTGTGTGTGTGGATAGATTAATAGATGTAGATCTCAAGTCAAGGCACCCCTGCCTTAGAGCAGCCCTACATACTGTAACTATTCTCTGTAGTTATACACCACCATTATAGGCAGAAAGTGCCAGAAACCGCTGCGCCCGCGCCGTGCGTAAACAGCGTGCGTAAGCAAAATGGGCACGTCCAGCCCTCCCACACATTACGCTATAAATACAATCCTTCGTGAATACAAAATACTACAGTTGACTAGCGCTATACAAGCCAATAAACTAGTTATATACAGTATGTGGCGTGCACCGTACATACAGTAATTTAGGGCAACCCACTACAGCATAGATTAGCATTAATGCCAAATATTGTGGGCTAGTGCCATTACAAAACATGGCGGCTGGTTGGGGCCTATAACGCGACGCTAATGTAAAATGGTTTAAGTAAATGTACAGCGGGTCGTCTTATAGTTGACTTCCACATAGTTATAAATTAATCATAAACAACATTCAAGGACGCCATTTCAATATTTCCTCTGACTAATAAGCGAACGTGGGGTCGCTTAACAGACTGCATTAACGTAAAAAGAAGGGGAAAAAAACGTTGGTTTGTTTTTTGCTAATGACAACGACACCAGAATAAACGAATTAAGCTTTTACAGAATTCATACGCACCCGATCGTATCCTTTATCGCTCATCTTTTCTAGTAGCCTATATAGAAATACTTGACTTTTTTTTGCTGCTAACGAGCTAGCTCAAAGCTGTCTCCGTGTATGACGGCAAATGTGCAACAGCAGTATTCGCCACCCCAGAGCGTTCCATGAACAAATTTAACGTGAGCAAATATAAGGCCGTGGCGCAAATCTCTTCAAAATAAGAGTACCCATTTTAGTTTTTATTTTATTGAAAAACGATCTATTTGAGCATTTAAATAATGCTATAACATACACATTATGTTCATAATAACATAAAACATTATATAAATACATAAATAACGTAAGAATGTTAAATCTCAATGAATAAATGCTATTATTGGACATTTTACCCTTTTTAGTATTTAAAAACTGACATTTTACCCTCTGGGAAAAAAACCCTTCTATGTATCATCTAGTGTGACACATCCAGGCATTCAGGAAGGCCTCCTCTACAACACCATACCCTCAGCTAAGCTGCACACGTTTAACATAAAAAATGGCGTGGCATATAGTGACCCCCGAGGTCGAAAATCAGGCCATTTTCGGAGATTTGTCCGAATAAACTAAGGGCTGGAGAAAAATCCCTTCTATGTATCATCTAGTGTGACACATCCAGGCATTCAGGAAGGCCTCCTCTACAACACCATACCCTCAGCTAAGCTGCACACGTTTAACATAAAAAATGGCGTGGCATATAGTGACCCCCGAGGTCGAAAATCAGGCCATTTTCGGAGATTTGTCCGAATAAACTAAGGGCTGGAGAAAAATCCCTTCTATGTATCATCTAGTGTGACACATCCAGGCATTCAGGAAGGCCTCCTCTACAACACCATACCCTCAGCTAAGCTGCACACGTTTAACATAAAAAATGGCGTGGCATATAGTGACCCCCGAGGTCGAAAATCAGGCCATTTTCGGAGATTTGTCCGAATAAACTAAGGGCTGGAGAAAAATCCCTTCTATGTATCATCTAGTGTGACACATCCAGGCATTCAGGAAGGCCTCCTCTACAACACCATACCCTCAGCTAAGCTGCACACATTTAACATAAAAAATGGCGTGGCATATAGTGACCCCCGAGGTCGAAAATCAGGCCATTTTCGGAGATTTGTCCGAATAAACTAAGGGCTGGAGAAAAATCCCTTCTATGTATCATCTAGTGTGACACATCCAGGCATTCAGGAAGGCCTCCTCTACAACACCATACCCTCAGCTAAGCTGCACACGTTTAACATAAAAAATGGCGTGGCATATAGTGACCCCCGAGGTCGAAAATCAGGCCATTTTCGGAGATCTGTCCGAATAAACTAAGGGCTGGAGAAAAATCCCTTCTATGTATCATCTAGTGTGACACATCCAGGCATTCAGGAAGGCCTCCTCTACAACACCATACCCTCAGCTAAGCTGCACACGTTTAACATAAAAAATGGCGTGGCATATAGTGACCCCCGAGGTCGAAAATCAGGCCATTTTCGGAGATTTGTCCGAATAAACTAAGGGCTGGAGAAAAATCCCTTCTATGTATCATCTAGTGTGACACATCCAGGCATTCAGGAAGGCCTCCTCTACAACACCATACCCTCAGCTAAGCTGCACACGTTTAACATAAAAAATGGCGTGGCATATAGTGACCCCCGAGGTCGAAAATCAGGCCATTTTCGGAGATTTGTCCGAATAAACTAAGGGCTGGAGAAAAATCCCTTCTATGTATCATCTAGTGTGACACATCCAGGCATTCAGGAAGGCCTCCTCTACAACACCATACCCTCAGCTAAGCTGCACACGTTTAACATAAAAAATGGCGTGGCATATAGTGACCCCCGAGGTCGAAAATCAGGCCATTTTTGGAGATTTGTCCGAATAAACTAAGGGCTGGAGAAAAATCCCTTCTATGTATCATCTAGTGTGACACATCCAGGCATTCAGGAAGGCCTCCTCTACAACACCATACCCTCAGCTAAGCTGCACACGTTTAACATAAAAAATGGCATGGCATATAGTGACCCCCGAGGTCGAGCTCTTCTCCAGACAACTTATAGTCATACTTTGGGACACTCCCACTTTACCTGGAAATTACCATTAAAATTCTACACTTGATGCTCCAGCCCTTAGTTTATTCGGACAAATCTCCGAAAATGGCCTGATTTTCGACCTCGGGGGTCACTATATGCCACGCCATTTTTTATGTTAAACGTGTGCAGCTTAGCTGAGGGTATGGTGTTGTAGAGGAGGCCTTCCTGAATGCCTGGATGTGTCACACTAGATGATACATAGAAGGGATTTTTCTCCAGCCCTTAGTTTATTCGGACAAATCTCCGAAAATGGCCTTATTTTCGACCTCGGGGGTCACTATATGCCACGCCATTTTTTATGTTAAACGTGTGCAGCTTAGCTGAGGGTATGGTGTTGTAGAGGAGGCCTTCCTGAATGCCTGGATGTGTCACACTAGATGATACATAGAAGGGATTTTTCTCCAGCCCTTAGTTTATTCGGACAAATCTCCGAAAATGGCCTGATTTTCGACCTCGGGGGTCACTATATGCCACGCCATTTTTTATGTTAAACGTGTGCAGCTTAGCTGAGGGTATGGTGTTGTAGAGGAGGCCTTCCTGAATGCCTGGATGTGTCACACTAGATGATACATAGAAGGGATTTTTCTCCAGCCCTTAGTTTATTCGGACAAATCTCCGAAAATGGCCTGATTTTCGACCTCGGGGGTCACTATATGCCACGCCATTTTTTATGTTAAATGTGTGCAGCTTAGCTGAGGGTATGGTGTTGTAGAGGAGGCCTTCCTGAATGCCTGGATGTGTCACACTAGATGATACATAGAAGGGATTTTTCTCCAGCCCTTAGTTTATTCGGACAAATCTCCGAAAATGGCCTGATTTTCGACCTCGGGGGTCACTATATGCCACGCCATTTTTTATGTTAAACGTGTGCAGCTTAGCTGAGGGTATGGTGTTGTAGAGGAGGCCTTCCTGAATGCCTGGATGTGTCACACTAGATGATACATAGAAGGGATTTTTCTCCAGCCCTTAGTTTATTGTAGATCCAGTCCACATACTGCAGCCTGCGCAGTTATGTACACTACAAATCGCTTGCTGCTTTATTTTGTATTTATTTTTAAATACAAGACCTCAACTGTCTTTGAAAACAATTGTGGCAAAGAGACTACTATTATTCCAATAAATTGGATTCAGTTCTAAAAAGATCTTGCTAAACAGATTATGTTGTACATCTCTATTTTTTCAAATGTAGGAGTTGAGAACTTGGGAAAGTAATAACGTAATATGTAATATATTACTTTTCGATTCCAGTAATAAGTAAAGTAATGATATTACTTTGTCTAAGGGGTAACGAGTAAAGTAAAGAAGTTACTTTCCTAAGTAATATTGACCAACACTGCTTCTGACTTTACTGTATGTAATTGTATGTATTTGCCTTAATGAAATGAACAAGTTGGCATAACATGTGTATGCTTAACTAGTGTATCCAATCAGCTTTTTCAGATTGATGTAGTTGTACTTGAATTGTACTCCAAGCTGTTATCAGTTTTGTAGCAGTGTTTTGTAGCAGTGTGTACTGCAACTTTGTTCTGACATGATAGGGAAAAATAAAGATTGTTTTATGACCTAATGGCTATTTCTTCCTTATTCAGTCACGAAGAATCACACTCATTTTTACATTTTAAGCACTCCCCAACACATTTAGTAGAGCCATTAATGTTTCACACACGTGTCAATGGCATGCCAAAAAACACTACCACATCCCTACCCTTATTATTCAAATCAATTCTATGAATTTCTATGCCATTGTGTTGTATATTTTGCATTTGCATGTTATTTAGCCACATACAAAGAATGTTGTTGTGACATAAGATTGTATTGAATACCAACACCAGTATCTAATATCTATACAAATCACTATAATAATTGCCTATAAATAAGATATAGTTTAGCAACGAGAAACAGCGCCCTCTTTGGTTTAAGAGGGGAGCACAGGAGAGGAATTAACACTACTAGATACTATTATTAAATTAATATCATTTGCCATTTTAAATCGGGAAAACATTTTTGACCACATATGAGTTTTCTAGTAAAACTATGCGCCTCTCTTTTTAAGTGTCGTTTATAACACATACATCGCGCCTTTTACTCTGATTAAGGGGAATAATTGCATCTTAGATCGGTAACAATGTTGTGGGGGTAGGCATAGGAACCATAGGAGTAGATAGGAACCTTAGTGTCCGGGGACCACATTAAGTGACGCACCGGGCACGCATTTTACTTTGAAATCGACCGGAACTCTTATATTTGCTCACTCGCAAACAGGAAGTCTAAAATTTGTTCATAGAACGGAGCTAGTATTCGCCACCCCAGAGCATTAGGGTAGTACAGGCACCGTTACGACAACTCCGTTCACTTCATGGGGCCAGTCCAATTGGCTGCTCTTTTACATAGACATCTATCGAGGATGGAGACAACAAAAAGGGACAAGTCCTGGACCGGAACTAGGTAGAAATGCATTGGATACTACATACTGTTGTACAGTATGCTCTTGCATACTGTACAACATCAGCACTACAGAGACAAAAGCTGTTATTTGCGCCAGACCGTTGGAAACATCAAAATTGTCCCTATTCAGGCTACATGAACAGCGCTCGAACGCCCAGTTTATGACCCGTCAATATCGCAATTCCTCTACTAAATGTCTATGCGCCACCACCCCCCCTCCTCCTCCCAACTGGTCACGTTTCCTCCCCCGGGATCGCTTGTCAAAAAACAAGTCCTGAACAAACCGTACCAAACGTGTTACTACGTAGTCCTACGTTGCGAGGCGAGATGCAAATTGCAACTCTCTCAAGAACGATTCAAGTTCAACAGCCATTCTATGCCGAGATGCAAATGCAACCAGGGCATGAACGAATTCGTCACACGACAGTTTTCAAACTTTAGTCACACGACTCACACCTTTATTCACACACACACGCACGCACTATTACATAATTAATTACTTACTACACTATTACAATAATTATACTTAATACAACATAGCACTACACTATAACACAATTGCACTAATTAGCATACACAATAACTATAACTATTACATGTATTACTTATTACAGTATAATTACACTAATTACATTTCTATAGTAATGTAATTACATTACTATTTGTTTTGTGATGTAATCAAACGCCAAACTTTGCTCCCTAGAAGTCAAGGAAAAATCTTTGATCTGCATTTTTCACATTCATTTAATATGCAAATGCAAATGAATGTCTTCCACCACACTCTGGAAACACACCTCTTCAGACTCTAAAGAGGTATTTTAACCTAGGTATTTTAGATAGCATAGGCCTATTAAGTAGACTTATAGGTCCCAGTTAGATATAGGATGTCAAAAGTATTCCCATGTTTTACTGCTTAAATTGTAAAGAAAATTTTAAATTCTACTTAAATTGTAAAGTAAATTCTAAATTCAACTAATCTATGTACAGTATATGATGTATTGCTATGTTATTTCTCTTACTTAATATAAATCGCTCTGGATTAAAAGCATCTGCTAAATGTCTAAATTGTAAAGGTTAATTGTAGAGTTGCAGAGATTTATCAGAACGTTCACAATGACAACCTCACTATAAGAAGTGAATCACACAAAAAGATGCATTAGGTAGACCATCCATCAGTTGCATGTTGTCTCTTTTTATTTAAAGTGCAAAGCAGCAGGGTGGGGGAGGGAAAATGAGACAGAAAGTAGATGATGCATAATTGGAACCGGTTCTAGCTGCTAATACAGTATCTGCCGGCAGACAGTATAAGCTTGCCAGTATTCAGCCTGGCCCTTGTGACTTAGGTTTACAGTACACTGTGTACAATACTTATTTTCTACAACTACAGAAATGTCCAAATACACAAGTTTAAGTCTCCTTTACATTGCCTAGCCTGACACAAAAGTCACAGTTATTATAAAAGATTTCATTTAACTGTTTTGTGCTATAATTAAATTGATCCTTCATTATCAGATGCACCGTACATTTTCTAAAGTGAAGCCTACCCAAGTAGAAGTTAATATAATGCTTAAAAAACAGATTCCACTAAGTTACTTTTCAAGTTTGTGTATAACAGCACTGCACAAGTTCAAGTCCGTTGTCAATCTGGTTATGGTCATGTGTTGCCATTCTGGATACATTTATGCCACTTCACCTGGGGAGTGGTAAAGAAAAGAAAGAAGTCACTTGTCAAGCAACACATTTTGAGTCAATAAGGGATGTGATGACAATATGGCAAACAAGCCATGGACTTGCATATTACATACCACAGCTGTAGAGTACGTTTATTTTATGGAGATCCATTGCACTGGGTCCATCCCGCTGACCAATACCAATGTAAGGATCTGGTTTGGGGATTATAGTTGGTCCACCACTCTCAGAGAATGCATACCTGGAACAAGGAATACGTGAGCAAACGTTAAACATGTTCTAAACCTGTAGAACTGATTCAATATTACTACACACATGCACAGAAACTAGACTGTACATTGCAGCTTCTTTTAAATTATTTTGAAGACCACTAGTCTCTTCTATCTCCTGCTTTTTTGACATTGAAGATAAAAGTGAGGAAGGTTAATTGAGGTTGCAAATTGTGATTGGCCATGAATGTGGATTTATATTTATCTGTATGATCTCACATCATCAGAGTGGACCATGCTGCTGCAGGACCACACCAGTCATGACCTGATTGTTATTTCTATTTCTATTTCATTTAATATTATTTGTTTCTTACCTTCCGTAATGCATTACAGAACTGTAGTCATATGCAGTGTTGAGATTGTTTGTCATCTGTTTCTGGAAGTTATGCATGCGCTCTACAGAGGAACAAAAAAAGGATACCACAGAGGATACCTCTATAATTAGCTTTAAAATATATTTGTAAAGAGAAATTTGTAAAAGCAAAAAAAGGTTTTTGTATATGTAAGTTATATAATTTATCATAGCATCCACCTGGAATGATATTTCTCCACACGATTGTCACATAGTGGTCTCGGTCTGAGCGTGACTGTTCATGCACAAAGCCGAGCGCATGCATGAACTCATGTGAGGCTACTCCTGACCACATGCATCCAGGAGCCTGCAGAGAGAGGACCTGGCTTCCCCCGGTCTGCCCAAGGAAGGACCAGCATCTTTTGGGAACAAAAGAGTGGATGTATGGCATGCATGAAAACCCTATACATTTATTTGGAGAGAAACACATGCAAAATGTGTGTGCAGAAGTCACTTACCCATATCTGGGCTGAATATCAAGGAAACTGGCTTCATGAGTGCGTGGAACAAACTTAATACATGTGCCAGCAGCGAGGTCCTGCATTCCATTTTCTATTGTGATTCTATCCATGTCATCTATTGTCAAAATCAAGCAGAAATGTCTCACAATATAAGCAAACACCATGACAAATACCATTTTACATACAATATATGTGTGGATACATACCATATAGTGGAGAAAGGATATAGGGAACATAAACAAATCCATCAACAGATTTAGGCCATAGGCAGGCATTCCCGGGGCAGGTTATGGCGCTCCTTATATACGAGCGAGCAATATCCCCATCTTTGAATGTTATTCCTCTAGGTTTTCGCAGCCCTGTTGAGAAAAAATGTTTTTGTGTGAATGTAGTTCTGGATACTAACTAACAACTTAGTGAACAGACAATCTACTTACTCTTATTGGCTTCCAGGATCTTGTCCATTGCAGTCATGTCATCAATATCTATATATTCATCTAAAAGAAGAAAGATAATGGATAAAGCAGGACAGAGTGGTTAAATCTGAAAATATATGCCCTACCTGGCAAAATAAATTGCTCTCTACAATAAATGTAATGAACCCACCTGAGTACTTTCTTTTTATCCGTAGCTTTACCTGAGGTAATCGAGTGGAATTCTGCAATTCATAACTGTTTGTTAATATATACCTTGGTTAAACAAATTTTAACAGTGTACAGGAGATGTTTCAGCACTGACCTTAAGTGGAAAGGCATAAGAATGGGTCACCATCCCAAACAGGGCAGCGAGAAGAATCAAAATGGAATTCATAGCTTTTGGTTGAGGCTGGTGCTGTGCAGTGTGCACCTGGTTCCTGCTGCCTGTCCTCTCAAAACACAGCTTCTCTAGAAACTCCTCGCCTCCACCAAATCTATATACCCAGTACTCCTCCTGTGCTCTGTACTGATTGGGTACATGTTCTGTGGTGAATCACGATTAAGACCCCTCATCATCCAATGTATGTAATCAACGAAAATCCACTGCTGACCCATAACAGATGTTCTGATCATGATGCTCAACTCTGTGGATGTGCCCTGTACTTTACCACTTGCGAGATTCAGCACTTTCAAAATGAGATGGCTACAGCTGTTTTGTTATGTTGGATGTGCCTACAGCTCAGCAGTTACTCTGTTCAGACCAACCAGTTGAACAAACCCATCAATTTGTGCCCAACAAAGCTGGCAACCAGTTATTTGGACATGAACTATCGGTCTTCCCGGCCATCATTTTGTCATATGGGTAAATATATAAAAACAAAATTCTTATCCTTCTTTAAATATTTTTGATCATACCTATGGGGCAAATTGATGGGTGGTGACATGGATAGGATCTTCCTTGTTAGCAACATTAAATGCTCACCATGTTGTTTACTACATTTAGGTAAATCTGTGTCATGGATACGCTCCCTGCTGAAATTTTATGAAATTCATTCTGAATCTGATTAAGCATATGGATATACCTGTCACTGTATGAGACACAAATTAATCTAATTTTGCCTTTCTCTATAGGCTGATCTGATTGCTTTATTTAATGTGATGTGTCCCGCTCCACTCCAATAGTATGCAATCTATTTCCAGGAGTTTAAAAGTTATGTATTATTTGATCATTCAAATGATGGCTAGGATACAAACATATAAACATATGAGCACGAAATGTCATTATAGTGGTCCAACAGGCTTCAGCCAACCCCCAACATCTACTTTGTTGTATTGTTCTATTAAGATTTGTAAATATAATGTTGTACTACTTTATATACACAGAGAGACGGTAACTAGAAATATGAAATATATCTTTATTGAAATATTTCCATGAATGAACACCAGTTTATTGTATCATTTGCAGTAGCTCAAAATCGATTCACTTCCGTGCAGTTTAGTCAGAACTCATCAATTGTCTTGGGAACTGTGAAAACAAAATACAGAATGAAATCAGGCATGTGTGTGTGTGTGTGTGTGTGTGTGTGTGTGTGTGTGTGTGTGTGTGTGTGTGTGTGTGTGTGTGTGTGTGTGTGTGTGTGTGTGTGTGTGTGTGTGTGTGTGTGTGTGTGTGCGCGCGCGCGCGCACGTGTGTGAGAGAGTATAAACGTATACGATACATTTTAATACAATATAATTTTGGCAATCAAGAACAGTTTGCTACTAACCACAATTGTAAAGCTTGTTGATTTTCAGCTTGTCAAAATGACTGGGTTTGGATCCATGTCCTAGTAAAATGTTTCTGCCACCATTCTTAGCAACAATAGTTGGCTCCCCAGTCTGAGAATAGGCATACCTAAATGTTGAGAGAAAAACAAATCATAGCTGGATAATAGAGAATAAATTGTGAAGAAAAAGAGGAACAAATTCTAGACAAATTATTCAGGGTAATATTCATCAACACAGGCAATACAAATCCATCAATCTTCCTAGTACTCACATTCCGTAGTGCATGATTGAGCCATAGTCATAAGGCAAATCCAGGTTGTCGTTCCTGAATTTTTCAAAGTTCCTCACACGATCTGTTGACATTTTTTTTAATTCAATCATAACCTTTTTTATATGAATTCATATCAACAAATCTGATAAATTGAAAACAAGTCCATATCATGAATACATATTTTTCATTCTAAACATTTCACTAGTAAGGCTGTGCTTTCATGTATTTCTGCCCCTTTTGTTTTACCTCTCCAGATGTTTGACCAGTTGATGGTGACATATTTGTCCCGGTCAGCTCGAGACTGCTCATGTACAAAGCCCAGGGCATGCATAAGCTCGTGGGATGTTATTCCAGTCCGGACGCACTCAGGGGATCCGAGAGATAGAGTCTGTCTTCCACCACGTACACCAAGGTAAGACCAACACCTATAAATTAATAATATGTACAGAGCATTCCAAGTAAACTCCTCAGTGTTGGGTGTACTGGGCACAGTCACTGTGCATTTTACAAAGCAATACCATTTACTGGTGTAGTCAAATATCATAGCGTTAGCACCTTTATTGTTATTTGTGTGATATTCATTGCACAGTTTTTAGCCTAATAACGGGAGAGGTTTTAACCACCACGACAGTCATTGTTTTTGTCAGTGGTGAAATAAACACCAGACATGTCTCACCAGACATTTGTATCTAATTTTGAATGAACAAAAACCTGTCTCACCCTGACTTTGGCTGGATGTCAAGGTAGTCCTTCTGATGAGTCCTTTGAACGAACCGGACACAGGTACCTTTTTCAATGTTTTTCATGCCTTTCTTTATAATTTCCCTCTCCATTTCATCTGTTAAATAATGGAGCAGACAGGTTTAAATACAGTGAAAATAAATCCCCCTAAGCGCAGACAAGCAAAGAAAAAACTGTGAGGGGTGAATGGGGATGAATGTCAAGAAGGATCAAAATATTCTTTATCTGATGTGAAAAGATGCAACAATTCCAGGACTTACTGTACTGGGGTGCTAACTTATATGCAATGTAGACATGTCCGTCCACTGACTTGGACCATAGGCAGCTCCGGGCAAAGCAAACTTTAGAGCGCCTTCCTGTTGAAACAGCAATATCTCCTTCTCGAAGGCTGGTGCTGCCATCAATGATTCGGGCAGCTGTGGCACAAAATAAGGAAAAAAACGTTAGTCTAGTTGAAAAAAGCATGTTTTTTCCTGAACAGCATGTAATGTACAGTATGAAGTACAGTGTAAGCTTATTAGGTTGGAATGCTGTGCAATTTACATTGGTACTCATTGGCTTTGATGATGTGATCCATTGCTGGCTTGTCATCTGGATCAGGATATTCTTTGACAGAAAATAGGTAGTCAGTATTTTTGCCACATTTAGAGCAAACACAGGAATGAGTAAACTGCAATATACATTGGATTGAAATAAATCCCATCTAGAGTTACCTGAGAAGCCCATGGGGCCACCTTGTGGGAAGCTCCTGGTGCCCCATATGTTGGTCGCGGAAACCTAAAAATAAACACAAAATTAAAACAGTAAAAAGATAGAAGTTTGTTCAATTCATGTCCGTATTCTGTTCTTGAATCCCATTCATATTCACCTGTGCATGCATGGCCCAGAGACAGGTGGAAACAGCCACATAGTATAGAAGGATAATCCGTTCCATCGTCTGGACAGGTTATGTGCACAGTGCTGCCATTACCTCTACTAACACTTAGCTTTATAGGCGTCCCTTATCACTAACTTGTGAAAATACCCATCATTATCTCACTAGAATTACAGGGCTTGTTGTTTGTTTATGAGTGAGTTTAATCCCCTAATTAGTTCAGTTCTTTCATAAACAACAATAAGACGGCCAAACGTTGAATAATATGATGTGTTACTGTTTGTAATAACAACCCCAGCTCAATGGTCAGCTTTTAAATAAACGGTTTAGAGCAATTTTAGGCTTTGGAAAAGGTATACTGTGTGCCAAGTGTAACGAATTTTCCCAGTATGCCTGAGCCCTGGGCATACTCAAGAGATCATTTACTATGGTACAGTGGTCATTTCAGAAGATTGGTAATTGTTCTGAAACACCAACAAGCATGTTTTTTCAAACATTAATCTGGTAACAAGAGGAAAAAACTATCGCCCGAACAGGGACTTGAACCCTGGACCCTCAGATTAAAAGTCTGATGCTCTACCGACTGAGCTATCCGGGCTCTGCGGCGACCAGCGGAAGTAGCTTTTTTGAAAATCGGACCTGAGAGTACAGACTTGCGCAAACCACTTCTACTCTTCTACATAGACTTCCATTGAGAATGGAGACAACAAATGGGGACACTAGGAAGTTACTGAATGCGTTTAGCCTAGTGCCCTAGTCTAGTCTATGGGGCTCGCGGGAGTACATGAACCACGTGGCCAGGCTATTTTTAGCCCTCTCAATATCGCAACTCTTCTTCAACGCTTCTATTAAAAAACACAATTTTCTACTTCCCGTTTACATTATGGGTTTGCATTGACGGGCTAAATACTTTCGGTTTGTGTTAACTTGCTAGCAAAAAGCCAATTACGGGTCCATTTGGTTTCATTTTACGCTCTCAAGAGTTAAATTATATTTAAACAAATTCATTACTTAATTTTCAAGAATCTACACAATTAGAAAATGTAGAAGAATTGTTATTTTGACCAACGTTTTATCTCTCCTAAATTGTAGACAAAAACTTTAAACTCCTTGCTTTTGAGTACGATACTCAGCATCAAGCGGTGGTCCGTGGCTAAAATGCTAAATAAATAGTGGGCCCTGGTATGAAAAATTTCGAAAACCCCTGTTCTACAAGATCACAACGCGTCACCTCCTCAGCGTGCTGTGGGCTTTTAGATCTATTTCAGCTCTTTTCGTACGGTGGTGCGCGATGACGGATCAAAACCGCCTTTGGGCTTCCGTAGATTAGGCATGACATCATCACCATGATGTTGTAGCAGCAGCAGTAGCTCTTTTTGTTATAGGCTATAGTTGTAGGCTGTGTGTGTGTCTGTCTGTCTGTCTGACTGTGTCATTTTAACTCTGTTTTGGATACAATAAAAGCTTTGTTATTCATGGTAAGTGAATTGCTTATTCACATATTATTCTTTCCACAGGGTGGATAAATGGCATAGTAGCGTTTGACGACGTGAATGTAATTGTGTTCTACTCGAAATGTCGTCTTTAGTGTTGGTTGGTTCATGTGATTTTGGTAGATATAGATAATACATTACAGTCCGTTCTACCTCACATTAGTTACTTACACGTGTCGTTAACAGCTAAGCTGTGATTAAGAACACAGTGGTTACTTGTCAATGCAAAATAGAGTTATTATGACGAAGACTCAAGTAGTGAGCTCAATCTGGACACGTTCACAGCTCACCATAATGATTGTGTACTAGTCCGAGACTCCGAGTGACAAATTCCATGACTTTCTCTGTTTGTGTCTAGATATGACAGGTCGCAGGTGGTGACAGTCAACGCTGTGACGATGGCACTGACAGCCTGCACAACATACCGTTCTATCTTTGATTTATTTCACCAAGACGAGGCTGATGGGCTAAAAGAAGTGACAACTGTCAAACCTGCCCCCCCTGGTCAGTCTTCACACAGTAGATAGTCACAGTAGATATTTTTATATTTGATTATGAAAGCATTTTTAAAAAGGACTATCCAATGTTGTATATTGTATTGTGTAAGGTGGGGTACCTTATGCAATACAAACCAAGAAGAGATAACATTTGAGCTAAATTGCTTTTTTCCGCGCATAGTCCACTGGGTTATAGATATAATTTATTATGCTGTAAAATACACAACACAATAATAAGATACAGTATACACAAAAAATATCACATTTCCAACCCCTGGTGACGCAGGCCAAAAACAATTCTATTGTCATGCTGTCTAAAAAACATGCATGCTGTTGTTACCCATTTAGAAGAGGTTGACCCATGTCCAGAAGATGGCACAAATCAGGGAAGGAGTCTGGTCAGAGAGGTACCAGATATGATGGTCTGCACAGCCTGTCGAAGCTCCTTCACCAACCGTGAGGAACAGGTCAATTAAATACACACTTCAAATGTAGATTACCTTATCTCTGTGTTTAGTGCCATGCCAAGTTACAATTTGTCTTTCTGGAATATTATATTTTGTATAATGATTGTAAAATTGTATAATTTTGTAAAATGTATCAGATGGAACACTATAAGCTGGACTGGCATCGGTTCAACTTAAGACAAAAGATGATGGGACTGCTACCGGTCACAGCGGATGAGTTTGAGATGAAAACTGGAACAGGTAGGAACCATTCTCCTTTAAAATGGAAGATTCTGGTCTGTGTAGAACTCCCTACAGCTGAGTTTCCGCCCTGGGAGTATTATACATCTTATCTTGTTAAGATGACAATTTTTCTGTCAAAAGGAGATATGTCAAGCATCTCAGGCTCAGAGTCCGATTCGGGGGATGAGGCCACGGAGGATTCTGACAGTGACTGGCCTGGAAGAAGCAGTGATGTCACTGGCACTGGTAATGAGGATGATCCCCCGGTCGATACTGGATCACATAGACTGTCCAACAAAGTTGTTTTCCAGGACTCGGAGGGACATTATCTATCGGTCTACCGCTGTGTGCTCCAAGGCAAGGTAAGTCTTAACAGCGCGAAAAAAAACAAAATGAATAAATATGTTATCATTGCCTCCTACAGTATTCACTACACTCATTTCTTGCGTTCCTTGTCAGATATTTAAGTCAGATGATGAAGTAGACCAGAAGGCTACCCTGAGGACCATAAGTAACAAAACTATATGGGTCATCCTCATGACTGGTGGGGGGCACTTTGCTGGTGCAGTCTTCAAAGGGTTAGTGGCTACTTCTTTTTTTGCACTTGAAAGTCCGCTGTGTATTAATTATGTTTACAATGTCCTCCTTAAATAATAAATACAGGTAGGTTATGATATAATGATAGTAATATACCACTCTAAACAATACTATGCATGTAAACCAAAAATAAAAATAAAGGTGCGTCTATGATGACATTGATTGAACATGTTTTCCCTGCAGGAAAGAGGTTCTTCAGCACAAAACCTTCCACCGCTACACTGTGCGCGCCAAGCGAGGCACTGCTCAGGGTCTCAGAGATGCTCAGAACCGCAGCCATGCTCCTAAGTCAGCTGGAGCAGCCCTGAGAAGATACAATGAGGCAGCACTGGTCAAGGCAAGACAAAACACAGTCCAAAGGTGTCAAGCTAATAGTCGCATCAATACATCTTTGCTATGTGTGTTTGCATACAAATATACCGCTGACACATTTACACAATAGTGGAAATGGTTGATATACATTATTCAAGCTTATACCTGCCATTTCTCCTAATTTTGAAAAACATTGACGTTTATGCAAAACTAGTGATGAGATAATAGTGATCATCTCATATAATTGTTATACTCATTACAGCAGAATGGTGAATATTAATACAAATTCATATACATGAGTTGATCAATTCAATTCTAATGTTTTTGCAGGAGATCCAGGATCTCCTGGAAAGCTGGGCTGAACACATAAATGAGGCTACCGCAATATTCCTGCGTGCTCCTAGCTACAATAAGAGCATCTTTTTTGGAGGTCGGGGTGCCCCACTAGCCAAAAAAGACCCCAGGATCCGCATTCTCCCTTTTGCAACACGCAGGGCAACTTTCCGTGAGGTGCAGAGAGTACATGAGATACTCTCTACTGTTCATGTTTATGGTAAGAGTCAAGTCAGGAACTTATTGCAAGTAGTCTGCTTATTCATTTTTAATTTGTTGTTATTAATGGGGTACATGTTTTGATACAGGGAAAGACACTGACATCTCAGTCATCTTCAGTCCCTCCAAGAGAGTATGGAAAAAGGCTAAAAAGCCTGCAGCAGAACCAGAATCAGTTCCAATGGAGGGTGAGTTTTATATAGATCTGTCCACTATCTCCAGAGATATCTGGAGCACATGATAATGAAATGAACCGTGTGCCTATGTTTCTTGTCTTTGCCAGAAACAGGTGGAAGCAATAGTTCAGGTGGTGATGATGGTATCTGTGACATCCAGCTGGAGACAGTGGAGATGACACTGGGAACTCTGGACCTTCGGGAATTTGAAATCCAACCCTCCAAACATAAGAGGAGAAGAAAAAAGAAGGAAAACGGACGCAAAACAGAGAGTGAGAGTAGGTTCAATATACTAGTTTAGTTCAGAATACATGTCTTTGGCGTAATTGTATTTATTTTAGGCATCTCAGAATTGTTGGCATTCTGAACTGGAGGAAATGCAGAACAGGAATTCAGGTAATTTTTAAAACCCTTTCCTGTATCCCAGGTTTGAATGCAGATGAAGCACATGAGGTGGTGGTGCAGGAGGAGGAGGAGCTGGCTGCTTTGTCAACAGATGACCTCTCTCAAGAGAAACTAGCAAAAAACAAGCGCAGGAGGAAAGTACAGAAAAAGAAGAAACCCCCAGCAGAAGGTGATTATATTGTGCTGGTGTTATCCCTCTTACGTTACCCACCCACTCATCTGTTCGGTATGCTTTAATCCCCATTTTTTGAGTTTGTTAGTTTTTTGTTTCCTACATTTTGTTTTTAATTACTTGCATGAGCAGAGCGAATGCAAGTAATCGGTTCGCGTTCGTCAACGGCCCCTCAAAGTACTGCAAAAACAATTATATAAGAATATTAAAAGTGTTTTTGTTTGTGTTTTGGATCGCTTGCTATTGTGCACAATATGCAAGTTGGAACTCTACTGAGAGCAGATCTAATCATTACTAGTTTAATTTTGAAAAAGCTAAACTTTGCATGAATTAATACCAAATTAAATGTTTCATTTCTTGAATACTGTATATTAAATACAAATTAAGACATTCCATGAATTGGAATACAAATGTATAGTAAGTAGTAATGAACGTAGATTTCTATATTTCCACGTTAGAGATGGATGAGTCATGGGAGTATGGCCTCAGGGATGCCCTCTACACAGCTTGCAAGATCGGGGATGTCCAATCCCTACGCAGTCTCCTCAACCTGGCTGCAGAGGAGGAGACGGCAGGCAAGCAGAGTGCCTGTGAGCTGGGAATAAATTCATCCCAACAACAGCAGTCACCTGACGGTGACTTCAGTCCACTGCGTCTCCTGAACAAGCCTGTAGACTCCACTGGGTTCACTTTGCTACACGTGGCATCCGCAGCTGGACAGAAGGCTGTAGTCAAACTGCTGATGGACGTGGGTGCTGACCCTGCCAGCAGGTACACTGTAAAACCAACTCTTAACACTCAGCATTTTAGTTTCCCTTTGTACATGGTTTAGAGTTGAAAAAAAGGGCATTTCACACAGGGAATGATAAACGCACACATCGCAGAGATTCCACCGTGCTACTCAGTGCTGGCAGACAAGAATTGTGTAGCGTGAGGAAAAAGTTCACCAGAATCGAGGTCTAAACTCGGAAGCAGGTGTGTGCACGAAACAAGCACACGTTCAACAAACATCACTGGACGCTGTGCGATGACACACCGTGTCACACGCTTGCTTTATCGCACACACAGATGTTATTGAAAATGAACTAGAGGTGTGTTTTATTACCCCCCATGTGAAAGACGTTTCAGAATGATTTACTGTGAATGCCAATGTGGTAATTTGTAGTAATTTGACTTCAAAGTGTGATTAATAGATGTATATTTTATAGGGATAATAAAGGACAGACCCCATATGTCGTCGCCCCAGAGAAGGAAATAAGGAATGTGTTTCGGAAGTACATGGGTGAGAATCCTGACAAGTATGACTACAGCAAGGCACAGGTGTGTAATGTTCACTGCAACTGCTTACTTTTCCTCTAAACGCATTACTTATAATTGACGACACAGCAGTCAGTCAGTGATGGAAAAAGCTCTTGCTGTTGCTCAAGGTTCCTGGGCCACTCAATGCAGAGATCGAATCAAAGCAGATGGAGAAGAAGAAGGCGCAAAAGGCAGCAAAGAAACAGCGGGAGAAGGAGCAGAAAGAGGAGAAGAGAAAACAAGAGCTTGAGGTGGAGGAAAAGAAGAGGTTTGCGTCCCTCAGTGATCGTGAAAAGGTGTGGTAATGGGTGAATTTGTTATAAATTATGTTATAAATATATTTTTTTATTTTTTCATGGCATGGGACTTAAGCGACAAGTTGTCTACAAAAGCATTTGTCTCAGTCAGACTCTGTACATACAATATGTCTTTATGCTCTGGCTAAACTCGCAAACAACTCCTCAATCCAAGTGCTCCATATCCCAGAGGCATATTCATATCCATTGGGTCACCCGGGCTGTGATCCATGAGCTGGCCCAGCCTAATGGCAGCAAAAAAAAAAGAAAAACAAGAAAAACAACAGGGATAGCCTACATTGAAAGCCCTTCACCCCCTATGCATGTAAACTTCTGTTAGTACCTTCATTTTAAATGTACCTATCAGCAAAAGGTGTGTTAGCCACTTTTTTTCCTGCCTTTGATAGTGTATGTATAGGAAGTTGACGGGAAATGGGAGGAGAGAGACAGGAAGTGACACACAACAAAGTTTGCTGGTATCATCAGCCAAACCCTGTCAGGCTGAATTAGCAGCCCAGGTGCCCCGACCGCTAGACTGACCTTGGCCTATTTGGGCAGATTAGATTCTGTTTTTAGACTTGATTTCTTTTCGTTACAGAGGGCCCTGGCTGCAGAGAGGAGGTTGGCAGAGCATGCAGCTGCAACAGGAGTCACTGTCTCCAATGTCAAGTAAGATCTTATTGTTTTCTCTGAAGTGAGATCATAGTGTGGTCAAAAATATATCAGTTATTGTTTAGATAAAGCTTTCCTCTGCAAAATGCAGAAATTACTACATGATGATGCCATCATATGGCCATGTCTGCATTTTTCAGACAACTATACAAAGTATTTTTTGATCTCCCCACATAAAATTAAAATAAATAAATAAATAGTATTGTTTTTATACATGCTCCCAACCTTTTGGGGGTTTGAAAGAAAGAAACAAGGAAAGCGAAGTCACAAGAATACACATTGTCTACATAAGGTGCATTACTTTACTTCTGTAATACTAGGAGGTGCTGGACGTGCGGCGAATCTCTGCTTGGGAAGATCCCATTCCAATACCTGGATTATTCATTCTGTACACCACGCTGTGTCCAGGCACATCGCAAGCCAAATACTGTTGCTGCCAAGACCTAAATCTCATGTAGATTAGAATCGGAAAAAACTAATCTACCTCACTGTAACTACATGTGACATTAAAAAGGCGACACTGTTGAGTCAATGCTGTGACTCAAATCAGGAGTGCTGCTTTTAGTCTCTAATTTTAAAAGAACATTCTGATTAATGAACTACTCAGTCAGAATTTTATTATATACTTGTGGAAGTGCCAACAAATAGCCTTCAAGATGGAAACAGTCTACTCTGTAGACTTCCTTTCATATGCCAGCAAAAAGTGAGAAGGATTGATTATTATAAAATCTTGATTTATTTACAGTATCTGTATAAAATATCAAACAAAGACATTGTGATTAAAAGAAAATAAAGAATACAATTGCCATAACATTGTACTCCCCAGCCCAACTTTTTTGTCAAACCTGACTAGAGTTGCATTTTAGCTGGACTGCAATGTTAATGATGTCTCAGACAGAATGCCCCATATTCATGGAGCATTGAATCCTTGAATCAATATAAAGGTATTTTGGTCCTTTAAACATGTAGCTGAAAAGAGGAAGCCATACAGAGTCATTTTCGATGGCGTGTTCAGGTTTTAATACTGTTGATTATGGTGATTAATGGTGAATCAAGATACGGTATTTTGGTCCACTGAATTACCCCAAAGTTACCATCTGTGACAGTGACTAGGGCTAGGCGATGGAATGTGCTCTGTCAAGACTTAGTAGTCGACATGTTTAGTTGGGGTCGGTCCATAAACAGAACCCGCGGGTGGACAGGTGTCCTCTCCAGCTCCAGTACTGTGATGCGGTTGGGCTGTGTGGTGTCGAGCAGAGGACCAGGGACATACAGAGTATGTTGAGGCCCCCTGGCTGACCAGTACCGTCCCAGGTTCACCCCATTGATCCACACTTGACCCTGGAAAGAACATAAGATGTGCAAAACACAAATAAAGTTGGGGACAATTTTTAAAGCACATTTTGCATTTGAGGCCATTTGGTTCATGCCCAAGCTAACAGTTCTGCCAGTATCATGAAAGATAATGCTGCTGTATGTTTGATACAACTAAAGGTCTACCAGAAGATCAATGGTTTCCTGTTCAAAATCAATGTACTGTATACACTTTCACATAGAAAAGCCTATTGTAGGAATGTATTTAGAATGAATGTCTTATGATAGGCTACACAACTACTTTTATAAAAGGAAGAAAAAAATACCTGTGCCTTTACCCTTATCGCTAAACTATTTTGCCTTTTTTACTATTCTAAAAAACATTTTTGAATAAAAAGCCAATTTACAAGCTTACGTGTGGATGACTATTTTAAAAATGTTTTTTAAAACGGTAAAAAAGGAGGGGTGGGATAAAAGTTGTGTAGATGTAAGGCATTTGTGAAAATAGGACCATCAGTATTTGTTTTACCTTTGTCCATTCGTTAAGCCTGAGGAAGGTGTCCCATGCCAGCCCATTGGGCTGTAACATCCCAATGTAGAAGACTGGCCCTGATGAGGTCCCTGTCTGATTGGTAGGGCGGGAGTATCTTCTGTTTGAATGAGGCCATCCCCCAGCTATAGCTCCATCAATGTCCAGAGGATAGATTTCCCAGTCGGTCAGCACATCTCTACCCAGGATTAGGTTGCTCAAGAGGCCCTGCATTGCACATAGCATTACTCATTTGGTGCTTACGGTGTGTATGATACCCATGTTTTATAATAAAATATGAGGTTACATTGCATGCAGCAATGTACTGGTGTATCTTATACATTGCTAATTATACACTACTATACTGTATCTGTATCACTGCTTAACTATTTCTTGCCTTGTAATCATTGATCTTGCTTCCAAAGTTAATACGGCCCATGTTCTCCACAAGAATGTCCATGGTGTCACCCTGTTGCCCAGTAACATTGATCACCAGCATGGTGTCTCTCTCCAGGATGCCCTGGAACACCTGCTAAGACAACCTCTTGAGTACTTGTGATATTGAGGTCAGCAATAGTTTATATGATTTGTACAGTAAAGTCTGAAAACTACACATGAATATACTGTATGCTTAAGAGAAGAGCAACATGCTTAGACTTATACTTCATTGTCTATAATTGACCAAAACCTTGCAGTTTGATTGGCTACACAAAACAAAAGTTCTTTGTGAGAACGTACCCCATTGACGGACACATAGGCACGGTCATGAACCCCATTCAGTGGGGAGATGAGCGGTGTAGCCTCTGGGATGGTGCGGGGCAGTTTGGTGCGGTACAGCATATAGCCATAGTACTGAACACAATAGACACAACATGTTGCAGACAACAGTAGAAGTTCTCCATGTTTCAAGAGCATTTACTACAATTAGAATTAGTTATTTTTTGCCTTCGTAGAGGCACCGTACCTGTTTCAATCCTTCGAACGTCAATGGGTACTGGGATTTTACAGGCCCCTGCGGTGAGAGAATGCTCAAAAGACTGCTTATATTGCCAACCTGTAACAGAATAAGAGAAATCGGTAGTTACGATGATTACTGTAGTTATGATGATTTGTGATCAGACCATTTGTGAGCTGTTGAAACTTTGGTGGTGGAGAAAGCAAAAAGGCTAAGAAGCAAAGCTAATTACCTTAGTCAGAGTCACATACCCGTAGGCAAATTTGGGAGTTGCTGGCGGCATGGGACCAGATGGAATATCTCTGTACTTTATGAAAACAAAGTATAAATATTGTAGTCACTTCAAAACAACACATACAGATGATATCATATCATGGTACTCCTGGTGCAACTAGAAGATGTTCTACCTTTAATGCCGGCACACTCTGTGTCTCATCAGCTATATACACTATTTAATTAATGCAAATTTGAAGGTTTTCAGAAACCTTAGGTACGCCCCTAGATGTTCCCAGAATTGACCTCAGGCATCATTGGGTTAAGGGTGGGGATACAGTACATAACCCACCTTCTTAATGACGTCTCTGATGGCCAGTAGCTTCTCCGTGGGGTCTCCAGCCTCTGACAGAGGGGCATCGTAATCATAGCTGGTCAACACTGAGCGGTACCTGGTGTCATGATCGGCACCTTAAGGAAAACCAACATGACATGTAAAGCATAATAAAGTCCACTCGTCACTTTGAGTGCAACTCACTAGTTTTATTTTATCATGAGTAAGTATTTATTATATTTGTCAACTTTACCATTCCAGTAGCCAAAGTTTGTGCCTCCTTTAAACATGTACCTGAAAAGAGAAGGCCATACAGATTCTCAACAGCATGTTTAGGTTTTAATACTGTTGATTATGGTGATTATTCGATATCACATACTAACAAAGGCTGGATAGCCAAAATGTTTGTCCTTTATCAGGTATTTGATCAATCTGGGAACTAAATCATATACCAAGAATTTCTTCACCATAGTGTTTCTAGGGCTGTCTAAGAGTATGAAATTTAACTCTGCGCGAAATCTCATAAAAACAGGACAAAGTCAGGGTACTAATCACAACCTATAGAAAACAAAAGATGCAAAAATGTCATTGTGCTTTATGTAGCATGTGATATGTCTAACTAGATGGTTTCCGTGATGCTGAATTATAAGCATTAGCTTGGGGGGTTGGGGTTACTAAGCACATGATGACATTATTAAGATGACAGGTCTGGCTGTTTTAATCCAAGGAATGTTTTTGAGCAAATAATGCAGGGAATGAATTCACTATCATAAAAACACCATAGTCATATGCTACATAAAGCATGATGAGCATTTTTTACCTTCTATGTTTTTGGTTGTGACTACCCCGACCTTGACCTGTGATTTATGAGGTTTGAGTTGAATTTCATCATTAGAAACACATTGGTGAAGAAATTGCTTGTTAACGATTTACTTCCCAAATTGTCATAAATTTCTGTTAGTATGTAAAGACATGGATACATTAAATTAGCCCAGTCTTGTCACTCCAAGTGTGACCCATCACTAGTTTAAATGATTATTCTATCTCAGCCATAAATTAACGATTTAAGGACAAGCCTTTGGGGAACATACATGTTGACGTTGGCACCCATAGACAGCATGTCTCCTAGCATGCTGCTGACCTTCTGAGAGTCAACAACATGATGGTTTTCTCCCCAGTGATCCAGCCAACCAGTGTAGAACTCTGAGTTCACCTGGAACAAAAAGCATGTAAATAAAAAAAAATGAAATGTTTTAGCAAGGCATTATTTGATTGATTTAGATCAATACATTAGGTGAGCAGTGTTCATAAACAAGAAGGCAAGTTTAAACTAAGAAATAACTAACCAGAGGGCCCCGTGGTTCAAATCTCCTTTGTCGGCTGAAGGCTTTTCTTATGTCTGTGTCTGGGTAAAGGAAACAAAATATTCAGATTGGACCATCTTAATTTTCCCCGAGAGCAAGATGCTGATACCTATTTCAACTGTGTATGTGTGTGAGTGTATAGAAATACCAACCAGTTCCAAAATCTATGGTGGCATATAATCCTTCCAGAGTCCCGCAAGTCATCTCCTTGTCCGTGTTTCCGTCAGTGGTGAACAAGACAGTGTCTTCACCCAAGAAAAAACGGAACAGAGTCCGCAGATGGCGCATGTAATTGTAGTCACAAGCAAAGTAACTTCCATACTCATTCTCTACCTGCGATTAGGGGAAGAAGTAAGCCAAACCATACAGAGATGCGATTTGCTGTAAAAGACGACAGACAGACATGTTCTGTGGCTACATAAGGCCTACCTGGACACTAATGATGTTGCCCCCATTGACATAGAGCCAGGGCTTCATTTTTGGGAGAAGAACTGCCAGCCAGTTGCTGACTGCCTGCAAGTAATCTGAAGACAATCAGAAGTCAATCAGCAAGTAGATAAATAAATTGACTCAGTTGAATGTTTGGGTAAAGGGAAGTTAATATTTGTGCCTACCTGTATCAGCAGAACGAAGTACAATGTTTGGGTTCTGAAGCAACCAAGCTGGCAAACCACCCTAAGGAAGTACAGAAAATACTGATGATGATACAGTACTACTTCTTTATATACAGTATACTGTTTAGTTCAGTCGGTTACACACACACACACACACACACACACACACACACACACACACACACACACACACACACACACACACACACACACACACACACACACACAATTATGGTACTGTCTGCAGCTCAGTGTAGTGTTGGGCACAGATGATGACACTGAACTTACCATTTCCCATTCTGCGCATATGTAAGGTCCTGGACGTAGGATGACCAGAAGGCCAGTTTGATTGGCTAGGTTCAGGAAGTATTCCAAATCTCGGTCACCTGAAAAGTTATTCACGCCTTGTACAGTCTCATGGAAGTTCCAAGGCACATATCTGCATGAACAAAGAAATGCTGCAGTTGTGAAATTCTCTCTCTCCCTGCGTGTGTGTGAGTGCGTGCGTGGGGGGTGAATGGCCCGTTACTTAGATTCCAAACTTACATCTGGATGGCATTGAGTCCGGCCATGTACATCTTGACCAGCCGATCCTTCCAGTAGTACTGTGGGATTCTGTTATAGTGAATACTTCCTGAGATGAACTGAAATGGCTTCCCATCTTTCAAGAAGCAGTCGTTGTTGTAGTCTATGGAGAATGATCTATGAGCAGAGGCCTTGAACACAAATAGTAATAATAGTAAGATTTGGTCAAACATGATTTATGGGCGTTAATGTTAAATCGATGTAGTTAGTACAGTAGTAGTAGCCTAACTAGCATGCGTTACCATACCTAGACTATCAGACGATTATTGTGTCAATTTGGTTACAGTAACGCCGTATATTTATTTAATAAGCAGTACATAACCCGAACGAATCAACATGAGGCATACATTTACAGTAGGTGAAACTATTTGAGTTTTCTTTTCTTACCAATAAGTTTCCATTTACAGCTAAATAGGCAATAAAGCACACTGTAACGAAAAACAATGTATTTTTAGCCATACTGTCTTCTGTCTATCACTAACCCGACATCACATTTTCCTACAGTAATGTGAATGTTATCATAATCCCCGGCGTGTATTCTAACGGGCAAATTGCCCACACCTCTGACTGTCTCTTGCAGTAAATGTGTGTTGACTGAAGCAAACAGCAATACAAGCCTCTGCTTCAGCCATTCAGCAACATGACTGTCATGTGACATGCACGTTGGCAGGAGTGCTGCTGGGTCCTAAACACCATCAAACGCATAGTGGTGGTCTCGGCCAGTGGGATTCAACCATTGACCCCCAGGGCCCACTATTTATCAAGCATTTGAGTCACGGACCACCATTTGAGGACATTTTCACGCCACAGACCCAAAGCTAAATATTGGTTTTGCTTTTGTCGACAATTCCAGGCTGGATTTCGGAAACAAAACAGGCAAAGATACAGATCGAAATGACCATTAATTTTCTACAATCTACATTCTCTAGTTGTGTAGACTTGGGCTAATTCAGATGATGAATATTTTAACTATTGACAATGTAAACATGTTTACATGTGTAAACATGTTTACCTCTGAAAGAGTTACATCTGGTTAACTCATTTCAGTCATTTGCCATCATGGTCCCAGCTGGGGACCACGTGGAGCCCTAGGATCACTGATTGAAAACCACTGGTGCCAGGGACCCTCATAAGGGAACATTTTATTTACATTTTATGGATCTAGTACTTATTTAGGACCCACCAGTTTGACAGTATGGAATCCCCAATCATGACTCTCTGGGAAGGCGGGACCCCGAATTTATAGACTATTGTACAATCAATTCTACAAGTGTAACCAAATGGGACCATTTGGTTCCATTTGTACACTCTCAGCTGGTCTATAATATTAGGCTACTACTGGTCCAGGCAGGCAATAGGCCTACTTGGATGAAAAAATAACCTTCCTGGACCTACCTGTCTATTCAATATTAAAGTTTTACCTGTCCAATACCACACCAGTTTTCCATTTATTATCTCGAATAACCCGTGGAAATATAATTTTAGTGTAAGATTAAAGTTTAAACAAAGTTCTGAGTATCCAACCAAAAATGAAAAACATCTAGGCTTACATGCTCTCATGCTAAACAGACACAGACAATATCTGGAGGTTGGTTGAGAACAATTGCTATTGTATTAAATAGAACAATGCAGCCAGTTCAGGAATAGTTTGCATTGACAGGACTCGAGCCAGCAGGGAGCATACAGTCATTATGTTGTGTTTTTCTTTGCATGTATTCACAGGATGCTTTTTTTTTTTTTTTTTTTTACAGTCAATTGTCTGAATGATGATGGTTCATTTCATGGGACCAATGACCGTGACAAGTTTGTATATATATTTATGTTGTGTCATTTAATTGGAAAAAAATGCTTGACTGGCAGGTCAACAACGCTGTAACGTCATCATTCTTTAAGGCACACTAGAGGGCGCTTGAGGATTGAAGACCAGCTGACTAGCCCAGTTACACACGATTTGGGGTTAGATATAAATTACAAATATAACCCACATCCATTTTTTAAATAGTAATAATAATATATTCATGAAAACACATACCATAGGCTATGTATTTAGTCAAATTTGGTTTAAAAGTGTTATTGTTTAGGCCTATTCATCTGCCCACTCAGAGCAATTATGTGATGTGTATACAGCATATACTGTACAAAGGATGCTCCAAGTCAGTGGTTCTAAAGAAATCACTTGAAGACCCCATCTAAAAATATGTTCTCTCTCGAAAACCACTGACTGCTCAAAGTGGAACAGGCAGTATTCTCTATCATCATAATATACTGTATATCCTCCCTAAAAATTAAAATCACACCTGTGTGAACTGAGCGATACAACTATACAGTATAATATACTATAATATACTGTGTTGTAGTACACTGTGCTCTGTACTGTACTGTACTTTGATTGTTTTTGGAAAGAATCTCTGAGTTCCTGTGTGGGGGGACACCAGAACATCCAGATTGACCCCCAGGGAACACGCCCAGCTTTCCATGGTCTGACACAGAGACAGGCATGCGCGTACACAAGGGGCACACATAGCTGCACGAAGGAACGGAGGCACCACTCAAAAACTGTGATATCTGTTAATGATGCCTGCCCTGCACTTATTAGCTGGTGTGGTCACCACAGACTCTCTAATGCTAAACATTATCATGTTCATGTGGTATCACGCACGCACGCACACACACACACACACACACACACACACACACACACACACACACACACACACACACACACACACACACACACACACACACACACACACACACTATTTTCCCTTGTCTTATGGCTCACCCTTTTAGTAGTAACGACTAGCTACACCATAATCTCATTTCCTGCTCTTCCTCTCTTCTCATTAGTCTCCATTTAAGAGGGTGGCCGTTATAATCTCTAATGGCGACTGATTCCAACTGCAGATAAGACAAAAGCCCTGGTTTTCTGGCTCATTAGCCCACTGTTAGACAGAGATAGATTGTCCCCAGGACAATCTATCTCTAGGATGAAGGATGACATGCATTTGGCTTGATAACTTTGTTATGAGTGTGAGAGTGCCGATAACCTACGATGAGAGTCCATCAATATCCCAGCTGTGAGATCAGAATGTCTGCATTCAAACCACAGGGGCCCACACACACACACACACACACACACACACACACACACACACACACAACCACTTGGCTGCCTAATGCACTGAGGACGAGACACTTACTACTAAAACCATTTCTGACCAGAGTGGAAGTCTCAGGAAATGAGTGAGACTATAAACACCAGAGAGACTAATAGCTTTTGTGATGTGGCAGGTTTTGTCCGTTTTTGTCTGTTTGGGCTGTTTTGTGGTGGACAAACATAGGCTACGCAACTCTAGTACTTGAGATAAAGTATTGATGTACATGGTCAATATTGCCAGCTAAGTGAAAGTTGCTCAGTTAAAGTACTGTAGTACCTACTGCGTGTATGCATTTGCAGTGGAGTTAAATGTACATTATTTGTCTTTGAAATGTATAGGGTTAAGCTGACGCCGTATTAAATCTTCCAACATAAAAACAAGTTATTTTTTATGTCCCATAGTCCACCAACTAACTGGTCAACCAATCTAAAGATGCATGGGCCGCTGTTTCCTATGTGATGGGAGGCATGGGGGGAAATAGATCGACCTCTGGGAGGGTCCAGGGGCGTAACCTGAATGAGGTAATCTCCCCAGAGCTTGTAATTATATTGAACAGACCTCATTCTACTGCTGTCACAGATCCCCCAACCTAAAATCCCTCTTTGTCTTTCACCTGGAGGCAGATGTACGCAAACCCTAATGGAAATACCCCTGGGTTACTGGTGAAAATAGTGTCCAATTTGTTCTTTCTTGCTTAAAAAACTGATAATAAAACTCAAAAGTCCAGAAGTGCTGATTCAGGCAAGCTTCTCCTCATGCCAAATCTGTACATATAAGGATATACCTGGAATCTGTTTGCTGAGTTTTCTGTGATTCACACTGTTGAGTCATGTGGTATGAGGCAGCACTAGACACTGAATAACTTGCAGCATTCCCGGTCAGTCCTCAGCAGTGCACTGGATCAGAATGCAGACCCCAGGTCAGTATAGAGAAACTATGCTCTCATTCTTTCTCAGGCTCGGAGTGACCAGTGAGTCACTGCTAGTGGCGGAAAAACTAAACGTAGCAATAGCACAAACACAAGTAAAATACAAGTAAATACTAGATCAAGTGCCTAGAACAAGTGATGTTGGTCCAGATTTTTGGACTAATAGTAGAAAATGTATTTAATAATAATAATAATAATAATCTTTATTTGTATAGCACCTTTCATGACATAAAATGCAGCTCAAAGTGCTTTACATTGCAATAGAGAAGAAGACAAAAAAAGAAAAAAGAGTGGGTATAAATTAAAGAGATCATTAAAATACAAGGATGCTGAATATTTAACAATAGTCAGCATCCTGTTGCTATAAAAGGCAGATGTGGAAAACGGCCTTTAGGCAGAGTGCATGCAAAGTTTCATGCAGATTGGTGCAGTTATAGGCTCAAATGTGAAAATATACCTCATGGTGGAATTTAGGCCGTTTTGGAAAATGTGGGGCAGAGGTTCATCGTTGGCATGTTTGGCATCGACCGGGTTAACTGTGCTGGAGATCAAATGGTAACAGTTGGACAGAATGAGGAATAGACAAATGGATGGAGTACAAAACATACTCTCTCCCCATGCTTTCGGCCTGGTGGAGACAAAAATAATTTTTCAAAATCTGTTCTAGGAAAACAAAACCTCCATAATGATAAAAATTGATAATAATGTATACCAAGTCCAGTGGTACGTTTATTCTTGTCCTGTTGTTTTTACAAGTGATTCGTTCAGCTATGTTCTTTGTGTCTGGATCCCGTGCATGACTCTTCAGGGTACCTATAAGAATATCACAGGATAAACGCTAAACAGTACATGTAGGCCTACATTGTTACTGTGGGAGCAGGAAGATATGAGGCTCCATAAACAAACAGGAAGTTGACAACGAGTTGGGGGTTATGGGAAGATTGTGAGTCTGCCTCCATGTTTCAGATTGAAGGAAGTTATGGTGTGTGTATGGAGCACTTGAAGGAATGTGTGGTGAGATAAATTGTGAAATCCCGCTGCTAGGAATCCGGGTCATTACATGGGCCATGGGCCGTGTGTGTGTGTGTGTGTGTGTGTGTGTGTGTGTGTGTGTGTGTGTGTGTGTGTGTGTGTGTGTGTGTGTCATAGCGGCACTCCATCATAGTTGATGGAGAGCCCCTATCTATGTGATGATGAATGGGCCCTTTTTCTACAAATATATCGTTTGGCTTCCTAAGTGACAGCTAGCAAGATATCCATCAATGAGCTTTCACAACGCCATTCTCCATGGTTTCAGATCAAAAGGTGATGTCTATTGACCATGCATAATTTGAAACACACCAGCCTCTTCATGTGCATTTTTGTGTGTTTAGATTATATCACTAATAACAACACTAGTAGTTTGACAGGGGGAGAGAGATGGCAGGAAGACACAAACGTTGTTGTGATCGTGACTTGAACCGGCAACACGCTGTCAGGATTACCACTGCCAGTGCCTGGCCCGCTTGGCTGGCCCAGTCCCTACTGCACTAACCTTCATAAAAAAAAGCATTCAGTAATTCGAGTTTCACCAACCAACATGCATTCAGTGTCTAAAGATCACACTTGTGAATTGTGAAGTGATGGGTACCTTTGTTTGCTTTTACGTACGTAACAGGGGTGGTGTACATCAGGCATGCTTGAAGCAAACATAGACCATGGGGGTGGCAGTGGTTCAGGGGTAAAGTGGCCGTTCAGACACCCACAGAGTTAGTGCCTAAGTGTCCTTGAGCAAGACGCTGAACTTCCGATGTGCAGGTTGGTGTCATGCAGGGTTTCCTCCTTCATCAGTGTGCAAATGTCTCTCAGTGTCTTGGATAAATTAAGGCGTGATATACAGTATACAACTGTAAAGGTACCATTCGCTTATTTGTAGGGGAGCATAAATTAGTTGCATCATAGCTAGAAAGTCCTGCGTTGCCCGCTGGGGATGGTGCTAGTTTTGTGGCATCAGTGACCTGAGGCGGGGTTGGCGAAATGGCCTTTCAATGTGGAGTTTGCATCTTCTCCCCACATGACATCATGTCTGCAAAGCCATGACCCTCAAAAATCACACCTCAAAAAGTGCCTTCAGTTCCTGACGATGCACGTATAGTGATAATGATGTATTGACACACACTGTCACAGGGGCCATATAGACACGTATGGAAGCGGTCACCAACTCTCAAAAACATTGATGCCTATCATTTATCATGCATCGCATCCTAGCCAGAACACAAATATGGAATGTCTATGTCTATGACATAGGTGTGAGTAATGCAGTTATCTGGAGACATGTTGGCTATTAGGTGGCCCAGTGCTAGCCACATAATTCAATATATCTGGCACCAGGATTTGTCACTGGCCATATTTGCACATTATGCTGCTGCCGCTGCTGCTTCTGGGAAGAGTGATTCCATATAGATTGCATCATTCTTATTTAATGATATTGTTAGATGTCCCCTTTTATCTCAATGTCCACAATTTCTCTCCTTCTCTTGTCATCTATACAACCTAGCACAGCGATGATTTAATTAAATGGACCCCCCCTGTTTGCTTTGTCCCTTGGGTGGGTCCACTTCAATATTCCAGTGAAATGAATCAGCAGCCCTCACATGAGTATAGCTGCTTAGGCCACCCATCAGTTGAATTAGACGAAATGAATGAATCATCACATCGTGGTTCTGAATTAGATATTTTGCTTGACTAACAGGCTACTGCCATGTGTCTTCTGTTAGCAAATTGTAAAATTCTCTGGCCTGAATGTATGTAATCTCTGAGTCTTAACACAAAAAACTCAGTTATGGATATTGGATACTTTAAATGCCATATTTCTGTAACCCGCCATGAATTTCAGAAAAAAAGAAAGAGCAGCAGCATGAATAGGGAGACCCTCAGGGCACCATAGTTAGTGGGGGTCAATGGTTTTGTTTATTGTTCAGATGATGGTCAGGGGCCACTGAATTCATGGCTTCTCTTTATATAACCAAAGCGTGAGCCATTAAGTGATTATTTATCTGAACGTGGAGGAGAGCTCATGGCTACAGAGAGAATAATCAAACACTCCAGTCTCATCACATGCACTTAAACCAGATCTATACATTATTTGAAGTTGGGCTGAAAAAGGAAGGGCCCTTCATCTGACCTAAATGACCTTGCTCTGGGGCTTTGTGTGTGTCTGTGTGTGTGTGTGGGGGGGGGGGGGGGGGGGGGGGTCTGTGGCTCTGTCTCCATTAGCTCTCTAGAACTCATGGTTTATTTTTATCCTCGGTGAGACACTTGCATTGTTGAACCAGCAGATTGATCTGAAATTATCTTAGGGGCTGCTTGATGCTTCTGATAGACTGACCATTAAAACACAAAAGCCAGTGCTTCAGGCTATGTCTGCTCAGTTGTGTGCCTCTCTGAAGGGCAGTATAGACACAGATGGCGCATAGGCCTACACTGGGTGATGTTAAAGAAAACTGGCGCAGTATGTAGGCTAGTATGGTACAGTATGTGCACTGTCCCTGGGCTCTCTGTAAATGGGTCTGGAAAAGCCCAAGCCCTAATGACCCAGTTCCACACCCAAGACCTGTTTCAATGACACAAATTAGAAATTACGCAATTCAATGAAATGTAAAACATAAAAATACATAAACAGGGACATTACTGTTGTTGTATTGTGCTGTGTCACGTGTCAAGTCTAACCCTATCACCGGAAATTTTGGGGGGGAACATCTGGCTTTCTGAAATTTTGTCATGTGACAGGAAAGTCTATGGACTTTGTTTTAATGCTTGCTTAACAAAAGAGCACCCCCAAATGTCATGTGGCAGCCACGGTGGAAGCCCCTCATTTCACATATGTTATTACTACTTATATGATGTTTTTGCCCATTGCTGTATTTTATTGTTTATCTTTTTTCACCCCAAAATATATTCAAAGAAAATAGTTGATCTACAAGTCCACGACAAGTCACAATGCAATGCATAGTGCGCTTGCAGATCAGCCTTCCTAACCCTAATGTAGAGTGATAGTACGTGCATAGCAAAGAGCTTCTAGAGCTTGTATGCATTTATTACTAAATTTATATTCACAAATTGCGGCAAAAGCCAGTAGCCTACATTAGGAGCAATTTGGGGTCTCGCCCAAGGACCTTTTGATATGTAGTCAAGCGAAGCCTGGATTCAAACTGCCAACCCATGGATCCTTGGACAACCTGTTCTACCTTGTGAGCCACAGCCACTCTGGTGTATACAATCCAGCATTGTGTCACCCAGTCAAAGTTAATCAGTGCCAGGATCATGTTCTTTTCAACCTCAAGACAGAATTTATTTGGCGCCTTATTGACTGCAGCCTTCTGGTTTTGGTGGCCACCGCACAGCAGGGGGTTGCTGGGTTGACATCAGCTGATCATCTTGTCTGTCTGAAGCATTTTGGCATCTCCTTTACGAGTGACAGTGTTGGTATGTAGGGTCACAGATGTGTTTTCTCAACAGTAATACAAAACCAGAACCACAAAAATAAACTGACATGTGCTCTCTAAGAAATTCCTCTCCATGAAGTGCGTTTCTGTGCTTGTCAGAGAAACCAACAGAAAAAGGACGCATTGGAGTGAAACATGACACATTGAATAAACCTTACTTCAAAAGTAGGGCATGTTATTTACATTTTTATTTAATTTTCTAAATACAAATAGTCGTGGATATGAATGAGTAATTTGAGCTACACTTGAGTCAATTTATGTTAATGTACCTAATAAAAGGGGAATATGTACTGTACATAAGAATAATTTCTTTTAGTTTATATGCATCTTATATACTTTTATTTATTATTTTATTTATTCTTCATTTATTATTATTTTTTTCATATTATTATTATATATAAACCTCTGACCTGTCAATGTTTTCTTTATTCTTGTACCCTTTCTTGAAATTTCAGTTGACGCTTTGAAAGGGCAATTTAGTAATTAGCATTTTGTTCTCTGTGAGTACCCATAAAAGTAAGCATTTAACTTAGCTGTGTTGGCCTCCTTGTAATGGTTCACATCTACTGAAGGAAGATGATAAGAAAAATTGATGCGTGTATATACTGTAGATCAAAAGTACAAATACATTCCAATTTAAAGAACTTCACTACTAGTAAATGTATGACAAAAGTCAAAACAAGCAAGTAGCAAGATCATCAACACCTCCCCAAGCCTCTATCCCACTTGATGGCCAAATGGATGTTTTGTCCTCAGTCCTTGCTCCTTCAGGTGATGTGCAGGCAAGCCTGGCTTCAGCGTGCACACGCGCGCACACACACACACACACACACACACACACACACACACACACACACACACACACACACACACACACACACACACACACACACACACACACACACACACACACACACACACACACACAGCTCTCTGGCTGGTGACACTGTACTATAGCTGCCACATGTTGAATACATATAAGGATGAATAATAAGTGACTCATTTAAAGAGCAATTCATTCAGCATTGTTTGGACTTAGCAAATGTTTATTAGGTAATTAGTGCTGAGTCTGCACTATGAGAATACTCAGCAAGGTGCCACAAAGGCTCTCTGTCTCGCCACAAGAAAGTGCAGCAGGCATCCTTCTTAATGAATGATAGATCAGTCCACTTGGGACATACAGTTATTACAGTACATGGTTTTGACTGTTCTATATACTCTTTACTGACTATGATCAGAGAGTTGTTGTAGTGGTACTAGATTAGTTAGGCCTGGACTAAGACACTATTTTGAAATAACAGTTCTCACATAATTCCACAATGTAATTATGTAAGACGCACCAAGGTTGAGAGTGCATTGGCGCTTTGGCCATTTCAACATATATGGAAATATAAAATTAATTCATTAATTCTGTACTGGTCATATATGTAGTCCGATCAACAAATGCAATGTCAGAACTAGTCAAACAGCTCAGAACAGCATATACTGTATGGTAGTGTGACACGTCACAAGGTGTGTCCATATATGGAAGCATGATGTCACGAGATGTGGCCAAAATGGCAACCTGATGTTACGAGGTGTGACCACATATGGATGTGTGATGTCAAGAGGAGTGACCATATATGTCGGTGAGGTGATTAACGAAATAACTGATGGATGGAAGATGCAGGTCTTCATAGTAAATTATATGAGAAATGAGAGAAACAAAGCTCAGAGAACAGAATGCTTGTGGTAAAACATAATGTCAATTGTGGTTAACAGGGAATGGGACAAAGTGGAAGGCTTGCATAGTAAATGTGTGTAATTTACTGTAAAGTAAAATGGCCAGCCTGCATTGATTGGTCTTTATGCCTTTAGTGAAAACCAGACCAACTGGCGGGTTTGTATGGATGTTGAGTGAAACATTTCCGAGACGTCAAGAGAAATGTCTGACCACTGTACACAACATCAAGCTGCACTCACTGTCCAATCCTGAGTGTTACAAGACCCTCGGCATTAACATTCAGAATGTTGTAGTGTGCCATGAACCAAAGGTCCAAGTGGTAGCGCACCTTTGGCACTGCATGAGTATTATTAAAGTATTATTCCATTTGGGTTCTGGAACACATACCAACACACAACAATGGATGGGTTGTTTAAAAAAAAGCTGACCAAAAAGCACAGAAGACAGAACTGAGCAGTGCAGGGTGCATTGTTTTGGACACTAAAGCTAGAGCCCAGTCTGACTATTTTAGCTAAACATTTTAATGAAAAGGCAGAATACAGAAAAATACAGCAAATTCTGTGCATGGCCAAGCAAGTGCCATTCGGTCAATATAACATTTGAACTGAATCAACCAAGCTGGCAAACCACCATATGCCAACATCCCTTTATTGATATATTTTTACAGTATTACGACAGGAAAGTGGGACAGAGATGGATGAGGACATGTGGAGAAGGCCATTAGCCCCTCAAAAACATGAGGGGCTGGTGCCCCTCAAAAATAATGTGGCCTATTTTGAAAACTTATTAGAGCGTCCCTAAAGCAAAGCTACATTGCGGTTATCTATCAACATATTCCCAGGATGGCTGGTTATATAAGAGACTCTATGACTTTATCTTATGTGGATTTATTTCTGTCTACGTTTAAGATTAAAGCAGACTGGCTGAAGCAATGACCTGCCTAACCTCACTGGCATAGATTGGAGGATACATGTATAGATTAAAAACACGCCCTTCTTCTGAGGATCATCAGATCTATTGCTGTAACCAACCTGTCAGATTAAACCATGAAAAGTGCGATAGGAAATCAAGAAATCTGATTGAAGAGTCAACCAAGGACTTTGATCTTTCATAAACAAAAACAAAACAAAAAACGTATGACTTTTCTGCCTCTTCCGCTTCCCTGAGAGTTGATCTTTCCCAAAGGAGGAAGTACTGTAAAATAGAATATTGTTATGCTACCCTAGGCATCCTCCCTGGTGAACTGTGAGCAATGAGCATATGCTAAAGCAATTAGTTTGCATTGTTTTGGACATATTTTTGTATTCGAAATATGGATTTATTTTGAAAGGGAAAACAGAAAGGTAGATCGAATGTAGCCACCAGCCAAAAGCCAGGCCCATATGAGTCAATTCAATTCGATTCAATAAGCTCAAAAGGAGCTTTGGCATGAGAAAGCAAATTTAACATTTACATTGCCAAAGCAAGTGTCAGAAATACAATACAATAATAAAAAAAAAACTGTTGCAAACAGGGAAAGTATACAGTTGAAGGTGGTAGAGTAGGCTGTTGTTTTGTAAACACAGCCATTTTTTCTTTTTTTGCAGGCAGGAATCAATGAATCTCTTTGGGACAAATAGGCAGCCTTTTTGGCTCTCGCTCTTTGGAAGAAGGGCGTGTGTGCTGAAGGAGGAGGGCTTCGTTTTTTTGTCGCTTCCGGAAAAGGCACAGATCTACAAGCTCACAACGCTTTGCGTGGCGACGCGTTTTAACCTTGTAGATCTGTGCATTATGATGCGCGACACCGTCGATTGCTCTGTAAAGGACTATAGAGCGCTAAGCCCCGCCTTTCTGAATACTAATGTGCCGGCGGTCCCATTCAATGGCATGGCTAGACGAGTATAGACGTAGACGGGACAGTCAGAAACACAACACAGAGAGAGCGCACGACCACGGCTGGCACCGTGACCTGACACGGCGAAGAAAACACGTTTAAGAATATTAATTACAAGCACAATTACTTGTTTGATTGTGGCTCGAGTGACACTCTGAAGTGGGCATCGGTGGCATAGAACTGGAAGACTATACGCAGGAGAACTTTTAGAATCTCCCTCCCTGTGTGTGCAGCTCGCGGATGGAAAGCTTTTGGGAATACACCTCCGAGCGCAGCTGCTGTGGTACTGGTACCCTCAACCCAACGACACTACAGGAGGACTAGAGGACTTAATCGGGGCATACTTGCAGGGTTAAAGATGGATACCTTCTTTGTAGAGGTGAGTTTAAATCATTTCTCATCGCCTTATTCTTTCCCTTTCTTTATTTCAGTGGAAACCCTGCTGCATTATTTTGGGTTCTACCTACTACTACTACACCCCCCCGTCGGGTCTTTGTTTCATCTCACTTCTTGTGCGTCCCGTGCGCGTTTCTACAGCCATTGTGTTGAAGTCTAGCAGTGCTGTAACATGGAACTCGTTTGGAGCATTACAGTTGCCTGACTTATTGTGAACATAAGGATTTGCTTTCTTGCTACTATCAGAAAACAATACTATTGCCTTCCTTAGACGAGCCTTGGGCGAGCTTCTTTAGTAACATGGGCTGATTCCTAGTGCGCACTGGTGGGCTCGATATGTGTTAACTTGGTGATGACAACTTATAACATGATTTACTATACAAATAGTTACCAGGTGTACATGCTGAGTCTGTGCTGCTGCTGTTGTAGTAAGAACACAGATATGCTGCCCATGTGTTTTTGGTCATTTGCCTATATAGTTAGTTGTTCCCTTCAGTTCAGTACCACTGCCCTATGGTCAGGCACCTATGGTACCTGGCTACTGACTGTCTCAGTGGTGACCTATGGTGGTGACAGACAGTAGGCTAGGCTACTAGGGCTGTGCAGTCAACAGCAGCACTGTATATTGACCATGAATTAGACACTGAACTACCGGTACTGTATGCATCTCACCTGGCCTAATGTTACTAGTATCTCCCATCATACTTACATGTTGCTCTCTAGGTGAACTACAGTTATGAAAACTATAGTGAGTGTGATGGGAATTGAGAAACTGTTTAGAAACTGTTCATTGAATTGTTCACTCAGAATTGTCATTGTAGGCTATGCCTCCAAGCTTATCGTTTCCATTTTAACAAGGCATTTTTTATTTGTCTGTTTTAGAAATATAACTTTACTGTAATTCAGCCTTTAACAGCTGGGAAAGACATGACCACACAATATACAGTACGCCTATAGGCCTATAGTAAATACAATAAATAAGTAAACAATACAATACATATGGTATTGTGCATCCTTGTTTCAAATATTACTCTGCATGGAGGCATGATTACAAGGTACTAAGACCATTGCAAAGCGTTGTAATACTACTATTTTTTCCATGCTGAAAATCGATCAGGAGTCAATAAGGGAATCGATAAATAATTTGGACTGATAAGCAGAATAGCTAATGTCTCATTAGCATGGTCCCTTTGTAAACAATCTTGTGATAATGTATGTAATGATTTATTGCTTTATTGTTATTTGCTGCATCGATGTATACCAGGACAAGTAGCTGTAGTCTTATTCTGTATTTGTGACCCATTCTAACTGAGTCATTGGGGAAATACTCACTGTTCATTTTATTTTTTTATGCGGAATTAGTTAATAGCACAGCCAGACTCCTCATATACTAGAGAGCATGTCTGAAATAAATGTCAGAACTGACATGTAAATATGAAATAATTGCTTAAACATGTAGCTAGGTGTAATGTTAGAGGCCACACAGAAGTGAACCTTTCAAGACTGTTCTCAAAATGCTGTTTTCTGCAAGACATTACACTCTATAAGCCATATCTCAAAGACTGGTGGGTCAAACAGAACAACCAATATGTCATAATAGCTACTGTATGCTTTCACAGGACATGATAAAACAAAAATGAAAAATTCCTCAATGTCATATTTTGTTTTATAATACCATGCCTGGGGGCAACTCTAGGTGAACAAATTAAGGATGATTTTTAACATGCAGAGGAAAGTCAGCCTGTTTGAGTCTTTGTTTAGGTAGAACTAGGATCTAGAGAAGTTGACCCCTCAGTGAAGGTATGCGTCAGTTTGGCATAGAGATAGCATGCAAACACATGTAGATAATCTTCCCCAATGATGTGCAAACACACAAATCTTCTGGATGTTAATATATATCCAGATCAAGTTGATCTGCTGTGAGGAGTGCTCACTCAGATTTTGTAAATGTGTGTAATAGGCGGTGTATACAGTAGATCACCTTTGAGTTAGAATTCATTAAATGTAAGAATTAAGCACGGTTATGAAAATAAATGTTTTTCGGCATTTGTTTAGCCAGCATCCTGAATACTGATAGGCCACTGTTGGCAGCGTGGATTTAATTTACTTGGAAGTCCAGCAGTGAAACAAGGTGTCTCGCTTGTAGGTTGCTTATTCTTGGTGTGTGACGCTGGATCACAACAAAGTTAAAACTCAGTGAAAACACGAATGATGCACTAGTATGACCACTTGATTCAAACCAGACAGTCGATGTAGTATCGATGTAGTCGATGTTGTATCTCAGTTGTAAACCACTACAAGGAGTTTATTTTAATATATTGTATATTGACATACAATTCTTACCTTTCCCCCCCCATGATTATTACAACTCTACGCTAAAGCCCGAGAGATAATGTTGCAGATCTGTGTGAAGGCTTGTTTTACAGACCAGCGGCTTTATGTCAGGTTACTAGTTATCTAGTGATGACTAATCTGCTTGTCTGAGAAAGTCATGGGGAGAGCAAATACACAATTATCCTAAATATTGGTGATCCTGTTTATTAATCACTTCTTTGAAAAGAAAATCACTTCCATTTCAGCTGTGCGGGCCGGGCACTGTGTTTTTTGGTATTTTAAATAGCACATTCTTTTTAGGTGATGATTTCAGCAGGGTATGTACTGAATCTGATATTCTATAATTTCATAACACTGATATACAGTAGGATTAACTGTGCAGTCCTCCTAATAAACAGTGGGTGGAGAGACTGGTGCGAGGTTGTGTAAGTGACTTTAGCTTAAACGAGAATTCCCCAGAATTATTTTTTTTTACCATTATTTACAGTTGATTTATTTTAAAATAAGTGGTCCGGTTGTTATTTTGTATTTTATTCAATTCCCAAAAGTTTTATTCGCTGTTCCCTTACCCTAGCCTGGCCTAACCCATCCAGTGCTGTGCTACATCACATCATTGGATGGTTGACTCCCACTTCTAGTACCACAGTGGCAAACAATTTATTCCAGGCTCCAGGTGTCGAGGCTACCCATACCCACCATAGTCTGCCTCGCCTGGGTGTCGAGGCTACCCATACCCACCATAGGCTGCCTTGCCTGGGTGTCGAGGCTACCCATACCCACCATAGGCTGCCTTGCCTGGGTGTTTTTTTTTGCTATATATTGTCTCCACCATGTCAATAGAGTGTTGACACTGACTGGCTGTATTACCAAGCTCTTTAAATGACCTTGTTGATGGGAATCTACTCTCATTACATTGGGAATGTTTTCATAATGCTCCCACCCAGACTGTCAAGCTGGCGAATAGAATATAAAAGAAATGATTGAAAGTAAACTTAATTATCCTCTCGGGTCACATGTGAGACATTTTCCTTCCAGTGGTTGCTGGCAGACTGCAGGCTGGTGCATTAGATTTTCAATTGATGGTCTGGGGACCACCAGTGATCCTTGAGAGGGTTTTAGGTGGTCCCCAGCTAAGTTGGTTAACCAGATGTAACTCTTGAGAACGTAAAAATGAAACATTTCATTTTTACACTCTCAAGAGTTAAAATATTCATCATCTTAATTAGCCTACACACCTAGAGAATGTAGAAGATTAATGGTAATTTTGATAGGTATGTTTTGCCTGTTTTGTTTCCCAAATCCAGCCTGGTATTGTGGACAAAAGCAAAAGAAATCTTTAGTTTTGGGGTCTGTGGGTCTAAGAATATCCTCAATTGGTGGTCTGTGGCTCAAATGCTGAATAAATGGTGGGCCCTGGGATGAAAAAGGTTGAAAAAGCCCTGCATTAGATCTATCCTGTTAAGCCCATCCTGACACCTCAGCTTCCTCTCACGACCTGTGTTCCCCATAAAGTCCTCAGCAGCTGTACCTGACTCCAACGCTGTCCATCCTCAGGTTGGACACACCAAGTGTGTGTTGAATCAGGTGTCAGCAGTGCATAATACTCAGCCTTGCCAGACATATCACCCTCTTCCTTTTTTAGTTAGTCACCAGACGGCGTAGTCCTTTCCTTTTCTTCATAGTTACTCTCACAGATGAGATCATTGAGCTACACCAACAAACTCTGTGTCTTTTAGACATTTTACACCTGCGATGCGTTCCTTCTATGTACACAGTATATCAGCTTCCGTGAGTCTGTATATAGCAGCAGCTGCCCTACGTTGGGAAGCCACATGTAGTCATTTATAGTTACACATAGCATCCTTACATCGCACACTAATGTTCTTTCCCCTTCAGAGACATTGTAGAGATTCCCAGCTTTCCAGAAGTGACCCTTGAGATTCCACCCGTCGCCTATGGACTGTGAAACTGTCGGTGGAAAGGCTTAGGTTTCACATGGTACCATTACAACAGACTAGTAGCTCTTCTCATTCACTTACTCACTCATTCGCTCAAAAACTTATTCGCTCGCTCATACACCCACTCACTCACTCATTGAATAAGTGAGCGAATGAGTGAGTGAATGAGTGAGCGAATGATTCGCTCACTCACTCACTCACTCACTCACTCACTCACTCACTCACTCACTCACTCACTCACTCACCACACACACACACCACACCATCACACACACACACACACACCACACACACACACACACACACACACACACACACACACACACACACACACACACACACACAACCTTGTGTGGTGGTTGTAGTTGGCTTTGAAGTTAAGATCTATGGTTTTAGCATGCTCTTAAGCGTCCTCCGGTAATGTGAGAAAGCCCCGCCCACTCCTGAGAGCAGACTATTTTCTATTTAAATGGAAGAATCATTCTTGCCCAGTTGTCACTGCTTCCAGCTGCCCCAGTGGAGAGCTGTGATGCACTCTAGATCTCCCTCTCCAAGCAAGCAGACGGCCAAGGGAATAAAGTAATAGGACATGAAACAAGGAAGCGAGGAAGGAAGGAAGGAAGGGCTGAACAATACAGTGTTGACTACAGGGTTCCTGCTGTATTCTTTTGAATCTTTTGTTACATTGCCATCTTCAACTCCTGATAAAACTCACAATATGTATATGTACTGTAGATATTCAGCCACAGAGAAATGCATGTTTGGTGCTCTGGTTGCATCTGTTGTACCAAGGGGTGTTATTACTAAGGCCGTGATTTAGACTTTGCTCTGAAAGAATATTTATTCCAAGATCTGTGCCACATTTTCATTACTTTTCAATAGCTAAGTTTCAATAGCCAAGTCTAATATAAGGTGTACAGCATAACACCGAAAGGGGTCCGCTGACCCAGAACCACTGTAAACATGGTGACAGCGTCAGTATACCAATGGATATGTCATTATTATTGCATTAAAATAGCAGGCCTACAAGCTCACAGGTGAAAGTCTCTCAGGTATATCAGGTAAATCTCCTTAATGCCAAGGCTGTGACCTCTGGATAGTAACCATCCCTCTGTCTATCACACTAGGTCAGTAGTTTTCAACCTTTTTCATACCAGGGCCCACTATTTATTCAGAATTTGAGCCATGGACCACCATTTGAGGACATTTTAGCCCCACAGACACCAAAATTAAAGATTTCTTTTGCTTTTGTCCACAATACCAGGCTGGATTTCACGGAAAACAGTAAACATAGAGATCAGAATGACCATTCATCTTCTACATTCTCTAGGTGTGTAGACCTAGGCTAATTCACATGATGAATATTTTAACTCTTGAGGGCGTAAAAATGAAACCAGATGGACCCGCATGGGTCCATTTGGTTTCATTTTTATGTTTTTCATTTTTTCATTTCTCAAGAGTTACATCTGGTTAACCAACTTTCTGTCATTTAGCCCTGGGGACCACCTGGAATCCTCTCAGGGACCACTGGTCGTCCCCGGACCACCTGTTGAAAACCTCTGCACTAGCCCTAGTCTCTCAAGACAGATTGTTGACTGTGGACAAGAGTGCGCCTTTATTTTTTGACGATGGGTTCTCAGACTGCGGTGTGATGTGATAGCCTCCTACATGTTGACTTTAGCTTATCCTGCTGCATCGCCTTTTGACAAGCTCCCTGTTAGTGGTCTTTAAAGAAGATCATCGCCTTTCGTCCGGTATTTAACAGTAACAAACATTGCTTTGAAAGGGGCTTGTCTGCGCTAAATTACCCCTTGTTGATGGGAATCTGTTGTTAACATTGTGAATGTTTGCATAATGCCCTCACATGGTCAAACTGGTAAATAAAATGTACCAGTATTAGAAATGGTTTATGATCAATGGTCTATGCGCTATGGTTGATTTAAAACAATCTTGACAGTCTGTGACATAAACCATCTTTAAAAATAAACAATGTTTTTTGTGGCTTTTCTGCCTTTATTGATAGTATCAGGTAAAAAGAGAAAGAGAGATAGAAGGGGAAAGACACGTAGCAAAGGCTGCCATGAACGGGACTTGAACATGCAACATGCTGTCAGGCCAAATCCTATATATGGTATGTGCCCGGACCACTAGGCCAGCGGGAGCCCCGTCATAAGTTATCTTGACATGTCAAAATGTTTACGCTGGGCCCAGGCGGTTAGCTCAACCGTCTGGGCACCTAGGCTGCTAAGCCAGCCTGACGGTGTGCCGTGGGTTCGACTCCCGAGCCCGATGTCCTTTGCTGCATGTCACTCCCCATCTCTCCCCCCTTTCCTGTCTACCTACTGTTCTGTCAATAAAGGCATAAAAATCCCCAAAACAAATCTTAAAAAAAAAACATGTTTACACTGAACATTATAGAGCTGAACAGTCCCACCCCTTTTGTGACACTGCCCATGGCCCAGATATGTTTTTTCCTCATTGATTTTCCTATAGACTTTTCCTAATTGTTTTCTATAAAGACAATGACACCACGGCAAAGCCACCTCGGGTCATGACAAATCATGACAACACACAATATTATCATACAATATCTATGTATTATAACACATAGATCTAAGTAAAAACAGCAGAATACAACACTTTTTGTTACTTTTATTTCTCTTCTTATGAATTGTTTGATTGTCTCAAAACATTGTGTGTGTAGTCATGATTGTGTTGTCATCTTTATATAAAACATGAAACTAAACTCAATATTTTAAATTTGTAAGACATGTGGGACAAAGGCAGACAGACAGAGAGTTGCGTAGACTTATTCATCCTTTTATCAAGTGCCGTTGTTATTGGGTAAGACATTCTGAAAAATAAACAGCAAATAAACAGCAATGTGTGTCAGTGTATCACTATTTGAGGAAGGCCCATGATGTGTCATGGTCAGGGTGTACTGTAAATCAACCCATGGCATTGTGGCAGATGACTCTTTACAGGGCTGTGATTAAAGAGAACTACAGATTGTATTGCATACTGTGATGGACAAATGGAATACAGAGGTTTACTGTAGTAGTACGGTTGTTGTACACACTGGCATATGTCTGGGCATGTACCCTCATTATCTCGCACTGAGTGTACTGTTATATGGGCAGCATGGTTGAGTATGATGGTATCTCTCGCTCAAAGGTATTATTTTCCTAAAAACAAATGTGTATACTCAGACAACAAGAATGACTCCTACCTCTCAATCATCACTTACCCACAAGAAATAAAGTAACAAAAGAAAAAAAGTAACAAAATAAAGGCACAGCCATTATTTTGTTACTTTTTTTCTGGGTGTCAATCTTTGGGCGGTAGGGTGTGCTACGGGTGTAAATGAGGGAGGAGTAGCCGACTTTGAATGTTTGTTTACAACCGACAACCAACAAATCCTAGTAATTATATCTTGAAGGGAAGAGGAAAACTACGAGAATATCTGTTGCAAACAGTACATATGGTGGCTATAGGAGATAGCCTTTAGTTAATTAAATCATTGTATCTAACTCTGCAGCTGTCTTGCAATCACATAATTGCTTGGAAGGCACATTTTCTCTGTCTGCCCTTTTCCGTAGTTCGAGAGATTCATGAATGACAATTTGTTCACAATGTACTAATGTAGACTGACTAATGGGTGTGGATGTCTCTGAGGTCTACTTATATTGCCCATCACTGGTGTGGTCACGCTGTGTGTGTCACCGGCTAGTGGACACAAAGCTACAGGTTTCTGTTACTGGACTGGCACTATGGCCCATTCTCACACAAGCTGACCTGATCCCTTCCTATTGCTAGTGTAGACATAGTCCTGTTGTCTTGTTGCCCAAAGTCTTGACTCTGAACTTTCACCTGATTAACCATTCAAACCCTATATCAGGGATCTCCAATGTCTCCATGTAAACAGATTCACAAAAATGGATTCATGGATTGGAGTATTGGCCAAAATGAGCTTTATTCAACGGCTCATAACTAAAGATAATCGCAGTATTACGAAAAGATACTGTCTGTCACACCACACACAGTTTGTTTACAGCCGGTTTATGTCCCAGATGCCTGGGCCTTCAAAATAAGGGTACTCTGAGTTACTATCTGAAAAACACTGGTGGTGGCGCCACCGTGCCGAAATATTACATCGATGAAAGGACATTTTTGATTTCTCACATCAGCTTAGTAAGAGAACCTCATATCAACCAATTTTCCCCACACTTGAAGCAAATGGTTCACACATGACCTCAGCAAATGGCTTACGATTAAACTATTGTTTGCTGCTGCCTTGCTTCATGTTTGTTTCACCTCAGCCATCGGACCCGACAGACAATCGTAGTTGGTAATAAATGAATAAATGTTGCCTAAATCCTCTCGGTTCAGAATTCTGGTCTGGCAGTTTAATACAGCCAACCTGTGATTACTGCTGCCAGGCCAGATGTTGACTTTCCTTTTTTAGTCCCCTGTGATTACTGTGCACTGAGGCAGCCTATTACAGGATAGATGAAGAAGTGTGTGTGTGTGTGTGTGTGTGTGTGTGTGTGTGTGTGTGTGTGTGTGTGTGTGTGTGTGTGTGTGTGTGTGTGTGTGTGTGTGTGTGTGTGTGTGTGTGTGTGTGTGTGTGTGCACACACATGCGTAACATGCATCCTGTATAACTGGAATGAGTGTGAGTGTGTGAATTAAACACAAACAGCACCTTCAAATAAATAGTATAGTATAGCCTAAAGTGAAAACGGTTGTTAGGTATTGCTGACTTGCTCAAAATACCGCAAAAGTTGTAACTTCAAGACTAATTGCTCCCCCACCCCCAAACAAAATGAGCACCGCAAGTGTTCCTATAACTACAATATTCCATACGCATGCTGTACAGCCATGGTCTTCACTCAGAGCCTACTGGCGCCTTGATGGTTAACAGCATTACACTCACAGCATGGTACAATCTACAGCCATGACCTGTTAGCATTCTCATGTATCTGCTGTGTCCATTGTGGTTAGGCCTCACGCTGTTGTAGGAAGCTACACTGTGGTGCTACGACTCACATGGAGAAGCATGTTCTGTAGAATCTGTTCTGTTTTGTCTAATCTGCACTCCATTCCCATTTTGCAGGCAGTATTTCAGCTGCCCAAAAAAAATGATACTAGGATATGAAAGACTATCAACGACAAGCATATAGAAAACAACCATACAGGTCAAAACAAGTCATCGCCTACTTGAGCTTAGTTCCGGGTGTAAAATGGAGTCATTTTGGGGGCGAGTTGACATATGAGACTTGAGGTTGGAGGTCAGAGTAACGGGGCCTGGTGACCCCAGTTGTGGCTCTAGTTTAACTGCAGAGCAACTGTTACAGATGTGACATGAACACCCACGCATACACACACACACACACACACACACACACACACACACACACACACACACACACACACACACACACACACACACACACACACACACACACACACACACACACACACACACACACGAACACACACCATCCCTGCATCCTTGGGTCCTGACTGAGCAGCATTCTTGGAATATCTATGGAATTCCTGCTGTGTGATCCCTTCACAGGGCTCTGGCCAGGCCACAGTGCACTAGATAGAGATGTCTAATGTAAACAGAGATCCTCCCTTATAAAAAGGTTTTAGACAAACTCAGTTAATCACAGCAGTACAATCATATCATCTTTATTGCCTCTTCCTCCTCCTCCTCGTATTGCTCCTGTTTGAATGGATTCAGTTTTGTCATAAGAGAATTGATGCTCTTACTGAGCACTGTGTACATACAGAAGTCTGGTCATGCCTTAGCAACAAACTATTTTTTGAGTCACATTTTCATTTTCTGACAGTGTTTCATTTCTTGATTCATGCTTTGTCACCAAAGCATACAGTATCTAGGCTATATTAGACTTGCTTTTGTATCTATATAATTTTCACTTTTGCAAAAGTGGCTCCTTTCATACAAGGGAATAAAAAAGTTAATATAAGATCCTTAGTACTTCTTTGTAAAGTAAAACATGACAAAACAGATTTTTATTATAAAGAGGCTTGTATGATAGGTGCCACTTTCAAGAGTTTGCATATAAAGTTTTTTTTGCATATGGGAGAAGACAAATTAATTTACACAAGATAATTGCTGCTCTCGGGGGTCCTGTGGTGGTGCAAGAGAGACCCTTACTCTTGTTGCTGTTCTGTTCCTTCTGAGGCTTTGAGGTCACAGTGTGTTCTGTTCATCCATCCTGTACACATGAATTAAGCTGACTGCTCATTAGCCATATGGTGGGTTAGTGTTAGGGGCTACACCACACACACACACACACACACACACACACACACACACACACACACACACACACACACACACACACACACACACACACACACACACACACACACACACACACACACACACACACACACACACACACACCACCCACACACACACCCACACACACACACACACTGCTGCAGGATTATTTGTTATTGTTCGCTCTGGCCCATTGTTTCATTCAATATGGAGATGAAACATAAGATATTGTAATAAAAGCAGACTAGAGACAATATGAGCAATGGTTACAAGTCTGCTACTGTACTGCTTTCATTTCATTCTTTCTGTTATCACAGTGACTGTGGCAAATGTATGTGCATATCCAGTCCACCTCTGTCAGAACTCCTTAAATAAATACAATTGCTGTTTGGCTGTAAACCTTTTATGTCCGAAATGGGTCCCTTTTTAAATATCATCTTAAAAACTATGATGAAAATAGCTAATACAACGCTGGTAGATCTGCTATTTCTACTACTATTGTGCAATACTGTGATGAAGAGGGGCCTTCATGTCTGGACAAAAGAGACGAAAAAAGATATGGAGATATGAGGTTTCCGCCCCATGGCAAAATGATGTCATCGCATCCGTCATGTAATCATTGTAATGTATTGTTGTGGGCTGGGCCACGTGGCAGTCGATTGACACAGTGCTAACTGAAGAGGCTGCTGCCGTCTGTTTTTATCTTCCTCCGCAGGGGGTCCACATGGTTCCTTGGAACACCCCCCACTCCCCAAAGAATTGGGGAAGCCCTGCAACCCCCTCCCCCATGGGACCTCGCTTCCTCCATTAGTTAATTTCTGATCAGCTGCGCCCGCCATATAATTAATTCATGCCTCTTTCAGTGCAGATGCTGAAGGTTGCCTCTGTTCATCTGATCCCTCCCCTGTCACTCACCCAGCTCTCACTGACCCTATGCCACCCCCCTCCCCCCAAACCACAGCATGTGTATCAGCCAAGCAGACAGGCAGGCAGCCACCTGACCATGATAGCATAGACCCGGTGCCATCGTAGAAGCAGAGAAACAAAAGAAGGTTACAAATGCAGTACAGGGGCTGTAGAGGTTAGTCTGTGAAGGTCTATCCCAATGGTTTTCAACCTTTTTCATACCAGGGCCTACTATTTATTCCACATTTTAGCCACGGACCAGCATTTGATGACTTTAGTCTCTTTGACTTTAGTCTCTTTGACCCAAAACTAATGATTTTCAAGATTTTGTCCACAATTTAGTAGGGATAACTGGCAAAATGTTGGTCAAAGTGTGTAGATCCGAGAAAATTAAATAATTCAGATGTTTAGATATAATTTAACTCTTGAGAGTTAAATTATGTAAGGGTCCATAATATAAGGGTCCATATGATTATCAACTGTCCATGATTTAGCTGGGGACCACCTGGAATCCTCTCAGGGACCACTGGTGGTCCCCGAACCACTAGTTGAAAACCACTGCTGTAGAGGTTAGTCTGTGAAAGTCTATCCAGAATGAGTCCACTTTTTCTCCACACTCATTCAATTGGAAATCCCTGCTTTTTCAGGTGAGCAAAATGTGCTCACAAGCCTCAGGCAGTACTGCTTTGTCAGCCAGTAGGTTTCCTACAGTTCACAACAGCATATAGTGTAGGGCCATGTAGTAAATGGAAGAGTAGGGACACACCACACCATCTCCCACTATGCAGAGGTGCTGCTTTTTATTGCAAAGAATATGAAATTCCGTTCTCCCTCTGCCACTTGCAGTGCAACATAAAATAATAATAATTGATAATCTGGATTGATTCTTCTTTTCTTCTCAAGGGAGCTTTGTGCATGCAGACATCCATATCAAACTGAACAAACCTATTTAGACACAGCTTTGATACGATTTGTGGCACTAATTGATTGCAACATTTAAAAATGTATGGGCTGCCATGTGAAAGTGATTAAACCACGGTTAGACTTCATCAGGAAGTACAATTTCATCCTTATGCAAAAAGCCAGTAGTCATACAACACCAGATGAACTGCTTGTGTGACGGCCTTATATTTATGAATGAAAGCAGCTTAATATGGCATACATATTACGTATATGGTGTCTTGGGTCCTAACCTTGCACACACAGAGATAGACACAGGCAACAACACACCAACAATGAATCATCACTTGAGTATCCCTTTGCCTTTTCTTTTAATACTTAATTAGTGAAAAAATGTAAACAGCCTGGAAGTATAGTAAAGGATTTGGGCAAAAAAATTGACATACATATGCCCTGGGGACTTGTTTCCATTGGGTTCATAATTCAATTCATCGACAGAGGATAAAATATCAATACTGTACATGTAATCAAAAGAAAGTACAGATAGATATATTTTCAGAGGAAATGATAGGGGTATTTAATATCGATCTCCAGTTGTAATTGACCTTTTCAGGATTTCAGTTTTGATACAAGTCAAGTATCCATTTAATGGATTATGTAATGTAAGGAATAAGGAATGATGACCATGTTTGTACTACATTTGGAGATGGATATTACTTTGTAAAAGCAGTGTGCACAGGAGTGCCATTTGGATCACATCTACTGTGTGTGCCTGATGGGGGATGACCTTCAGAAGCTTTATCTTCTTCTCCAACACTGAGTGCAACGAAACAAATTAGACGCTTGTCTGATGTCATAGGCCAATGGAATGTAATCATCCCTCAGATGGACATTAGTTGTGGGCCACTGCAATCTGCCTCTCAGTGAGCGCCCAAAGGCCCCTCCGCCACCGTAGACTGGAGTGCTTCCTGCTTTCTGATACTGCACAGGATCCAAGAAATAGGCTTACTACGGCTAATTGCGTGTCATGTTGAGTTGATTAGCTTTCTTTTGTTCGGTCTGATACGATCATCCAATACCGCTCAGGCCCGATGCTTGGCTGGACAGGAGAGAAAGAACCGTGGCACCTTGCACTATGGTAGCCCTTTAATATTTAAGGCGCATTAATTAGAACATTTCTGAGCGCCATCATGTCATTATGCACGCTGGAGAAACCCAAGCCTCCGAGGCCAGGATCAGGTCTCTGCCTGAGCGGTTCCTGTATCAGAGAGCATGATGGAACAGTTTGGACAGAGTATGATTCTGCCTGTTAGGGTGGCTCAGGTTACCTCTGTCTACTAGTGTCGTATCAGTTATTTGCGCTCAGAGACCCCCATTGTAACAGAAGAGTTTTTGGCATGAGCTGTTTATGACAGGGCCTCAATTGTGCCTATTAATGGAACCATCAAAACGGGTTACTGGAAGGCTGGGATGAGTGGCAACCTGCTAATCCCAGCCAAACAAAACTTGATTAAAAGGGATACCCCCCGTGTTGTGCCTCACTTCATTTCACTTGTCCAGACCGTGAGAATGATCAGCTGTGTGGTGGCCAGCAGCAGCTGATTCAAATTTTGGAGACTGACACTTTGGGGGTTTGTTGCATGCGTTTTGTGTTTGTGTTGAGTCGACACCCATGTCCCTGTGCGCCACGGCTGGCTTTTGTTAGGGGTATTTCCGCCTGGTTAACCTCTGGGCTAAAGGCTTGGATGGGGGGGCCTTTGTCCAGGGTTGGTGACAGACCTGCACAGGGAGAAGGGGAGGGCAGGGTCAGGGGGAGGAGCCTGGAGTTTAGCAAACCATCTGTTGCTGAGACAAAACATGGAACTGCTTCATTCTATGGCTCTTAAGACACTCAAGGATTTAGAGACAGACATTAATGTGCACACATAATAGACATCTTATAGACACAAAGACACGTGCGAGCGCATGTGCACGCATATCTTTCTGAAGGCAGCTTTTCTGTGCCCTGGTGCCTCACTTAATTACACACCAGTGTGTGCTTTCATATCTGCGTTCACGGCATGCACACACGTGTCGTGCACACACTCACATTTTAACATCTTTATTTGTATTCACATTTAACAAGGAAATCTTGAACACAAACAATAGTAGTCATAGACACACACATGCAGAGGGAGAGAGAGATGGAGAGAGAGATAAAGAGATTATGTTGATTCTTTTACACAACCAGATATTTACAGTTTATGCCGTTTATTAGCAGTGCACCAGAATCGGTACCAGGCAAGCAGTTATCAAATCAAGTCTTTCCAATAGACACAGTGGCCTATCCAGTGTGCTGTGTAACTCTGAGTAACTGCTGTGTAACTCTGAGTAGAGTATATACAGGATGAGATGATGGTTGTCTTTCCTTGGCGTACTGCAGGGAAAATCTTTTCCTATTTTTAATGTTATACTTACTCAGAACATTAGTAAGGTTCTGGGGTAAAATGTTCCTCCCAATACTTGCGTCACTGAAATATTTTTGTTGGGACATCTACCGGATGTGGTGTAAGAAACCTGTGGTATGTGTATGACTTAGACCTCTCCATTCCTACTACTGTCTTGACTTGTCCACAGTCTAACTGCTCTGTCTACCATTTTGCAAGTCCTGGATAAACAGCATCAGTGGTCCACTACTGCAAATACTCCCCTGGCCCATTTTTTTTAACAGATTTTCTGAGACTGTATATTAGGCATGCAACGAATAACCACTTACTCAACTCAACAGTATTGGGTACAGGATTTGATTATTTATAAACACAAATTTATTTTCCAGACAATTGAATACATTTCTATTTGTAATAAAGTTGTACCAGATTTTGGTCCCACAGACTGCAGCAGTGTCAAAACTGTGTTTAGCACTTCAGATGTCCATACTTTGGTGGCCATTGCTCTTTATCAGCGCAACATAGTTTAGCAAAATTATGCTCCAAAGTCAAGTTCTTGCAATGTTATGTAATAGCAACTGATCTGCTTAAAAACTGTAGTATCTAGATCAAACTAGTAAATCTCCTAGAGCGACCTCAATAAGCCAGTCAAGTGAAGTGACTTAGCAGGCATCCATACATACTGTACCATGCTGGTACCAGGCAGGAACTGTCAGGTGCTGGCAAGAACATTGGAGAAATTTACTCTAATCTTTTGGCCTTCCTAATTACCATGATCCCAGACAATGGGGAAGGCGGAGGCATTATCAATTATCTCCAGTGTTTCTCTTTTTTCTCCATCACCCCCCTTAGCTTTCTACTGCTTTTACACAACCCGTCTGTAACCCACTCACCACTGTCCCCAGTGGTTTGGATGAGACACATTTAGCTATGCTAAATTAGCAATCTGGAGAAAAAAACACAGATACTGTACATAGTGATGGGCTGACTGAGTGAGTCCTGCCCAGACTCTACACAATATGTTATGTTGCTTGCATTTTATCTCTGTGATTCAATGACCACCAGCAGATTAGATTTCACATAATCTTCATCTGTCTCAGCCAGAAGCATCTTGAGCTTTGTTTTGACCACAAAAACAAAGGATGCACGATATGCATGCATAACACACACACACACACGCACGCACGCACACACACACACACACACACACACACACACACACACACACACACACACACACACACACACACACACACTGAACTGTGGATGGGAGTTTGCCTGTGCCCACGTGGCACCCAGTTGTTAATAGTTAATGAGGATTGATGTCGGGCAGTGGTGACCTTGTATAAGGTTTCCTAGTGGAACTCAGGCCTATTGATCTCTTCAGTTTTATGGCCTGTTGGACACAACTCTCTCCTGCTCCCTGTTCCCTCCTGGGCCACCTGAATGGTGGCACTCACAATGATTAATGCTTTTTGGCTGGACAGAATTAGGCTCCTTTAACTGTGCTTCCTGATTGCTACGCTACTTTCAAATCGTCCCTTTTCTCCCTGTTTGCTATATACTACAGGCCATTATTGACAGGTCATCCATTGGAATACCAAATGTTTGGAAACAAACGATTGCCTAAGTATCCATTTTGATAACATCCTATTGAAAGGAGCTTATGTGTGATTCAGTAGACCCACCAGGAGGCTTCGGGAGGTTGTTGTCGGCCTTTTCTATGGGTAGCCCATTGAGCTCATTGTTACAGCCAATACAAAATGTAAAATTACAAAATTAATTCAGTGATAAAAGCACAAGTACTGTATGTCGTCAACTGTGGGCAAGGTGTTTATTGCTGTACTGAGCAGAGCCCTTGTGTGCTCTGCTCGCACACAAGTGGGCCATATATGGCCTCCTTGTGTGCAATGCGGAAGTTGGCACTCAACAGAATGCAGTTCTAGCAGGTTTAACTAGGCTCAGGGACATAGTTGCCAGGTCTGACCGCCTGAATCAGACTGTCTGATTCCTGTATGTCTATTTGTAACGAAAGGACAACAGAATTGATATACAGTAAGATATATCTCATGTCTCTGAGATGGAAGAGAAGAGCATTTTGGGTATAACTTTAATTAGTGTTAATGTGGTGTAGTTTGCACAGTAAATAGCTAGCTTAATTACCAGTGTTCCCCCTGTGCCAGCTGTCATAAAGGTCTAAATCACTCTTCTGTCATCCTGATAACTATGGATCTGGTTATAGAAGGGCCTTGCATGCTCACTCAGTAATGTATTTAGACCATAATTTAGGCCACAGAGTCAGGATGTACTGGCATTCCTTCTGGTCCGCTATACAGTCAATCAAGCAGCCTGTAGTTCTATAAATGTATCATGCACTGCTGTAAGGAAATGGCTGTCTGCCTGAGCAATCAGCCACAGATTCCTGTTGTTGCTTCTCGGTTACTGAGCTGCTAACAAACATGGCCGGGAAGGTCAGTGACTGAAACCCGGTCATCCCTCTCAACTATATAATTGACGTTTTTGAGCGATGCACACTGACCCAAAGCCAAATTTTAAGCCTGGGTTTTTTGCTACATTTTCAGAACAAGCTCTCAAATTTCAAATACAGTGTTTACCCTGCGATGTCACAGGGTGCCAGGGTGGTAATCAATTGATGGGAAATGCACGATTCCATAGTAAATGTGACCTGCGGACGCAAACAATAAAACTATACAGTAACTGTACATTAGTTGGTACCAGTTGATTCACATATTATCCGTGACTAGAAACAGAAACATTGTACTGAAATGTTGGCAAGAATGTTGATGATAATATGGTGGCAGTTAAGATTGTTTGGCTATTTCTCATTCACTTAAACCACTCAGTAGGGTAAAAAAAGTGTTTTAACTACTTTTATGATCCTGAGTGGTATACTTTGAAGCGTATGACTCAGCCTCAGCCTGCAGTTATGCCTGGTTAACAGCTTTCCCAGTCTAAAATGTAATGATGGTTTAATGAGAGGGCAGCAGCCATGCCAGCATGATTTGGTTAGGGAATGGTTATGTGGCATAAAATACTTTAGGTAGAGGGATGGAGGGTGATAGTGACACAGTGAGGGAACAGAGAGAGAGAGAGGGAAGGCAAAGAGAGATACTCAGACACTGGTGGGTGGCATGAATTTAGTGCTTGTTTCTTGTCAGCCACAATGACTCCAAACTTACTGTGTGTAGCTATGGTACCTGTAATGTTTGCATTTTGTGATCAGAGGAGTCACCACTGCTACTGAGGTTTGGGGTCTACACGTCGAAGTGTCCCTGGGCCAGACACCTAACCCAGAAATTGCTCCCAGTGTGCTGGTTTTGCCTTGCATGGTTCCCACCACCATTGGTGTATGAATGGGTGAATGTACTGCACAATCTAAAGCATGCCTTGGGTAAAGGCGCTATATAAATGCACCATTTACCTGTGAAATGAATCTGTTTAGAGCCACACGTTGGTGCTGATGTTGTGTTGTGTGTTATATTCGCAGGGGGCACACGTCTGGCTTAGACACAAAGAGCAGCTCCAGCCATCCACAGTCAGCTCCTGTGACGATGCAACTCTGGTCATCACTACGGACTATGGGAAGGTAAGAACAACACTTTCATATATGATATAGCTTTCAAATACTAGCCTTTGTTAGAGCCCATATTGGGCGCTGGTATATCGACATCGGTACCCAATGTCCCCATATTCATATGCATTATGCATTGTCATCTTCTCTGTTTGACTTGCAAATGAATCTTGAAAAGAGTCACAAAACAAAGGGAGAAGCCAGGTGCTCAATGGAGATGTAAAAAGTTAAAACACGAAAAAAGTTAAGAATGGTGCTTCGAAGATCAAAAAGGGACTAGAAAAGTGAAAAAACAAGGCAACAATCCGAGCACTCAAAACCTTGAAAAGACTTTACATTAACTATCCATCCAAAGTACAAACTAGCCAGAACACGGCACCAGTATTAGTCAGATATATAAGATATACAGGCTTGACTCCATGCTACAAGTTACAACTAAACTAAGATATCCAATAGCATGTAGCAGCAGCAAAACAACTTGAAAGACCCACAGGACATTGTTTATGAGAGGCTATTGTGAGCGCGCGCCGCACATGCGTTCCATCTCAGAGGATCTGTGACGGAATCAACACCTTTTGTAATAATAGAAGAATGGCAGGAATGGGCTCTACTTTGTGACGAGTCAGTGGCCTATGCTTATCTGTTTGGCCTTTGTGTCTGAAGGAAATCCTGCAAGGGGGAGAAAGAGAGCAGTGGAGAGCCATGGCAAGACAGGAGGGAGAATGGGGCCAGAGAGTGAAGTAATGGGCTGTTGAAAGGTTAAAAAGTAGACTCTGATTTGAATGTCTGGGGTTAGAGGGCATGGATGGAAACTGAGCCTTCCGTTTTAGGCTCATTTGTAGTGGAAATTAATAGGACATTATAATAAGACCCTCTGTTTCCCCCTTGTGGGTGTTAAGACCCATCCTAATCCAAAGGATGGGTCTTTGTTCTGCCCCAAGGAAGGCCCCCAGCAAACTGTGTAGTATAGAGGACCACAACCTACAGCATCATAACACAAGCCAGGCCTGTCACACAGCTGTTATCCTAATGTCATGCCCAAGGCCCAATGTTATTTCTGGACCTCTTTACTATGGATCTATATATGGGCGACATATGGGCTCAAGTGGCATAGTGACTGCAAGATGCACAAGGAACAAACATCTCAACATTGAGCATTATCTTTCACGGCCCTGAATTCTGTCCCTGAGAATCTGATCACTGATCCACACTTATAACATTGATATTGTGTTATCAAATAAAATAACCCTAACCCATATCAATAATATCTCTTAATATGTCTAACCTCTGAAACGTAGACAAAAGTTTTTGTTGAATGAAAACAGTCTTGGGGAAAGGGATGGCAAAAAAAACATTTCTACTCTCTTAAACTTGCTGTTGTGTTCTTTAATTCCGGATTAAGACATTATTCTGTAGCCTGTCGAGATAACGATTTTCACAGCAACTATATATTATGTGGTGAATGCTGATGTGGTTAAATACATCAACACACACAATGTAATGACACCACACATAGGTTCCTCGCAAATCACTTATTTAAATTAACTGGACAAAAAGCATCTGCTAATACTATATACTGTACATCGTCAAGGTCTTTAGCCCTAATTACACTAAAGGGTCAAGACTGATTTAGTGTTAACTCTTGGACCCAAGAAGATGGGTCTACACGGCCATGAACATGACACTAGAGTCGAGGGGCACCTGCACATGACCCCCCACCCTCTGATTCCATACACATTTTGCAATCATTGTTTGGAATTCCAGTGGATCCATACCATGCTTTAGGTCAGCTGTTTGCTCTCATGGCCTTCCCATACAAGTTCAGAATGAGTTGAGCCTTGTGGACGTTTCCTCTGTCTGACAGTCTTAAGGCTCTCTGCGTTTAGAATGTCAGGAATGTTAGCCTGAAAAACCCACAACCACTTACAGAAGAGCATCACTCACTGACCTCAGGTGGCTCCCTTCTCTTGACCTGTATTCTTGTACTTAGTTGCACGTGCCGTTACTTCTGTTCTCACCTTGCTCCCGTATTCGTGGCTTGTGCGTGTACTGTGTTCATGCGTGCGTGTGCCGGCCTAATGCCTATCTGTGTCAGATTGGGATCCACTTACCGGTATGAAGACTATGAACCCTATCTGTCAGTCTGTGTCAGAGTTCAATTAATACATTTACCGTGGCAGCAAGGTCCCTCCAAGGAAGGATGCTATCTGAGGATGACATGGAGATGGCGGAATGATACATCGGCAAGCTTTTTGGGGTTACCGGTACTCGATATATAATAAAGTCGGCAACTATAGTCTGGTTGCAGCCAGGCAAACACACTAATGAGTCAAATACAGCAGATCCGTTATGCTCCATCTTCATCCATTGGGCATCGAGTTGAAACACTACTACAAAGGTTTGGTTTTGCTTTCCACCAGCTGCGTCTCTGGTTTGGCCAGGCACTTAGTCAATAAGCTTGTGTTCATAGGTGGGATTATTTCTGTTATGTGCTTAACCAGTGATTGGGGAAAGATGGTGTGAACCTGCCCATATGTTGCACTTTACCAGTGAACATCCGGTGAAAAGGAGCAGCTGCTGACCTCTATTTTTTGTCCACTCTGTACGGCCAACAGTAGAGGTTGGCTGGTAAAATTCACAAAACCAAAATTGGCCTACGTTGAATAAAGATATGTTCCCACTAATTAGATTAAACTATTGATAGACCATTCCATGTTTGCTGTATGTTTTTGCTGAAATTGTCCACACCATGTAGTCACACAGCACTTGAGGCTGAAAATAAGCCACTGGAGAGCCTTTTCTGGATTATTGGTCAATCGAGCCTTTATGTATTATAATGTGGGCGCATCTGTGTGAGCAGTGCACATTCATGAGCATGTTTGCCCAAATCCCAAAGTCACAGAAGTGCTATTGTGCTATTTGTGTCTGAGTGTGTGTGATGAATGCATAAGTATTTCACAAGGAGTAGGACATTTTGTAAATTGTAGTAGCGGTGAGCTGTCAGTGAATGTTTCCGATAATGTGCACTTTTGCATGGCATCTAGCCATTGATGTTTTTGCGTTGTCTCTCTTTTAGCCTCTCTCCTTTGAACAAAATATGCATGCATTAATAAGCCTGCAACCTCCTAATCCACCCACATCCCCTGGGCCAGGGTGTGACCCTACTGCAGCAGATGGATCCGCTGGCTGTGTGTGTGTGTGTGTGTGTGTGTGTGTGTGTGTGTGTGTGTGTGTGTGTGTGTGTGTGTGTGTGTGTGTGTGGTGTGTGTGTGGTGTGTGTGTGTGTGTGTGTGTGTGTGTGTGTGTGTCAGAGTGTGAGAGAGAAAGACAGACCTGCAGTGATAAACAAACTCTGCAACTGTGTCAATGTCCATTTATTTGTATATGTGTATGTGTGTTTGCCTGATGATTCCAATGTCATTAATTATTCATCTGTAGAGTGAAGGTTCAATGTGTTTGAGCCCACTTAGCAGGCCCGGCATATATGTTTATGGTTGAAAGTGTGGTCTAGGCATTGCAGATTTGCAGACTGCAGCTGTTAACTTTTCATAGCTTAGGAGGCAGCCAATCAGGACTAGGTCACTACTATGGGATTGGCTGGTGGTGCTCTGCAGCAGCTCTGATTGGCTTGGGCTGCATAGGGGCGGCTCCCTTTGATGACTAATTGACTACAGTATGTCTCTATTAGAAATGGGCCAGCAGACAACACTGAGTAAATGTGAAGCTGAGAAAGCCTTGTAAAATAATTGCGGATTGGTTCCATTCCAAATATTGCAATTTAAGGCCAGCATTGGCCAATACTGATATGATGATTGATTAATTATTGTCCATCACTATTTGTGTTATATATACATGAGTTAGTGCACCACACATTTATTAGTGTTACCAAGTTGAATCCCTTGTGAAATGGACACAGGAATAAAAACTCTTTCTGAGGTTCCGCTACACCAAAGGAAACCTAATGTGAGCTAAACACCCTCAAGTGTGAAAATAATCACTGTGATTGTGATTCATTAAGAATATGTAGTTTCACTCTAATTAGGCTGGGAACTCTGCCTTTAACACTAGAAAGAGTATAATATTGGCACAGAGCCAGCCTTTTGTTTCGCATGGGACAGGGGCAGGCTACTGTGTAACACACACACACACACACACACACACACACACACACACACACACACACACACACACACACACACACACACACACTGATAAATGTTTTATTGTCTATATGTTATAGTGGAACAGAATGATAATACACTGTGTAGAGATTAAAATTGCAATGGATGAATGAGATTATTTTGAATTAACTTAATAAGCATATGAGTCAACATTGGTTTCTGACACTCTAAGTGATATTGTTGTGTTTAACCGTGAACTCTCCTTTGAAGCTGGGAACACCAGCTGTTTTTTATGTGTATGTTTAATTCTCCAGGCATGAACAAATCCCAAAGGATTATGACATGAATTCAGAAGAAAGAATTATTTAGAGAAGGTCAAAACAAAACCTGCAATATACAATATGTATGACACACACACGTGCACATGCACGTGTATGTGTGCGCGCGCGCGCACACACACACACACACACACACACACACACACACACACACACACACACACACACACACACACACACACACACACACATATGAACACATTAAATATGAATGTCAAGTGTCTGTCTACTCTCTTGAGACCTGAGAGGTTTGGGAGGACACACATTATTTCTGTTAGCAGTGGTGTTTTGTTTTCCAAGCACAAGTTGTGTTTTTTCATTTGTTTTGTCCATGTTGAAATTTGATGTACCGCCTGTAGCTGGCAATGAAATCTGGTAACATGCCGTAGCTATTTGTTATTTTATTTCAAATGCCGATGAACTGATGCCTGGAGAATGTGAAAAATGTTACTCCCGTCTAATACCAGAAGAATTCCTGATGTCAGTAGTTTGTTTTGATGGTGTGATGCACAATGTCACTTGAATTGCATAATATCTTTTATCAATTATACTCCCACCAATGAGTAAAACCTTCCCTTCATTTAAAAGAATCCATTAGGGGCCATTTTGTACACGTAGCACTGACAGATGTAAACTCATACAATATTTTCTCTTTCATAGAGAAATTAATACAGTAGTTCATAGAATTACAGTATGCAAGTCAAGTCTTGTGCTCATGCAAAAAGTGTCACAAACTGCAACAACACTAGAACATTGTTGTCCAGTGTCTGTTACTATATGTTACACTATATTGAGCATTTTTGTTGCACAATTCTCCTCATTTTAGGGGCCCGATTTTCTTAACATACGCTGTCCATGATGCAGCCTGCAGCCCGCAATGAATTCCCTTATTGCTATTTTTGTCACTTTTCTTCTTCCCTTAGTCACTATTCTTATGCCGACACCTTTATTTGTGACTGGAGGGGTGGTCATAGGCGTGTTTGTCATGCAGTCCCTTAAGTTGTTATTTTCGTTGAATAGATACAGTAATGGGATTTACAAGCACCCACTATCCTTTACCATGAGAAAGCAGAGCGCACGACGCACGTGCGTCTGTGTGCCTTGGAGAGTGGAACAGCTGCTGCATCCGTTCACTTCATCTCCTTATTTATTGATTGTCCTATAAACAGCTGTAGATTGCCTGCTGTTGGTCACTTCCTTGTGTCCATTGTGTTTAGGTAAGCTATATAATATAGTTAAAGACACTCATTAACTTGTGGCACATTGCTGCTGCTGATTCAGTTTCACCATATTTCACCGAATTCCCAATAGATACGTTTCGCTTGATCCCGTTTCGTAGAGAAGACCTACCCGCATATTGTATACATATACAACAATGGGATGAATCAACGGCAATGGCAAGACCAATACAGATTGGTCTGAAAGCTAAAATGCCCAAACCACACCTATGCATAATGTACAATAACAGATCTAGGAGGTGTTTAAGGGAAATAGGTATAATAGGTAACGAAAATAGCAACTTTAGCGTGGGAACCCCACGCTAAAGTCCCCAATGCTAGATGCTCTAATTGCATATAAAGGCAACAAGACGAAATTGGAGCCCTAGGTATGAACGCATTACGTTACTATTGTTTAGTATGACACTGTGGCTCACTCTACACAGTGTCCTTGAGAAAGACACTTAATCTAGTTGCTCCTGATGTGCTGCTTGGTACTTTGCATGGCTTGAATGTTGTATAAATGCGTTTGTGAATGGGTGAATGTAAGGCACTATATAAATGCACCATTTACCATTTCATAATTATAATGACCTACAAAAACACTGGCTTTGTGGGTGTCTCTCGTTAGAATAGCACTAGAACTACAATGTTGACACTTGGATTTATAATGGACACAATTCCATTAGACCGAAGCATATGTGTCACAGCATCAGTGATGACTTAACCTCATTAATTAACTGTCCTGTTTTTGAATGGAAAATGTTAATAAATTTAAGTATCTGTTGAACATGAACTGGCTGTTGGATTTATGCTTCAGTTAGGCCCTGGGCTGTGAATAGAGGCCAATTTTCTAGAGTGCAGAGGGTGGGGTTATGGCCAAAGGTTTAGGGACAGCTAGTGTGAGAGGGTGGCTGTAAATCTGCTTGCATCTGGTGGGGTGATGACATCATTGTGTGAGTGTGTACTGTCTTTCACCCCAAAGGATCCCAACCCTCCACCCTTCACCTCCACCCTTGTTATGATGATGAGAGAAACACGTATAAGTCACTCAACATGGAGTGCATTAATATTGTGTTGTTATCTTTCGTGGATATGGCTCTGGGAAAAACTGACATGCACAGAGTTGCCTGATAGATATCGTTTTGTAGTATTCATTTTTTTGTATGACTTTATATAGATGTGTTTTTATCAGGCAACAATGTATTCATATGTATACCAAATTAAAACATTGGAACGTGGTGAAAAAAGGTGTTGTTGGGCCAAACTCATCCATTGTGAGAGGAAGTAAGAACTCTGCATATGTATTTATTTATTTAGCCCGGACTAAACTAGAAAAAAACAGACTGCAACTAAACTTCACAAATCTCTTGTCCTCACTTTCTTCTTTTACTTAGTTTTATTGTCAGGTATCACATGGATGCAGTAGCAGCTATGCGCTGACTCATTCCGTCTGTGAAATCCAAGGCCTGCTTCCCAGTGGGGGACAGAATTTGCCATGAACACCAGGCAATAATGCATCAGCACACCACAACCACAACCCCCCCCAGTCCATTGTCCATCGATATCGATCTAGACACTGTTTCCCATCAAGTGCCTAACGCTGCTGATGCAGTCTCTGGCTCCTCAACCTCCATTGCTTTTATCTCATCCCTTTTTTCACCCATTGCTGGTTTTGATTGCCATTAAGTCATTATGTTTGTCTGCGTATGGGTCACTAATGGATCTGGAAAGCTGTATTCTTGTCTCAATGCTCACATTTACTGCCTGCCACTGTAAGAACATTGTCAAATCCCTTCCAAAATCCCTTTCCTCCCCCTATTTCTGCTTACCTCACTTGCTTTTCAGCTTCCTTTTCATTTCAAGTCAATTCTTTCAAAAGTGAGATGCTCAGTAGCTCTTGCCAGGCTAGCAAAAATCGTACTTATGAGAATTGAAAGTCACGTTAAGGACATCTCTGCTCATCATCTCTCCATCATTGGTATATTTTCTTGTTTAGAGACAGAGAAAGTGAAACAAAGCATGGAGAACAAGCCTAGCCAAACAAGTGACAGGCATAGACAAGCACATGAGGGTTTCAAGGTGCCACTTTTTTAGTAAAAGCAAAGGTCTGTCTGTCAAATTTATGTAGTGCTTTGGGTACTTAGAAAAGCGAAAAAGTTGTAAGCTGTGGTGCCTCTGCAATGGACAGTGTCAGCTATGGACTAATGTACTGACTATAGACTCCAGGCAGGTAATGGCTGTCATACAATAGTCCTGGGCTGATCATGCTGCACATTGAATTAAAACAACATTATTTCACTCCACTTGTTTGTGTTGTTCTCCTCAGACCGTCTACCTCCAGAGGGAAGAGGTTAGCAGAGAGGTGGTGTACCCCATGCACCCCACCAGTGTCCTTGGAGTAGAGGACATGTCCACGCTGGCAGAGCTGCACGAAGCTGCCATCATGCACAACCTGTACCTGCGCTACCAGAAAGACCACATCTATGTACGGCATAAGCTCAGCTCCTAACCTATTTGTGAAGCATGGACCCATTGTTGTGTTCATGCTTAAGCATCTTGTACTATGTATCACTCTGTCTGGCACCTGAAATCTGGCACCAAAATTTCACACATGTACATGCTTGATTTGCGCGTCCACACACACACACACACACACACACACACACACACACACACACACACACACACACACACACACACACACACACACACACACACACACACACACACACACACACACACACACACACACACACACACACACACCCTCCTGCCTGCTAATTTAATCTCTGAGGGTTTAGCAGGTCTTTATAAATGACATTACAGACCGTTGTCATTGTAAGTGGAATGATGACCTACAAACACACTTCGGCGAGGCCCTTTTTCTCCAAAGTCCTTTACCCCAGTAGGACCGATGGGTTTGGTTCTTAAAATAATACCAACCTCAGTGTAAACTAGGCCATTTGTGGCAGCATAACTATATTATCTTATGAGTGTTACTGACCCCTGGTAGTATGTTAGAGGAAAAGGACATGAAAGTGGGATAATCTTTTGAAATGTGAAAGCGAGTTGTTGGAACAAATAAATTAGTTCAACATTTGCATCAGTTCTGTAGGTCTGTAAAGACTATTAAGTTTTTCCCCCCCATCAACTAGCATACCAAAGATGCATTGTCTTTTACCTAATGCTATATCTGTCTTTGTCTTTTACCATTGCTGCATTATGTATCTTCTACTCTTCATCATCATAGCTCTCTGCATCACTCTCTGCCCTTCTCCTTTTCCCCATCCCCCATGTTTCTTTTTATTCTTTCCCTCTTGTATATCCTCTGGTTATTATATTCTCATGTTCATCTTCTACATCCACTTGTCCTGTTTCCTTTTTGTACCCTAGACCAATATAGGTTCTATCCTGGCAGCAGTGAACCCTTATAAGCAGATAACAGGCTTGTACGATGGGGCTGCAGTAGAACTGTACAGCAAACACCACCTGGGGGAGCTGCCTCCTCACATCTTTGCTGTGGCCAACGAGTGTTACCGCTGCTTGTGGAAGAGACATGACAGCCAATGTGTTCTCATAAGGTGGGCTTCAGGTTGGCCTTGAAGGGGAGAGGCCTAATAATAATGATAATCATAATCATAATAATAAAACAATGACTCATAGTCATAGGTGTGTGTCTGAATGGGTGAATGCGATGCGCAATCCATGTAAAGTGCCTTGGATAAAGGCGCAATATTAAAATGCACCATTTAGGTTGTCCTTCCTTCCCTGGGCACAGACAGCATATAGAGAGTACCGTATGAGCATGCATAAAGTGAGTGGCAAAGTAAGTTTAACGTCATTAACGCCACATCGTTAATGTTTAACCCATTCAGGCCGGGAATCCATTTTTGATTTTCTGTGCAGTATGTACAGTATTCAAATATTCAATTTTGTTTGATTCTGCTATATACAGTAAATATGTAAAGTTTTACAGATAACTTAGGTCAGGCCTAAAAGCAAACAGATAGGAACAGATTTTTTTTCAGAAGGTGTTTCTGCCACTAAGTAGTCGTTTCTGCACAACTTCTGGGTATAATGATGAGGCCACACCCATACCCGCTATTCTAAACGTACACTGGTGACTGTCCGCCAGTGTACATTGTACAGTCTACCCTTGAGCAGGACACTAAGCCCCAAAATGCTCCAGTGAGCCTTCTGTGTACAGTCATTGTGCTTAGTACACGTAGCTTGGATTCCCCTTTGGTTATGTAATTGGCCCACAGGTTTCTGAACAGAAAAGGTTACATTTGAACATTAGTAAGGAAGGACCAATTTTCAGTTATATGAAAATGGGTAAAATGCATCTAACATAATTGTTCTCTCTCTGTCTTTCTGTGTGTCTCTGTCTCTCTCCCTCTCTTTGTCTTCTCCCTCTTTCCTCACTTGCTTTGTTCCTCTCTGTGTGCTGTGTGTGCATATCTAGTGGAGAAAGTGGTGCAGGGAAGACAGAGAGCACCAAGCTACTGTTGAAGTTCCTGTCTGTGATGAGTCAGAAGTCAGTGGGCTCTCCTCCGTCAGAGAGGACCACCAGGGTGGAGCAGGCTATCATTCAGAGCAGGTACGCTAACATAAACCTTTATGCCCCATCCACCAACCCCCTGGGCTAATGTAACGCCCATCGGGTTAACTGTTATCTGATCCTTTTGTGACTCTTGGGAATGTACAAATGCAGCCAAATTCCCTTGCAGGGAAACTAGGTAAAATCACACTTGTGTGTTTGTACAATGCATGATTCGCCACTATGATATATTCATATTTTTGCCTCTAGTCCTATCATGGAAGCTTTTGGGAACGCCAAGACGGTGTACAACAACAACTCCAGCCGTTTTGGGAAGTTCATACAACTGCACTTCTCCCAGAATGGAAACATCCAGGGCGGGTGCATCATTGACTGTATCCTTCACAAGACCAATTCTTCAACCACTTAAACCCTATACTTAGTTGACGGAGTCCCACTGGGGCTCTATGCTAGTACCCTCCTGTTTTTCTCCTTGCTGCCCATTCTCCTTTCTTTTACTGTTTCTTTTCCTGTAAACAACAAAACCGACAGAGCTGGCACAAAACAAACACAAGTAATCACAAAGTTCATTATGCCTTGCAGTGATTTGACAATATAAATCAGGTATTTCTGATTCTGATATGTAAAAGTATTCACTGTGTAAATTATCTGATTTCCTTGACTCTCAACCTCTAGATTTACTCGAAAAGGTTTGTGTTCAATCTCTGGGATCCACTTCACTCTGTTCAGTTAATTATTAGATAGTTGTTGTTTTAATAGTCATTTGTAAATACAGTTATACATATGAAAGATAGTGTATGCTCCTCTCTGTTCTAGAACCGCGTGGTTAGGCAGAATCCTGGAGAGAGGAACTACCACATCTTTTACGCAATGTTGGCAGGGGCAGACAAAGACCACAGAGGTGGGTTATCTTCTTATGTATTATATTAAATTATTATTTCACAATTTGTTTGTTTTTTTCCCCTAGTCAACAAAATAATTGAATGTAACCCAGTAGATGTACAATGCTCATCCTTTTCTCTGTGTTGCAGACATGTACTTCCTGGCTGAGGGCCCAGAGTCTTATCACTACCTGAGCCAGTCAGGCTGTGTGAAGGACAGTAGCCTGGATGACAAACAGCTGTTTGACAGTGTGATGGTAAAGAAAGGAACAATATTGATGTTTATGTGTGCGAATGCTGGTCCTGTTAGACATGCTCTGCTGTACCACCAGAGGGCGTTATAAACCCATACAAGATCATCCTATCAAATAGAATTGAAAGTATCTCCAACCCTGTGGATTTTTTTTTTATTTTGTTTTCTTTTTTGTGCCCGTTTTATGTTTTTTCAGGGTGCGTACACACACACACACACACACACACACACACACACACACACACACACACACACACACACACACACACACACACACACACACACACACACACACACACACACACACACACACACACACACACATTTATTATATGCTGCATATGAAACATCTATTAAACTCACTTGTCATTGTTGCTGCAGGAAGCCCTCAAAGTGATGGAGTTCTCTGAGGAGGAGATCAGGGATGTTTTCAAGCTGCTCTCTGCTGTTCTCCAGATGGGGAACATTGAATTCATGACCGCAGGAGGAGCACAAATCACTTCCAAAGGAGGTAGTGGAGCAAAACCAACCAATGTAATCATGTCCAACAGATTAATTAGAATATTACAGTTTCAGTTTCAGTAATACAGTATCAGATGGTTCTGATGATGTACTGATTGTTATTACTGCGTGCATAACAAAAAATGTGAATGGGCAGAAAAGTAAAATAGCCTGTCCAGATAATTGCATAACTCTAGAGCTTTAATGCAGAACAAAATGTTATTGTGGGTATTTTTGCATGCAAGATGAGATGGCATTGGCTGTCCATAGTGAATCCACTATGTCTTTTGAAGCAAAAATAAAAAATAAGATACAGATTCAGTACGACTTCCCAAGTGGATGTGGATTAGCATTGAGTTTGAGAAACGCTGTGATAGCAGAGAGTAAGAGAGCACTAAACAGGCTGTAACATGAGCTTGAGGCTCCTTTGTTAGCATAGTCTGACCTCTTTTCCAAGGAATCTGTGTACTACAGTAACTGCAGTACATTACAGAACAGCCACCAGACATGAGTTTCCTCTACTCTGAGGCTGAACAAGATTAGCACCATCCCTGGTGTTACTTTAACTATAGAAATGATGGAGTCCATTTTCAAGGATTCTCAGCTGTACTGTGTAGTGTGTACCATCATGAGTGGGGACCTCTCATGATGACTATTAAAGAGAAAAAACTGTGTGCTGCTCACAAATAAAAATGTGTGTGTGTGTGTGTGTGTGTGTGTGTGTGTGTGTGTGTGTGTGTGTGTGTGTGTGTGTGTGTGTGTGTGTGTGTGTGTGTGTGTGTGTGTGTGTGTGTGTGTGTGTGTGTGTGTTGCAGTGGTCAGTAACGTCAGTGATTTACTGGGCCTGGATTCCTTCCAGTTGTCTGAGGTGTTGACGCAACGCTCCATGATCCTCAGAGGAGAGGAGATTTGCTCACCGCTCACTGTGGAGCAGGTAGAGTAACACATCAATGTAATTCTTTATCTATAGCAGTGGTTTTCAACATTTTTGATACCAGGTCCCACTAGTTATTCAGCATTTGAGCCACACACCACCATTTGATGACCGTTTAGCCCCACAGACCCCAAAACTAAAGATTTCCTTTGCTTTTGTCCACAATTCCAGGCTGGATTTGGGAAACAAAACAATCAAACATACAGATCAAAATCAAAATGACCTTTAATCTTCTACATTCTGTAGTTGTGTAGTCCTGTGCTAATTCACATGATGAATATTTTATTTGAGAGTGTAAACATGAAACCAAATGGACCCTTGCGGGTCCATTTGGTTTCATGTTTGCGCTTTCAAGAGTTACACCCGGTTAACCAGCTGTCCATCATTTAGCTGGGGACCACCTGGAACTCTCTCAACAACCACTGGTGGTCCCCGGACTACTGGTTGAAAACCACTGATTTATGGGAATGGACATCACCCCTCGCTTTACCTCGTTTTTACGCAGAACGTTTCTGATAGGTTCCGCCCCAGACTCGGCAACAGTAAGTCCTATTGCAAACACGCATACTGTTCACAACAAAGTTTTGCCCACTTTTAGGCCCACTTTTTGGACACCTCAGCTGGATTTTTCTACTGACTCCACAAAGAGTTTTCAGATGGCAGTCAAATCTGCTGATGGAAGCACTGTCCCTCCACCAGTCTCTAATTTCAGAATGGTATCTTCATGTTAGGAGGTCTGAAGCACTGGGGATGCCTTGGAATTTTTGCACGGTCTTCCCAGTCCACGGTTTAAAGACACAAATGCCTGTTTGTCCCCTTGCAGCCCACCCGCAACCCTCCTTACCACTCCTGTCCTGGTGACACACACAGCCACTCTCTCTCTCTCTCCCACATGTCTCCAGATCCCTTGCGTGACTCCCAGTCATTTCCTGCTTTTTGTCTGCCAGATTCCTGGCACAACAAAGCTATGGTGATAATGATCGCAGTCAAAAGCACAATAGAGGCACAGACTGGGGTGATGTGACAATGCCAGCCTCTGGGGGCAGTGTAGCCGACAATTAAGAACCACACTTGGTCTGGAGTTTTTTTGCACACTTTGCAGAGCATCAAATGTCAGTACTCTGGTGTTTAATTTCGAATGTGGGAGAAAAATAATGCCTTTATTTAATCATTTTTCACACCACATGCCAAACGAACAACTTAACACATGCCACAATCCTTCTTTTCATGAGTGCCAGCCCCCCCAGCCCACTCGGCCTCATAAATCTCAGTGAATATGCAGAATGGACCTTCATCATTGGGTAAGAGGCACGGGAGTCACAAGAACACTTCTCTTTACTAAGACAAAGACTGACTTGGGTTGTACAACTGTCTGCCCTTTGAAGCTGGCCCCCCTCTCTTAATAGACTGTATTATTTCTGTCCTGGAGGCGGTCAGAATGGCCTCTTCTCATAGTGGCCAGTGGTCACCCGCCCCATGACGCTGCCCCCCCCCCCCCCCCCCCACCCCATTCAGGACAAACAGCCATTCTCCTGCCTCTTGTACCGGAGATCCTGAAGCCACTAGCGCTATGTATGTTCACACTCAGCAGCAGCAGAACTGACTCTGCATGATGGATTACCATATAACTGAAGAGCATTGTTGTCCTGCATACATAGCGCCACGCGGTGTTATTTTCAGTCCAAACACAATGTCTGTGGGGCCATTGTTAAGCTTTTCATATACATACTGTGCTAAACTGTACGGATGCTGTCTGGCAGAGAGGCCTGTACTGTGCTCTGTGGGACACATAGTACTTACAAATAATTTCCTTGTCTTTGTGTTCAACGTATTGATAGCATATTATAGGAGTTTACCTCATTGGGGAAATGTACTGTATATGAGTTGTTGTACTTGTAAAACAGAAACATTTTGTGATAATTTAATGCCCTGCTTCATCACATGACAAAAGCGTCAAATGTTTCTGATCTTCGAGCTATCAATGTAAATGTATGTATGATGTATGTTCGAGCTATCAATGTAGAACACCCCCCCCCCCCCCCCAACAGTTCAAAAGTGTCTGTGGCCTGTGATACCTTCCTGGTGATCTACCTTACTCATGGCAAAAGATCCGTAACGTAGACTTAACGTAACACCACTCCCAACATCCAGAGTATAAACATAACCTATTTGTCTCCCACCGCTCTGTCCTTATATGGCCCTTTGACCTCTCTGACTGTGAGTGTATTCCAGAGACAGTTATTGTGCTTTTGGGCGTGTCATCCTTTTCTATTGGACATAGAAAGGAGGCTGAAAGACTGTTGCCTGAGGCGACAGCCGTAACAAAGCCAGTTTACATGTCAGTACTGTGCCCTGTATGTGTTTTTCACTTTTTACTGAGTTTTTTTTGCACCATAACAAATAGTGTACGTGTTGCGCAACACCTCGAAGATGCGGGCGCTGATAAACGGCAGCATCTGTTGTGAAAACAGACATTGTCGTCGTCGCTGCTCTCCGTAGACGCAGACAGGCGGCGACAGGGATACCCCTCTGTCTGCTCCCACCCATACCGCTGCTATCACACAACTTATTACTCACTGACGCGTACAGCAGTGGGAAAAACACTCAATCATTGTCTTATTTGTCAACAATGACATTTTAGAATACTCTGTTGCAAGTAAAAGTCAAGTAATTCAAACTGTCCTTGAGTAAAAGTACAAGACAGCATTGGCATCAAAATGTACTTAAAGTACCAAAAGTAAAAGTCATCAGAGTGTACCATTTCAAGGAGCATTCAGTGAATTGGGTGATTTGTTGACTCATTCAACCATAACACCCATCTCTAACCTATACAATACAGTACGTGGCAAAGTCCGTCTTGGTTTTACGTCCACACGGAGCATGTTTTGTCTTTCATCACGTTGTGATGAAACCTTGTCATCCACAGTGCGGTAACCTATGACCTCTTGTGCTTGGGCTTCCCAGGCAGTGGACTCGCGGGACTCGGTCGCCATGGCGCTGTACTCTCAGTGTTTCTCCTGGATCATCATGAGAATCAACCAGAAGATCAAAGGCAAGGACAACTTCAAGTCCATCGGCATCCTGGACATCTTCGGCTTTGAGAACTTCCAGGTGAGAGCAGCTCCCGAGGTCATTTCCTCGCCCTGGTGAAGCACTGTCTGTCTGAGGCGTGTTTCACCACACTGATTTCACTATGATTTCACTATCGTTGTAGGTGAACCGGTTTGAGCAGTTCAATATCAACTACGCCAATGAGAAACTGCAGGAGTACTTCAACAAGCACATCTTCTCCCTAGAACAGCTGGAGTACAACAGGTACTGTAGACTAGTGAGCGAATGCATCTCTTTCTCCTGTGGCTCACAGTTATTTAAATGACAGATACTTTCAGAAGAGTTTGTTTTTTGTTCCAGATATGAATCTGAAAATGAAAACCTCTCCAGAAGCCTGGAGGCAGAGATGACGTTTTCACCCCTTAATCGTGTGTTTGCGTGCGTGTATTTTGTGTGCGCAACTGCGCGTGTGCGACTAAAATTGGCTCAGAAACCGCTGCATGGCCCGACACACAGGAAACATTTTGTACATGCGGCCAATAGGCCAAGGAGGACACTCCATCCCAATTATTTTTAATCAGGCCTCATGCTATACCAGCTCTTGCACAGTAGTTTGCCCAATCAAATTATTATCCCTGGATTCCGGGATCCGGACACAACACCCCATGTACTGTATCCAGGACATGCATGTTTATGCCATTTTATTTACACTTTCTTTTTCTTTTCTTTTTTTTTCATCAACCCCAAATTGTAATTCTACAATTTGGGGTTGTATGTGATAGAAACTCATGTTTTTAGTTTGGCAGAGGGATTTGATCGGTCGGGTGCCCCATTCTAGCTATGGAAAGGTGGAAATATTTAACCCCGTATTTATATACACTTTTACTTTCATAGCCTATGTGATGGTTAGATGATTAGATGTGGTGGCGGTGGTCCGCACAGAGACAGGGGGAGAGATAGGAGATGAAGTTGGAGGTGGGGGGAAGGGCCTTCTCTTGGCAGAAGTTTGGAATGGGCTTGGTTTTCCCCCCCAGACAGTTGTCTTCTTGTATAATGGACCAGCAGCTTGGACATGGCTCATTTCGTCACATGAACCGCTGGACAATACGACCATTGTATCTTTGTTTATATTTGCGTGTGTGTGTGTGTGTGTGTGTGTGTGTGTGTGTCCGCATGTGTGCATGCATGTGTGCGTTGCCTGAATAAATTGCTGATGACGTACATTGAAAATTTGCCGATCCACAAGCTCACATCATGTCTCAACACGATGCATTGTGCCAGATGGGCTATTTTTGCAGCGCGACCAGCATGTGCAACTTCATTGTAACTCCAGGCTTGTGTCCCCCTGTCAACAGGGAGGGGATCCAGTGGGAGGCCATCGACTGGATGGATAATGCCGAGTGTCTGGATCTCATTGAAAAGGTAGTCGCCATGGCAGACATGCATTCAAACCCCAAGCAAAGTCACAACCAGAACCTACCGCAGACCGCCAGCCAGAACATGCTGACCTAGACGTTACACTGTGCTTACGTTGACCTCCCCAAGCAGAGAGCCTATCATTACCTAGTCTCATTTTCCATGTTGTGTGCACGGTAACATGCACTAATGTTTGCTTGCAATGGGCATGGATGAAGTGGAGTGTGGAGATAATTTGTGTCGGTTTTCACTGCCCTCACAGTTATGGGGAACAGTGAAGGGTTAAAGCCAATGAATGAGGGAAAAGTGATAATCCCGGATGTTATGTTTTAATAACGTGTACCACGTGGTGCCCCAGTGGAGTTCTGACTAGTTCCATCAATATGTTCTGACTTTCCATCAATATGTCTGTCTATCTGTTAGCATTTCACCGTCTCTGTCTGTCCCGCATCTGTATGAACATGTGTGTATGTGTGTGTGGGGGGGGGTACGCGAGTGCATACAGGCATGTCTGCATCTTCTACCTGTCTGTGGGTCTGTCTGTCTGTATGTTTGTCTTTCAGTTAGTTAGTTATTAGCCTGCTTCTGTGTTTGACTTTATGCCCACTCTCCTTTTTAGAAACTGGGCATGTTGGCTCTTATCAATGAGGAGAGTCGCTTCCCCAAAGGCACTGACTACACCCTCCTGGAGAAACTGCACAGTCGACACGCCGTGAGTCCATGTCTCATACAGACACACACGCACACATACATACAGTACATACACATGTGGACAATCCTGTTAACATGCACACATGTATGTGTATTATGCCTACTGTACATATGAAAGCACTCACATTTACACACACACACACACACACACACAAGTCCAATCCCACCAAAGCCATGCCCCCCAGTCTGTTAAGTTAAATGCCTTTGCCACCCACTAGTTCTGCCAGCCTCAAAGAGTTAACATTGCTTCTTTTTTAGCTGTTGAATAATGCCTTTGGTGCAGCATTGAACGTCTGCGACACTTGTCCACGCCCCCCCTACCCCCACCCCAGGTCTCCTCACACGCAAACGCAACAATGCTGAAATGTGAGCGGCCATTCTCCCGTCCTGATCAGCATTGTGTGCCGGAGAAAAGAGTCTCCTCCGAAAGCCCCTGACGGCATTGCACAGTTAAAAAAAAAGAAGAAGAAAAAGAAAAAAAAAACCTGGAGCATTCATTTAACTCTGAACGTCCTCTTACAGGTCCATTTTGACACGGTTAGAGTTAAATGAACACTCTTTGCTGTGTTTCCACTGTCTAGTGCTATTATTATTTACTCCCTTATTGTATGCTATACAGTATATACTTGTTATACTCTTTGTGTTGGATACAGATTTATTCCACTTCTTAATTAGGTGTTAGGTGATTACGTGGGTAAAATGTCCTCTTTCTTTTTCTGCCTCCACAGACCAACCATTATTATGTGAAACCCAGAGTGACTGACCACCAGTTTGGCATCAAGCACTATGCTGGAGAGGTGATTGACCGCCACAATTAACACGTGCATGCACACACAGACACACGCACGCACAAACACACACAACACACACACATACACACTACTGGACAGAACTAACCATAATCTTAAACTCACACTCCTTGATACTAAATTCAATCAATCAGTCAATCTTATCCTGAACTCTAGTATTCATGGTCCAGATGTCATAACCACCTTGTCCTAATCCCGTCCTCTCACGGAGGAGCTGAGGAAGTTTCTGGACGGGCAGGAGGCTGTCAAAGAATATTAATACCGTCCTCCTTATCTCTTGTTTTCCTAGTGGGTTCTCCTGTGGTGGTGGTGGTGGTGGTGAGGGGGGGGGGTCTCACAGACAGTGCTCACTGCAAGTACGGGGATCCACTACAGTGGTGTGGAACTTATACTAATCAGCTGCCCCATTATATCTGTCCTAGACAATGACATGGTCAACACTGTTACGCAAAGACCCTCGTGTGTCTCTAATAGACTTACCGGTAATTAGTATACTTTCCAGAATAATCATAATTCACAATGTTCACATCATCAGTGATTATTCTTGGGAACTCATAATTAAATGTGCCGATCGTTGTGAGTCACAACAGATTGAAATATCACTTTTCTTACAATTCACTTTGATATTAAGTAGACTACTGCTGTAAACATATTGTGCTATACTATGTACAGACTGAAAATCCAAACTGAAAATCCATCCCTTTGGTCGTCTGCCACTTACCATGATAGGCGGTTATCATTACTACAAGAAGTAAAACATTAAAATAAACAAGCTTGCCATCCACACCCAGGGCATCAGATGAAATACAGCAGTGCTCTATCAGAGGCCGGCAGGGGCGGGTCTTTGCGCAACAGTGTTGTACATTCGAATTAGGCTGTAATGGCATACAAGATCAGCAGATCTCTGTCTCACCCACCCTGGGCCTTTCCCTGAGTCAGTACACTATATAACTTCTCCTTTACCTCGACTCTCCCTCCATCCAATCGCCTCCTGCATTAAGGAGGACAACATGACTCATGATGATGGACATAGAGAAAGGAAGATAGAGTAGAGCAGAAAACGCATGAGACATACAGTATATCTAGTCCATGATGATGCTATGGCTGCACAGTAAAACCCAGAGTAGGCTAGTCATTACATCTGAGAGAGAAAATACATGTAAGCAATTTGATTTGCTCTTTTTTCTGTGTACAATATGGAGGGGATATGTGTGTGTGTGTGTGTGTGTGTGTGTGTGTGTGTGTGTGTGTGTGTGTGTGTGTGTGTGTGTGTGTGTGTGTGTGTGTGTGTGTGTGTGTGTGTGTGTGTGTGTGTGTGCGTGCGTGCATGCTTGCATGTGTGTGTGTGTGTGTGTGTGTGCGGGGCAGTCAAAGGTTGGCTTTGATAGAGAATGGCAGCCTCAGACAATGTCCCCTCAGTGTGAGCGATGGCAGTCCAGTCACAAGCCTGGCATGGACGCCTATGGTAATGACTTGGTCCGAGTTAGACATGCAGGCCAGCCACTCGTTATCTCGCTCTCTCACTCACTCCCTGCTTCTCTCTTTCTGCCTCTCTCTTTCTCTCTCTCTCTCTCCCTTCTCTCAAATTCGCTTTAACCCCCTCTGTCTCTTCCTCTCTTCTTTCCTCTCTCTCTCTCTGCCCCCCCCCCCCCCGCCCTCTCTAACTATCTCTATTTCACTCACTTCAGACTCCATAGTGCAGTTGCTTCTGAAAGCTTCTTCTGTTATCTGAAAGGGCGACGGACCTTACCTCAGTGGAGGAAAGACTAGCATCCATGAGTCCCTAATAGGTTCCAGAGCGATATGGGGTTAATTATCATTTTGTCAAACATGAACTCCCACAATGAACAACCACCATTTTACTCCAGCAACTGAGTGATCTGTGCTATGACAACCACCCAACAAGAACATACATACATCTCAGGTGGAAACGCAATGACACACACACACACACACACGCACACAGACATTTTGTATCCGTCTGTCTCAAGAGTTTGAGGAATGGACTGTAATTTGTATGTGTAGTGTGTGAAATACAAATGCACTTGTCATATATACACATTCACACACAGTGACAGGCACTTGCACTTGAATTTGCACAAAATTACATCGGTACCTCATTTTCATCACACGCACATTCATTTCACACGGGATGGCATTACTATGGATCAGGGCAAAGAGAGGAATGTTGTGTTGCTAAGACCAGGACTAAGCGCTACTCAACAGGTGACAGTATTAACAGCCCTTTGCATGTCCTTACAGAGGCATGCCATTGGCTATGTTCACACCAAACCTCAAACATACATTCATTATGCATGTATCTAAAGATCACAGTAGGTATATCCACATAACATCTATATTCATGTATCAACGCTCTCATCTGTTTACTCATGAATGCAGTATGTATAAATAGCACTCTTTCACCAACTGCAGTCTGACTAGTAGCTCCATAAGAGGTGGGCTCTAAAAGGTATACCACCCTGCACTCTACAAAAAGTGGTACCCCCAACAGTACTGCAACTCCTGTATCTCCAATTCCTTGTTCCAGGATGGCTTTTTTTGTCAAAGAAACTTTATTCCACAGCCCAGAACCAACACTGTGACCCCTCGTCACACTCCCACCCCAACATCAGATCTACACTTACTGTCCGAACTAGTTTTGGTTGTTAAAAATAAGAGCTGAATAGGGGGAAAATGCTGGCGTGAATTTTATCACAGTTATCAATAAATGCAAGTGGTGTTTGTGTTAATTAATGGTAAACGCAGAGTAGACAGTAATGAAATTCACTCATACTAGGTATCCTCTAAAATCTACAGGGCAGAGAAGCTAGGATGACAATATTGATCTGCATTCTGCAACAGCTCTTATTATTATTTATAGCAGGACCCCTCCCTAATCGAATTTGCGGTTCTCTCCCTGTGTTAGGTACTCTATGATGCTAGGGGGATCTTGGAGAAGAACAGAGATACCTTCAGAGATGACATCCTTTTTATTCTCAAGGATAGCAGGTAAGAATGGGACCTTTTTTCAGCTGTCCACCCTCAGGTGATAGTACTTGTGTATTGTCCTTACCTGTTTTGTTGGTTTGCTTCTGAACATGTCATGTGCCATGCATACAGGCTTGATTTCATCTACGACCTGTTTGAGCGCGTGGGGAGCCGGAGTGGAGACGAGACGCTGAAGATGGGCACGGCACGACGCAAGCCAACCGTCAGCTCCCAGTTCAGGGTGAGACTTGAGACCCACGGCCTAGTTCCCCAATTCCCCCACATTCGTGGTTTTGCAAGGAATTGCATGAACTGTCTTTCAGGGCAAGGGCTTTTGACCTTTTTGATACTAGGGCTCACCATTCATCCAAAATGGATGAACCATTTGAGGACATTTTAGCCACACAGACCCCAAAACTAAAGACTTTCTTTTGCTTTTTCCTTTTTTTTTTGCTTTTGTCCACAATATCAGGCTGGATTTGGGAAAAACAGGCAAAACATACAGAAAAAAATGGCCATTAACCTCTATGTAGACTTAGGCTAATTCAGATGATGAATATTTTAACTCTTAACGTAAAAATGAAAGCAAATGTAAAAATGAAAGCAATTGCGGATCCATTTGGTTTCATTTTTACATTTGGTTTCATTTTTACGTTCTCAAAGAGTTACATCTGGTTAACCAACTTAGCTGGGGACCACCTGGAACACTCTCAAGGACCACTGGTGGTCCCCGGACCACCTGTTGAAAACCCCTGTTTTAGGGTGTCACTACATGTAGCCATCACTAAAGCCTCAACACTTAAGGGCCGTTCATCATTAAAAAAGAGAAAGATGGAAGGCGAGAGAATGTTGTCTCTGTATTTGATCTGGGAAGAGTGGTGGGATACATGGAATATGTGGCTGTACACATGGAGACTGGGGGTGGGGGGCTTAGCATGTCCTAACTGTGGTGTGTTGTGGTGTGGAGGGAAGGGGTAGGGGTAGGAGGGAGGAGAAGGTTTTGGCAAGCTGCCCCTGCCTACAGTTCCTAAAGCCAGGGGGATTAGGCTTGATGGCTGGGCAGAGAGGGGCCAACCAGGGGCCAATCATACTCAGCACTGCCAGGCCAGGGCTCTATGGAGACAGCCTGTCTGAGGGCAAGGAGGAGAGGGAGGTTGACAGAGGCTGTCAGGGGGTCGTAGGAGTGTGTGCGTGCGTGTGTGTGTGTGTGTGTGCGTGTGTGTGTGTGTGTGTGTGTGTGTGTGTGTGTGTGTGTGTGTGTGTGTGTGTGTGTGTGTGTGTGTGTGTGTGTGTGTGTGTGTGTGTGTGTGTGCGTGTGTGTGTGTGTGTGTGCGTGTGCGCGCAGGCATACATGCATGTGTGCATATGCGCACGTATATGTACGATACTTTCTGTGTGTTAAGGTCTGGGATAATTATGGATCCAGTAAGCTTTGTAAACACACGGGAACGAGGAGGCAAAATGCTGTGCACATAACAACTGTGACCTCTTTAGACTTTAACAGACTAAACTAGACTTCTTTTAATAGACTACTTTTATATTGTCTCATGACCTTTGGCTAGAAATACAAGATACTTATCTCTGCAGTTAAATAAGCGTGCTACTTGGGAATGTTCCCTTTTTTATATAAATTGAATAACATCCATCACTTTGAAACTGCTGACCAAATCTGATGGTTGTGCTGTTGATGTTGTTTTGTTGCAGGACTCTCTCCATTCCTTGATGGCCACACTAAGTGCCTCCAACCCCTTCTTTGTACGATGCATCAAACCCAATATGGACAAGGTGAGTCCTGCTTATTTCATTGCGCAAATATGTCTAAAGCCATGCCAGGCTTTGTCAAGGTCAACCCTGCAGAGGCACTGCAAGTAAAATCTTTGCAGGCCTTTACAGCTCTTAGTTTCAGAGCAGCCATGCTCTCATGTACCTGTAATGCAGCATTTTACAACATAGTTGGCATAATTGCACAAGTGCACTCGCATTTGCAAAGACATGCACCAAACATGGTACGTGAGTCCGTCCTCGTGTGATGGTTTGTGTCCGAAATGTCCCATGCTAATAGGACCAGTGTAACTACCCATGAGTACATGTACAAATTATGCACTTAAGAACATTTGAAATGGCATTCTGCACACTGACAACAAATACTTTTATACCTTTACTTGAATAAATGTTGAAATTCTGAGCCTTCACTTGTAACAAGCGTATTTACACATTGCAGCACTTTCAAAGAATGTGAGTGACTTTTTACCAGCAGCTGGTGAAAAGACTCTTTATGCCCGCTGTCTGTCGTAACAAGGCAGTGTGCCAGCAGCACATTCCTGCCACTTTAGGCCTTTCACTGAGGGGTCAGAGGTCACGGCGGACCCACTCCAGCTGCAGCAGCTTGGCTGCTGCTTGGCTGACCTGCTGCACCGCTGGAATGCCAAGATAAGACCACAGGGTCGGAGAGAGGTGGATGCTATATAGCACTCTGCTCTGCACTCTCCTCTTCACCACATTACAACAGAAAACCCTCCAAAACTAGCATTGCTGTTAATTTCATGATATATATTGAGGTTGCCTAGGAACTGTTCCATTTTTTGACACATATGACGTGTGGAACCATTATAAGTAATCCAAACCAGCAGTCCAGATGACGTGTAAGAATGCCAAATCAAAAGCAAATAATAAAAATCTTTTTGTTTTAGTTTTTTGGGCTTGATGTCATGAAAGGATGGAAGGTTATTTAACCCGTTTTTGTGGGTCTTTCAGGCATAATAGCAGTCATGGGTTAGGGAATGGATGCCACCGGTTTTTGGTTAACGGTCGCGACCGTTTGGCAAACAGTCACATACAATACAGTACATACAACGGTTCACCAGTCAGTACAAATTTATAACGGTCGCGGCTGTTTTACCACCTGTCATAACGTATGTCGTGCCGTGCGGCCAGCGGTCGTGACGTACGTCACGGTCGTAAATTGACCTCGCTGGCTCTCAATGTCATTCGAAAATAAGGACAGGGCACGGTGGCACAGTGGGTAGTCCTGTCACCTCACACCTAGAAGGTCCTGGGTTCAATTCCCGCTAGGGACGCCACTGTGGGTGTGTCCTCCTCCACGTCATCAGTGCCCATACCCGAGGCGGGGTTGGTGAAAGGGCCTTTCTGTGTGGAGTTTGCATGTTCTCGCCGGCGTGTCCCCTCGGGTAGATAGATACCCTCACAAAAACATGCAGTGATCCTGGGCTCTAAACTCCCTCCACCCCCTGGCCAGCCGCCCATGTCAGGTGAAAAGAAGGCATCTTGGACTCCTCATGCATTGAAGGAAGCATGAGGCAAGTCCACTGCCTCCCTATGTGGGTGGTACTACTGTGTAGAGCCAGTATCACATTAGTGATTTGGCACTGGGTGCAATATGGGTTACAAAATCATGGGATAAAACTTAAAAAAAAAGAAAAGAAAAAAAGAATTAACTGGACTGTGCATTAGAGTAACAAAGTTGAAGATAACATATAGAAACAATATAGGTATGTGTGTTTGTGTTTGCGCGTGTCAGTGTTATATTGACAGGGTTGAAAACAATAGAACAGGCCTGTGTGCCACAGTAAGAGGTGAAGGCTACAGAGCAGTAATGTGTGATACAGTAACAGAGGTGGCGGCTGTGTGGAGCAGGTCTCTGTGATAAGGTAACGGCGGTGAAGGCTACAGAACAGGTCCTCCGTGTGATACAGTATAACAGTGTGGTGATTGTCCTTTATGGCGACAGCAGACTGCGCTTGGCTCACCGCCTGAACCCTCCCTGCCCGTCGTCTTTCCACACCTCTCTCACTCATTAGCATGGCAGTGTCTTCCTCTTTCTCCCTCTGCCCTAGTCCGACTAGTCGTATACTCCCCCCGCACACACACACACACACACACACACACACACACACACACACACACACACACCACACACACACACACACACACACACACACACACACACACACGCACACACACGCACACACGCACACATGCTCACACTCACACACCGTACCACAGTACACACACCCACTATTTATTCAGAATTTGAGCCACAGACAACCATTAGACAACATTTCAGCCCCACAAACCCTCAACTTAACTCTTGAGAGTGTAAAAATTAAAACAAATGTGCCCTTGCAGGTCCATTTTGTTTCATTTTTACGCTTTTTAGTTACATCTGTTTAAGCAACTTTCCATCATTTAGCCTGGGGACCACCTGGAATCCTCCCAGGGACCATTGGTGGTCCCTGGACCACCTCTGCAACATAATATTGGATATTTTAACTGAGAGTGTACATTTTGATTACATTTGGACTTTCATGCAGACGATAAATGAACACTTGTGATGTTCCTTTTTACACTCTTCCTCACAAACCCCCATGCACCCTCCCACGGCATCGCTGGCTCCCTTTCACTTTTCCAGAGCACCTGGCCTTGGTCGGTGGACATGGAACAGGGCATGCCTCCCTCCCGCCTGCGTTAATCCCACAGAATGACAAGCGCGCGCACAGCGCGCAATGTTTGTCTGACACGCATGCACGCAGGCACATGCGACGAAATACATGTGGATTCTGTACTCCCACTCTCCTTGGACAAGAGTAAGCGAGGTTGCAGTCAGACAAGTGCAGTTCCTCAGCTGTCTCACTACTCTGCTAAAGAGCAAAGTTGAGAGCAATGGAGAAAGGCCATTATTGTGTGTGTGTGTGTGTGTGTGTGTGTGTGTGTGTGTGTGTGTGTGTGTGTGTGTGTGTGTGCGTGTATGTGTGCGTCAGACGTCAGTGCGTGCCTGCGTGTGTGAACACAAGCTCCTTTGTATAAGCATATTGTGTGTTTTTGCACAGTAGCATTAATCCACAATTAGATGGAGGCATGCTGCTGTTGGTCACAGCGGAACACATGCACTCCTGCATGCTGACAATGACCCCTTCACCACCAAACAGCATGGCCTGCGTAATCCAGTTAAAGACGCACATGTGTAGAATCAGCTTTCTTCTTCACTATCTGAGGTCCATGTGGTCCCTTCCATTCCTCTGGATGAAGCAGAAGTTACCAGAGTAAGGCTGTAAGGTGGACCATGTTAACTTAAGCCTGCTATACCGTGCTTTATCACATGCAAAACTGTAAGAATAGGAGATCCACAAACTATATTGAGCTTCTAGATCTGCCATTTTAGCCACTTCTATATACTGCATATTTATATGTTTGTTTAACATCTTTAACATTTACCTACAGCGACAAGCAAAATAGGTTACTGACATTAAAAATGGTTAATCCATTGTTTTGAAAGTGAGAGACATCAATGGATGGCAACATCTTGCTCAATATTGTCATGCCTCCTTGGAGCAGCTGCTGTGTGCTTTGTACAAAACCCCAATTGTTACTGTAAAGTGATAGTCACACTCACAGTGGCATTTCACTGCCAAGTCAAGTTTAACTTGACTTGGCAGTAGTCTAATTTGAATAGTAGGTGTGTAAGGCGCCCGGTGTAGGGTTATTGTGTGATTGAAGCTTTTGACTGTTCAGATTCCTAGCTGTGGAGGTAGCGTTCAATTTATACTTAGTTCATACTACAAGGTTGACTCGGTCGTACGACAAAGTATGAGTTAGCCACACATAAGCAGCCATGTTGCTTATTTGGAGAACACAAAAGTGCTCAGAGAGAAAGGCAAATCTGGGGAGTCGCTGAGCAGAGTGGTGTGGTATGTGCCACCATGCAACTGCACACTGCACCTGCATTCTACCGTCGCTTTTTTGCATTTCATATCTGCTGACCTGCTTTTATCTATAGGTGTTGATCTAACGGTTTGTTTTGGCTCATCTCTAGAACGCTAACCGCTTTGACCCCGACGTCGTCCTCAACCAGTTGAGGTATTCTGGGATGCTGGAGACAGTGAAGATCCGCAGGGCTGGCTTCCCTGTCCGCAGAACGTTTCAGGACTTCTACAGCAGGTTAGTAGCATGCAATAACGCAGGTAATACAGAAGCATGGCAGGCTGGAAAAGGTTGACGCTTTAAACACATTTTGTACCAAAATATTAGTTGCCAAACAAAGTCATGACGTAGAAGGACTTACAAACACACATTTTTATGTGTGTTCCTACAGGTACAAGATGATCCTGAAAGTGCGATCAGACGATGTGACAAGGAGCTGTTCGGAGCTTCTCACAGCACATGACAAGACGAAGAAAGAATGGCAACTGGGAAAGACAAAGGTGGCTGCGAGCACACTTGTACACATGCATGCATCACCGCATGTGTGCATGCACACACACACACACACACACACACACACACACACACACACACACACACACACACACACACACACACACACACACACACACACACACACACACACACACACTGAGGAAGACATACTGTAAGTCGAAAATAAGCATACATTCTCACAGAGGGGGAGGTTTTGGAAGAGGAGAGGAAACAAAGGTACACACACACACACACACACACACACACACACACACACACACACACACACACACACACACACACACACACACACACACACACACACACACACACACACACACACACACACACACACACACACACACACACACACACACTCACAGGGAGGGTAGGATGGGATAGAGTTGCAGGCTTAAAGCACACAAGAGCTCAGCTGGGCAGGCTAAGGGATCAGGTGATGTGTCAGCTTATGTTTTATAACAGCTGGTTTCTAAGGGAGCCATTATGAAAGTAAGACATCTACCTGCACTCCTTATAACCAGTCTAATGCTGGTTCTCCTGGAACATCATCTCTATTTGTTTATACTATTATGGATGTGCCTGGCAGATTAAATACTGTGTAGTTAGAGGACAATAGAACAGTGGTTTTCAACCAGTGGTCCTTGAGAGGGTTCCAGGTGGTCCCCAGCTAAGTTGGTTAACCTGATGTAACTCTTGAGAACGTAAAAATGAAACCAAATGGACCCTTGCGGGTCCATTTGGTTTCATTTTTACGCTCTCAAGAGTTAAAATATTCATCATGTGAATTAGCCCAAGTCTACACAACTAGAGAATGTAGAAGATTAATGGTCGTTCTGATCTGTATGTTGGACTGTTTTGTTTCCCAAATCCAGCCTGGAATTGTGGACAAAAAGCAAAAGAAATGTTTGGTTTTGGGGTCTGTGGGGCTGCAATGTCCTCAAATGGTGGTCCGTGGCTCAAATTCTGAATAAATGGTGGGCCCTGGTATGAAAAAGGTTGAAAACCACTGCGATGGAACATCAGTATTTATTGGCTGATGACGACAGAAGAACATTTGCGCTATTGGAGCTTTCACTACACATCTTCAGATCAAGCCCTTGTTGTTGCCAAGCTGTTACGGGCACTGTGCTTTGGATGGTCTCCACCATGACTCACGTCTGAAGGATTTCTCCGGCCGGTTGTGGTCAATCTTCTATTCTTCTGTTTACAACTGCAGAGTTATGTGGTTACCACCAAGCCCTGACCCCAACAACTGTTACTGTAACTGTAATCCTCTGCGGGTCACAGGCAGTTAGTCTCACCAGAGCTGGAACTGCGTTAGCACTTTGACACGGTGCTGCAAGTCAGAATAACGACATACATGCTGTGGAGAAAGACAGCAGTGATGAGGGAGGCGACGGGGCAGAGCACAAGTTAAAGCATATCACAAGACTCAAAGTTAGTAGCTTAGCATCCAGTTCTTAGCTTAGCATTGTTTCCTTCGGTTAAATAAAACTACTCTTTGTGTTCTCTCTCCCTGATTTGTCAGATTTATATTTAGTCGTTGTGGTGTTGTCTCGCACCAAAAATAGATGATCTGCATGCTCACAAAACAACGCATTCCCAAGTATACAGTAAATCAGTCTGGTCCCTTAATGTTTCTCACCTCTCCTTCTCTTTGTGTCTGTTTCTATCTGTCCTCTCCTCACCCCTTTGAGAAAGCCTCTCTCGCAAACAATCATCAACTCACCAGTGGAAAGCTCCCCCCTCTACTTCGTCCTCATTGAATGATTAACTTTTAATGACTCGTTTGATCTGAAACTCTTGGAGAGGTGCAGACAGTTTGCTTTTTATTGCTGAACTCTGAAGAGCAGTGATGGTCTTTCTGTAGTCGGAAAGGGAGACTATAAATAAGACCCCCCCCCCCCCCCCACCCCCCCCCACCCTCTCCAGTTCCTTTTATAGGGTTTGTAGAAATCAGAGGAATCCACATTTTGTCCCATTGTTATTTCCTGTGCTGTGTTGTGGTCCCTTTTTGTCTGGTACCCTAGTCAAGACATTGCTAATGGGGTTGAAAATATTTGGATATTTCTGTTCTCCTATAGTGCTGGGCACGCTGAAACACGCTCTAAAATATATGTCAAAAACAAATACTTCTATACTACTGATCTGCAGTTTTGTTGGCACAGTGTCTGTCTTATTCCGTCAATCTTGTACGTGTCTTACAGACATACTGTACACACACATACACACACACACACACACACACACACACACACACACACACACACACACACACACACACACACACACACACACACACACACACACACACACACACACACACACACACACACACAAAAACCCACACTGGCTCACGCAAAAAAAAAATGAGCCTATGCACATGCAGGCAGCATATGCACAGGAACGCACACACACACACACACACGCGCACGCACACACACACACACACACACACACACACACACACACACACACACACACACACACACACACACACACACACACACACACACACACACACACACACACACCACAGCCTAAACTCTCAGGACCTATCATGCTTGACTGATTTCTTGGCTGTAGTTAGTTTATACTAGTTAATAGTTTCAATGTCCCTCAGTTTGGATGGAGGTTGGAAAGCTTCAATTTGTTCTGGGCACAGCTCTCTGCAGCTGTTATTGTGTGTGCATGAAGGGTCAGTACCTTTGTTTTAGTTAACCCTCTTAGTCTCCCTCTGGTCTGCTGACTGGACAGATACAACATACATACTGTTGGTCGATATTAGGTTCTGCATTAACTAGGCAGATACCTACTATAAGGAGGTAGATGCTAGGTTCTGATTACAGTTACTGTACATATCATATCTCACACATGTTAGTGTTTCTGATGGCTGCAGCAGATTTGTAGGTCAAAGTGGGGAAATGAAGCACGGGGCTGTGGTGGGGAAGGGGTTCGTATAGACGGAGGGGGCAGCGTTTCCTTTGTAGAAACAATCTGTATGTAATTATATCCGTGCTGATTGTGTGAGGAGGAAGCGTGGTCCCAGAATTGGGGTCTCGAGTGACGTTCGACGGGCGAGATACGTGTGTGTGTGTGTGTGTGTGTGTGTGTGCCATTTGTTTTACAGACGGGGGAAGGATGTGGACGAAGAGGAAGCTTCCTCCTTGCACAGAGGCACAGTGAGCAGGCAGGCCTGCAGCTGTGGTGGCCTTTGATTAGCCCAACATCTGGGAGCCACACACACACACACACACACACACACACACACACACACACACACACACACACACACACACACACACACACACACGTGTGGGTGTGTGTTTACAGGGCCTTACTGGTACTGAGCATAGGTACTCTGAACCAAAAACACAATACCACAAGCATGCACTTACTTTACACACTTACAAAAAAACAAACACCAAAACACACACAATCCTACATCCATTCAAAAGTCTGTCTGGGTGCTGGGTGGGGTCTACCCGGGTGTGGACATATGACAGGTCAAATCCGTATGTGCACCACAATACAGTTACACTCGTGTAAGCCATTCTCGGGTATAATCTATACTCCTTTGCTTCGGTGGATCACTAGAGGAAATGTTAAGTTGCGTTGCGATTCAGGTTTTTCACTGTGTTTTGAAGAGGCTTCTGACAAAAACGAGCCTGCGTTAGTCAGGGAAGGGTTAACTAAAACTCTTCTCTCTGCCTCCTTCCTTCATGAGAGCAAGGAGAGGTGTGGCCTGCTATCTGGACGCCAGCCACCATCCCTCCCCCTCATCCCTCGCTCCCTGCCTGCCTGTATGTGTCTCTGTGCCTGTGCATGTCAGTTGAGCTAGAAGTGCAGCAGCAGCAGCAGCGGCAGCAGCAGTCGAGACAAACTCAGGAGCGGACACGAGAACACAATGAATCTCTGCATCAGCGGCAGGAGCAGCACTGCGGTCCTGGTGCCAGGTTGCCTCTCTCCTCTGCTACGCAGTCAAGGAGAGTAGCTAGCTGCCCCGGCCTCAGCCCCGAGCCGCATACATACTACTGTGCACTGCAGTGTGCCGAGGGCTGCCAACAGCAACAAGACAACGGGGGCCCTATAGAGCAGATCACAGCGGGCCCCTCCTCCTACGGACCCTTATCAAGTGGAGGGATTGCTAACCCTATCCCTCTCTCTCTCTCTCTCTCTGTCCCACTGTCTCTCCTTGGCCGTGGCGCTGTGTGGCCCGCAGGTGTTCTTGAAGGAAGCCCTGGAGCAAAGGCTGGAGAAAGAGAGGGAAGAGGTGCGGCGCAGGGCTGGCATGGTGATCCGCGCCCACATCCTCAGCTATGTGGCAAGGTGAGTGGAGGGGGGGGCAGTAGGGTGGTGGTGTTGTGTGTATGTGAGTGTGTGTGTGTGTGTGTGTGGGGGGGGGGGGTCTGAGGTGTTAGGTGAGGAGAGGGGCTGAGTGACAGCGACAGTTGACAGTTTGTTTGTTTTGTGACAACGGTGTGTATGCCAGGAACTTGTGATTTCTGTGTGTGTGAGACAGTGTATATGTGTGGCCACATGTTCCTGTGCACGTGTGTTGCGTGTGTGCTTCTTGTTGTGTTCTCTTACGTTTAAAAAGGTGTAAGAACATGATTTTGTACAAGCTCCCATATTTGTCTTGCTTTCAGGAAAAAAGGGAGAGGAATAGAGATAGAACAGGGAAAACAGGTCACAGTTCCAAAAAGTATGGGTTGTGTGTGCATGCATGTGTGCGTGCGTGCGTGCGTGCGTGCGTGCGTGCGTGCGTGCGTGCGTGCGTGCGTGCGTGCGTGTGTGTGTGTGTGTGTGTGTGTGTGTGTGTGTGTGTGTGTGTGTGCGCGTACGCATGTGTGTGTGTGTGTGTGTGTGTGTGTGTGTGTGTGTGTGTGTGTGTGTGTGTGTGTGTGTGTGTGTGTGTGTGTGTGTGTGAATGCTGCATTATAGATTCTCTGTTAAAGTCTAAAATGGGTAACTTGTAAACCAGCTCCTGTCATTCTAAAGACCTGCCCTGAACTTCTATGGTACCATAATTAAAGAAAGAACTGGCCACTGATTCAATAATGCATGCTGTCGATAAAGACAAATGCTATTTAAAGGACTTCACTGTAAAGGCTTTAATTTGCCCTTTTATGGGGCAACATACCTTATATAATCTTGTAGTCTGTCTGTCTGTGTGAACTGAACCATTCCAGGTCATGTCCCTTAGTTGCACTGTCCTTTCATAGACAATATCCTCTTTGTTCATCATCAGACGTCCCGATTCATGAAGTCCACAGTACATTTGATCCAATTGTTGCTCTCTCTCTTAAGAAGTCATCCTAAGTTTTCCTTTGTTACTTTCCTACAGAGGCGGGACATCCATCACTGGTAGTTTAATAAATCTGCATAGGCAGATCTCCCCCCAGGCATGTGAACTAGGTTCACTCCACCTCCACAGTGCTGTACACAAGGTCACACACACACACACACACACACACACACACACACACACACACACACACACACACACACACACACACACACACACACACACACACACACACACACACACACACACACACACACACACCCTTTATGGGGCACAGTTGGTAGAGTGTAATGGGACTGCTGCTGGCGATGGCAAAGGTTAAAGGTTACAGATCCCTTTGGGGCTATGCATACTAAAGGGTGGGTTTTAGTATGCATAGCTATGGCTTCTTATATGTAACAAAATCTCTAGTCAAGGTCTGTTCCTGAGCCTGGAGTGAGACTGTGAAATGGACTGTTGCCTGACTAGACAAGGCCAAGGGTCAGCAAGTCAGAGCGTTGTGTGTGGTCCTGAGCAAGGCATGCCTGTGTGTGTGTGTGTGTGTGTGTGTGTGTGTGTGTGTGTGTGTGTGTGTGTGTGTGTGTGTGTGTGTGTGTGTGTGTGTGTGTGTGTGTGTGTGTGTGTGTGTGTGCACGCGCAGCGTGTGCACGCCTGCGTGCGGCAAGTGGGTGATGAGGCTTAGTCACAGAGTTAAACACAGCTGCCCACGCAGCCACACTGGCATAGCACCAGCTCATCAAGCTCTAAACGTTTCGCAGTTTACAATACACAGTCTACTGTTTATTTTAAAGGAGAATGTGCCAGTATGCAAGCCTATTTTACACAGCACAATATAGCATCCACCTTCCCTTGCAACGGATCACTACAGAGGCGTGTATTTCATCCTCCTCTCCCCCCCCAGGAAGCAGTATAAGAGGACGCTGTGGAGCATCGTCACCATCCAGAAGAATTACCGCGCTTACTTCTGGAGACGCTCGTTCCTGCACCTGCGCTTGGCCACCCTCACCCTGCAGAGACACTACCGGGGCCGGCTGGCACGCTCCCTTTACCGCCAGCTACAGGAGGAGAAGAGGAGACGAGAGGAGGAGGAGAGGAGGAGGAGGAGGGAAGAGGAGGAGGAGGAGCAGCGCAGGCGAGCCGAGGAGGAGGCGAGGAGGATAGAGCAGGAGAGGAGGTGGCGGGAAGAGGAGGAAGAGAAACAGCGGAGGCTGATGGAGGAGGAGGAGGAGGAACTGAGGAGGAAGATGGAAGAAGAGGAGCTGAGAATCGCCAACGAGAGGGAGGAAGAGCAAAGAGCAACGAGCAATAAGCGGTATATACTTCACCAACTTGTTGCCATATTATGTAATTTTACTCGTAACGCAATCTGAAAACCCATTCGGTTCATTTTAGCCTCTGGGCGCACCACCTGCTTGTTTGTGTAGAGATGGGAACTCTGTTTACCCCAGGTGCTTCTGTGTCTATTCCTACTAACAACAATGTTTAGGGCAGTGGTGCTGATAGATTCTGCTGATAGCAGAATGCTGTTTTGAAAGATTAATTGTTGAATTTGTACATTCAGAGAGTTACATTAACATTCACAATGTTATTTCATTTAACATACCGGTATTTATATAACGTACAGTAATGGTATTTCATGGAAATGCTTATCTTGCTATTTTGTTTATAGGAACTCACTGGTGGTGAATGGAGCCTGCCAGAAGGTAAGATCACGTTCACCATCTATAAAATAGTCAAATCCCAACTGTACATCTCAAATACAGTACAATATGTTAGGAGAGGGGTTTTCAACCGGTGGTCTGGGACCACCAGTGGTCCCTGAGAGGATTCCAGGTGGTCCTCAGCTAAATGATAAAAACGAGCGTAAACATGAGCGTAAACATGAAACCAAATGGACCCTTGCGGGTCCATTTGTTTTCATGTTTACACTCTCAATAGTTAAAATATTCATCTGAATTAGACCAAGTCTACACAACTAGAGAATGTAGAAGATGATTGGTCATTTTGATTTGTATGTTTGACTGTTTTGTTTTCCAAATCCAGCCTGGAATTGTGGACAAAAGCAAAATAAATCTTTAGTTTTGGGGTCTGTGGGGCTAAAATGTCTTCAAATGGTGGTCTGTGGCTCAAATGCTGAATAAATGGTGGGCCCAAGGTATCAAAAAGGTTGAAAACCACTGTTGTAGGACATGACATCAGACCTGGCCAAGTAGCCATGAAAAACCTAATTGTTTCTGTCCATCTCCCCCTGAACAGAGTGAGCCGTCCCGCAGCCCTGGCCTGGGCCACTCCTCTGAGGAGGAGAGCCGTCAGATGGACGAGATCCTCCGCCTGGAAAGGGAGATTGAGCGTCTGCAGAAGCAGCAGGAGGACGGCGTGTCCCTGCTAGGAGACGCGGGCCGAGAGGAGCTCCGCCAGAGGCGGGACGCCGAGATCTACCGGCTGGAGAAGGAGGCGTCCCGCGTGGCCACGGAGTTTCTGGACCTCCTGGACTTTGGCGGCCTGGAGCCGTCCCTCTCCAGCGAGGAGAACCTCCACGACCCGACGGAATCCACCGCCCCGCTGGCCGAGGAGGAGGTGGACGAGGGCTTCCACGCAGAGGACGAAGGCGTCCCTCTGCCGGCGTTGCTTCCTCCCCCTGCCCCTTTGCCCCTAGACAGGGAAATATTCCAAAATATTCCCCCTCCTTCAACGCCTGCCTTCAAGGAAGGGCGAGGTCCCCCTCCCCCCTATCCCTCGTCCGCCTGTGCTCCGGCAAAGGACTCCCCGGTCATGTTGAATGGAACTACACACACGCCTATAGCTAACCACACCTCTACTCCCCCCTCCGTTGGCCAAGCCCCTGTTCCTCCCTCTCCCGTCCTCAACGGAGACAGCCATCTGTACCTGAGGGCCAGCAGGGGGTCTGATGTCATGCCTCTGTGCGAGGAGTCGCCCTACAGCCTCATACCGGACACGGTGGAGTCGGACTATGACCAGGACGAGTACGAGGAGGCGCAGGGCAGCTCGGGGGCGAGCACCAACGACGGCCACGGCACGGATGAGGAGGTTCTGAGGAAATCCTCCTGCACCCAGAACAGTCTGGACTCGTTCAGAGGCAGCTCCGACTCGGTGAGATTTTGTGGAATCGATTAGAGCCGCTTACAATTTCAATCGTTGACAAGATCTCAGAGGTCACCAGAATACAGTCATCGTCAATCCATCTACTCTAGATCGAGTTGGATGTAATATTCCATGAATGGAAACCGCATGGAAAGTTTTCTTACTACGTTTTAGTGGTGCTCAGTGTTTGCATTCTCCATGTCCACTTGTCAGTCTGACTTCAGCTGTGGTTTAGACACATAAGTCTGACACACTCCTCAATTTCCTCCGGTCATATTAGCCTAATGCCCATTCATTATATAAGCAACCTCTTGACACCATATGCAGCACACATGCACATGCGCACACAGTGAAGCTTTACTTCCCCTTTAACTTGTAGCGACACTCGGCTCTTGTTGGAATCAGTGGAATACTGTAGCAATGATTTTGTTGGCTCTGCCGCTGTGCATGTGAATCTGTTCCCAGATACTGCCAGTCAAGCAGGGAGCTTGGTCCAAACACTGTCAGTTCAGCAAAATGACAGAGGAAGGGAGTGAGTGAGTGAGTGAGTGAGTGAGTGAGTGAGTGAGTGAGTGAGTGAGTGAGTGAGTGAGTGAGTGAGTGAGTGAGTGAGTGAGTGAGTGAGTGAGTGAGTGAGTGAGTGAGTGTGCGTGTGTGTGTGTGTGTGTATGTGTTTGTGTCTATGCGTTTCTTTGAAGATTAGGTTGGCTCTGAGTCAAAAAGTAAGTGTGATGACCTAGGGGAGGCTGTCAGAAGTAGAGGTGGTGGTAGACAGTGCAGGGCACTGATGAACTGTAAGTACTAGTAGTGAGTGCTGGAGTTACAGAATGAAGTTGTTGACTTCCTTGACAGGAAGCAAATTTACTTGTTCATTCTTGACATGCACTCCTTGATGGGAATGAGTGATCGTTTTGGAAATAAACATACTCTTGCACAAAAAGGAAAGAAAGCTAAGCACTAAGCAGTCACAACAGAAATGGATACATCTCTACATCGGTAGCCATATTCAGTGAACCATAACAGTGGCCATTTTACTCTTACGTCAGAGTCAGACAAAATGGCCTCTACGTGACTTATGAAATACTTTAATTCAGGGGTGGCCAACTTTGATGATGGAGATGGCCACTATATTTCCACACTCACTCCAAGCCAAGGACAATTATGTTTCCACACTCACTCCAGAGGGCCACTATATTTCCACACTCACTCCCAGGACAGTTATATTTCCACACTCACTCCAGAGGGCCACTATATTTCCACACTCACTCCCAGGACAGTTATATTTCCACACTCACTCCAGAGGGCCACTATATTTCCACACTCACTCCCAGGACAGTTATATTTCCACACTCACTCCAGAGGGCCACTATATTTCCACACTCACTCCAGAGGGCCACTATATTTCCACACTCACTCCAGAGGGCCACTATATTTCCACACTCACTCCCAGGACAGTTATATTTCCACACTCACTCCAGAGGGCCACTATATTCCACACTCACTCCAGAGGGCCACTATATTTCCACACTCACTCAGAGGACAGTTATATTTCCACACTCACTCCAGAGGACCAAACATAATATAACAGTCACAACAGTGCAGTAATTCAAAAACATCATTAATACATATTTCATCCGTATTATGAATGTCAATCGGTGTCATGTCAATCTTCCCCATTTGTCCAGGAATAGTTTTGCTATTTTTGTTATTGGACTCTTGAATGATAGTAATATAACAATTAAGTAATTAAAGCAGATCGTTTATGGAATTGCAAGTGCTGCTGGAATCAACAATATATCAGCATTCCATGCATTCATTAACTGTGGACTAACTGTGGAAACATGTGGACTCTCCCAGTTCATTGACAGCGATGAGGACAACGACGGCTACGTGGACACAGATGAGGAGGTGTCCAACGGGAGGGTGAACATTCTGAACGGCAGCGGCCCTCCATACTTCCACAGCTACCTCTACATGAAGGGTGAGTCAGTGGGCCTCCAGTACTCCATACTTCCACAGCTATGTCTCCATCTATAACCGCTGTAGAGGCTGCACCATGGGCACCGCTGGAGTAATAAATCTTTATTTGTATAGCACCTTACATGATATGAAATGCAGCTCAAAGTTCTGTACAGAGCGATGGACAGGAAGAAAAGAAAAACAACATGAAAATAATAGCAGTGCAGTGATGCAATACAGTGAGGACATAAATAGCAACAAAGAATTTAAAAGATCAACTAAAAGCGAAAGTGTAGAAGTAGGTCTTGAGGGATGCTATAAAAATGTCTACAGAGGCTGCCTGTAGAAGGTACAGTGGGAGTTGGGAGACTCACGTGAGTTGCTTTGCCAAGTGGTGTTAAGCAGTAACTGAAGATTTACTGTGCTTAAGTACAATTTTGAGGTATTTGCACTTTACACAAGTGTTTTAAATTTCCAATACTTTTACTTTTAACCTGCTCCGCTACATCCCTGCGCCACTACATCCCAAAGTTACTCAGTAGTTACTACTGTAATTACTTTTTGCTTTTGATTATTAATACGAGCCTTGCATTATTCACTTCAGCTCCTGTGTCATATTTCTGCTATTTTCACAATATGTGTATACATTTAAACTTGTGAAATGGGACATTCATACTTTGCATTGAATTTACATACATAGTAGTAGTAGCATCTGCTCTACATTGCAGAGTTGATACTTTTACTTAACTACAAAATGTGAGTAGTTTTTCTACCACTGCGGTTTGCCAAGTCACTGCCCAGCAGGCATGCACATGATTCATGCACACTCCACTCTGAAATGCCCAGTGTTTATTTAACCATGTGAACACTTTGATGACGCGTCCCTGTTCTGGAACAAACATTCAGCAAAAAAGAAAAACGCACCTACAAACTGATGCTGTGAGCTTGTACTGTAGATTGGCTGTTTTTGAGGAAGGTAACCACTTCCCACTTAAAGGACCACTTCCCCTCTTTTCAACCCAACCTCAAACAATTGGGTCTCACTAATATTGATGATAAAATGCCACCATCTTTCCTACTCCCCACAGTCCTGACGGCCCACAGCCCTCCCATATGGCCACAAAAGATCACACAATCTATTGAATGTAGTAGAGGGGGGTGCTAGGGAGTAGGGGGATGCCATGATGTATGACATAGTCTCAATAAGTCTGTTTGTCACCTCCACTTTTACATTAAACAAAAATGGCTAAAATGTTAATTATAGAAACCAGCAAAAGAAAAGTAGTACCCATCTAAATAGGACAGTGATTTTTAAACATTTTGATACCAGGGCCCAGTATATATTCAGCATTTGAGCCACAAACCCCCTTAGTTTGATGATATTTAGCCTCTCACAAAATGTTGTCTTTTTCCATAAATTCCTTACACAATTCCACACTGTATTTAGGAGAGATAACAGGCAAAAGTTGACCAAAATAACAATTATTCTACATTTTTTCTAATTGAGTACACCTGGGTGCAGAGTAAAAGATCTCTGAGGGTGTATTTGGTTACCAGACTCTCCATAATTTAGCTTAGCTGTCCCTCTCTCCTCCCTTTTGTCCATCCATCCCTCCCTGTCCCTCTCTCCTCCTTGCACCTCCTCTCAGGTGGCCTGATGATCCCTTGGCGTCGCCGCTGGTGCGTGCTGAAGGATGAAACCTTCATGTGGTTCAGGGCCAAGCAAGACTCCGTCAAATCTGGCTGGCTGTACAAGAAAGGAGGAGGCATGTCCACCTTGTCACGTCGCAACTGGAAGATGCGCTGGTTTGTCTTGCGGGAGACCAAGCTCATGTACTTTGAGAACGACAGTGAAGAGAAGTTGAAGGGGACGATCGACATCCGTACGGCCAAGTAAGAGCCTGCGCCTCCCACTTGTGAAAAGCGACGAAATCAGTGTTATTGTTCAACCGCTCCTTTTGTTGAATTCACACTAGAATTATTTTGAATTGCTGAATTATATTCACATGACTTAATCTTTTATTACCTGCAGAGAGATCGTGGATAACCACGAGAAGGAGAACGCACTGAACATTGTTACAGAGGAAAGGACCTACCACATCTACGCTGAGTCTCCAGAGGATGCCAGGTATTTCACATGTACAAATCTAATGCCAGCCCTGACCACTGTAGCATAGACCACTTCCTTTTGGTTGCCATGTGAGCAGTGGTGTAGTGTTTGTTGTCTTTGTGTGGCCTCCACAAAGACAGGATGCATAGAAAACAAGTTCCCTCCTGTGGTCACCCAGGGAACTGCATTGTGTTGTCCTTTTATTCACCGATCCCCCCCCCCCCTGGTTTTCATTGTGAACTTTCTCTGACCCTTTCCAGTGGTTGGTTCAATGTGCTGAGTCGGGTCCACAGCGCCAGCCCAGAGCAGCTAATGGAGATGCACCATGAACAGGCCAACCCAAAGAATGCAGTGGTTAGTTTCTATTTTACCTCATTACTGCATGGGCCCCAGCCACATATTCCTTTTCAGCTTTAATAATAATAATAAAAAGCATAGAACTGTAGAATGATGAACAGCCCTGGGTCAAGCCATTTTTATGAGACTTCTCGGGCATTCATTTAAACCTGCTTATAGTGCCAGATGGGTGGGGATAACTGCTTTGGGATGATTCAAACTACTGAGCATTTCTTGGGCAATTGGGCGTTTAAAACATGTCTAAATAGCCATACTAAATCAGGTTGTAACTTATATTAAAGGAATGTTTTTTAGCATAGGCTTAGATTAGTCGTTGAAACTTCATTGTCACAGTTGTCTTATATTTGGGACAATACAATTGGACACTCAATAACAAAAATGTAATCATATGGATCTCAGGATCCATGTGACAAGCCTGTGGAGTTAGTCAGTCGTCTATGATGACATATGCTTGACATATGATTCAACTATCCCTTCTGAAAGGGCTCATTGGAATTTGGATTGTCCAATGACAAGCCAAATACTTTCGCAATTGTTGCTATCCAGGTCAAGCTTTCCTGGTCAAGCTTTCCTCTTCTAACATGTCTATTGGACAAGGCTGGATTGGGGAGGCACTTAGTGAAGGGCTAATTGTGTGCAATTAATTAAAGCTCAATGGGAGTCCAATGGACTTACATTAGAAGACTATATTGGATATCAAAGAGGCTCACACATAGACACACGTGTATGCACACACGTATGCACACATGCATTCCTACACATATCCTTTTGTAGATGGCGAGACCCTGTGGAACAATGCTGTAAAGATATAAAGAGAGACCATTTCCCTATTTGCTCAACGGTACAACATCGCATTGTCAATTAATTGGCAGCTGCTGTATTTTTCTGCGGAATTGTTCTCCGACTTCTGAGCCTTGGGATGGTTTTTGTACCGGCTATCTGATTGGCTGTCTGGTCTCTCGGCAACACCACAACTTCTGATTGGCTATCTCGTCTCTTGGCAACCCTTCCATCTCCAATCTCCCTGTGACTCTTTATTAGGTAGCCTGCAGCTGCCAAAAACATGAAAAGGGTATTTAGATTAAGACAACTAACTAGTCCTTATCTGTTCAAAAAATATAAACACCAAATTTGGTACAGTGTGTATTGATGCAAGTATTTTGAGTTGTAATCAGTCTGATCTCAGGTTCTGGAGAAACTTACCTGTTGTGCAATAGCACAGGAAAGGTGCAATTCTGTGGAAATGGCGTGATTGCCTTGATTGCACAAACGCCTTTGGAAACATAGGCCCCACCAACTAGACTTTGCTAGCCAATTACAATGTCAAGTCACCCCTGTGATTATGTGTAAGTAATTTGGAGGGGATTTATCCTCTGGATGAAAATGGAATTGCTTTTGTCTCTCTGACTAAACAACCACCGACAGACATGACATTCAGTCAGTTATCTGTTAGATATGAACCCACAGTCTATTATTGTGTTATACGACTTAAGAAATTCTGCGTTTCTTCAGGGCACACTGGATGTTGGCCTGATTGATTCTGTCTGTGCGTCGGATAACCCTGACAGGTAAGACATGGCCCACAGGTTTAACTGTTATCTGATGAATACATGTCACAGCAGGAACCAGAGAGCGCAATTTTAACAGGCATAATCATGCCGCTCTCTTTTTACCAGACCCAACTCATTTGTCATCATTACGGCCAACCGGGTGATCCACTGCAACACAGACATGCCTGAGGAGATGCACCACTGGATCGGCCTGCTGCAGAAACCTAAAGGAGACTCCAGGATGGATGGCCAGGACTTCCTTGTCAGGGGTCAGTCCACACAGAAAATAGTCTGTACTCTATGGAGTATAGAGCAGGGGTTTTCAGCCTTTTTGATACCAGGGCCCACCATTTATTCAGCATTTGAGCCACGGACCACCATTTGATGACATTTTCACCCCACAGACCCCAAAACTAAAGATTTCTTTTGCTTTTGTCCATAATACCAGGCTGGATTTGGCGAAACAAAACAGTCCAACATACAGATCCAAATGACCATTAATCTTCTACTATATTTTACCTCTTGAGTAATATTTTACTCTTGAGTAAACATGAAACCAAATGGACCCTTGAGGGGTACATTTGGTTTCCATTAGCCCTCAAAGAGTTACATCTGGTTAAACCAAGTTTCCATCATTTAGTCTGGGGACCACCTGGAATCAGGAACCACTGGTGATCCCCGGATCCCCCTGTTGAAAACGCCCGGTATAGAGTGATAACATTATTGCTTTTATCCAAAACACTTTAGATACATTATGCTCCCCCTGGTGTCCACCACTGTGAAAAGCAGTGTCTGACAGCAGGAATGCTTAAAGTGAAGCTGATTTTGTAGTTTTATTTTCCATTAAAGATGAAAAACTACAGCAGATTAAAACCATGGCAGGCTGGTAAACAACACAGCTGCACCAAACAAATTAATGAGGGTGTCCACTGCCAAGGGCCTGCCAATATGCAGGCATCACAGACAGTATTTGTAACTAGTGTGCCCCTTCAATCTTGATTCTCTTCTAGTTACTGGCCCTTCTGTCTCAAAGGACCATGTGAAGTAACCCATATGAATGTTTTGCTCAATAGGAATAAATGTTTTAATTACAGTTTTGAAGCAGTGCAGGGACCTTTAGAGCTAAATTAACGGTCTGGATCCTCCGGTGTAGACAATGGAATAAGTAGTTAGTCATGTTTGTTTTGTTTGTGAGATGCAAAACATCTTCTAAGATTGCAAGTGTTTTTATAAATATCTCTTGGTGGTTTATTTGTTCTCCACCTTTCTTAGGCTGGCTACATAAAGAGATCAAGTCAGGAGCCAAGAGCACGTCCCTGAAGTTGAAGAAGCGCTGGTTTGTCCTAACCAGTAATTCGCTAGACTATTACAAGTCATCAGAGCGCAGTGCCTGTAAGCTAGGAACCCTGGTCCTCAACAGCCTCTGCTCTGTGGTTCAGCCAGATGAAAAGATCTTCAAAGACACTGGTCAGTTCAAACATCAATGTCTCATCCTACACTGAGCTCTTGAATTCTTGTTTGTATGTTTATCTGAGTCTGAACGGTTTGAATAATACCTCATAATTGTGTAATAATTGAGGGAAAATATAACATGGATGGATTTCATGGATGTGTAAAAATTGAGGGAAAATGTAACATGGATGGATTTCATGGGTTTGTATGTTAAATACCCAACTATTCTACCTGGCATCCCTCATTATAGGCAAATGTTTTTTTTGTGCATCCGCAACTTTCGTGTGACAAGCATTGCCACAATTGTGTAACTTCATTTACTTTTTGTATTGTGCACCTAGGTTACTGGAATATAATAGTCCATGGACGTAAACATTCATATCGTCTCTACACCAAGATGTTAAATGAAGCCATGAGGTGGGCGTCTGCCATACAAGGGGCTATTGACAGCAAGGTTCCCATTGAAACTCCCACCCAGCAGCTCATCAGGGACATCAAGGTAGAATAGAAATTACTATGCAAGCACATTCTTCTCTGTGACTATGCTGTCATTGTTTACTAATTAATTTGGACTCAATGAGCATAGTACTGTACTGTGGTCATATTGAGGAGACAGTTATTATAATATTTATATTGTGTTGTGGTAATAATACGATTGTTTTTATTGTGACCACGACACTCATTTGCATTTATTGTGTGTTAACCATTCTAATCTTATTATGGAAATAAAGGTAGTAAGTCGCACACACATAGATTATGTTTTAGTTTTTATTCTTGCATGATTAATCAAAGACAAATAATAAAAACTAAAACATAGTCTTGGTGGGTGCGATCCACTACCATTTCAATAATACGATTGTGCTGTTGTTGGCATTGAATTAACAAATAATTGCAGCATACATTACATATATTTATTAATGCATATTTATAAAAGATATTTATGACATTAATATTGATTTCAGAATAACACTTATTTCTCTGCCATGCAAGCCTTTACCAGGGACACACACAGTAGTAAAGTGAGGTACTTGAGAGTTGCTATGGGTGCCGTTCTTTTATAATCTGTGTTCATTTTCTCAGCATGTTTTCTTCACACTCAGCTGGTTTCCAAAGTTGTTGCAGTGATATCTGTCTTCTACTGTATCTGTGTTATAAATCGATGTTACATACAGTATGCGTTTAATTGAAATGCTCCAGTTGTAGTCGATACTTGTCTTTACTCTGGGTTTAATCTGATGTTCTGCTTGTCCAGGAGAGCAGTCTGAATGTGGAAGCTGTGGAGCAGACATACTGGAGGAACCCCATCCTGAGATATACCCAGCATCCCTTGCACTCACCTCTGCTACCTCTGCCATACGGAGATGTCAGTGTCCACTGTGAGTGTCTTGGCTTTGTAGTTACTATTCCTAAGCTATTACTATTGTACGATCAGGCAAAATAGAGGTCCTCTGACCAGGGCCGGATATAGGCTTGGGTATTGGGGGCCAATGCCCCCCTGAATGCCCTGACTGCCCCACCAAACATGATGGCATGCAAACAACCCACATTGTGGCAATTGTGTAGAATTAGTGTTGCCACAATTGTAGAATTGTGGCACCACTAAACCAACACCATTTCATCATTCAAATGAGTCAGACCTTAAGCTTTATGCATGCTCCATGCCTGTTGCAAATTCAACAACAACTTACCTATAAGTCCTGTACAATATATAAATCTTGTAAAGAATTTAACTGAAAATGGTATGGGGGCAGCTTCATCGCCCGTGACACAGGCGATGAAGCCGCCCTCATGCCTTTTTCGCCTGCCCCCCTCAATTGAGAAACGTTACATCCGGGCCTGCTTCTGACTACATCTCGTTCTCTTTCCTCTGTCAGTGCAAAAGGAGAAGGGCTATGCCAGCCTCCAGGACGAGGCTGTGAAGATCTTCAACTCGCTGCAGGAAATGGAGGCGGTGTCGGACCCAGTGCCGATCATTCAGGGCATCCTGCAGACCTGCCAGGACCTGCGGCCGCTGAGAGACGAGGTCTACTGTCAGCTGATCAAACAGAGCAATCACGTCCCGCAGCCCAACAGTGCATCCAACCGCGCCCACTGGCACCTCCTCACCTGCATGAGCTGCACCTTCCTACCAAGCAGAGGCATTCTGCGCTACCTCAAATTTCACCTCAAAAGGTATTTAACACTCTCATAATTATATGTGGGGACTCTTGATGTATGTTTGCTATCTACAGATAGGAAGACAATCACATACATATTGTAGCTAAATAGAAGTAGAATCAGTGTACCCGAATACATATAAGGATATAAAGATAACAGTTTGTTTATGTGGAGTGTCTTTGGTCAAAACTCTTTGTAACAACGGATGTTTCCACAGGATTAAGGAGCTGTACCCCGGCACAGAGATCGAGATGTTCGCCCACTTCATTGGTGAGTCCTTGAAGAAGACAAAGACCAGAGAGTATGTCCCCTCGCAGGAGGAAATTGTGGCCCTTCTTACCAGACAGGAAATGACCACCACAGTCTACTGCCATGGCGGAGGCTCATGCAAGATCTCCATTAACTCACACACCACTGCAGGAGAGGTAGGCACACTATACACATTACCAAAATAATGATGATGGTTCACTTTTTTCCGATTGTGGTCCTGCATTTTCGTCGCAAGGTTATAATGGTTTGTGGTTTTTCATTATAGTTTAGTTTTATTTTTTAGAGCTGTTTTGCTAGTTTTTAGTAGTTTTTTTTATTTATTTTTTTGCCAATGCTTAGTTTTGATGCTCTTCTGCAACTAAGTCAGGATTGAAAAGGTCCAGTGTGTAAGTATTGTCTAATAAAACCTTAGCGCCGACACCCAGGCTTTCATTTTCGTCCGCGAAACGGAAATCCTGGACTAATTTGTTAGCCACGATGGCCTAGAAGAGGGACTCAACTTTTTCGGGGTGGGCGTTGCTCCAAATGATGTGACGTAGCACAGCAGTGGAGGGGTGGGGGTGGGGCCAGGGATGACGACACGTTGGCCTGAACGATCCCCGTCCCCCCAGGCCAAAATAATTTCAGGTTAGGCCAGGCTAATAAAACTTATTATTACTTATTTATTAAATGTATTGATTTATTTATTTATTTTTCATTTTAGTTTTAGTTTTTTGGTTATTTTTCTATAATCATTTTGTCGTGCACATAAAATATCACCAGTCATTTTGTTTCTGCACATTAACCACAAACCCTATGAATGATGTGAACATTCTATGGTGATTGACAGCCTTTTTCCCTGTGTCCCAGGTGGTGGAGAAGCTAATTCGAGGCTTGGCCATGGAGGACAGCAGGAACATGTTTGCACTGTTTGAACATAACACAATCGACAGAGCTGTTGAGAGCAGGGTCATTGTGGCTGATGTTCTCGCCAAATTTGAGAGGTATGTGATACTGCGTTCTGTCTGTCTGTTTGTCCGTGTGTGTAATCCCCGTAGTGCATTTCCAATTTACATCATTCCAAGTAGGCCACTGCGGGCACCATTCCAGTATATATTAAAATTAAGAAATGGGAGGCCCTCTGACATAAACAGGACCACAACTTTGTCATTTTGACTCAGACCTAACAATAAACAAACTCTTACGGTATATGCATATATGCAGTACCAAAGATTTGAGCGTGGTGCCTGCCGCCAAGTTGTTTGATAATGGAGCTGTCCAGAATGTCAGACCTCACCGATATGGACCGATCCATCTAATATGCCCATATATGAGTAATTAGACAAAGATCTCCATATATGTGCAGAAATGGGGCACAGGTAGAAACATCTACAGAGATACAATGGACAGAGGTACTCACACACACAGACAGATAGAGATTAGAGACAGACAGTACAATCTGACGCAATCTAGTGTTCACGCATGTGCACTGTTCTCGTCCGTACCGGCACATGCACGTTGCAATTTTTGGTACGCTGCACATAGCACTATCCCCTACACACCATGTGGTCATCACAGGTTTCCACAACAGCCAGAGCAACAAACATACATTTCAGTGCCCGTCTCATACATTTTTTTGTAACAGCAAACTAAATTATATGTAATCTAATCAAATGTCATCAATGTTGAGGATGTTTTACACAAAACATATATATGAGTGAAGTCACTTTGCAGTTATGTTAGAAATGGGCTGTTAAAATGTCAATTATTGTACCCCAGCGGCCTACAAAGCTTTTTGAAACTATTTCACTCTATAACTCATTTGGCTTTATCACTGCACAATCACACCTTTCTATTAAAAGTTGAAAAGATCAGCTACCCAACAAAGAGAGAATAAAAGCATATCACACAAAACAAATAATCACAACCAATTTGTTACCCTGTATTGCCCCACTAGGATGGCTGGCAGTGAGCAAGTGGAGGATGAGGGCCAATGGAAACTCTACTTCAAACTCTACTGCTTCCTAGATGTGGAGAGCATGCCCAAGGAAGGGGTGGAGTTTGCGTTCATGTTTGAGCAGGTGGGGATCCTTTACTGCAATTTTTCTTACCTAAGTTGAAACATAACATACTGTATGTAGATACTAAGCATTGAAAATTATTATTATTGTTTTATGTAACTCCTCTTCTGACCCTGTAGGCCCATGAGAGCCTAACAAGCGGACACTTCCCAGCCCCTGAGGAGACCCTGCAGCACCTTGCCGCTCTGCGCCTCCAGTTCCTCCACGGCGACAAGGCGCGGGTCAGCTGGAGTCTGGACAGTGTGTACCCCGTGGGCCGCCTGCGCAACCGCATCCTTCAGTTCACCAAGGTGGGCGGAGCCTCAGGACAACAGCAAGGACACACACTGGAGCGTCGGAGGACCAGCTTCCTGGACGGGACACTGCGCCGGGGCCTGAAGACCGGCTCCATGAAGAAACAACGCATGGAGGAGGAGCAGATGTTGGAGATGTGGATCAAGGAGGAGACCTCCGCCACCAGGGCCAGCATCTTAGAGAAGTGGTCTCGCCTCCAAGGCTTGGACCAGCACCAGGCCATGCTAAAGTACATGACCATCATCAAAGAGTGGCCAGGCTATGGATCAACGCTCTTTGACGTTGAGGTAAATATGAGAAATGTTGATTTGGACTCAAAAAGTGCAATTTCTGTGCTGAAGCTGCTCTATTAGTGTGTGTAGTACAAGGAGCCTGATCAGAGTCTGTGTCTCTTCGTAGTGCAAAGAAGGAGGCTTCCCCCATGACCTGTGGCTGAGTGTGAGTGCTGAGAATGTGTCAGTCTACAAGAGAGGAGAGTCCAAACCTCTGGAGACTTTCCCTTATGAGCACATCATCTTCTTTGGCGCGCCACAGTCCTGCACCTATAAGATCACTGTAGATGAGAGAGAGATGTTCTTTGAAACACCACAGGTAAATCTTGATTTTACCAGTGTAAAATTAATCAGACCAGTACATACGGGGGAACTGCAGGATTCTTAAATGCTTTGTGACTTTTTAAAGCTTTAAAGACCCCATAGCATGACCATTAGTCTTCATATTTGATCATTTCTAAGATCATCAACTAGGGCAAGCCATATCACTGATATCGATCTGCACTTTCTGCACAGACAATGACAATATCAGTGATGGTGACAGCCTTTTGAGTTTGAGAACATATTTTTAAACTCGTGGCTGTAGTTGTAACATTAATCAATCATTGAACAACTAGATTAGCTAAAATGTTTGGAAACAATCTGTAAGGGTAGTGCAATGCGCTCCTCTCCATTTCTCACACGTAATGGCGGGTATGAGCTGGTGTAATATGACATTAGGTCCAAAAAAGCATATAAATAATCTATTTAAAAACATCTAATTCATTTCATCCGTAGGTTGGAGAAATCACCAAGATCATGAAAGCCTACATCAACATGATTGTGAAGAAACGGTGCAGTGTGAGATCTGTGTCTAGCTATGGGACCAACTGGATCAGGTGATGGACTGACCATGGACCACTGGGTTCTTAACCACACCTGAAGCAACAGGATCACATGAAGGCAAGAGGAGTAGGACCACATCACCTCCACAGACAGTGTCTCCGTGCTTTTCATTGGCTAGGAAGAAAATTAGTCAAATTGATCAGAACGACTGTCATTTGTATAGACACAGAAAAGGAGTGCATATCCATCTGTGTTTATGCCAATATTGAACATGTAAGCACCTGCACATTTAAAAGCTTTACAGCTACCTTGACTGAATATTGCTTTTCTTCCTTGCTGTTTCCTGACTGAATAACCATGCTATTTGTTCGCAATATTTACACTGGTCAGTTCGCACATGTTGCTTCAAATCTATTTCAGGTGTCCGACATCTACAGTATGACAAAGTACAAGAGTTTCCAGCTGTTTTGTTTCGCTTTTAAGTCCCCCATTCTGAAAAGATTGTTCAGATGACTCTGTGGCAAATATTCTATTTGAATAGTCTATTATCTGAACAATGTTAAGCACTCTTATTCGAGTGGTATCCACAGAATAAGGATATTTTTGGAATGTTTTCCTCTATGGAGATTCCCTCAGGTTATCAGGCAATATGACTGTCATCATCTTACCAGGGAGATGATCTCCTTGTCTTGCCTTATATAATAATTCACTGCTTCACTGTTTTGTCTGTTACTTAATCATTCAGATATGGCCTTTCAGAAATGGAAGATGAAATGTTGGCTTCCATGTACACATGTGCCTACCCAGCACAGTCCCATTCAGAGTAAAATAACACATGCCTTTCTAAGTCTTTGACTTAGGTCAGCAAGCAAAGAAACGTAACCTGCGTAACCACTGTATTAGAGCGTTATTGTTGTCTTTTGTTGTTGTTGTTGTTTTTTTTTTTTTTTTACTAAAGGTGCCATTTACTACAACAGTTGAACTATCGTGCTTCTACCTGTAAGTCAGGATTATAGAACTAGTACTCAGTATTTTACTGTCTGAATTGTCTATTATTTGTGTACTGAGTTGGATGTTTGTTCTTGACATGCCTTTGCTGTGTAATCTGTTTATGAGAAACAAGCAGGATATTGCTTGGTGCTTCTTTTTCTGAAGGAAGTTTTGTGTCTTGGATGATGTCAAAGGCCATGCGTGGGAGGGGTATTTATTTTGTGAATTATTAGTGGAATGGGTGACAGGCTGAGATGATATAATACAGGAAGAACTCAGAGTGAACAGATTATCTCTTTTTTTACGCAGTTCCATTTAATGTATGTTGTCGTATTATCTGTACAATCAGGGACACCAGAATTCATTAGATCCTGAGATGAACACATGTTTTGGTTGTTGCAAATGTGTCCCTTCTTTTGTCTTTTTTTCTGAAAGCTTTTGTTGATGTAACACTGATCAGAGAACTGTCACATTGTCTACAATACGCAACTGTATCACTCTTTTCATTATGCTTGAGCTGGTGGTGATAGTTGACTTAAAGCAGTGGTTCTCAAAATGGGGTCCAGCAGCGACCCACAGGGGTCCTCCAGGGGGTCGCCAGGAAAATGTGTTAATACAGCATCACATCACATTCGTGTTTAACCACTATTTCATACTTTGCCTATTAAAAACCAGCAGATCTACAAGCTCAATGTGCTGCTATGTGACACACTGTGAGTTTGTAAATCTGCAAAATAAATATAAACGTGTTGGTCCTTGATATGAAAATGTTTGAGAACCACTGACTTAAAGGACACCCAGGCCACTGTGGACAAAGGAAAGGATGGAGGCCTATGCTAGTCCTTGATAATAGTGTGATTCATTTAGGCTACATAGTCATCATTACCTCACACCATTGTCTCCGTCTTCCAATGCTCTCCAATCTCAATTACATAGGATCTGGTCGGCTGCCGGCGGCCACACCAGAAACTTATCTTGCCATACAATGACTGTACTTGTTGTTATGCTTGTTTTGAAGAAATAAATCAGAAAATGATGTTTTATAACTGAACTTAAAGATGCTTTAATAAATTATTGTATTTCACTAGCCGTTTTTGTGCAATTTCTTGTTATTTATTGAAGGTTCTCAGCTGTCAGGGGAGTCCCAGGGGAGCCTCAAGCTTTATCTGGAGAAACAAAAAATATATATTTAGAGCTTTGACCTGCAGCTCACAAGGAGTCCTTGAAATTAAATAAATATTGAGAATACTGATGATGCAGCCTACGTGAAGTGCTGGTTCTTAAGTTATTATTGTTATCAGGTAACAATAATAACCTGATTCAGGTTGGCCAAAAATGGCCATTAAAGGGGAATTCCACCGAAAGAAAAATCATTAACATGGTGAAATACATCTTGCTGATGTCTTCAGATGTATTTCACCATGCTAATGATTTTTTCAGACCTCCATTTTTAGGAAATACAAAATTGTAGGGGAACTTTTTTTTATCATGTCCACACACAACATCTCTAAGGTGTAATGACATATTTGTTGAAAATGGGTGGAGTTCCCCTTTAATGGTTGTTTTGTGCTCACTTTGCTGACACCATAGAACTGACATGGGAGTGAGGAGCACGTGACGTCACGTCATGATAGCCAACCAGTACCAGCCCTAGAGATCTCGCAGCTTGGGCTGGAACTGATTGAAGTTTTTTATCATCGAACGAAGAACGGTCCAATTCAGCAAAACACACAAAATGTTCCGATTAAGTACAGTTTTGCCTTTGATGTGTGCGTCTTTCGCCTGGGCTCTCACATTCACTAACGCCCAAACATCGACTCCTCCATCTGCAAGTAAGTTTTCCTTCTGTTTGTTGTAGCTAAAAGTGCTATTTGCTTTAGTGTTGTTGTTGTGCCAGTCGGGGTCATCAGGTCAGTGATCAGGATCGGATTTTTAAAAAGATTGTACATTTGTCTTCTGATTGATTGGCATAATGTATTGACAGTTGACATTATATAGAATGGATGCAAAAAGTATGTCGTTTAATCTTTAAATAAGTCATTACATTGAACTCGATTTCAGTTGCTGCCTGCTGGGATTGTTTTTTTTGCCTCTAAAAGCGAATAAATTGCTCATTCTCTGACTGAAATTTCTTTTTACCAATGCAGCAACTTCCTTTGAGTTGAAGTTGGTTGAATTCAGTTGAAACTAATGTACTACAGCTAGCACAAGCCCAATCAGCTGCATGTCATGTGTGTTATAAGAAGATCATAAACCAGGCAGCCACTGCTGCTGACTACAGTCTTTGTTTTTATTTCCAATAAATAGAGGTTTAGAGACTGAGGCATGGATGGCTTACCGGCCCTTGAATCCTTGACTGTTTAAAATATAACCAGCCTGTAATGTTTTCTCTCTGTTTTTAATGGTAGTGTGGTGTTTCTGTGAATGTGTTTTTCTTACTGTGAATGTGTATTTGTTATTTATTTGCAGCTGTGGCTCTGTCTCCAAGACAAATTTCCTCTTCGGGAGACAAATCAAAACATATCCTGAACATTGAATGCAGTGACTTTACATAATTGCTTTGGTGTCCGATGTTGTGATTTGTTTCAGCTTGTGCTTCGAGATCCAACACCACTTGTGAAGAATGCTTGCAGATTGTGACAGTGAGTTTCTATAACATTATCCAATGTAGCCTAACTCAGTCAATGGTTCATGATTGTTGTAAATGATTCTCAGTAGTAACAAGTTGCCTTGTGCCTTACAGTGCCTGTGGTGCATATCAACACAGCAATGCGTTGATTACCCAGTGAGGACCATCCTGCCTGCTCACAATCTATGTCCATTACCTGAAGCACGATGGGGCCTATGCTGGTGTAAGACTTTTAGCCTTCCACTTACACAACCATAAAACTCACGTGTTGATACAGACGTTTCAACTGATTGGTGACTGGTATACACTACAGTACACCAATATGGAAGGATGCCCCAGCTAAATTTCAGGATAAAGCAAAGCTCAGCTTAGCCTTTTTAATTTGTATAGGACATCCTTAAAGGGGCCAACTAATTAAAATAATATTCATAGCTATACGTAAATATTAAATCCAATATCTGTACAATAGATTGTTTTGTTTTTCCTCTGTCTTCCCTTTTGTCACATACATTAACAATCTGTCTGATTTCCAGTGAACTTCCAGACTTTGATCATATCCGTGTCAGTGGTTGCTGGGGTAATCCTCATAGCCATCTTTGTTTGCTGCTGTTGTTGCTGCCGCAGGAGTGCCGAGAGGGCTAGGTGAGCTATTTAACAATGCAGAATTATGGCCAATTGACCACAACTCTGAATTGAAATAGGCCATAATGCTTTAGTGCACTTCCCCCTGCGCGGGGGGGGGGGGGGTTGATCATGAACATGGTGCCATGACTGGAATATCTATTAAACCATGTTACACACACAAACACAGGGAAGTCTTTCTTGTGTCCTAAATCTGACTAAACAGTACTACATATATATCGTTAAAACAAAACTAAATGACACACGTTGCTATCACTGTCAGGTTACAATGCTGGCTAATGAATCACCCCAAATCGTGTCTGAGAACAGAATGAGTCACAAATGGTTTGCAATGAAATCTAGTTCGGGATCTGAAAAAGAACACAAAACACAATGGGCTGTTGTTCTGTAAGGCTGTTACAGACATCTCCGCTAGCTTGCCAGAATTTGCACTGGTAATTTGCTCGGAAACTAATACTGTGAGTTCCTGGGAAGCTTTAAATAATAATAATAATAATAAAGATTAAAAAAATGTCATAGCCTTAGTCATTAGTCATTGTATTGTAAGAAAGGTGAGGATTAATATGTACTGTAAGTTTTAATGTGCATTGGTTTAGTACTATTGATCTGAACAAGAAGGGAAAGGGACCTGCAAAAACTATTTTTAAATTTATTTCAAACCTCTGCCATGTGTAAGATTAGGTGGCAGTGGCTCTGGTGGTAGAGAACCGTTTATTGGCACATTCCTGGAAAATGAACCCCTAACTAGCATTTTAATAACCAGCTACTGTGTTCTTAACTTTCAGGGACATGAGAGAAGATGCCAAGGCAGAACGACAGGCCCAGGCGAGGAAGTACCGTCAAGAAGAGAGGTGAATAGCTAGTAATCTTTTTATTGTTGTCAGCATTGTATTTAAAACGGTCCAGATGAAGAGGTTTTCAATCCAGATTCTATTACAAAGTAACATGTACTGGGATATTCATTATTATAGCCAAGCATACTAGTGTACAGTGTTGGTCAATATTACTTAGGAAAGTAATTTCTTTACTTTACTCGTTACCCCTTAGACAAAGTAATATCATTACTTTACTTATTACTAGAATTGAAGAGTAATATATTACATATTACGTTATTACTTTCCCAAGTTCTCAACACCGCCTTTGAAAAAATAGAGATGTACAACATAATCTTTATAATCGTTTAGTGAGCTCTTTTTAGAACTGAATCCAATTTATTGGAATAATAATAGTCTCCAATCCCACAAACTGCACCTGAAAACAAAGCCAACAAAATCTGTCTCTTTGACCTTTTAAACTTTTTCCACAATTCTTTTCAAAGACAGTTGAGGTCTTTCACAATAAACCTCAGAAATATGAAATATTTCTATCAGTCTTGTATTTAAAAATAAAATACAAAATAAAGCAGCAAGTGATTTGTTGTTTACATAACTGTGCGCAGGATGCAGCGTGTGGACTGGATCTACAATCTACTGCACATCTCTGTTGTTACAGTACCTGTCGATAGCTTGTAAATCTGTTCTATTTTTGCATGCAACAACAAGCTCATTTTAAAAAAGTAACTTGGCGTTACTTGCAAAGTAATGCGTTACTTATTACCCATTTTTGCAGAGTAACCTTGTTACTTTACTTTTTGGAGCAAAAGTAATAATATTACAGTAATATGTAATCTAAAATTAGTTACTGCCCAACACTGCTAGTGTAGTATATTATGCTTTAGTATAATAACAATCCAGACATTTGTATCCTCCACTCAAACGGTTTTCTCACAAAGAACCCGTCTATTTCATCTGTCGTACCACTGAATGATATTGTTGCTTTATGGCATTTATGCATGTTAATCCAGATAGCAAATGTACAGCGTATGGATGGTTTATTCTGAATTTCAGCCACGTACCACCATTTGAGGACATTTTGGCCCCCACAGACACCAAAACTAAAGATTTATTTTTTGCTTATGTCCACAATTCAAGGCTGGATTTGGGGAAACAAAGCAGGCAGTAATGAATATGATGAATATTTTAACTCTTGAGAGTGTAAAAATGAAACGCAGGTCAAAATTTGGTTTCATTTTTACATTCTCAAGAGTTAATCTGGTTAACCAATTTAGCTGGGGACTACCTGGAACCCTCTCAAGGACCACTGGTGGTCCCCAGACCACCGGTTGAAAAACACTGGCATAAATGACTAAACTGCAGAGATATAGATATTTTCCAAATATTATCAAAGCAGTGGCACCTCATGACTTGTGTTAAGACATCTAGCCTTCCTTGGCACCCACTTTGAGAACCCATGCAGCAGTTGTTGTTGTTCAGTACAGTTTCTCTGTGGTCTTGACCGTTTTTTTTTTTTTTTTTTTTTTTTGTCTAAATAGGAGAACAGAAATGAAGCTGAGACATGATGAGATTAGGCAGAAATATGGTGAGAGAATTTGCTTCATTCATCTGGTAAAAGCAAATTTAAAGCATTTGTCGGTTGATGATTTGACATATTGTGCCCCCTGCTGGAGGGAACATTCTATACTTCTAGAGACTTTTGTACAAACGAAACTGCCTTAATCAATCAAAATTCACAATACAACCAAACAGACTCTTATACAGGACATAATAATATAGGTTTCTAAAATATGCAGCCTTAAGAAGACTGTATATTTTAAAAGTGTGTGTGTGTGTGTGTGTGTGTGTGTGTGTGTGTGTGTGTGTGTGTGTGTGTGTGTGTGTGTGTGTGTGTGTGTGTTTGTGTGTGTGTGTGTGTGTGTGTGTGTGTGTGCTTGCTGTAACAGGCAGGCAGGCAACAGGCCGTTAAGTGTTTGTTTGTAAAGGTAAAATGTATCTTACACCAATAAGTAACTGCTATAACAAATTAAATAAACTAAAGTTGAATGTTTTGTCTCTTCAGTAACATTTTAACAAAGCTACAGACTTATTCCAAATAGATTGCTAACAATTGCTTTCTCGTGGAAAGCCATATTCAGCCACAAAGCTATTTTTTTGCATTTTTTTCCTTTGATCTCAATATAACATGCTCAAAAGAACAATTAAGAATAACACTGCTCATGCAGTTGTATTTTAGTTTTTAATAAAGGAGAATGATAAGGATGTATTCATGTTTATTACTTTAATTTGACTGTTCATTTTCTTTTCAGGTCTGGCCAAGGGTAATCCTTATAGTCGTATGGAAAACAACTGAGAAGATTTTTGAATGCTCTTTAATCGTTTAATACTAGTAACGTCAACATAGTCTTTCTCCATTGCAAAAGACTGTCAAAATGTAGCATGTGAAGATGATGACTGTGATGATTTTATATTTGTATTTTTTGCATTCTAGCCGAAGATGTGACCAAAGGCATTTGGAAAATTTCCAAATAGAGTGTGTACTCTATTTGACTATGTGCCTCAAACACTTTTATGTTCTCATTGTTTTTATGTTGTTAGTTTTATTATCCAAAAATAATATTTTGTAATTGCTTGCTTAGATTGTGAAGCGTGAATGTAACCGCTAATCTCTATTTACACTGGAGCCCAGTCTGAGAATATTGTATAATATGTAGCCTTGAGAAATATTTGTTTCTATTTCAGATTAGTTATGCTTATTATTTACATACAGTATACATCAAGGTCATCAGAACATTTTGATCTTTTCTTTGTGCTTTCGTTAGATACCGATAGGCATATGAATTACTGTATCTGTAAATCTTAACGTGTTGTTTTTTTTTCCCTGCTAAATTTGTACAATTAAATGTTGATAAATATTTTGAATCAGATATGAATAATTTGTAGCACTATTATTTATTTGATGCTTACCCTGTTTGCTGATTGAATTATGCTGTTATTCCAATTTCCCAATCTTAATTCTTAAGCCATTCTTCGGGAACCCATTTGGTGTGTAACACTTCTGGACCGGAACCGCAAATAGGGTTATTTACGTTTTACAGTATTAAAAAAAATATGCTGCTATAAGTATTTGACATTTTTTCCAGAAAACTTAGGTTTATAGTATTTAGAAGGCGTTTTTATAATCTGTCTCAGACTCAGTCTAAATCACGGCTTTTTTCATTTAGTCAATCAGGAGAGTTCCCATTTATCCGATTAGATCTTATACTATTCCATTTCCAATGTTTCCTTCTGATTGCTTTGTGTTGCCACTTGCAATTTCAATAGACCTTGAAGTAAGCCCCTCCCCAAACTACTATGGTCCCATCACAACTAAGCATTGCGTGATAGACAAATCTCTCCACCAATAGTTTTATGATAAAACATTGTTTTAAAAAGGGGTTTCAGGTATTAAGCAGAGATTGCCATTAACTCCCTACTCTATGATTAGCTCTGGTCCAGAGCTCCACTGCTTCACGCAGACTCAAAGAAGCAGTGAAAGCTCTGGACCAAAGCTATAGTGGCATGTAGTCTAGTCAAGATGGCCTGAAATGAGTATAGCGTGCAATAGTTTATGGGTTGATAAGCTGTCTTGTAACAGCTTCAAAACGAGGGTGTAGCCTAGGTCTACTTACTTACTTTTGTAGGCCTCAGGGGCGGATATAACATTTCCCAATTGGGGGGCAGTAGAAAATGGTATGGGGGCGGCTTCCATCGCCCATGTCACAAAGCTGTGGTGTTTCAAATCATTTTAAATTTGAAATATCTTGGTTGTTTTGCATGCCATCATGTTTGGTGGGGCAATCTGGGCATTTAGGGGGGCATTGCCCCCCATGACCATGCCTAGATCCGCCCCTGGTAGGCCTACAAGTTTACTCTCCCTAAACTCACGGGGATGCGCAAATTCTCATGCGCGCCCACGAATCCGCGGTCCCGAGGAAAGATAGACCACGTGATCACCGGGAGCCAATGATATGTTTGCATCCAATGCGCGCTCCTGGACGAATTGGAGGAGACTGCGAGGAGCAGAAAACCCGCTATCACACTCAGTGCTACTACTGCTAGCTTCCAGGCTAACAAGTCAGTCCATAACTCACTAACAAGGTCTTGTTCAGTTCATTTGCAGGATGTCCGAAGAAAAGCCAAAGGTGAGCCGTGTTGTTTTTGTGACTTACGGTTTTGCGTAGGTTTGTATTTAGACGGCGCCACTTGCAAGTGAATGCTAGCCTTTTGGCTAGCCTAGCATATCTGCCAGGCTCGCTGCGCCGCTGCCGCATTTGAGCGGGTAGTCGGAAAACAAAGGTAGACTAATTTGCGGATATTTTTTTTTATTTCATTGCGTCGTGTCCGATCGTTAAACTTTGATGTGGTTGCAGTGTTGTGTATATCCCCCTACTTAAGAAACCATCATAGCCCATCCATTGTTCCTGAACCATTGGATATCTAAATGAATGGTATCTGTATTTGCGCCATTGTTGCTTTCTTTCTGCGCCAGTTTAACCGTGGACTGGCCTGCTGCTGTGCAAACCAACCGGCACTGCTGCTACCTGACGTTTGCCCGTGTCTATCTGCGCCTTATTTTGCTAGCTAATGGTTATGTCTACTGCTGCTACTACTAGATGGCTCGGCGTTTTCTGTTGCCGGGCGTGATGGAGAGGTTAAAGGGGAACTCCACCCATTTTCAACATTTTAATGTCATTACTATACCTTAGAGATGTTGTGTGGACGTGATAAAAAGTTACCCCAATTTTGTATTTCCTAAAAATGGAGGTCTGAAAAAATCATTAACATGGTGAAATACATCTGATGACATAATCAAGATATATTTCACCATGTTAATGATTTTTCTTTCAGACCCCTTTTCTTGAGAGGGTACAAATGGAACCAAATGGACCCGCTAGGTTCCATTTGGTTCACGTTTGTATCCCTTCAGGAACATTTTGAAAATGGGTGGAATTCCCCTTTAATTAGCTGACGAGGATGACGTTCGTGTGTTGCAGGAAGGAGTGAAGACTGAGAACGACCACATCAACCTCAAGGTAGCCGGGCAAGATGGATCAGTCGTACAGTTTAAAATTAAGAGGCACACTCCACTCAGCAAACTAATGAAGGCATACTGCGAAAGACAGGTAAGTCCAGCCCGATGAAGCCATGAACTTCAGTTGCGTAACACAACATGGTAATGCCAGGTCTAATTATAGGCCTATATGGATAGATGCTGCAACCGAAAGCTAATTCTCTACTGACTATCTACTGTTTCAGCAGTAGATTGTTTTCATGTTTCGATATTAAATCTCTGTTCTGTCCTCAACAGGGTTTGTCAATTCGTCAGATAAGGTTTAGGTTTGATGGCCAGCCTATCAACGAAACAGACACACCAGCACAGGTGGGTGAACTCCAAAACCACTTAGATGTCACATTTTGAAGAAAACCCAACCCTTTCATTTAGTGGATGACTTTCATGTTCCCCCTCTATTATACTATGGATTTATCATGGCTGTGAGTCAGGACCAATTATAAGGATGCATGTTGATTTTTGGGATGTATAAATTGTGCACAGCCTGTTTGTCATATAGTTAGTATACCAGTTTAGTTTATTGTCTCCATAGTTAACCTGGGCAACAGATTAGATGCAATTTATTCATCTCTCCTCCTTCCAATAAGCTTATAACTCATAAAGTAAGAATTGCAAATGTTACTGCTACTGTGTCATTTAAACTAGAAGCTCTAATCTAGAAGCTCCTCTGGCTTACTAGCTTCTAGTTCCACACTAGGAAAAGGAGAAAAATAAGAGCTCTTGTGGTACTGTGATTAACATCACAGAAATGTACAGTAAATGGAGCATTTGCTTGCATGCAGTGTAATGCTGCGTTGTGTGGCATGCATTACTATTTGTGCATTGAGAGATTTGTGCGAACAGAGTGGTCTGGTAGAAGAAGTTAAACAGTTAAATGGGTCCCCCCATTTTCAATTGGGATAGGGTTTTTCCCCAGAAACGGACTTTACAAGAAAACAGTGACTATTGTAGACTATGGAGTCAGCTCTACTCCCTGACAATATTCCCAGGACTTTTTTTTTTTTTTTTTTTTTTTTTTTTTTTTGAGACAATTCCAGGGCCCAATGTTGTTTCCAATAGAGAAAATGGTTCTGTGACCCTGGCCTGGGGATGGAAGGTGATGGCACGACCTCCTGTATCTGTGGAGAGATACAGGAGGTATACATTTTGCCATAATTGTCTTCAATAATAACACTGTAGCTTCCAGATAGACATTTATTCTGCAGCGGGATAATAAAAACTTGGTGAGAATATTACTCAACAGATTTTATTTTGAAATCTAGCTAATGACATGTCTTTTTAAAATGTCTGAAGGTTCTTTGAAGGGTTTCCTCACACATGGTGTTCCTGCTAATATCTGGTGCATATTTTTCTTACAGTTGGAGATGGAAGATGAGGACACTATTGATGTATTTCAACAACAGACAGGAGGTGCCTCTTAAGTGGAAGTTAACACAGAACTCAACACTTGAAAGAGTGTCTGCCCCCTTTTTTCCTTATGTAATTGTTTATTTCTATTTTTTATTATTATTTTTATTTTTCTCATCTGCTTGCCCAAAACCCATTCACCACATTTCATTCAAGCTGGCAGAGTTCTTTCATGGAGGCCATGTCCTAACTTTGAGATGGCAGGGCAAACTTTATTTTACATTGATGTTTGAGTCTGAGTTATCATGCTCATTTTACCTTAAACATTTAGTTTGAGAAATGCTGTTTGCCTGTTTTTGTACAGAGAAAGATTTATATGGATTCCTTACCTCATTATTGTCACTCCCATTGTTGATTTGATTTGAAGGTAATTAAAGACGGCGCTATTTTCAGGACCAAAATGTGAAATGAGTGTACTAAAGAAAATGGTTTAGTAGTTGATAGGACAGGAGAAAAGGTCACGGGGGCTGCAAATACCTATAATACTTGGGTCTCCACACGATGGGAACAATTGTTATATCCTGCTTTCTATCCATAATTTTGATCATAAAATTGTTTCATAATCACTCATCACTAGCCTCAGTCCAGAAACGATTCCAATTCCCTACAAAGACGGCTCCTCCTGAAATGTGTACTTTTTATAAAGTTACTTATTTTGGTGGACTGAGGAGTCCTGCAAGAAATCTCAATCCTAGAGTTGGTCGTTTAAGGGCTATGCTTGGAGCTGAAATTGATAATGTCCACCTATGGTTTTTGGCAGATTTTAAGGTGTTATGGACCTTTTTCACAGACATTTTGACATGCCATGGAAAAGAGTAAGCCGATGTCTTGTCACTCGTACAATACACGTCATGCTGATGTAGTGGAACCTAATGAAACGTGTCCAGAACGCTGTCTTCAGCTGTGTTCACTCATATGTCAAAACGTCTGGAAAAAGGTATATTGGCAAACAAATGTTCCACAGATCTTTATTTTGATTTGTACATTATTTGTTGTCCTTATACTGTATACAATAAACTAGTTTGGTACTTGGACACTTGACTTTCTGTATTCTATTTCCACTGATATTCAACTTAATTCCACAAAATGTTTCGAAACTTAGATTTCACCCATTCAGAAACACTAACTGATCTATTTTGGTACCCTATACAAAAATGGCCAAACTCCAATATGCCTCCATTGGTAATTACTTGCATCTGTCTGGTGTACCAACTGTTGTGCAAATCTTACCTATTAGTCCCTCTGTGAAGCATCATCAATGAATTGGTCTGCTTGAAGTGTTGTCCTTCTGGGATGGCCACTGCCTAAGTTTGGAAATTGGTTATATGACTACCCATGCTTGCTTACACAGGCCTTTATCCGTGGAACAAACATGCCCTCTCACCACAGGGGATCAAAAAAAGAAGGGAAAAAAAATCAAGTATTACCAACAACAGAAGCGTTGTGATTTTTACAAATCCTTAGAGGTGCTACCCGCGTGTTTATAGCAGGGATACAGGCAACTAAATAACTAATAATTACAAAAAACTGGTACTGGTATTATTGAAGGGGGAAACAGTTGACCAAAGTTCATTTTCCAAAGACAAAAATATCACAATGGGTCTTGACACTTGTTTCCATTGTATACAAAAATAAGGCACAATCAAGACTGGGAGCAATGCATGTATAGTAGTATGCACACGGTAAACAACAAAAAGCACTGCGGAAAATCTCATCTGTTGAAAGAAAACGGGCTACAGTGAGAAGAATTGGCTTGTGCTTTTGTCACTAGAGGGCAGCATTGCTCTGATGTTTCAAAAACATCCCCCAAGGGCTGTGGCGTGTGCGTGCGCCAGGACTTGGGTTCAGCAGTGAAACTACATTGTTGTCTACGTTCCTGGACCGGACCAATGAGATGTGGGTTAGTTTCGCCTTCGAGGTCAGCAGATGCCTCCCTCCAAAAATCAAGACAACGTTTTCTTGCTCCAGTCTGGCCTGGTCAGGGCTGAATGGCAACATGTTCTTGACTGGCTGCCTTGCTCTCACTTAAGAATTTAAGAATACTACTTCCTTTGGCTGCTTTGTGGATAAATTTAGCAACATCTGTGCAATGGTCTCCCTGTGAGGCTCCTTACACAGAGGTTTGATTGTGCTGCCTTCATTTTTGGCATCTGTTTTGCATTTTACATTTCCTTACAGAGCAATCTGAGGCCTCTCATACGTCTATGGTCTCAGAGTAGAGCAGCTGTGGGATCCCACTCCCTCACATTGGTCTTCATTGAACATAGATTTTTACCATCTTTTTGTTTCAGCTAGGGCACTTGACTGGCAGTTTTGTTAATGCCATAGGTCCTACTGTTCAATTGGAGCTGTTGGGTTAAAATTGTGCCAGTGTCTGACCTGCAGAATAATTAATTCATGGACCTACACATTTTCTTTATAGACTTTCAAGTACAGGAATGCCAATCATTGGAATTCTTATTAGTAGGCCATATTGAATTAACATGTACCAATTAAACAAAATGTTAATAAAATTATCAATGAAGCAAACAAATAAGCAATCAAACAAATAGTTATTTTACTCATTCTCTCTCTCTGTCTGTCTGTCGACACACACACACACACACACACACACACACACACACACACACACACACACACACACACACACACACACACACACACACACACACACACACACACACACACACACACACACACACACAGTGTTATAATCTCATTCTTTTCTCACATGTTGTTATTGTGCCTCACTCTCAGCTGTCTGTAAATGTGTTCCTTCTCCAATTCAGATTCATTATGCTGTGGACTGATGGCAGTCAGTTACTATTGTTCGTTTATGTACTGTAAGCACTGTTGTACATTAACGTGAGAACATAATAGGTGTATTGTTCAAACTAGCATTGTTCAAAGAAGTGTGCTGGTAGTGCCTCAGGCGCTATAGCAGCCAATATGGAATTGGAAGGTTCTGACTCTAACTGCTCCATGGTGAGGAGGTTTGTGTCTTCCTCTGTTATCCTCTGTCATTGATGAGTGCATGAGTTGTTTTATACATGTTATAACAGGGCACAGATTTTTTTTAATAAACAAACAGCGTGAGTTATTTGAGGAGCGGCAGTAGCTCAGGGGTAGAGTCACCGGATGGTAACCACAAGGTTGCTGGTTTGATCCCAGGCTCCTCCAACGTTAGTGTTAATAATAATTGAAGTGCCCTTGAGCAAGGCACTGAACCCCTAATTGCTCCTGATGTGCTAGTAGGTCCTTGCCTTGTTTCCACTGCCATCAGCTTGTGAATGTGATGCACAAGCCATGTAAAGCGCCTTGGATGAAGGCGCTATATAGTGTAAATGCACTATTTACCATTTATTTGCTACTTCAAGACAAATTATGCAGAATAAGAAAGAGAAAAAACAGATTTACCATCTGTTTAAATGTGCAGCTCTGTTTACAAGGCAAGTCTGGATAGTACAGGCCATAGTCCTTAGGGTGGTTGTATTCCATTGGCCAATCTTCTTATGTCACAACAGTTTACACATCTTGCTGCTGTGTTTGAAAACGAATGCAGCCGTCTTATATTTGGAGAGTATAATATTATTTGACATTCAATATTCTTTTACACAAATTTGTCTTGAAAAATGGGGTCTTCTTATAACAGGGTCATCTTATATTTGGGGCAACATGGTGTCTCTGATGTCTTGGTATAAGGGGCAGGTGGTTAGAAAGTGTAGCTCTGTTTCAAACACATTTCGTGTGAAGTGAGTGCATAGTCAGTCTTCTCTTGAGAGTGCGGTTGACGGCTATATTATGGATGTCTGGGTTGCTTTCTTTGAGGTGACCATGGGATCTGAGTGCTCTTTTCTTTATTTTGATGATGATGAGTGGGTACCTCCCTAGTTTGTTTGTTGTTTTCCGTTGGGTGTGGAGGATGGATTTGCAGCGTTCTGTGTGCAGAGTCTCGGTTTGGTGTTTGGTGTTAGTCCCGTTTTTCGGTTCTTGCTTGGTAAGGGGACCCCAGATCTCACATACATAGAGGGAGAGTACAGTATCTTTAGTCAGATTTGTATTGGGATGTCTAGCTTAACGTTCCTTTTGATGGCATAAAAGGCCCTTCTTGCCTTTACTCTTAAGTCGCTTGCAGCTTTGTTGAAGTTTCCTTGGCTATATCTTCAATACAATAAATGTCCATTTATAGCTTGACTATGACTATGACCAGCACGCCAACATAGATAATACAAAATGCATGCTTTTTAACATCAGATACTGCCATTGGTTATTGTCAGTTTCATTTGCTGATACCAATATTGACCGATAACAGCAAATATCAGCCAAATTTGATATGTGGGCTTGTATGTTATTGCATTACTAATAGGAACATTTAGAGACCTGCACAACAAACAGGAAATCACCATATCAAGAAAGAAGAAAGGGAAAAACATGTAGTAAGGAAAACGGGGGTGGGGGGTGGGTACTTATTTGGCTTGTGCCTTCTAAAGAATACTAAATACATTTAAATAATAATAATAATATAGTAATAACATAATATAAGTAATACATTCAGGCCTGCAATATCTGCAACTTCATGTCAAGTTTTTTGCTGTTTGGAACTGCGCCTCGTAAATAAAACCTCAGCACAGAAGTTCCAGACTAATATCTACAATGTAGCCTACTCAGTGATATTAGTTCTGGCTAGGCAAGGAAGATCTAATGGTCACATGTTAGGGCGACTTCTATGAGCTCAGTCATCTGTGTTTTGTTGTCCAGTCAGCCAACCTCATATGCTTCATATGACAGACTGCTCGACTAAAATCAAACAGTGAGCATCTGGAGAACCTCTGTCTGGATCCTCTCAAAAACGCTCTGCTTGCTGATGTAATCTTCTGTGTAATAAATAATGAGGGCCCCACCCTGTCAGTAACCCTGGCTATCAGGTTTCATCTTAACATAATATGTTGTAGATAGAAGATGGAAACACTAGTATGTGGTGTTATCCCTTGTCAAAAAAAAAAAAGAAAAGAAAAGTCCAATAGAAAAATTCTATCAGATTTAGGAACAAATCCCATTGGATTTCCAATAGATTTTTTTTTTTTTTTTTTTTTTTTAAGAATAGATTTTGGAAAAAAAAAAAAACATAGGATTCCAATAGAATCCTATTTTGGAACAATCCTATAGGATTTCCAATAGGGATAGGATTTTTTTCACTAGGATCAGCGACAACTTGTCACGAAGTTGTGGTTAGCCAGCCTACCGGATAAATGTGCTCACAGAGGCACCGTAATCATTTGGTGGATTTGTAATCACTTTGATTGATTGCCTCTCGCCCTCACCCGCCCCCACCTCCATATTGAACTCAAACTACCACAATGCAACGCAGAAACTATCGTCTCCTTAGCTACGGCTTTTTGGCACGCCCTAACAGCCAGGAGGCTTGCCCTCTGAAAGGGCTCATTGTGGGGAGGAGGGATGTGATTGTGTGCGGTGTGTGTACTCTGTGGACCCCTTGACTAGCTAGTAGTAGTCAGCAGTGGAGGGATTAGCTATAGCTTCACCCACAGACGGGGGGATTGCTAAGCCTGAATCATGCACGCCGTCATTATTATCACCAACTGGGAGTGGAGCCGAAATTGTGCAAGATACGGATAAAACGACGACGAGGAGGACGCGTTTGGTCGAGTCAAGTTTGTTGCAAGAAGTCTCCTTCCACTCTGAAAATGCTCCACGGGGGTTCCCCTCTTCTTGGGATCCCGTCGCATTACGCTGCTGCTTTTCCACACATGTGCTTTATGTTGAAGTGACCAAGAAGAGGGAATAAACAGCAAGGAGGAGGAGAACATCGGGGACAAACCTTTCCCAGAGAGAGGGCATTAACGGGATTTTTTCTTCGTTTCGACTTCTTCTTGTCCCGAAGATTTCCCGACCAGAAGAGCGGCGGAGAAAAGTTTCGTGACTTCGTTGAAGAAGTTGCAGGAGAAGGAACACAACAAGCTGAAACCATGGGGAACGCAGGGAGTATGGACCATCACAACGACTTCAGGGGCCACAATATGCCGCTGAAACTCCCCATGCCGGAGCCTGGTGAACTGGAGGAAAGATTTGCCATCGTCCTGGTAAGCAGTGCGCGCGGTCTGACGAATGGCTTTTGGTGGTCATTTAAAGTGTTTTACCAACTCTTTGTTCTCACACCATGCTTGAGTGCCCTGGCTGGTTGGGATGGGACAGCTGTGGGGAGGCTGGACCTGAAGATGGCCTGTTCTTTTGTTGTTAAAGGGGAATTCCACCCATTTTCAACATTTTACTATAGAGATATGTGGACATTCTGTTTCCTACAAATGGAGGTCTGGGGGAAAAATACATTAACATGGTGAAACACAACTTGATGACATCATCAAGTTGTGTTTTTCCCACAATGTTATTGATTTTTCTGTTAGGACCTTTTTTGAAAGGGTAGGCCTACCAATGAACCATAAAAGGTGTTAAATGTCTGGAATTTCCCTTTTTAAAGTTCTTTTCTGGGTTGTTTTCGAGAACGGCGAGAACGCAAGAAACTTTAGGAGTTGTCACTGCGCGTAATTCAAAACACACACACACACACACACACACACACACACACACACACACACACACACACACACACACACACACACACACACACACACACACACACACACACACACACACACACACACACACACACACCATCCAAGACATTTGTTCTGCTGCCTTTTGATCTTCATCAAAGCAATGGCGAAGTTGTCCCGGGACCGTCGTGCGCAAATTGAATATCATCTAATCCAAATAGAGCAATTTTTGGACTCAACAGGTTATTCAGCCTTTCTGTCTTATACGACTGTTATTATATTTAGCTCCAGGGGCCTGGGGGAAACGTGAAGAGATCCATGTTGGAGGATTGGCCATTAGTAAAGTTTTGCACAGTAGCCTGCTGCTCATTTAGGGCAGTTGTGAATTAAAAAACATAGGCTCAACCACAAAGCATTCTTCTTATGTAGCTTACGTTGCAAGTGTAACCACATGGATTCCCTGAAAACAACACCTTTTAATAGTCTGTTGCTAATTATCTGTTTTGCTGTGCCTTCCCACCTGTTGGAATGCAGGCACTGCTGGCTCAGCTGCTAATGCTCAGCATCCCAGCAGTTATGTTGAAACATCAGGCACATCATGTCCCATTCTCTAGTTGTGTAGACTTGGGCTAAATTAGATGATGAATATTTTAACTCTTGAGAGTGTAAACATGAAACCAAATTCATGTTTATGTTCTCAATGTTACATCTGATTAACTTAGCCTCGGTACCACCAACATTTTAGCCTGTGGACCACCTGGAACCATCTCAAGGACCACTGGTGGCCCCCGGACCACTAGTTGAAAACCACTGCTCTATATAAGTGTCTATAACTGTCTGTGAATGCTGAAGATGGCAGATATTTAGAAACAAAAGCCATTTTACCTGTCTACCGGGTATCTGTAGATTAAAATTCTTGTGATGCAAATTCAAGGATAGTGTCAACAACTTTAAGAGCAGATAATGCTGTTATACCATTTGCAATTATGTACAGTATATTTTCATTGTTTCAACAAATAACACGAAAATAAAGGAAAACCCCCAGTCATTCCAAGTGTCATTACAGTAAAGTAGTAAGTTGAGATTGGACGGTGAATAACTTTTAAGCCCTGCTATGTTGCCTGAATTGCAGTCAGGGAGTTATAGAAGAGTATGTAGGGGCACAAATGTGGGGCAACAACACGGGAATATTTGTTTGTGTGACTACAAACTTGGCTCCTGAAAAGTACAAAGATTAGCCTTATTTCCTGTAAGTGCATTAACACACTTTATGGCACAAAGCTAGCTTTGTTTTCATGAGAAAGGGAGGCAAATCACTGATTTCTGTGTAATGCCTACTTTATGCAGTTTTTTTTTTTTTCATACCAAGATCCATTATATATTATATATCTGAGCCACAGGCCACCATTTGATTATATTTTGTCCACAATTCCATGCTGTATGTGTTTGGTACAATACGAGAAATAACTTTCTAATTGTATGTAATGCATTATGTTACAATGATGTAATTCTTGAGAGCATAAAATGAAACCAAATGGATCCTTATGCTTTCAATAGTTAAACATCTAATATAGATCCATTTGCTTAACAACTGTCATTTAGTTGAGGATCACTTGTTGGGAACCACTGATCTTTGCGTTGCCCCCCCTCTTTTCCTATCAGGGTTGCATTTCTGTAGAAACTGTATGCTGATGTTTACAATTCTATATTGGACACAGCAGAAGACCTTTGGATGGATGGATGATGATGTACCACTCTTATGTGAATTGGGATTGTGTTTTCTTTCACCATCCAGTACTGCTTCCTACAATTTATGAAAATTGTGTGTGGGCTGGATAAGATGATGAGGTTGTGGTGGGCCAGTTGTCAGAATGGACCAGCCTTCTGCTATTGATGGATGCAACACTTAAGCATCAGGGAATGTGGTGCTATAATCACAGCACTTAATGTTTATTCCCTATAATGCAATGCCTATCTATGTCTAGGCCTGGCTGATTGACTAGATTGGTCACTTCAGTGTAGTATGTGGCATGTGGCAGGCATGGTTCTGGACCTTTATGGAGTCACCTTAGTTGTCAGGGATAATATTGATTATACATGAGTTTTATTATTATCAGTCATAATTCTGATTAAGCTGTTACCGTACTTGATAAAAACAAATAGTGTGGCTGACTGTTGGGGCCCATTTCTGTGAGTTTCCTTTGACCAAGTCTTTGGTCATTTCTTATATTGTATGATAATGATGGCCATTACTATTTTTGTTTGCAATATAGTTGTCTATAAGAGTTGTATACTCTTTTATCCTCTCTACATCTCCTGTGACCAGAGTTAAGGGAATAGCAACAGTACTGTAATGAACATGTTTGATCAACAGCATACCTCTGGATCATTTGGATTAAAGACTTGTACTGTACGTGACCACATGAAAGCACTGACCTCCGTGTGTAGACTGTATTTTTCTTTTAGCAAGGACACATAACTTTGGGTGCATGTTGTGCTATGAAAACACATCACCTTCAAACCACTGATTCACGGCTTTTGAGAAAACCGTTAAGGATAAAGAGGCTGTGTCTTTGAAGACACGGCAGCATTAGGCCCTCTGGATTTAGGTGCGTTCATTACCCAGCAGTATCTACTGTTCTGCTGCTGTTTCAGTAAGCCCATGCAGTTAAAACAAACTGTGCTGCAACCGCACTATTACGCTAGATTAATTCACACAGTACTGCTTGGGGATAATCATCAAGTTCAAAATTTTAACGCGTCCATTTGGGAATTGGTTAACACCATAAATATAAGACTTTTGACACAAAAAGTAACTCTGTATCTTGAAAATAACCCCCCACCCACTGAAAATCAAAAAAGTACCCAAAATGGCCATTTTTTGCAAATTCCGCCTGTCATGTATACGTTATTCTCACTGTTTGCCCATATATTCTATAGGCAAAATATTCAAAATACTCATGTTTGATGAATCCATGACCAAGCCAGCAGAGTTGCCAAATCCAATATGGCCGCCAGTCCGCCACTTAAAAAAGACATTTATAGAACTTTTAAATCAGAAGAGCTATAAACGCAAATGTTATGTCTAAATCCTGTTGTTTGACAAATGGAAATGTTTTGGAGTGCTTGACTTTATGACTGGGTGTGTCTGAATGTCTATTTGGTTATTTGCTTATTACAAATACTGCAGTACAGTGCAGTATAGTACAGTTCAATATGCTGCAGTACAGTATACAGTACAGTATGCTACAGTACATTACATTACAGTACGCTACAGCATTGGTTCCCAACCAACCATTTTATACTACACCTCAGAAAATATTGGTGAGTGTTTGGTGAGTAAAATACAGGAATGTAGACTTGTCCTTTTTGTTCCACTCCCAAGCCAATAATCCTGCTGCTAAGTGTCTAATCACTAATCAGAACCATTGATTTAATTTTCTAATGTGATTAATCCGTTCTCAACGGCTAGGTGTGTTGTTGTGTTCATTTCAGTAACGTTGGAGACCCTACTTCAAAGAAATAGTTGGTCAGAAACAGACTTACATGTAGCAATATTTCATTCCACTTTTGTCACCACCACCAGAGAGGGGCTCAAGTACTAGCAGTGGTACTAGTACCGGTGGTTGGGAACCTCTGCGCTACAGTATGCTTCTGTATAGTACAATATGCTTTTGTACTGTACTGTAGAACACTGTACTATACTGTACTGCTTCATATTTTAGTAACTGCACTGTGCATAGCAACTAGCAGTATACTGTTAAGATGTAGACTCTTGACTAGTGTATTATTGTTGTTTTTGTTTTAATAACATTACATCTCTATAGAGGTTGTTTCTTTGCTCAAGTTTGATATCAACCTATTCCAACAACTCTTCACTCAAACCTGGCTCTACAGTAATTGCAATAACAAGCATTAACCCAATTGGGATTCAGACACATCCAGTCATGAAGTCAATCATCCAAAATGTTTCTCTTGTTAAACATAATTCTTATCTGATTCAAATGTTCTAGAAAGAAACGTTTTCAAGGGGCAGACTGTTGGTCATATTGGATTTGGCCACTATGATGACCTGTGCTGGGTGGTTGCTGGCTTGGTCTCAGATTCAGCAAACATGACTATTCTGAAAATGTTGGGCACCTCTGTAGCTCCCACAAATTAGAAGTTAAAGATATTTTGAATTAAAAGTTAAAGCTGAAGTCATTTTAAAAAGGGGGAGGTCATTTTCTGGTATTTCACCCTGGATAGAGATTTTTTTCACAGTTCCCATGCTATTTGTTGTGGTCATATTAGCCAAGAACAGTTACAATATTCTCTCCTAAATGAAGCACACCCAAATCTTAGTCAGGTCCTCAACTATATGGTGCTGTAATGAACTGAATTGTCTGATGGGCGATTTGTACTGTCTGCTTGCAGTCAAACAGGAGCCAAAATGTATTATGTAAATATACCTTATTACATTAGAACTTTGCAATATCTGACATGTGAACCAATGTTCCCTAAAACACTTGATTTTATTTTTTAATGGAAAAAAAGAGTGGGAAAAGTGGAAAATTAGCATGTCCGATTTAGTTTTTTGGTCTGGGTGGGGGGTTTATTTCATGCTAGGTACCAACTTCCAATACAAAATATCTCTCAAATGACCCAATGCACCATCCCTGAAATGGGCGTAATCATTTTCCAAAGTTTTTATTTTTAGGCCATTTATCCCCATACCCTAACAGTACTGCTTGGACATATACTTTTAAGTGTATGCATTTTGAAGTATGTATGTGAATCAGATATTTTCATATATTTCTTTTGCAGAAAGTGTAACTGCCACATCTCGCATGTGTTGACTTGAATATGATTTGCTTTCGTTCAACTCAACTTGAAAGCATTCCAACCCCCAAGTTCCAACACACCTTGCTTTGAGTGGTATTTACGGTCTTCTGGGCTAGTACCACCGTTTAGAACAATGTAAGACATGCTTTTTTTCAAGTGTTATTATGGGGTAACCCAGTTTGATTACCAGGCTCAACTTTTATTTGTACTCATCAGATGCTGTAGTGTGTCACTGAACTGGGTTTTGCAACACCAATCGAAAAAGTCAAAATCAAAGCTTGCTGCAAGGTGAATCTTCTTGCTACTGAATTAAAAGCTCCCATTGAATAGTCTGTTACTTTTGAGTATCCCTCCCTCGGCCCAGAGTCGACAATCACACCAGACACAGGCTAATTGTAATACAAGGCTGCTGCCATATATCATGTGATGTGACCTTGACCATGACTAGTGACTAGTGAAAAAATAATTAGACTCAAATTATCTTTGTTTAAGCTACTGACTGGATATCTTCTGGACCAAACATAAATGTAAGCTCTTATTTGGCATTTAAAGAAATGTGTGTCCTTTTGTGTGCCTGAGTGATTTGCATATGTTCTCATCTCCTTTAGAATATATTGATCTAGCACAATAGATAGTTTTTACAAAAAATACTTTTGGTATACGAGTGTAGGCTTAATAACAGTTTTCCTAATAAGGAAAAAAATGGCATCATGTTGTTCTATTCATGTTATTCATCTTCTTGGAATCACATTTGCAGGCTTGCACCTTACAAGTGGTTGCCATAGCATCAGTGACATGTGTGCAAGGTAAATAATTAGAGGGGTTGCAGTTGAATACTGAGAGGGAAATAAACGTGTAGTATGTGTAGGACAACCTTCCCAAAGTTTCTTACTAGACACTATACTATACACAATGCTGGACGTCAGAGTACCTCTGATGTCCTCCTACCTAGATCAATTCGACTGTTGCCCAATAAATAACGCAACTATCACATAGCAAACCGTTAAATACAATGTTGGCGAAGATTTGATTTTCATATGCACACCAGTTAAAACCACTATGACAAGTGATTGGAAGATTCTCAATCTATGTGAGTCACATGTAGTGGGCTAGTCGACATGCATCACACTGGAGCACAGGAAGATGACTGTGTGCAACAAGAATGTGGGCCCAGGCCTCACGACTGCTCCTCTGCCTCAGTTAACCATTGAGCTCTCATGGAAATAAGTTGTACCTAGTGTACATTGAGGAAGTCGTATACGTCTGATTTGAGAAGCGCAGAGTGCCATGACTTTGCAGTAAGCGAGGCGGAGATGTTTGTGGCCATTGCTCGTTTAAGTGCCATATGGGGATCGCAGGCTTAGCTGTTGTTATAGCTGCTCTTCGTAATAGTTTGCCTGGATTACATCTAAGCTGCTTTGTTTAAATGCTGCCAAAGGACCCTCATAGAGCTGCTGCTGTTTATGTTTACTGGACCTGTCACTCAGGGCCTTGTGTTCAGATAGCCTAATGTGTCCCATTGGGAGAAACCTGTTCGCTTCACTTCTATTCTTCTTTAGTACCATGTCCTCAGTCCACCCCGAGTCCCAGTGAGTAAAGATGTGGGGGGAAGCGAAGGTAAAGAGCACATTGCACATTGTCATGCTAGCATTTTCAGAATGTTCATGCTAATAGTGACTCTTCTTCATTAAAAAGCAGAACAATGGCTGCTCTCTGGGGAGCAGAGTGAGGACAGTAGTCGCTGCATCCCGTGCAGCAGGCCAGGGGAACAGAGCTGCTCTTTTATCCAAGACAGAGCCTGGCACCACACCCAGACCCAGCAGGCCACGAGAAGCCCTCACCACAGCCACTACTTAGCTGATAGAGTGTGTGTGCATTCATGTGCACGTGTGCGTGTGTACGTGAACACACACATCTATGCCTATGGGAATACGTGTTTCTTGGGTTTGATTGACTGCTGATCAGAAGCTGCATTTTGTCACAGCCACAGGATGTTCCCATGCCAATTAACCATAACAACATTGAGCATACACTGCCTGACTGGATGCAGTAATGGCCATGCTGGTCCATCCAGCTCCTCTCAAATAGCATGTGTAATGAAGGGCCAGATTTTCAGGTCACTATATGCAGCCAGTCTTATTTGTGCTGATCAGAGCAATGGCTATATGAAAGGTTAAATGACTTTTGAGGATTGGAATAACTGTGTGCCGACCCCTGAACCCCTGTGTTTGTGTCAAGTTTGTTATTGGAAAAATGTTGTGCTTGTGGCCCCAACCTATACTGATGTAAGTATTGTCATGGCAGAGCCCTGAACTGCATTTATGCCCTAAACATCTCCATAGCATTAGGTTTGTAACATTTAATGGCATAGGTCTAATGGCCACTCAGTTCTCTTTCCACATTATAAAGGGGGAAAATATTTTTGTCGTCATCCAGTTCTCTGTTCTTTAACACAAGCCTTTATATTTTGAAAATTAAAGGCTTTAAAAAAAAGAAGAAAAAAAAAGAAACTGGACTATAAGAGCATGCAGTATTATTTTCTAAAGGAAATATTATAGTTATATATGTTGTATGCAGTTCTATATGTAGTTCCTCGCTCCCACACATAGACACACACTAGTGGTGATGTAAAAAGTGGGGGGAGGGACAATATCTGAGTTGAGACTAAAGGCAAAAGCTGTAGGTGGGATAGCCAGAATGGTCATTGCAGCCACAGCCAATACACAATGATGATTGTGCAACAAAATGGAAACGGTGATAGAAGGAGTCAAGGACCACAAGTGGTCAGGATATAAATAAATAGACCTGTCATTCCCAACAGTGTTTGGACTTTCAGACCAAAATGACCACCATCTCCGGTACCTATGCTGTTGAGCAACACTTCAGCACGACTTTGACCACACTTGTGTGATTTGTAGCGTTTCTGGTTGCTGTTAATGTGAATGCTGTATAAGGGCTTCAAATGCTCTATGACAGAGTTCATCTGTTAATATCTGTAATGCTGTTATGCTTGTTTTGCTTGTTATCCTCTGTTGAACAAACCATTGATATCATAATCCTTAAATTGCTTTTTTAAATAAATATATTAATCCAAAACACTGCAGAAAATTCACATTGAACATCTGTGTTTCGATCCCATGGTAGGAGTAATTTCTGGTTTGGCCTACAAACGACACCACCCTTGTTGCACTGTATCGTGGAGTATTCTGTTTTACAGCTTAGAATTAGAATCTCTGAGAAATCTAATTCACTCTCATGGTTGACTGCAATGGCTCCATTCAACTATTTGTTCTTTTCGTGATTTCAATCGTCGCCAGGTATCGATTAGATTAGATAACAAATTTTGACACACAATTTAGGACTAGCCTTTATTTCTCTATGCAGCCTTTTACTTGGCTAGTAGTACTACCGTATCTCTGCTGTGGGCCTTCCTTTGTGGGTATTTTACTGTGTAAGTGACAGGTGTGGCATGGACCAGACCAGTGGCCTTGTGGTTAGAGTGTCCGCCCTGGAACTGGGAGGCCGGGGTTCGATTCCAGGTCGGGTCATACCAAAGACTGTAAAAATGGGACCCAATGCCTCCCTGCTTGGCACTCAGCATCAAAGGGTTGGATTGGGGGTCAAATCAACTAATGATTCCCGAGCGCGGCGCACGCTGCAGCTCACCGCTCCAAGAGATGGGTCAAAAGCGGAGAACTAGTTTCACTGCGGCAACGTGAGCAACTTTGACTTTGGCATGACGTAGCCTGCAGGAGGCCAACCCCTGGCCACAGCCAGGCTCCAGTGTGTGTGAACCAGCACGATTGGACAACATAATAGGAGGTGAGAGCACGGCCCCTCTGGTGAACGTTGATGTGCATTATGATGAGGTCCAACTTTGTGCAGAGTCTAGGGTTGTACTGTAAAATGTAATGGTTTGGCCCAAGTGGTGTGGAAGAAAGGGTGTTTTGTTGAGAGACGCGACGCACTAGCCCCTCCTATAAACGGCTTTAGTGTAGATTTTGTCACAAATATTAAATGCCATTGCCCCATGTTGGTGGAAACCCTTGGCTAATAACGGATCACCATTCTTGGTGATATAACTAAGGTATGGTTAAAGGTTGGTATAAGGTCAATAATTAAATAGACTAGAGCACTCCTCAGGTTGGGCCTGGCCATGGTGTTATTTAAGTCATATTTAATATAAACTTTATGTACAAAATATCTCATACTTGTTATGCAAGGCCTAACGTCGTCCTTTACCTCATGCTGAACCCTAAAGCCACTAAAACACTTCCTTCCAACAGATTTCCAGATATATGAAATTATTTTTACATGGATTTCAGTTAACCATCTCAAACACCTCTGGAGGGGCAGTGGCTCCACTTGTTGACAATAGAAACACCATCAACTTGTCCACTTACTGAATGTAAATTCAACAGACAATCACTCCATCCATTCACACATTGAGCTGTTTTGGGCCAGCTTGATGCCAGCATAAAGTCCACTTGCATGATGTCTGATTCTACTGAGCGGAAATGTTCTGTTCATTGTCCATTTAAATTCTGGAAAAGTACCTTAATGACAAAATAATATGTGAAAGTGCCTTTATAGTTTAGTTAGCCTTCAAAAGTGTCAGGCTGACGATGGGTGTGTACTACTAGTTGTGCTACTGTGCCAGTGGCTGCCTTATCTTGTTGCTTCTTTTGTTGTCTAGTTTCACTTGAGGCCTTGAGCTGTCAAGGATGTTTACATTTTGATATTAGAGTAACACTGAAGTAGGCTACCAATGAGCTCCTTATCACAACTTGCTGTGCTGTTTGCTGGATATTAGGAGAGAGTGGAGGGCAACGATCCAGGAGTCCCGAGTTGGTGTCCCACACTCACATCGCATTGCATTAAAATACTCTCACCTGGGGACTGGGCAGCCTCTGCCAGATTGCCACAGACTCCTATTGTCTATGGACTTTGTCCATTGTTGGCCTTTGTACAATTTGTAACCACAGTGACCTGAAATATACAGTATAACAAGTGTTCCTTTTTTCTCACTTAGGGTTTTATTGGGGTTTCAAAACAGCACATCACCAAAATAATACAGAAAGCTTCCTGTTTTATGTGGTTAAATTAAGCAGTTTTCCGGTATGGCTTTCTTATTTGTTGACTTCTTATTTGTAAAACTTTAACCCTCCCTTACCAAAGAACTTAGTTAGAACATAGTCTTACCCCTTGGCTCACTGCCTGGTTATTTGATTGCTGTGGATTGCAGATCCCAATGTGAAGTATGATGTGTTATTCTGTATTCCATCAGCTAGTAGTTTGTATTATAGTTTATTTATTGTAGGTCTGGTCCATCTCATCTGGATCCTGTAAATTGTTTTGTGGGTCCCTTATTTTATGAATAGTATTGGAGGCCTGCTGTTTAAGCATGCTTCTGTCCAGAACAGAAGCCTAGTTGCCATTGGACTTGATTCATAATGTCTTCTTCACAAATCTTGCCCATTTTCTATTCCTCCCCTGAGGTTCTGATCGGTCTTCCTCCTTGTTTCCTTAATTTGTTGTAATGGCAACTGATGCTCTGCATTTTCATGCTTAGCCTTTTCTCTTCTCTTCTCTTGTTTCTTCTACAACACTGTTATTGTATGTGGTTGCTAGTCTTTTTGAGATGTCAGCGTGATCGATTTTCCCACAAATATCTGTCTTCATACTAGATCTCCCACCACATTTACATGGTCCACATCTCCATTATAATTCTCTTCTAATATAATTTCCCTTAATACACACATTGACCCACATTTAGTTTAGATCTGGTGCAATATGGAGGCCAAGTCCTGTGCGTCGTCTTTGCCAGCATTACTTTTCTCCCCTCTATCTACACGCTACTCACATTATACGAACAATCCCGTAGTTCTCTCGTCACTGAAAGTCTGGAGGCAATTTCGTCAACACTTTAATTTAGACCCCCCATCAGTTCTGATGCCTATTTGCAATAACCATTTATTCATATCTTCCTCCTTAGACTCAACCTTCGCTAAATGGAAGGAGAAGGGACTTGTTTGTTTCCGGGATTTATATATTGATGGCGTATTCGGCTCTCTCGGAGACCTCACTACTAAAGTGAACAGCCAGAATATTAGTTTTCTTAGATTTTTCCAACTTCGCAACTTTGCTCGCACCCACTTTAATCTCTTTCCAAACATTCCGCAGGAATCTCTATTAGAGACTATAATGTCCACATCAGACTCTATGAATAATATCTCATCAATTTACAATACTCTCGTTTCCACCAGAACAACCTCATTACTTGGGCTGAGAGGCCTTTGGGAAGACGAACTTGGGATGGAGCTGGGGGATGAATATTGGGCTAACGTGCTCTCGAGAATCAATAAGTCTTGTGTATGTGCACGTATGTGCCTCATGCAATTAAAAGTTGTCCATAGAACCCATTACACGAAAGCCAAGCTTAGCAGACTTTTCACAGAAATAAACGACTCATGCAACAGGTGCCTTCTCTCTCCGGCAAACCACACCCATACTTTTTATTCCTGTGCAAAGCTCACCCCCTTTTGGAAATCTTTTTTCGATACAATTAGCCTTGTTTTTGATTTTCCTGTACCCCCCTGCCCCTTAATTGCTATCTTCGGCGTGCCCCCTGTAGGAAGCAGATTAAATAAATTCCAGTCTGATGCAGTCGCATTTGCCTCTCTTATAGCAAGACGGCGAATACTGCTTCACTGGAAGAGCCCTAACCCTCCTTGCACATCCTCATGGCTAAAGGACTTATCCTCTTTTATCCATTTAGAGAAAATAAAATATACGGTCAGAGGCTCCCTAGATAACTTTCATAGAACCTGGGATCCTTTTCTGACATATATCAATTCTTTAACTGCAATTTAGGAAGATTCTCAACCAAGATCTATGCACCCCCCCTCACCAAATTTACATAGCGGCGTGAACGCATACATGCGAGCAATCGCGTGGATGCAGCCACGCCCATCGGGTTACTTGCTTCTATCTTTATTTTAGTATTTAGGTGGTGTGTGTGGATGAATGGGCGGGTACATGCGTATATGTATATGTAGGTGTATGTATGCAGGTGTGTATGTATATATACATATATATGTGTGTGTATTATTATTATTATTATTTTTTTTTCTCTTCTCTTCTCTCTTTATTTATTTATTTTCTTTTCTTCTCCTCCTCCTTCTAAAACGTTCTCTCCACTTATTTAAAGATGTATTATGAGTTTTGAACACAGTTATACCTAATACGTTGTTTATTTCCCCCGGGACAAGGGATGGGTGGGGGTGGGTGGGAATTGGGATCTGTCTGTCTTGTTGTTTGTAGATTGTCGTCTGTAGTTACGTGCGTCTTGATGTATTTTAAACTGAAAAGCCCAATAAAATATATATAAAAAAAAAAAAAAACATAGACCCACATTTAGTATATTAGGTTTTGTATCTGCCAAGGATGAACCATACGGACGTATAACCTTGTTTCGGCTTGATCTGTCTGTTGTGTGTGTGATAGGCTAATCTTCAGAACCTTTCTCCGAGTGAAACATTGCATGCACAAGGAAAAATCACCAATCCCATTTTGTAAATTGGTGTCATGGCGGCGCTATAATAACGCTATTTGCGGTGTTGGTCTTAACTTTGCTTTTTGTTTTCTTGGATCATGATGACACAAGACACTTTTTTTTCGATTAATACTAATTAACCTAACCCTAACCCAATGACACAAATCGGTACTTTAATCTTTGGGATCCTTTGATCATTATGAGTCTGTCAGACTTTTCAGATTGCATTGAAATTGGCTATGACTGGCTACCTTCCAAATTACCCAGTCCCTGGGTAGATCACCTGGCCCAGTGCACTTTCCAGGAGTATTATTAAGGTGATTGTGGCTTTGTTATTTGATTTGATTTTTAAAGCAAGTCAAGTATCAAACCTGATTAGTTTGTAAAATGAAGGTGCAGTCAGCGGTGCACAGTCTGCACACTTGTGGCAGGCACCATTTTAACTCAACTCAAACTCTAGGCTTTCAATGATGTATGACATCACAGTGGCAAGCTAAATTGAAAGTGTTGGAGTTAATTTGCAGAATCCCACGTGTTTATAGGTAACAATATATGACACATATCTTTGGTAATACTTCTGAAAGACCAACAGGCTGACACAAAGCTACCAAGACCAGCCCAGAGGCAATGATGTAGCAAGAAACAGCCATGACGGCTCTAGGCAAATCAGGTGTCTGGGCTGCTGTCTGCTACCATATAATATGACAGGGGATAGTAATATGATATCCCCCAACAACCGTTCAGCTCACATAAGTGTTTTCCAGACAGAAAGATATGGTTTAATCAAAATTGAGGCCTTCATGTTGTGTGAGCATGACCCAGAAGTAAGTCATGCTATTAAAGCTAAATGTATCTTTTTATCGATGTGATCCTAACACCACAAATGTCAATGATTTGCACCAATAAAATGAGTTGCTGCATAACCCAAACCAAGCTCTGCATATACTTGACTGCTCCCAAACGTGTAAGGACTAGTAGTAAATACTATAGTTGTGATGAGCTGTTATGTTATGTTATGTTATAACTCTTTTATGACTTCTGTGACTTCACTTAAAATGTTGCTTCATCGATTGTTGATTAAGTAAACCAAGGATTTAAATGTGTGGCCCACGGCATTTAGATTCCCCTTGAACCATTGTTTATCCAGAGATACACCCCCCCCCCCCCCCCCCCCCCCTGGATTCATATTGTTTTGTTCCTTGGAATTGGGACATGGACTCCACCTCTGTCCACACACACTTTGCGCAACCCAACATCTGGCCTGGCCTGTGTGCAGGCAGTATCACTTGTTTTACTTGGTCAACTTCTGCCGATCCTAAACCCACTCAACATGACTGGTATTTGAGTCATTTCATCCACACTTCCATAGTAAACGTTTTGCATTGATGGCAAATTGGCAATTAACTTATAATTCTGGGCAGTTGAACTCTATGCAGTATCAGTAACGTCTTTTAATGGCAGAGATGTCCCATCCACTATCGGTTTCACAATTAGAATTGAGTTGTTCAGACATGCAATTGAAACTTCATTCAGACAAACCCTACTGTCCTGACTGAGGAGGCTGCAGTGATAGGCCAGTTTGCCAGGGAGTGGGACGGGGGGTCCCGGGGATTACAAACTTAATCTGAGGACAGACAAGGGACACCTGTGCCCCCACAGAAAGCCAAAAGGATTATGGAAGCACGCCTTGCTAATGAGTGGAAGACGTTTGCTTTGGCTAGCATGCGGCGTGCACACTGCACACACAAACACATGCACACAGACCCACCGCACACGCGCACACACACAGGCGCATGACGGTGTCCCACTCATAGATCCTCTGACCCTCATCTGTGCACCCGCACAGTGGATCTGGAGGGTTTAGAGGGGTATGATGGGTATGGGCCGGAGGCTAGTTCTGTTTGTTCGAAGGCCATTTCTTATCCTTGCCTCCCCTCAGTAGCACAGGGGGATAAAGCAATGGGAAGGAGCCAAATAGTGGGGATTACCAGTGGGCCACAAATCGCTGTCATGTGAGGGCGGTAGTTACATTGTTCCTTTTGTGTTCTCTTGGCGATCAGCTTGTCGGTATGTTCAGAGATGTGCTTTACAAACATAGAAACTATTATAACATAGCCGGAAGTAGTAACCTCATTATATCTGTGTAAATGACCCCTTGAGGCGATAACTGACACAGCCCAATCTTTGAAGGGGAACAGCACACCATCTTGTCATGTATAATCTATTGAGCAACTTTAAAATGCTGCCGTGACTAGTCATCAATACCTGAATCAGTCAGGTTCATTTTCCTGTCGTGGCATGCATGTGTAATTTATGATTACCCCAGCCTGGGTTAGGAGCTTACATCCTAAGGCGATTTGATTTGTCAGGCGGTCACAAGTTTGTCTTTTACACCGTTTCGTTTTTCAGAATTCAGATTATCCATTTCATACGAAAGTTGAGGTGGTGGTGGTGTTAGAGCTGAGAGGAGCTTGAGTCAGATTAATTGTGTTGGCGATCTCACGAGATGACGATGGAAGAGAGTAATCTGAGAGGGGCAAACAGGCAGTCTGACAAGAAGCCCAGTCTGCCCCTGTTCCCAGACTTCTTCCTGGCTTTGTGTCTGTCCGAGTTGGCTCTCTAGATCTGCAACAGCTGAACTTAAAACATTGGGGCGGCTACTCTTTCCAGTGGCGTGGTTCACCCCAACGTTTGGTCTTTCTTTGCCACAGTAAAACTGCTCAGTTGTGTGATGTACATCACAGTAATGTGCGGTTGCACAAAGATTGTACAGTAGATATATTAAGAATTCTGCCTACCCAGGTGGCAAAACACTGATAATTAATCCAGTATGAAGGAATGCTGCCACATAAGAGTTTTATTCAGAATCCCTCAAACGTGTAGCCTGGCCTATAACCCGCAATGATTTTGGCCTTGGGGGGGCGGGGTGCCGTGGGATCCACACGGCAGATCGAGCTGATCTGATTTGATCTCACGAACGTGTCGTCATCCCCGGCCCCTCCCGCGCCCGTCCACTGCTGTTCTACGTCACATCATTTAGAGCGACTCCCACCCCGGAAGGTTGACTCCCCCCTCAAGGCCACGGTGTGTAACAAGTTAGTCCAGGCTTTCCGTTTTCGCGCAACGCGAACGAAAATGAAAGCCTGGGTGTCGAGGCTAGGGACTGTGTTACTGTGGCTACTGGACACACACATTCAACAGGTAGTGACTACGACGTGTTGAATCACTACATTGTGGTATGCGAATTGGCTAATTGTCATTGGATTTATATGGATTTTGCAAGAAGGAAGTCTAGACTACTTTATACAACGTCATTGACATTGGTCAAGGTTTCTCACACTGTTTTCCGCCCTGTTTTGTGTCCAGACCAGCTGAGCGAGGCCGTATCGCGTGGGCCATCTATTTGCTTTTCTAACCAGCTGTGCTGTGAAGGCCATTTCTCTACAGCCCTCCTGGGAGATGGTGGGTGGGTGAAGGGCTTTGAGCCAGCCGTCTGTTTCTGCTCTCTTTTATGACTCATGCTGCATAATGAGAGGCTAACTGGGTGCTGTGGTCTCTTTCAGGTCCTCTGCATATAAGAGACTGGCAAAGTTGAAGCAATATCATTTAGCACCTGTTTGCAGTATGTTTTTAACATGGCTGTGTTACTGATGCAGTCGATAGCGATTGCAGTATTGATTGTATAATTTTGGGGATCGTGTATGTTTCATTTACCTGCAGCCTTAGCTACTTTTCGAGTACGTGATGATGGCACAACGGACTAGTAGCTTAGTCATAATCTGCAACCACCACACCTTTATAAGAGAATACACCTAGTGATAAAGTCTGCCAACTAACTGCTAATCTCCTTGGATGTTATTAACACACCGAGAGAGAGAGAGAGAGAGAGAGAGAGAGAGAGAGAGAGAGAGAGAGAGAGAGAGAGAGAGAGAGAGAGAGAGAGAGAGAGAGAGAGAGAGAGAGAGAGAGAGAGAGAGAGAGAGAGAGAGAGAGAGAGAGAGAGAGAGAGAGAGAGAGAGAGAGAGAGAGAGAGAGAGAGAGAGAGAGAGAGAGAGAGAGAGAGAGAGAGAGAGAGAGAGAGAGAGAGAGAGAGAGAGAGAGAGAGAGAGAGAGAGAGAGAGAGAGAGAGAGAGAGAGAGAGAGAGAGAGAGAGAGAGAGAGAGAGAGAGAGAGAGAGAGAGAGAGAGAGAGTCCAGGAGACCCTACATGCCAAACCGTACCTGGTATAGTTTTACACATCACTTCAATTAGTGTGTGATTTCCTAATGGGTGTGTGGGTGTGTGGCCTGCCATGCCTTCTGTCAGGCTCTGGGGTCAGGTGTTAGTGACAGCAGCCCCTCCCCCAGGCCCCAGCCTGCAGGCCCACAGCACCACAAATACAATTGTCCCCTGGCCTGGAGGGTCACGGACCACCAAAGACAACAAACTAGGAGGTCCTAATTTAAAATGTACTTTCCTTAACACATTGAATCTGTACGACGCTGTGCAACTTGCAAGACCTACCTGGAACTAGCTACAGAGGTGTTTGATAGAGCTATACCATGCAGCACTCAGTGTGTTAATGAGTTAACCTCATAGTTAATCTCTTAATTTAGGGTTTTCACCCCTTGGGGCTCAGTGTACTGTGTAGCCAGTAAACTGTGCAAGCTGTGCATTGCGCAATTTGGCACTCGGCAGAGTGCCTATCTAATTTACACCTGTAAAGTGACAATAAAATTAAGGGAGAAATGAAAGTTGTCTGGTTAGTGGCCATACTGAGTCAATAGTTCTGACTCTGACGCCCAACTACCTACAGGCAGCAGCGCAGCATTCAGCCCGACATGCAGCATCTACTGAATACTAATGCTATATGCAGGGCTGTTGAGTGACTGCCAGGCATTTTACTACTAAACCAGAGACCAGAGTTTGATTTGGCTGATAAATTAGCCATTATTTGACTTTCTACGATCGGTATTTGCACTTATGGAACCGATCTGTGTCTTTTTAACTTAGAACTTTTGGTATTTTCAAAAGTTTTAGATTGGACTATCTGTAAATAGGCTGATGGACTAATTGACTTCAAACGTGGCGCATGTATTAACAAGGTCCTAGCCTGACCAGCAACTAGCAAAGGTCCCAGGCTCTTAAACATTAGGCATTAACACAATGTGTGTGTAATCACAATGTGATTATGTCTGTATGTGTAGTGATGGCAGACATGTGCGTGGGAATATACTGTGTACATTTTGGGTGGGGTGGAGGAAGTGTTAATGTTACAGTTACAAATATTGACTTTGCTTTCAGTTCATGTGAATTTATCAGTGGGCATTGTAATCAGCATGGAACATATTCACAATATTCTCTGTCCCCTACATTTACCTGGATTACCTGGACTGGATTGGTCAGTATGGACAAATCAATTGTCAAAATCTAAAGAACATTGATCATCTTCTGTGGTGAAAAACAACAAAAAAGGCACCACTCGTGATGTCATGTGGCAGCCAAGTCTGGATTTTGAATGTTAAATGTTAAAATACATAACAAAAGATGATTTTACGTATAGCACCTGAGCAAATGTCACTGAGAGATTACTGTGAAAGTCAGGCAGAAATGTCTCTCTGTGAGTGTGTGTCTGTTGGTGGCGCTATAGCCGGCCAAAGTGAATGTTATATTTGTCCCAGTAGGAAAGTCTAGTCTAGTAGGAAAGTCTGTTAAAGATTTGTAAACTGCACACTGGTTTCAGGATTTGATGCTTTTTGTTCAAAACAGCAAGTCCTGCAACGTTTGAAAAGCCAATTGTAGATAATTATGATGGAATACGAAATATCTGATAGATACGTCTTGAGCTCATGACTAGAGATACTGTGTAACGATTTGCATAATTTGGGAACATAATCTGGAGGAGTAATATGAAATAATTTGGCTTCTTAATGGCGCCATAAAAAGCCTCTAGCGAGGGTGCATGCAAAGTTTCATGTAGGTATATTTAAGGTAGGTATGTAGGTATATTTAAGAGTGTGAAAAGCTCCATCATAGTGCAAAACCTACTCTTCACCATGCCTTCGGCCAGGTGGAGACAACTAAGAACTGCAGAAAACTAATAAAACTGAACGGGGAAAGGCCATGGTTCTATTGTATGTACTGTGAGGGCAGGGCCTGTTGCCATATGCCAAGGGCAGCATCTTACTCTCCCACAGACATGAATGCTTGTTGAGCCACAGATACTGTACGATGCCTGCTGAGGGATTTGTCTCCTCGCTCCATCTCTGACTTTATCCCGGCATCACTTTGCTCATGGAAACACACTCTGTCCCAAGGATATTCCTCATCCATCTTCCACTAGGTCTGCCCTGTGACTGATCCTGGAAAATCCAGTGGTGGGACAGAGCTGAACAAACACTGATAGATGATCCTCTCCACCGAATCAGAGGCAAAGAGAAAACCATAGCCCATATACGTTTCACTTAAACATCTGTTATTTTGTGCAAACCAGTAACTAACTAGCCTGTCGTACAAATCTTGTATGCATTAGCCTTTGTTTATCCTGAGTCCAGCATTGTGTCAACATTTTCCTTGATTAAATTGTAACCTAGGTCTAATTTAAGGATATCCAAAAGTTAAGAGAACATATTTCCAAGAGAAGCACAAGCTAATTGTCCAATTTCTAACACAGACGCATTTGATGATAGCTTAGGAATTCAAATTTTTAATTTGACACTCTATTGTTGATTTTAACATCATGTTTAAGGATTTTTCTTAGGGCCTTCAAACTACTGTTACCTGTTAAACGGTCTCCCCACTGACTGGGTCACATTTCTGCTGACACATTGCAATACCTCGGTGCACTACATACTGTAGGTGGTATGTATAAGCCTCAGTTAATTGTTTCAAGCTTTGCTAGTAAGGCACACAGGGGTTGGGTACAACAGTTCTGGGTACGGGCCAAAATAGTACAGGAACCTTTGCATGAAGCAGATGTTGATAGAAGAAAGTAGGGAGAGTGGAGAAAGAAAAGGCTTTACTATTTTTTTCTGTTTACAATTCTGTTCACAAATTGTAGCATTCCTCAAGTGCAAGTTCAATACAGACAGGGCAACGGTCAGTGTGTGTTCGCTGCTGACAGAGAGACAGGCAGAGACACACTCCACACAGTGCCCTGTGATGTCTGGACTATTGAGTGGCGTTGAGTGAATGCTGAATACATTTGAGTTTGGTTATTTCGATGGGGTCAAGGGCGGTCTTGAAGCCGCCAGCTTCCAGTCTCCAGACTAAACAACAGTTGCTTATTTTCGTACAAGGTTCAGCAACCACCTATACCACTCGATCAAGAGTAGCTTCACCTGTAATGACTAGATTAAAATGAAAATGAAAATTGTTGAAGACGAGCTCTTGTCCATCACCAACCCTCCAAGAGTTGTCCTTCCCTACATGCATACCAAAGGGAGATTATCTTTCCGCTGTGGCTTTTTATAGTGAACTGACATAAGGGGCAACTGCGAAGTTAAGATTTATATGACCTCTTTAACTGTACTATCAATAATGACAGGCAATATCCCCCTCAGATCAACAGGTTAATGTGTCCTTTCCTGATATCCAAACTTTCAGCATCCAATTAACTTTGACCTTTCCATATGCTCTCTTCCATACAGAACTCGATGAACCTTCCGCCTGACAAAGCTCGACTATTGCGGCAGTACGACAACGAGAAGAAGTGGGAGCTGATCTGTGATCAGGTATGTGATCCAGGGCCATGCAATCCGCTAGTTGTCCATCTTCATGATATACCGAATTAAACTGTTGTTTATACCTTCTGCTTTCCACTCTATGCCACTCAGTGACACTTAGTTCCACTTAGACCCAGTCACATGCTTACTGGAGAGGTCCTGCTTTAGACATTCCACTTCCAACACTAATGGTTTGGAATTGCTACCTCACTATAGATCCAAAGCAAAGCCTGTTTACGGGATGTCTACTACGTTGATCAAAACAACCAATCAGTAGATGCCTTACATGATAACCATGGTAACCATGAGGATTAAAACCATTGTCTCTGTGAGAATCTTTAGGGGAATCTAAATCTCCTGAAGAATGAGCCCCATTAATATGTTTGACACAGAGAAACTCTGTCCTGCTGTGCCTTGTGATCCCAATGCCCATGCTCCATTGCCCTGCCTTTATCCAGCCCTGCCTCTGCTGAGCTTGGGGCATTGCCCCCCAGCTTCACTGGTCAACTAGGTTAAGTGGCACTGCATGCAGTGCACATCGGTTGGCTGCTGAAAAACGGAGTCAGCGTCCTTGCAGTATGAGGGGAAATGCATGTTGTGTGGCAATAAGCAGTCCTTTGCTCAGCCCCCGTCCTTCATGCCAGTGTGTGTCTGTGTTTTTTGTGGTGGGGGTGGGGGTTGCAAAGGGGAAGAGTGCAGTACCAGCAACCACCCACTCCTCATTGATGGGCAGCGACCCTGAAGGCAACAGTGCCAAGTGGGCCTGCTATGCTATTTAGCAGCAGTTAAACATCCCTTTCTGAGTTTGGAGTGGAAGTTATGTTCTGCTCTCATGCATAAAATGGGAAAAGTGTTGGTCCACCATTCACTTAACCACAAAGTAGATGAATAGAATCCCTCACTATAGTGGAGCTGTGGCTATTTATGAGAACGATCTGTACAATGAGCATAGGCATCTAAACTGATTCGAAGAATCACATTGTTGAATCAGATGCGTTGATAGCCATGTAATGTCCAAAACAGCACATTTTCCAGGGTCAAATGTAGTTATCATGTTGTCTCAGTATCTCGGTACTTTTCTTTAGTTGAAGAAATCCTTGTGGTCGCGGGTCAGTGGGGGTCACAAACCCAGCTTGTCCCTATATGGAGACTATCCTCGCTCAGAGTTCGCTCAGACATGTTGCCGGTGTCATTGATCATGTCATGCTCTGATTATCACGCTGTGATATCTCAAGCGTGCAGATCAACCCTGTGTGTACATGTCAGGTAGATGGGTGGTTCTAGACAACTGCTAGAACCGACTGACACGTCTAGAGTTCAGGCTGCTACGCAGAGTTCACACCTCTGTTGTGCTGGTCCTACCGATATGTCTGAGTCATAGCTTTGACAGGAGCACACTACAAGGTTTCTGCCAGACAATGTGTGACTTCTGTGTTGGTGTGGGCTTTTTCTCTACATGTCTTTGTCCAGCTTTAAAATAACATGTTTATGATGCTGTATTGTGAATATAATTCACAGCAGCAGGTATACTTACTATAAGACAAAGCTTTGTTATTTACCTTTTCCCCCTTCCTTTTATTCTGCCCAATATAGGCCAAGAATAGTGCAAACAGTACCATGTATGAGATGCTTTCCATGTTTTAGGCTATTACACTCTTGAGTGGATCTCTTTATGTAACCATGGAAACTGATGGAGGTAGGGAGTGAAGTAAAGTTGACAGTTACATCCTCATTTTAAAAAACGGTTCCCTGGAATATTGCCAAACTTGGCAGAGGTTGAAATATTTTACATTTTTAGGGCAATTATGAGGATTTATGAAATTCAAAGGATGCTTTCGAGTATAGAAGCTTCTTAGAAAAGACAGAACACAAACCACATAAGATGTTGAATGTTAAAGTATAAGCCTGTCCTGAATCGTTTAGGCTACAGTGTGTGTGTGTGTGTGGTCAATGGACAGGCAGAGGGCAGTTCAATGTTTGATATTGCTGCTATGGATCATTGTAGTGCATGCCATGGAACCTCTGTCTCTCCATGCATCTCAACTCAAGCATTTTCATGTCAAATACCCCATTTATATTGACATCTATTTGGCCACAGACTCTCTTCTGCACATATCTTTGTACCAGGTGTTCCCAATGAGAGAACTAATTGTGATGCTTTTTGCATAGCATCAAGGTCTCCATCCCTCCTATGCTCTTTCGTGTCATTAAAGGATAATAATGTCGACGTTATAGTTGTCCTCGTCTATTCACCGCCTTTGCCATATATTGTACACACAGAACGTTCCCTGTTAACAGCTTTATTTTTAGATTTTGCATTTGTTTACATTTTCTCTATTATATAGCCCTAAACTACCTTTTTATAATGGAGTCACGGCTGACTACAAGCCATTGCGTTATTTATAAGTCATGAATGCAAGTATCTCTCCAGGGACTATTTTCAGCTAGACTTATTGATCTGCATCATGCATTAAAGCACAACAATAGCATTACTTTAAGTGTAACCACCACACAATGATATTTGCTCTATTGAATTACCAAATCAAATCAAAATCAAATTCGACAAATGCGTTCCATGCCCGCACAGGCAGTGCAGTGCCCTGTGTCGAGTTGCTCAGATCCACAGTTGCCCAATACTGCCATAAAAGGCCTCTGCCTGGACTTTAGACCTGATCGCTCCTATATATCCATATATAGTGGCGAACGTTGCAACGGGTGGCCCAACGGTCACCCGTCGCAACCGTGGCATACATCCCGTCGACTATTTTTCAAATTCTGTGAAATCATTTTGCGACCGTGACATACGTTGCAACATTTGGCACCATTGAAATAACAGTCGCGACTATTGCCGACCAACAGTCGGGGGTTAAGGTTAGGTTTAGGCATAGTTTTTATTGAGATTATGTTAAGTATAGGCGTTAGGGTTAGGGAACGGCCGCGACCGTTGGCCCCAAGGCCAATCGCTTTTGCAACTTAATTTATAATGGTCCCGGCACCCAACGCGATTGTTGGCCACCCGACGGATGTATGCTGCGGTTGTGAAGTGATTTCACTGTCTCTCGCTGCTCTCTCTGTCGCCACTGTTCGATTCATAGTCCTTTTTAGTTCTGACATAAGTTAGATCGGACTACGCTCCCTATCTGATTTTATTTCGGCTCTATAAAAGTAAATTCACACTTGCTTGTGGCTAGCCCTGAAGTCACTTGTAAATATCGGACGTCCTTATCATGAACATGTTTGTGGACAGGAAACAAGCTTCACACAGTGGAGACATATCTGACTGGCCCTCGCTGACCAGTGCATCCTCCAGCTAGCCTTGGGGCCAGAAGTCCTTGACTTAACAGTTTGTGGCTGTCGTAAGCTCTTCAGAGCTGATAAATATCTGACTGGCCCTTGCTGGAACAAACTTCTGCAAATGTTGCTCTGTTACATCACTGACCAGAACTAGTGATGTGTTGTGACGCTGGCTTCCTGTCCATTCACGCTGATCCAGATACTTTTTCCCCTCTCTCTCCGGCATTTATCCAAAGCCGACACTAAGCTCTGCACATGATGTACGCATATGGGGCACAGTGGTGGGAGCCTTGACCTAAAACCTACTGGCCTGATTGTTCATGGCAGTCGACGTGCTGCCTGACTCAGCTTAGAACATGTATACACACACACACACACACACACACACACACACACACACACACACACACACACACACACACACACACACACACACACACACACACACACACACACACACACACACACACACACACACACACTCTCTCTCCCTCCCCAGGGCAAGCCCCATTCATCACAGCACATTAAAACTGCATCAGTACCAGGAATGTTATCTCTGCCATGCATAGAAGGACTTGCAGTTGGTGCTAAAGTAGTCGATGGAGTAGTTCACCCAAAAAATGACTTGGCTATTTTCTATCAAATACACATCACACAAAGCATGCAATCCATGGGGATGTTTTTGCGCCTTATGTCGCATTCCAACTAAGACAATATTTTAGTAGAGACTCAATTGAGCCTCCTACTGACCTATGACCCGGTTATCAATTTATTGGTTAGGCCTTAGGAATACATTTCAATATGGTTTCATCTCCGGTTATATAAAGGGTTCACTCACACGCTAGGACCTTTAAAAGTGGTCAGGGCGTCATCAGATTTACGCGATTTATGCATATCTATGTGTGAGTGGAGCAGGCACAAGTTAAGTGATCGTTGTCCCTCGAGGTACTCAAATTGGCTGGTTTAAGTGATGACGTAACGGTAGGCCATGCAACGTGCAAGTTTGCACTGATCTAGTGGTGTAGTATTTCACAATTCACAAGTCTCTTTTTGAATTTGGCCGTCATCATAAATATCATTGTTGGGTTTCACACTATACGATTGCTCGCTGACAACTGGGATGATAACGTGGGGATCGGGTGACTGATCACACTGCAAGATATTTCACAGGACTCGTTGCAGAGTAGAGTCCTGCTGCTACATCATCAGGGATCTCGCAGGATCCCAGTGCCCAATGCAAATCTTGCAGGTGTGTCCGGTATTTAAATTTGCCAAGTTGCAGTTGAGAACAGGCCCTGCAATATCCTGCACCTGCTTAACAAGATATTTATGTTTGCATTCAGTGAGAGAACGTTGTTTCGTTGCAATATAAACTCTCTGTGTGCACCCCACCCCTTATGCATGCTCACATTCTTATTCTGTTTTGTAGTGTGTTTTTGGGTTTCAATGGATGTACTGCAGGTGCATACGATGCGGGGCTGGATAGTAATATTGTGATACCTTACTGTGATTGAAAAAATATATAGCGGCGCATATTCGGTATCTAAACTTCTGTGTTTATGTATGACACAGTATATGGCCCAAATCTATGAATGTATTGACACTGGTATGTCAAAGACTTTTAAATGAATTGATGGCATTTCAGTGTTTCAACCAACACTTATAGTGGTGCTCCTGGGAAATACACAATTTGTTCTGATATAAGTTGTGCGTTTATTTTTCTATTTTATTGTTTGATAAGTTCATAAGAAAACAAGACTGGAACAAAGAACGGCCAGGGATGAGACAACTTGTTGGCACGTGCTAAGATGCCCTGAAGTAATGTAATATTACTGGCAAACATTGTCGTTGTTGTCGAGAACTGTTGCCCCTAGTTTCTACAAAAGTCTTAACATTTGCTTTCCCTTTTGTTGCCTCCCTCCCTCTTTTCTGCCCCCCCCCCCCCCCACTTCTCTCTCCTCTCTCTCTCACTCTGTCTCTCTCTCTCTCTCTCTCTCTCTCTCTCTCTCTCTCTCTCTCTCTCTCTCTCTCTCTCTCTCTCTCTCTCTCTCTCTCTCTCTCTCTCTATCTCTCTCTCGTTTTTCCTCACAGGAACGATTCCAAGTGAAAAATCCCCCTCACACATACATCCAGAAGCTGCGGAGTTATCTGGACCCAGCAGTCACAAGGAAGGTGAGAGAGCCACTACAGTCCTGTTCCACTGCCTCAACTCTTCCTTCCCTTCCCCACTGCTATCTATTTCCACACCAGGATATCCCTACAGCCGAGGAAAGATGGCATGGCAGCCCTGGGAACGGCTCTGGAGCAGTGCTTCCCCCAAATACAGGGGCTGTGACGCATATGTGTGTGTGGACCCCTTTTTATGGGCCAACATGAGTAAATAAATATCCTGTTCCTTTCCTAATCTTTCTTACAGAAAAACAGCAACATTGAAAAGTGTTTTCCAAACAATTCACCCCCCCAAAATATTTTTTATTAGTGATTTTATTAGTGATTTTCCAAAATGTGGTGAAAGTAGCAGAATCACTTCCTCAAAACCTATTGATGCAATTTTCGTCTTTTTTTGGTGTATTTTCGCCTAGAAAACGTCCCTACTGTCTATAACTAGCACCATCAAGCTAACTGGGGTGATCTCGAAGTTTCACGGCTGCATGACGAAATTGCAGCTTCAGTCACAGGGCGGTGGGGACTGTAGTGACTGTCTGGTTCCTCTGAGCCTCGGACACGCTTCCAAGGGGAGTGGAGGGGGGCGGAGGGGGAGTGGGGGTGCTTGGACTGTCAGCCAGCCTCAAGACTTTGCCAAGATGAAGACTATTTGGCTGGGAGTTCTAGAAAAGGGAGAGTCATGGCTGGAGACGGACCCGTCCCTGTGATAAACAAATTAACCAGCGCTCTCTGCCAGAATAACGGCAGATTGCTGCGGATACTTCAATTATTCTGACTGGAATTAAAGTTTTAAGATGACATCCCAGTGAACCAGGACAGAGCGAGAGCACACACAGCGCATCTGGATGCTGCTGTGCTAGATATGATGTTTGTGACATAAATAGAACAATACACACACACACACACACACACACACACACACACACACACACACACACACACACACACACACACACACACACACACACACACACACACACACACACCAAGCTATTATTCATTGATTTCATTGAAGTGCATTCTTACAGCCGGGTAATATAAAAAGCATTGAGATCATGTCATACATCTGAACAGTGGCCCATACTGCATTATGGATGTCCTGCCAACGGGCTGATGTCAAGCGATTCTGATGTCTATCATGGCTGACAAATGGCATGCCTCTCAGGAGAGGGGGAATGGGACAGGCAGAAAGGTAGAGGTTACAGGGGAGACATGGACAATTTCAATCATTTGACAAACTACTCCCAGCCCAAAATGTATTGCAGTCTAATAGTGAAATTCAAATCACATCATGCTCAAATCCACTAATCAAAAATCAGGTGACCTCACTTTTGGAATTACTTAATATTGTTATTGCTAGCACTCATTTGTTCATTATAGATCTTTTCCTCAAATTTAGGAAGGCCACTTGACAAGTGCTTTTCTTTGCCTTCCCACATCTAGGCCACCGTGGCTAACAAATTAGTCCAGGATTTCTGTTTTCACGCAATGCGGATGAAAATGAAAGCCTGGGCGTTAAGGCTACATCTATTGTCATTCCACAAGGGGTTCTGGGTTGTCGCGAAGTGGAAATTGGTGTTCTTGGCGTTGTAAAATGTGGTTGCTACTCGCTATGGCGACACTGAGTGGCGGTTATAGTTTGGGTTTGCACCTCCAGAAGAAGGAAGTGATGAGGTTTTTTCTCTCCCCAGCTGTAAACACTAGACGTGGTCATGGCTGATGGGTTCAGGACAGACCAGAGCAGACGCTGCTGAAGGGTCCAGCATTCAGCCAGCTCTTGTCTTTGTTTGCGGAGTCAGCCCAAGTCGGACACCCCCCCCCCCCCCCCTCTTCTTTTTATTTTATTGAACCCGTCAATCATGCATGGCTATCTGGTCATAGGTTGACAGGGTGTTGCGATGAAAGTGTTCTAGATCAGGGGGCTTGTGAAAGACTGGTCTGGTCCCTCTGTGTTTATTTTCATGTTCTGGCCCCACGGGCCAACACATATGGCATTCTGGAGACCGCAGTGAAAGAAACCTGAGCGATCTCCCCTCTCTGAGCCTCCTCACTGCCACAGAGCAGCAGCCAGTCATGTGTATCCCGAGGTTTGATCAGAATGCCTGCAGCATTCAATGTCAAAGAGAGAGAGAGAGAGAGAGAGAGAGGGAAGGACAGAGACCAAGAAAGAATGAGAGAGGAGGACAGAGAGAGAGAAGAAATGGGCAAGGAGAATGGAAGGAAGGGGGGTACAGACAGAGCTGAAGAATTTTGGAAGAGAGATGGGATAGAGAGGATACGTGGAAGGAGATGGACGGAGAAGACAAAAAGGAGGGAGAGAAAGAGAGTTATGTTTTTTTTCTTCTTCTTCTACATTCCTGTGCCGATCACCCCCCCTCCCCTCTTTTCTTAGAGACTCAAACAATTGCCACTTTGTGCCGCTGTGAGAGAGCTGGAGGTCATTGCCTCTGCTTTCCATAGGCAGGCTCCGGTGCATTCCTCTAGGCAGCTCCCAGCCAATCGGCGGCCAAGGAGGAAGATCTCCATTCCAACAAGTCCCCCAAGAATGTATCAGCCATTGATTTTGTTTTTCACCGTGACCCCTCCTGAGAGGAGCTCTCGCCCCCAAAAACTTTACTCTTCATTATTTTCATTCTCCCCTTCCCTTTCTCCTGTGTGTGTACTGTGCGCGCGTGTGTGTGTGCACGCACTTTCCCCTGTTTTATTTTTCTGTCTTGTCCTCTCTCTTTTTCTCTCTCTTCCGCTTAGCTCTCAGCTCTCTGCTGCAGCTGGTAGTACTTAGTGAGTTGTGAGTGTGTGTGTGTGCGTGTGTGTGTATGTGTGTGTTGGGGGGGGGGGTGAGCAGGGGAGGAGGAGGGAGGAGGGATGTCCTGCCTGCGCAGTACCCCTCGAAATATACACGCTCAGCTTTCCACACAAACACACAAAGGGCTCCTCCCTAATAAAGACATTTCTGTTTCTCATCTTGTCGTGTGCCACACACACACACACACACACACACACACACACACACACACACACACACACACACACACACACACACACACACACACACACACACACACACACACACACACACACACACACACACACACACACACACACACACACCACAACCCTAGAGAGACATAATGGAGAGACAGGGGAACCAGGAGCTGCTCTGCTCTTCTAATGTGGACGTTAATAAGGGGTTAGCATGTGGCTATAGTATTAACATTCTCCTCTCCCCGGTACAAAGGCATCATGGAAAGTGGCTCCGTCTCTGGACTGTGAATAGATGGATCTCCTCCTCGCCTCCCCTCTCCTCTCATGGTGTCCCCCCCCCTCTCTCTCTCTCTCTTTCTCCTCCTCTGTCTGGAATGATGCAATGATTTCACTCTCCCTCATCAGGGAGGATCCTCCTCATAGTGAGCCTGTGTGATCATCATCGTCCGTGTTGTTGGCCAGGGCTAGGTTTGTGTTGATGCTCACACACTCACAGACTCGCCGTCATTCCCTTCACAACTTGTTTTCCTCTACAGGTTGCATAACAGCCAGCAGGAGGCTTTGTTTTGGTGTCACCGCAGACCCCCTCCTATCAGAGGGGATGAAAGCACAGAGGTCTCCACCCCCCCCCCCCCCTTTTATTCTATGGCATTAACCAGTGTTCATATGTGCACTGTGGCCCACACACATGTAGCCTCGGTGACTAGACCCAAAGTGTGTGTGTGTGTGTGTGTGTGTGTGTGTGTGTGTGTGTGTGTGTGTGTGTGTAGAGTGCTTATATAATGTATTTACAATGTACTGTATATACCCTATTGCAGAGGTTTTCAACCTTTTTGACACCAGGGCCCACCTTTTATTCAGCATTTTGGCCCTTGGACCCAAAACTATTTTCAAGTTTTTGTCCACAATTTAGGAGAGATAGCTGGCAAAACACTGGGCAAAATCTTTAAATCAAATCAAATCAAATATTCTTCTACGTTTTCTAATTGTGTAGATTCTTGAAAATGAACTAATTCAGACATTTAAATATGATTTAACTCTTGTGAGTGTAAAATGAAACCAAATGGAAAGCCCTGTTCTATTGGCCTGAATATAAGACAGTGTTTTTTCCCAGAGAAAATATCCTAAAAAAATGAGTCTTCTTATATTTGGGGTATATTATTTGACTTTCAGTGTTCTTTTTACACAAATGAGTCTCGAAAAATGGGGGTCTTAAAACCAAAATCGTGTGATATTTGGGACAATATAAGTCAGACAACCTTTATAAATAACTTACACAACGAGAACAAACACGACGGCTCAAGATTCAGATCAGCTCTGTTGATTCCGCTTAAAAATGTCCCTCTGCCTGTCACGTGATGATCGACTATCGAGTGAATAACGGTCACTAAGTAATGAAAGCGCTTTTCTTTTTTGTTCTTTCCTTTTTTATTGTTGTTTACCAGATTTATCATGACTTCTGTAACGTTGTCCTGCTCGCTATCATTGCAGCTAGAATTATTGTTTGTCTGCCCTCAGCATCAAGGTTGAAGTTTACTCTCTGAGTCACTGGGGCCAACCAAAACACCTACGAGCTACCGATTTAAGACCTTAGCACGGGTCCGATGAAATATTAACTCCACTGTCTTTTTCTTTCTCCAACCAACCCCCCTTTCACCCCCAGAAATTCAGGCGGAGAGTACAGGAGTCGACCCAAGTCCTGAGAGAACTGGAAATTTCATTACGGACCAATCATATAGGGTGAGTCACTGTAGAGTTGCGTTGGCTTGCTGCGAGACATTTTCCCAGACCCCGCAGTATTGGATTGTGGGGGGAAAAGTCTGGCATTCCAGACACCCAGAGACGCAGGCGTTTACACTAAACCACTGCCATCATCCATCCCCCCTTTTCACCCCAGTCCTCTGGCTTAATATAACACAGAAAGGCATGTCATCTTTCAACCGTTTCACAAAGTGGGGTCCGGGGAAGCCACAGCGCTTCTTGGGGGGAGAGGGGGTTGAGGGGGGACCCCTGAGCAAAATGAGCAACAGTTTAAAGTTAAACTCTTATTTTTGAGCAATTCAAAAACAGCTGATCTAATTTACAAGCTTACAATGTTTTTCGTGTGTATTACATTTTTACCAAATGTTCTGTTACTGTATGCGGAGGTCCCCGCCAGCAAAGAATCCTTTTCAAATAGGGATCCATGGTCAAATTCACATACTTGTCTGGGGGGTTTCTAGTAGTTGTTCAACTGGTTTTTATACTTTGTTGATGTGTGCTTTTCTAGAGTGATACGAGTTAGGGAATGGCATGGAAATTATCTCACATCAGATAACGGTACATTAGAGGTATCGTGGCTTTGGGGAGAATTCAGCTGTGACATGCTTCAGCTTGCTTCAGGCTTCAGACACATCCCCAAGTAAAGATCTGTATCTCCAATGAGCCTCGCCCCTTTTGTCTTGATCCAGTGGTCCCTGTTTACATGATTACAGGGATCCTGATGGTGGAGAGCCGTGTGTGGATTGTTCAGCATGGCTAATGTGACTGTGGGCTGATGATGCGTTGTGGGAAATGTAGTCTTTGATTCGTGGTCAGGCTGCTGCTGGGATTTGAGTTGTGTGGAGATGTAAGGCCTAGTGACCCTCTCCATGGACTGCTGTTATGTTATCACAACAAGATGAAGTAGAGATTCTGAAGAATGTTAAAACAAGAGTCACAGGATGCCCCGTTACACGTGCTCCAAAGTGTCTCTTCCTCTCTCTCTCTCTCTCTCTCTCTCTCTCTCTCTCTCTCTCTCTCTCTCTCTCTCTCTCTCTCTCTCTCTCTCTCTCTCTCTCTCTCTCTCTCTCTCTCTCTCTCTCTCTCTCTCTCTCTCTCTCTCTCTCTCTCTCTCTCTCTCTCTCTCTCTCTCTCTCTCTCTCTCTCTCTCTCTCTCTCTCTCTCTCTCTCTCTCTCTCTCTCTCTCTCTCTCTCTCTCTTTCTCTCTCTCTCTCTTTCACTCTCACTCTCACACACACACAGACGTGACAATGCAGTCTGTCATTCCCCTACTCAGAGTGCACACTATTGAGCCCTGGCTCTAATTCTGGACTTCATCAAATCACAACAGGAGACACAGGGGCAGAGAACATTTGTCTGGGAAAAGATGTGTATTTGTTCAAAATGTACCTACCGTATTCTAGATTAAACGATGAACCATTTGGGGGGTCAGAGAGAGACTGAGGGAAGGGGGAACGGAACACTCCAGAGACGTTGAATAATCATTTTTTCTCCCTTCCCGGAGGTGAAAAGAAATGTATCATTCAGGCCTCATAATAGACTAGATTGTGTTTGCTGCTGGTAGTGCTGATTCCAGAGCAGGCCGGTCATTTCTCGTGTGGAGTGGTCAGCAGCAACATGTGGCGGTGAATGGGAGGATTGTTGGTTAGTGTCCTGTGGTAATGATTACCATGTGTCACACCTCCGGACGCTGTCACACACGACAGCCCCACCAGGCACCACTTGACTGTATGAGCTAGTTGGTAGTACTCATTACAAGCTTTCAGATGTATAAGAATCAGGCTCACAATGTGTTGCATGTGAGCTTGTAGATCCCCAAGTTCTAGACCTAGGCTAAACACAACAGCTCACATGTATATTAATGACATATTTCAGTGATTTTCAACCATTGTCATACAAGGGCCCACTATTTATTCTGCATTTCAGCCATGGACCACCATTTGATGAGTTTAGTCTCTCTATCCAAAAACTAAGGATTTTCAAGTTTTGTCCCACAATTTAGGCGAGATAACTGGCAAAATGTTCAATCTATATTTCCTAATTGTGAAATGGAGTAATTCATGTTTAAATATAATTTAATTCTTGAGAGTGTAAAGAAAAACCAAATAGTTTAATTTTACAACCCCAAGAGTTGCAGATCTAAAGTATCCATTTGGTTACCAACTGTCCACCTGGAATCCCCTCAAGGACCACTGGTGGTCCCTGGACCACTGGTTGAAAACCATTGACTTTCAATGCCCAAAATGAGTGGTATTCCCCTTTAAGTAAACACACTTAGCTACTTTCCACCACCGCTGAAAGTGCTAGTTTGTCTTTCATGCCTCAATATAGTTACACCACAGGGGACCTAATAACGGAGCAGCCCAGCACACATTTAGGGGGAGTTTCAGCCTACCTCCTCCATAGCCGTTTAACCTCAGCCTGCCTTGAGGCCCGCCTGTGTGTCGTTATGTTTATGCTTCGCAAATGTTTCTCTAATGAAGGAGTAATGGTAGCTTGACGAAGCAATCATGGCCTCTGTAAATTGATGCGTTGCTGCTGTAGATGCAGCCTCTGCTCGCTCCGACGTGGGGAGATGGTATTTTATTTGCATCTCAAGCTGTATTACTGGCAGGATCTCTCTGTGCGGAATAAAAAAATTAAAGTGCTGAATAGTTGGCCCACTTTAGCACTGTTGGGGAAGGTGAGAATGAGCTTTTGATCACTCTGGCAGCTGTCCCTACCAGGAGAGAGAGACCGTGTGTGCGTGCGTGCGTGCACGCGCGTGCGTGCGTGCGTGCGTGTGTGTGTGTGCGTGCGCATGTGTGTGTCTCTCTGTTTGAGGCAGAGAGACCGTGAGGGGAATTCAAACCATTCATGAGATCTTATATGTGAACAATCTTCCATGGAATTGTTTGCACATTTGCAAGCTTTTGCTTGTGTTTGCCAACTGTCTTTTAAGTAGACTTGCCCCATCTCGGGGGGAATGAGCAGAATCACAGAAACTGGGACAGTAATCATAAAATATAAGTTATTGACCCTATAAAATTTCATTGTACGATGGTACAAGCTATAATCTCTTCTTTTTCTCTCCTCAGGTGGGTGAGGGAATTCCTAAACGAAGAGAACAAAGGCCTGGACGTGCTGGTCGAGTATCTGTCTTTTGCACAGTATGCCGTCACGTAAGTCAGCCGGTAGCCCCATCACGACATAATGTACCACACACACACAGACACACAGGCTATATGCCGTGAAGACAATGGACACAATGCTGCCATTCTCCATCATGGCTGATGCATCTCACCAGGACCTCACCACTGCCGTCTGATTGTCAGAAACACTGAGTCACTCTTCACCACTACCAAGACATTCTCTCCGTGTGGTACATCAACCATAGGCTTCTATTCATAGACTGGTGTTGTGATTATTACCCACGAGGTCACTATTCAGGGCCAACGCACTACGCAGTTAAACTTTTTATACTCTGCCCCTCCATTCCACCATATGCTGTTATGGTCTGTCTGCCTCCATGATTCTGATGAAAAGAATAACGTGTACATTTGACACGGCTGCAGCTCTGCCTTGGTTCCCCGCTGTTGTTTCTGTTGGAACATGACGAAGTTGTGTAACAAAGCAGGAATGTACATTCTCAACTAATATTAATTTGACATTTAAATGACTGATATAAAAACGTTTTTATATCCTACTTTTTCCAATGAGTTAAAAAAAATAGCCTGAAGGTAGAAATATGTATAAACAGATAGAGGTTTTCTCAAGTTTCCATTGTTTGTAACATTACACCCTCTCCTATGTCTGGAATTTTTGTCATCCGCATTGCAGAGCTGCATTCTAAACATTTTATGACCTGAAGCACTATGTCTTGATTGCCAAAAAGCATTCAATTCATAACAAATACATTGAATCAATGAGGAGCAGGCGACGATTGATTGACTTCAAGTTACACATTGACTTGATTCATTGTCCCTCACATAGTCATGTAACCATTTAATAGTTCTGATCACTCCCAGGTATTTCAAGCTTCTCCCAGAGCAAAAATACAGTAAATATAATTTCACACAGGCATTTTAATACAGTTGTCAATGGTCTATGGAATCCTGGTGTTCTCTTTGCACAGAACACCAGGATTCCATATATGTACTTTGTTGTTGTCAACAAATCATGAAAACAAAACATTTGTCAGGCCCAGGTAAAGCGGTGCTAATTTGTGAGAGGGTGGGGGGGTTGTGGTGTTTTAGCAAATGACAGCACAGCAGTCTCTAGCAGATTCATAATGAGCCAATAGAGTGGAGGTGAGGTGGAGTCAGATCCTGTTTTTAAACAAATCTGTTTACAGTGTTTGTACACACTAAAGTTGCCTCTATTACCAAATCCTTGGGACGCGTCTGCTCGACTTTACCTTCAGCTGTGCGCAGTCGGTGGCTTGTTGGTCTCATTGTTTTATTTCCATCAACAGGTTTGATGGTGACTGCTTGGAAAACAACCCAGAGAACTCAGTGGAAAAGTCCAAGTCATGGAGTCGTTCTATAGAGGACCTCCATGGAGGGAGCAGTACCCTGCCCTCCCCCATGACGGGGAACGGCATCACTCGTGCTGGACGACACTCCACGTTACGGTACACACACACACACACACACACACACAGTTATGTTATGTATATATAAACGAGTGCCAACATATGACAAGTATATGCAGAATATAGACTTTTCTGTATACATATACCATATTCAGGTTCATAGAATGTGCGTGTGTATGTGTGTGCGTGAGTCTCAGGCAGGTCATGCACAGGGGGTGCGTGAGTTATGACCTAAATGTTTTGGGAACTGCTGTTCACAAACGACCAGAATCTTTTATCTTGTCAGAAATGGTTTAAAGTGCAACCTGCTTTCCAACACTACTAAAGTATTGTTTCAGATATTTTGGGCCTTTTGACTGAATGGTGATTGTTGTGAGAGGTGTCAAGATGCCTGAAAAAGTTCTTTATGTGGTCACAAGGCATACAAATCTTCAAAAACTTCAGCTATTTTATGGCCAATCTAAGGGCTCAGATAAATACTATGACACTGCACTGTGTGTGCGTGCGTTTCTGTGTGTGTTCTCTGCTCTGAGACGTTGATGACACTTTTAAAAGCCAGTGACCATCTTAATACCCACGTCTGTGCAATGGGATTACGCTGCAGTTAATTCATGTTAATATTCACTCTCTAACAAAATCTCATCCAATTATGTATTACTTGTGACTCTACAACCTAATCCCCTCTTGTCATTCCATTGATGTCCTGGTGCAGTTCTCCATGGACGCCTGTAAGCTTTAATCCTTCCGTCTAAACGGGTAGGCTCTAAGGAATGCTTCACAAAGAATACCATTGACACCATGCAGCATGTGTCTACCTAAAACTGCCCATTGCACCAGGGAATTAATCCATATAAATTGTATCTGCCGTGATGTAAAGTGTAAACGATTAGCTATGCTAGGACAGTTCTTACTGTACATACTGTACACTGACAATGTAAAATAGAATATAATAATTGTGAAAGGTTGAGCGTAAAGTAAGGGGATTATTTTAACAGGCTTTTTTTAAAAGCTTTTAAAACATATACATTCTTTATTTGCATATTATGTTGTTTTTTGTGTGTATATATTCTCAAAATAATCTTTGATTTACATTTTCAGACAGCAGAGGTACTATCAACTAATATTAAAACTTCTGATTCATTTATTATATACAGTATGTTGCATGCATGTTGAGTTTTTTTTTTGCAATTGAACATAATTCCTTTTTAACCACACGTTTTCTGGAAAGCTTTCACTTTGACACATTTTTAGTTACTGACTCAATACAGGAGACGATAGCAAATTAGAAAAGGTTTTCCATTTGCCTCATCTTAAGAGTGAGTCTGACTGTGTGTTGTCCTGGTGATCTCCCATAGTCCTCCACTGTTCTGCCTTCCAGTCTTCAGTTGCAGGCAGGTCTTAGCTTTATGGTGCAAGCAAACAAGCTGTCTGTCTGCAACATCTACTGCCCCTTACACACACTGTTCACTGTGATGTGCATGCATACACACACACACGCACACACACACACACCGTCCCCCACACATTCCACGCCACGCACTGCCGAAATAATCTGTGCTACTCGTTGTGTGGCCATTCGAGTTATTTGTAGTACCCTCCCGTGTTTTGTTGAATTATCCTCCCGTAAGAGCAAATTGAGTTTTCTTCTGCTATTGTTTCCCTGCCTGTATGGTGCTTGTGTGGCTCCCTCACCGCCAGTGTGCAGAACTTAGCCTAGTTTCCATCAGTAAGGTAGTGCCATGTAAAGTATTTTGCTGCTTGCTCTTTCAGTTTGTTGCTCTTTCAAAGGTAGCATATTTGAAGTATTGACACATAATCAATTAATTCAATTGCATTATTAATTTCTTAAAAATCGCCTCAAAGGACAACAAGCACAATGACCTGTCCAAGATGTTCTCAAATCCTACGGTATGTCTCAAGTGCTGCTAGGCCAGTGTTGACTCCAAGTCAGCACTTATCCCCCTCAAGCTTAGTATTGTTATCTTCAAGTGAACTAGTTTAATTAGTAGCTAGTTTGTGTTAGTTCCTACCAGTGTTGGGTCATGTTACTTTTAAAAGGAACTCATTATGTTACAGGATTATACCGCATTCTGTCATGTGCAGTAAGAAAAACCTTCTGAATAAAGTTAAAAGCCCTCTTGGTATAAACATAAATCATGAGTACAGTATGAGACTACCAAAGTGACCACCAGCGTTGCAGAGCCATGCAGAGCTTCATCATGGTTAATTTGCATCGACATTCTCCTCCTTTCATCAGTAAATCCCCAAATGATAGCAATAGAAGTTTGCGCATGCATAAAATGGGGAAAAAAATTGAATGACAGAGTCAGTTTAACATTGTTTAATGCAACTTTTCTGTTTGGAACACATTGGGAACACACTCTGTTTTCTCTCAATCTCTTGTCACGTCGCACACAAATTTATAAATAAGACCAGTAATACAGTCGGCTGCATGTCACACAAATAGTGTTAACCCATTGACTAGAATGATTATGCAATCACCACATATTGATGGCCCAGTCAGCGATGTGTGTGTAATATGCGTGTCTCCATTGACAGAGACTTGGACAAGAGAATCCTGTAGTTATCCCCAATACTGGTACCTAGTATTACTTCTCTGTAGTCTGTATTCTGTAGTTGTAGTTTAGTTCAAAGCGATGTGATTTTTTTTGTAGTATTACTCAATACAGTAGATGCTATGGTTATTGTGTTCTTGCAGTGTCAAGAACAAGAATTGGGCTATCATGTATTTTAGAGTAAGTATAAATCCTTTCTCATTTTCCCACAGTTGCATCATTCCATTCAAGCGATTAAGAATCATAGACAGTAATTTCCTCCACTTGATTGCTTTTTAGTTGTTGTCAAAGCTTATGTTGTGTGTGCTGAGCAAGAGCTGGTCCTTTTCTTTTAGCCATACCACACTTGGCAGCGTTCCAATTCTGTCAATAGACTGGTCGAAGGCAACTCTGCAGACAGAGTTGCCTTTGCGTGCACGTGCACACACACACACACACACACACACACACACACACACACACACACACACACACACACACACACACACACACACACACACACACACACACACGCATCCTCATGTGTGACTCAAGTCAGAGTCACGCCCCAAGGCATGAGAACTGACATGAATCAGTGTGTCTATCTGTAGCCTGAAGAGGCGTTTTATTTCCCAGAACTCTGTCTGGTTGAAGCGTCTCGTGATAAAGGGGTCTCAAAATAAACCCTGTTTAGCGCCAGGCCTGCTCTAACCATTATGAGCACCTCTGTTACACTGGCTGGCTCTGCTTTTCGCACACGGAGCTGCAAGGAGAGGGTTAAAAAGGCCCAGTCTCTTGTTTTTTTTTGTCCACTCAATGCTAGAGAGATCACTGTCCTGCATGCAAATGCCATGCTGCTATTATACTAGCTGTAAGTGATATCTTTGTGTGGGATGGTTAAATAAAAACAATTGAAAGGGGGCAGCCATGTGGGCCCTGGTGCTGCCGTAGATTATACAGCCTTTGTGTCTATTAATGTAAAGTGGCATGGAGATTTAATGGCCTTTTTGGACGGGTAGTCGAAGGGGCTGGAGTTCCGCGTATGTGGGACTGCAGCTTACAAATGGCATCTGCTTTTGTGTTGTTTACCCGAAGCCATGTGTTATTCTGTGTTGGTTTGTTTGTTTGTTTGCACTCAGTAACACTAAGGACTTAGAGCGTTTGTTTCTGGTCACACTGCACTGCACGCCCTCTAGTTGGAAGACAACAGTTAATTAATCTCTATCTCCCACCACTTAGTTGTGCGTTTTAGGCCGTTTACCCTGCTCTGCTCTGGTGTTTCAGCTGCAACACGTTGCCCAGCCGGAGAACCCTGAAGAACTCTAGGCTGGTGTGTAAGAAGGACGATGTCCATGTCTGCATCATGTGCCTCAGAGCCATCATGAACTACCAGGTGAGAAGATGCTGTGTGCCTCCCGAGGTCAATAGACCTGTCAGTAAGCCCCTCTCCAAACTGCTATGGTCCAATCACAACTAAGCATAACATGTGATAAACCTCTCCACCAATAGTTTTCCTATATGATAAAACATTGTTTTAATGTATTTTACTGCAAAGGGCATGCTTTGATGATTTGGAGGTCTGCTTCCAAAAATGAACCAGTATTTATTGCGTAAACTGTAAAGTCCATGGTATTTACATTGGAATGAATTAGCATGGCTGGAAAGTGGCCTAGGGTGGACAAGAAGGTGGGGCTTGCATAAAGATCTATTCCGTGTGTGTATGTGTGTGTACAGCTACTGTATCTCGGACAAATCCAATTTGTTCGGCTGACATGTTTCTGTTGAGACCTACGCAATTCCTCAGTTTGATGTATTCACACTTTTTTCATGCAAAAGGAGGCACTCGGTTGTTTATTAAATAGCGTCTGCTCCTGCTCTGTTAATTCACTCACTTCCCTCCCTCTCTCTCCTCAATTGATTTGTCCTGCTGCAGTATGGTTTCAACATGGTCATGTCGCACCCCCACGCTGTGAATGAAATTGCACTAAGTCTCAACAACAAGAACCCCAGGTAGGTTTTCAATAGTTGTCTGAATACAGAAAGTTATCTTTTTAGATCAGGGGTTTTCAACCAGTGGTACGGGGACCACCAGTGGTCCTTGAGAGAGTTCCAGGTGGTCCCCAGGTTAAATGATGGACAGCTGGTTAACCAGCTGTAACTCTTTGAGAGCGTAACCATGAAACCAAATGGACCCTTGTGGGTCTTCTTGGTTTCATGTTTACACTCTAAAGAGTTAAAGTATTCATCATGTGAAGTAGCCCAAGTCTACACAACTAGAGAATGTAGGAGATTAAAGGTCATTTGGATCTGTATGTTTGACTGTTTTGTTTCCCAAATCCAGCCTGGAATTGTGGACAAAAGGAAAATAAACCTTGGAGTCTGTGAGACTAAAATGTCCTCAAATGGTGGTCTGTAGCTCAAATTCTGAAAAAATAGCGAGCCCTGATATGATAAAAGGTTGAAAACCACTGTTTTAGACAACAGAAGACATCCCTAACCCTAGAGTTTAGAGTGGCTGTGGTGACTCTGCTGCTTATTGAACCCAAAGCACCTGTTCTTTTGAACATCCCGGTGCAGTTATCCAACATGGAGCGCTGCCCAGAGCCCATTTATCCTGACAGGCAAGTCAGAGTGATGGCTGGCAGCAGAACTGCTGCGACAGGCAGCAGATGGAACCATTTTACACTGTTTGTTAATATGTATCATTGAGTTGTGCTTTTAGCACAGCAAAAACAATAACACAAATGTGTTGAGTTTAGAATTTTAATTCCTGAGGCATCTGTACTGTCCTTAAATGGTTGTCACATGACGTCCCGCTCAGGCAGGGGAATCCCACATAATCAATCAGCACAATCGGCACAGGCTGCCCCTTGTACGTGCACATCACTAACACACCCTGTTGCTGCATGTGAAACAATTATTTCTATATACATACATACATAACTAGGACTTAATTCTTCATACCCTGGGTTTGTCTATGGTATAGCATTGAGTTTTGAAACCTTCTCACATTGTTCTATCATGAAATGTTTTTGTACACAGCTAGTCTACAACTAATAAAACAACTTAAATGGTATGAAAGTACAGTTTTGTCAACGTTCATTGTCATCAATCAAAACACCAGAGTTTTTTTCTTTTAGTATTGTTGTTGTTGTTTAGTAATTTATTCCTTTACTACTCTTGCCATTTAATCTTTCAAAGTTATGAATTTCAAGAACTTAATTGCTGTAAACACAATAATTGTTGTACATGGTAGATGTAGGCTATATAGAGACTGTAATGGATGGTATAAATTGTTGCAGTATTGGATATTTCCTAGCCAAATGCAAGCTTTTATTCTCACTGTTTTATTTTCACAGAACCAAAGCTCTCGTGTTGGAGTTGCTGGCGGCAGTTTGTCTCGTGAGAGGCGGCCATGAAATTATTCTCTCTGCGTTCGACAACTTTAAGGAGGTACGGACGGGGTTCTGAGGCAGTCGGAGGGGATATATGTTATTATATCTCAGCTGTGTAATTTCAAACGGTGACTCAGGCAGCAGGAATGCAGTCCAGGCAGACGTGAGACCCGGTGGATCCGTCATTCCTAAGCGTGGATAGCATCTAGGAATGCGATGCGGCGCTTTGTCAGTTCCTCACCGGTCGAGCTGCGTAGCGCAGGAGACCCGCTCCACCTCACCTGTACTGGGGGTTTATGTTTGCGTTGAGCGGACTTGGCAACCACATCAAAGTCTGCATAACAGAGGGAGGAAGAACGGCAACACACAGCCCTGTCTGACCTTTGCCTGTCTGTGTGAGATATTTCTGGTGGCTGTAGAAGGAAGTGGTAGTTTCTGACAGCAAGGCGCTAACAGCAGTCCCAATGTGTAGTCCGCATTCGGAAACGGCGGTGCAGACTGCAGTTAATGCAATATTCACAGACCAGAATGAAATATTGAATATTAGGCTACCCTTTAACAGCACTGGCAATGGAGGGGCAGGTGGAACAGTTAATGTTCCAACATGGGCCCAACACGGCTGAAATGGACGGATAATCAGAACCTCTGCAATATCACTTTGACACTTTGTTTAAAGGAGAATTCCACACCAAAACACGTTTGGCCCATGCCCAATGTGTTTTGGTGTCGAATTCTGCTTTAAAAAAACATGAAAAAAATCTGTCTGTCTGTCTGTCTGTCTGTCTGTCTGTCTGTCTGTCTGTCTGTCTGTCTGTCTGTCTGTCTGTCTGTCTGTCTGTCTCTCTCTGTCTGTCTGTCTGTCTGTCTGTCTGTCTGTCTGTCTGTCTGTCTCTCTCTCTCTCTCTCTCTCTCTCTCTCTCTCTCTCTCTCTCTCTCTCTCTCTCTCTCTCTCTCTCTCTCTCTCTCTCTCTCTCTCTCTCTCTCTCTCTCTCTAATGAGACACGAATGCAGGTTATGGTACAAAGCATTACACAGAAGTCTGCAGATAGAAGCCCTTCCTTTCCTTCCTCCTCCTCAGTCTTTAATCATCCTCCTGTGTCTTCTGCAGTGCCTCTGAGCAGTGTTTGAACTGCAGAGAATCTCTGATATGATTCTCTATCTCTCTCCTTTGTCTGTCTCTGTCTCTCTCTCTCCTGTAGAAACCTTATAGCTTATAGTAATCACAGACAAGAGGGGAAAATAGGCCATGCCAGTTCTAATGCCACTGGTGCCAGAGGGGGGAGGTGTCTGGAGACATTGTGTAGAGGGAGTAGTGAAATGAAAGGGGAAATCTAGAATCGCTTTAGCTAAGGGAGCTTGCGTCATGGTTCGTATAAAAAAACGAAAATGAAAGATTGGGGGGTCAGGGTTGCCAGCTGTGTAATAAATTGACCATTTTGATGGCATAAAAGAATGTGTGTTCCTTCTCAAAACACACAGTGGATAAGTCGGTGATGAATGTTTTTGTTTTGCAGGTGTGCGTGGAGACGCAGCGGTTTGAGAAGCTAATGGAGCACTTCAAGAATGAGGACAACAACATCGACTTTATGGTACAATCATGCACACTAATGGCTATCGATCGCTACACAAACCCTGCAGACTCTCCCACGTCACACAGCACAAACTGAGCTCAGTGTAACATATCGAACACTTGCGGCCCTGAGGAGCTCTTGCCAAGCTGAGTTTGTTTGAGCACTGATTGCTGCTAATTAACATAGAAGAGATGAATGGTAGATGCTGTGTGAGATGAGTGCCAGTTATACATAATCCCCCCTCCCAATATGTCTCTCCGGCTAAGTGTCTCCATCTCTGTGTGCGCGTGTGATAGTGAGTTAGCTGGTGAGAGAGGGCCAACAGATGCTGTGTTTGAATAGTGCTTGTGTGCGACAAGTCACAAGTCAGCTCTGAAGCCCTTGGTAGGGCGCCAGTCGTTTGACAGCAGCACCAAAGCAAACAGATATGTCAGAGCTGGCATCTCACACAAACAGCGGCAACCCTGAGCTTCTTACAGGAAGTTCATTAAGCTCGCGTTCTGCTGAAGGGAAAGGATGCCAGTGCTCCGATGTGAATATTAGGAGAGTAAGAGATCCCCTTGATCTGTTTATACAGTCTCCATGGAAGAAGGCCAATGTCACATGATCTGTATATTTATGTATACAGATCCCCACATGCAGAGTGTGTGCGTGTGTGCACGGCATGCACGGCAGCGTTTGTTCAATCTGAACTAATCTCACAAACCACTGGACTGGTCAGCCAATTTAAATGTTGACCATAGATGTTTCTCCACTCTTTTATTTTACACAGTCAAAAATATACATTGCAATCATAGGTCTCCTTATTGAGCTGGAATATTGCCCAAAAGCTACATAGTATGAGATCCACTTTGGAAAAACACCTGAGATTTACTGTACATGGAGCCGTTTTTTGGATCTTGGGATCCTCATGGTTTAAATTTGATAATTATCTGTTAACAAACCAATGCCAGTTACGCTGCAATACTGATTTTATATGTAACTTAGTCATTCACTCAGTGAATGTAAATAAATAAACTCTGTTATAAAAAGAATGCCTCAGTTCTGTTGTTAGGGAGTGTTCTTTTTTGGAGCATCTAAAGAGAAACGTGTTTTGTTGTTTCCTTCCTTAAGTGCTGCTTTTAGTAACTTGGATACTGTAAGTGATTGTGGTTTATACAATGCATGAGCTGTGTGACGATCTCTTTCTCTTCCTGTACTTGTACTGTCCTGTTTGATTTCCCCAGGTGGCATGCATGCAGTTCATCAACATCGTGGTACATTCGGTAGAGGACATGAACTTCAGAGTTCACCTACAGTTTGACTTCACAAAGCTTGGTCTGGATGAGTACTTAGATGTGAGTAGATGCCGCCACGCGGCAGAACTCTCAATTCTGCCTCTTTCTCTCTGTCTCCCCCTCCCTCCATTCTCCCTTTGATAGTTCGGCGTTGAAGAATCAGCTCCCTGATCACTGCGACCACAGCAATGCGGTTAATGTTCAGTTTTCCATGAATTTAGAAAAGCGGTAAATTCTGTAAACTCTTCTCCAGTGGTCAACTGTAGCAAGCTTGATTACCCTCTCTCTTTCTCTCGCTCTTTTTACATGCTTCTGTGCAGTTTGTTGTGCATGCGTTTGCATGTTTTGTTCATTTGACCGTTCTATTCCAGAAACTGAAACACACGGAGAGCGACAAGCTGCAGGTTCAAATCCAAGCCTACCTGGACAACGTGTTTGACGTGGGAGCCCTTCTGGAAGACGCCGAGACGAAGAACGCAGCCCTGGAAAGGGTGGAAGAACTGGAGGAGAACATGTCACATGTACGTTTTCATTTCCCATCCACTCCCTACACAACATCCTCAGTGTACCGCCTTCCAGGAGGTACACTGAGTCATTGCACTTCGATGCAACAGTGTCAACACCAGTGAGGTGTAACACGGACTGATTAAAGCTGTGCTCACACTAGCTTGTATCTAGTGCTCTTCAGTTTAAGGTTGTTTTTTTTATCTTTCTCTCTCTCATTCACTCACGCGCCCACATGCACATTATCAGCAGTTTTCCCACCTCCACACCTGGGAGCCACAGTCCACTACACCGCTGCATGTTTAGCAGCGCCAACACAGTGCAACAGCTGAGGGTCAAGTGCCTTGCTTCTTGTCAAGGGAGCGGGTGCAGCTGGGCTTCCCGTTGGAGGCCCAGCGTTTTTCCTGGGAAGTTTTCCAGTACCCGACATCGCCAATGTGCATGCTATCATGCCCCCCCCAAGTCTTTTCCTTCTTGTTTGAACTGCCATGTTTGCCGTGCCAGAGTCAATATCTCTGTAACGACCTTTTCCCCTTTCTGCTGTCTGTTTGTGGGTTTCCAGATGACAGAGAAGCTGCAGGACATGGAGAATGAGGCCATGGCCAAGATCGTGGAGCTGGAGAAGCAGTTGATGCAAAGGAACAAGGATCTAGAATCCATCAGGGTCAGATCATCATCATCATCATCAATCAGTCACTCATTAGCTTAGAATTAAAGCAACTCAAAAGTGGATCTACACTGTAGAATTCCACAACAGCAGAATCTACTACAGTAAAGCTGGGAGAGAACACAGTAATCTATACATTTAAGAAAGTAATAATTTAGCTAACCTTCTGCCGTTAAAACATACAACAACAGCAATGAAGTAAATGCCCTGTCCTGTACTATTTACCATACATGCAAAGTGTGCATGCATGCCAACATGTATACTTACTGTGGTATTACTGTATACAGTATGCATATCTGTCCTTAAAGGGCAACTTTGTTTTTTGTTTGTTTTTTCAACCAATGTTCATGTTTTAGGTTGTTTTACAGATTTTGTCTGTTTCTGACAGCGCGCCGTGGGCATTCGAACACGAGGCTAAATATGTATTTAAAAATGTATAGTGTTTTTTTTTCTGTTACCTTCTTCATTACATAGTCTTAATAAACCCCAGGAAAGTATATCTGGCCCCAAAAGTGATCTACTGAATCTGAAGGTCGAGATATTGATAAGAGTTACAGTACATGGACGATGCATCGATCTCCTCAGTCTTTTGTTTTGTCTATTAACAACCTAAAATGTGAACCTTGGTTGAAAACAATGTTGTCCTTTAAAGCAGTGGTTGTCAACTGGTGGTCCAGGGACCACCAGTTGTCCTTGAGAGGGTTCCAGGTGGTCCCCAGCTAAGTTGGTTAACCAGATGTAACTCTTTGAGAGCGTAAAAAAAATCATTTTTACACCCTCAAGAGTTATTTTCCTCATCTGAATTAGCCCGAGTCTACACTACAAGATACACTACTGTAAAAGATGAATTCATTTTGTTCTGCATATTCGAGCAAAATGGTGGTCCGTGGCTCAAATGCTGAATAAATAGCGGGCCCTGGTATCAAAAAGGTTGAAAACCACTGCTTTAAAGGTAGGGGAAGTGCGACATTGTGGTCATTTTACCAAATGCTTCCTAAAACTCCTCCTCATACGTGCCTCTCATCCCCCCCAAACAGGACGTGTACAAGGACGCCAGCTCTCAGGTGCACACGCTGCGGCAGATGGTGAAGGAGAAGGACGAGGCCATCCAGCGGCAGAGCAACCTGGAGAAGAAGATCCACGAGCTGGAGAAGCAGGGCACCATCAGGATCCACAAGAAGGGCGACGGGGACATCTCCATCCTGGCCTCGCCACCGTCCGGCGCCACCCTGGTGCCTGGCATGGTGGGCGTGCCTGGCGGCGTGCCAGGGGGCAACTACGTGCCTAACCACGTGGGAGGCGTCCCGGGCATGCCCGGCCCTCCACCCCCACCACCTCCACCCCCACCGCCCTCAATGAACGGCATCGGTAGGTTCATTCATACAGATGATGATGATGGATTTATGCGTGAGACAGTCAGTGAGATACTGTAGTTGAGATGATCATAGAATTGAATGTTTATGTTACGGTTATGCAACTTCTGGATTTTCGTTGCTGTTTTTTTAATGATAAAGTAAAAAAAAAATCCTTCTTGGAAATTCTTGGAATTTATCAAAGGTCATTGAAAAACATATTTAGAAATGCATTGTTTTATATTCTTGCATCCTAATGTTTATTGGACGTGACAAAAAGAACAGATCTACAAGCCCACTACGTGCTGCAGCAACGCAATCTAGATTTGGCACAAATGTTTGAATGCGATTACTGTACACCATTCTCTACTCAATGCTTTATATTTGCAACAATCCCTTGGCATTGCACATAATGAGACTCATTATTGGACTGATTGACCATTATATAGTGCTGGAAATTGGATCAAATATTCCAGGGAAAAAATGGGAAATCGATTGTAAAGATGTGCTGGGAACCCTGTTGATTTCTTTTCTTTTTTTCCCTCTCCTCTTCCCCTCCAGTGGTAAACGGACCTTCGTCTTCCACGGTGGATCTCCCTCCTCCCCCTCCTCCTCCTCCTCCGCCTCCTCCCCCTCCTCCCCCAGGCCCTGCTACCTCAGCCCCCCCGCCTCCTCCCCCTCCCCCACCCATGGCACCTCCACTACCTGGCTGTGGCACCCCCACCGTCATCATCAACTCTGGACTGGCAGGTGAGCTCACCGTGTGTGTGTGTGTGTGTGTGTGTGTCTGTGTCACAATTGTGTCACACACTAAAAGATAACATTATGCGTCACACAGTAAAAGATAAGACGTAAGTCATGATAAACAAAGCGGTTCCCTTTGTATGCTGGCATCGGTTGGTTTGTCGGATGACCGCATCGTACCTCTCTCTGTGTGCTGAACTGAAATTGAACCGATGTTGATAATGTGCCAAAGATATTTCAAGAGTATCACAGGTATATGTTGATGTAAATGGTAAATGATGCATTTATATAGCCCCTTTATCCAAGTTGCTTTACATAGATGATAGATCCCATTCACCCATTCACACACCAATGGCAGGAGACACCATGCCAGGTACTGACCAGCACATTGGGAGCAATTGGGGGTTAAGTGTCTTGCTCAGGGACACATTGATACTAACTCTTGGAGAGCCCGGGTTCGAACCTTGCGGTTACCATCCGGTGACTCTACCCCTGAGCCACTGCCACCCCTAGTGGTCTAGCACTACTTGAAATACTGCCAGTATACACAGTATATTTCACAAGATGCAAGTGATGGTAACGAAACCCAGTGATGTGTTGACAATGACAGTTTAATGAGTGTGTGTGTGTGTGTGTGTGTGTGTGTGTGTGTGTGTGTGTGTGTGTGTGTGTGTGTGTGTGTGTGTGTGTGTGTGTGTGTGTCTGTGTGTGTGGTTGGGGGCCCACAAGGTCATTAAGCTTCCTGTCTGTCAGTCAGTCAGTCAGTCAGTCAGTCAGTCAGTCAGTCAGTCAGTCAGTCACATGGGACCTGTGGCAGTGTGACTCACTCTGTTGATAAACTGCTACTCACATGATATTATCGCTGTCAGGCTGAAACGCATGTCCAGGATTGTTACTTTTCAGGAAACCTGCCTCCCAATGGAACCAATGTAGTCACAAGCTCTCGTTAATACTTTTCATTGGTTCAGTTTTAAATCTCACAGACATGCTTAAGAATTTTCACTTTCAAAATAATACATTGTGAGCTTATATGTATATGTAGGTTGTTCAATTACAAAACAAAGTTGAAATATAGAGACACAAGGTCTGGTCAACGACCTTAATGTTTCTGTGTGTGTGTGCGTGTGCGTGTGCATGTGTATGTGCGTGCATGTGCGTGCATGTGCGTGTGCCAGCCATACGTGAATGTGCTTGAGTGAGCATTTATTTGAGTGTGTGTCAATGTGACCTTGGTTTGGCCAAATATGTTAAAGCAATAGTTTATTGTAAGTAAGTATATAACAGTCCTAAATAAATCGGCTTTGGCTGAATTAAAAAATGATTATCTTTGAGTCAAAATAACCACTATACCCATTACATTATAGCCTATACAGTACCTGTGAATATACAGTACCATTGTGAGCTTGTAGATCAGCTGTTTTGAGCCTGGACATGAGGGCTTCAGAGTTCAGACCTCTTGGTATTTGGGTTAGGACTTTTCCTCTTGAAAGTGTGGTTATACTGTATGTCTGTGTGGATGTGCTCTCCTAATTTTCTAAAAGCTGAATTTATACACCATCACACAACGGTGTCAGTTTTCTGAAAATAAGTTCCCATCAGCAAACAACACTAATGTACTATTCTTGTAATGAAATCTCTTTGACCTGTTTCTTTCTTGTGTTTCTACCAACCAGAGGGACCCATCAAACTGTTCTGTAGGTTTCTCCTTGTGATGTGTATTCTCTCCTTTTTCCCCTGTTCATTCCCTTTGCCACAAGTGTGGAAAATTGTATTTTCAGTCTTTGAAGACACTGGAACAGCCTCTCATGAAAACATCTTATGCTGTTGGACACTCAATGTGTTAAACACTCAGTTAAACACTGCCCTGTCTTGAAATACTGTACCTCTGGCTGTCGCGTTTCTAAACATTCCACATGTCTTTTGTTTCTATTACATTTTTTGTTGCCAAATCGCATAAACACCACATGAAACCACTAGTCCCAACAATGGATACTTTTTCACACACACTTCTCTGTCACGTAAATGTAAATGTGAAATGTAAAACATTTATTGTGTGGTGACAATTATGCAACTCTGAAAATACAATATTTCAAAATCCTGCACGATTTCCCTTCACACCTTGGTGTACAATGGTTGTGTGTGTGCACGCGTGTGTGTGTGTGTGTGTGTGTGTTTTTGCAATGTCTGAAAAGTGTTGTGGCTGCATGCTGAGACACAGTGTCATTCCATGGCAGGCAGATGATAGTAAGAGATAAGGCACATGTTGCGCAAATCTGGAATGCTCTTCGTCATGGCCTTATCTCTCTGCCCGCTAACACCCTGCGTGTGTGGAACCCAGCATAGCCTGGAGTGGCACAACTCCATGGGGAAGCACGACTCCATGTGAATAAGCCAGGCAGAGATCATAATCCCTTGGTAATAATAGTCTGTCAGAGTGCCAGGGCTGAAAATGCCTCACCAGGTGGTAATAAAAGGCATTTATTAAGGTTCATATTATGAACCTTAATAAACACCTTCATCTAGTTTTAATAAATCAACATTGTGATTGTGGTGGAAAATTAGCACAGCACAAAACCAGCTATGACAATGATCTTGCCGACACAAGTAGACCGACACGGGGTCTAGCGGAAGAGGGAGTCATCTCCATGTGTCATCCCTTTTCAGGTGCCTGTCTAGTGTCTACCCCTCCACCAAATTACCTGCACTGTGTGTGTGTGTGTGTGTGTGTGTGTGTGTGTGTGTGTGTGTGTGTGTGTGTGTGTGTGTGTGTGTGTGTGTGTGTGTGTGTGTGTGTGTGTGTGTGTGTGTGTGTGTGTGTGTGTGTGTGTGTGTGTGTGTGTGTGTGTGTGTGTGTGTGTGTGTGTGTGTGTGTGTGTGTGTGTGTGTGTGTGTGTGTGGCAGTACTTGAGCGTGCTCCAACACTAGAAAATGATGACTAACTCCACTGTGTGTGTGTATATACTATCCAGCCGTCAAGATCAAGAAGCCCATTAAGACCAAGTTCCGCATGCCCGTCTTCAACTGGGTAGCTTTGAAACCCAACCAGATCAACGGAACTGTCTTCAATGAGATTGACGACGAGAGGATACTCGAGGTAAGAGTTGTCTGAGGTTAATCGTATGTTTGGTTGTTTATCTACTAACTCATGAGGCTCACTCTTATGGTGGCTGTGGTTGCACTCTCTGGCTCTGTCAGTTCAAATAAAGGTAGGCTTGCAGCAGATGATTGCAGTATTTTTGTTGCCGGATTAAATGGGTTATAAGCACTTTAATATTCAATAAATAATTCTAGTAGTAATAAAAAAAACTCTAAAAACAATCACTAATTGGCCCCCTGAATCAAACAAATTGAAGCTATCATTTATTGCAGTCGAGAGCATACCAACAAGCTGAATTGTAATGGTACAGTATGTCTCATACATGTAGAACAGTGTGCTGAATAAGTTGTTGTGCTGTAGTCAAATGTCTCTTAACATTTTTATATGAGGCAACTGCCTTGCATCATGTTATGTGTACCAGTGTACTGCATCACTGTATCAGACAAATCTCCCGTCATGGACAATGAAGTTCACTGTCCTCACTCTCACACACCTGTACTAACGACAACATTCTGTTTCTTTAGACTCAACAATATTTCATTGTTGCCTTTCAGGATCTGAATGTAGATGAGTTTGAGGAGATGTTCAAGACCAAGGCGCAGGGTCCAGCCATCGACGTGAACATGAACAAACAGAAGGTCATCCAGAAGGTGCCCAACAAAGTGACTCTGCTGGACTCCAACAGGGCAAAGAACCTGGCCATCACGCTCAGGAAAGTCGGCAAGGCACCTGAGGAGATCTGCAAGGCTATTCAAATGTAAGAGCTTGTAGAGGGGAAAACAACCTTCTGTCCTTGTTGTTACCATGATCTATTTTATGACTGGGAAAAACATAACATAAAGATATGGTGGTATGTTTGCGTATGTTGATTTGTATTAATTGTAAATTGTAGTATACATTTTTGTGTGTGCAATTACAAGCATACCTGTATGCAGAGCTCTGTCACTGCCCTTTGATTCCACTGTTTCCGTGTTCATCCCAGGTTTGACCTGCGCACCCTGCCGGTGGACTATGTGGAGTGTCTGATGCGTTTCCAGCCCACCGAGAATGAGATCAAGGTCCTGCGTCAGTTTGAGAAGGAGCGCAAGCCTCTGGAGAGCCTGACGGACGAGGACCGCTTCATGATGCAGTTCAGCAAGATCGAGCGGCTCATGCAGAAAATGACCATCATGGCCTTCATTGGCAACTTCAGTGAGAGCATCCAGATGCTGACACCGGTAGGGCCCAGGGCCTTTTATGTCTCTTTTTGTTCAGTCCTCTGCTTAATGTTACATAACTGTTGGTCAGCCCCCTCAACTTCATGTCCCAGAAACCCACTTACCACTGAATTATTTTCAGGTCCATCTAGTTTTATTCCAGTTAGTTTCTTCTGTTCTGTGGGGAAGATCGCTGAGGTGCTGATCCCCACCTCTATCCCGAACTGGTTTTGTTATAGTTAGTGTAGCCGTAACACCCAGAGTTCCATTTTTGTCCGCGTTGTGCGGAAACGGAAAGCCTGGACTTATTTGTTAGCCACGGTGGCCTAGAATTGGGAGTCAACCTTTCGGGGTGGGCGTCACTCCAAATGATGTGACGTAGCACAGCAGTGTGGGGGTGGGGGTGGGGGTGGGGCCGGATGACGACACGTTGGTAAGATCAGATCAGCTCATCTGCCGTCCAAATTTGGACGGCACCCCGCCCCCCAGGCCGAAATCATTTCAGGTTAGGCCTGGCTATAGTTGGTGTGAATCGTCTTCTGCCCTGGAGACTGGGACTGAAGAGCCTGTGAAAAAGACTGAGAGGCCGATCTCAATCAGAGTTCGTGAGCGGAGCGGAGCGGCCGAGAATTCCGCTCATCGCTCTCGACGTATTTGGTCCCGCTCGCAATCCGCTCACGTGGACCCCCTCCCAGGCCGCTCCCGCTCCGCTCCGCGCTCATATTCATTTGGGCAGCTCCGCGCTCCTCGCTCCGCTCAGCCCCGCCCGCTCAGGAGCAAAATTTGACGGCTGGAAAAAAAAAGGCTGCTGCTTTTTCTTTGTCGAAACACATCGTGGTTATTGCCCCTAGGGATGTGAAAAAAGTCGGAAATCGACACGATTGTCACACGTGTTCATGGCGACACGAAAAAGTCTTTTATTTATATTAATGATTTTTATTTTGTATTCTTTGTAATTTCTTGTTCAAAACGTTATAACGTTACTGTTTTCAAGGGAAGAGAATTGCTTTTTTCGGGTATTAGGCTACTATCAATGTCTGTGCTGTGCGCGTCTGTGCTGCGTCCTCCTACTCCTCCTCCTTCCCCCCGCAGTCTATCTCAAACAAACGGCTATGATTGCTTATTTGCTTATTTTTTGGAACCACGACACAAACACCTAAAGTTCACAACCGACGTTGTGAACATGTCACTGCTTTCTTGTCAAATCGCGAGCTCCAAAGCTTTAGTCTTTGGAGCGGGGCGTGTGCTCAAACTCGAAGACGTTCTTTTCTCTCTCTCTCTCTCTCTCTCTCTCTCTCTCTCTCTCTCTCTCTCTCTCTTCGCCGGCTTTTATCAGCCCCGGATATAAAGTTTCACAATTCGGGGGGGGGGGGGGGGCAGGCGAAAAGCTTATGTGACAACAACGTTACATTTAGGGCGTTTAGGGGGGCATTCCCCCCCTGTGCACAGCCTTTTTATCCGGCTCTGCAATTGCGACGTAAAAAAGAAAAAAGGAAATCAAGAAAGAAGGCGACCTCGGACATTCTTTCCTCCAAAAGGTACACAGTGACAGTAGCCTAAGTTGACATCGATTCTCTCAGAACACATGCACACGGCTGCGTTGTGAGCCGTATGGCAACATTTTGCGTTGGGTCCCGTGGGCGGATCGCTGCGCTCAAATACGTTGCCGTTATGATGTGCAGTGCTTCAAAATAAATAGCGAGGTGACACATCTAAGGCAAGATAGACAGCAAGACAGTCAGCTTACTTTTTCTTTTTTCCAATTTCCATCATGATCATCATCTCCTCCTTCCTCCCGCACCTCGGAGAGGATTTTAAATGTCTTGATCGTGGCACTGTAGGCCTATAGTCGCCATCTGAACCACAACCACACGTTTATGCTGTGCTACTGAACACGTGTGCCGTTGTCTGGACTGAACGGCTTGGAGCGGCCTGGAGCGGAGGATAATTCCCGCTCCAGAGCGCGCTCCGACCCATTTGAAAACGCGCTCAGCGCTCACTTAAAAATCCACCCACTCCGCTCCCCGCTCCCCGCTCCGCTCCGCTCACGATCTCTGATCTCAATAAAATAAAAATCTGGATTTTCATTATTTGTTCACTGTCACCGAAATAGCGCTATGATGAGCCTATGCGTCATGCATGCCATTCAAATGTATTTCAGGTGATGTCCTGACACATACTGCATAAAGAATGTTTCTAATAGGTAGCACTGAGATTGGAACTGCTTGTAAGACAATAGGCATCAGAATGTTTCTAATAGGTAGCACTGAGACAATAGACATCATGCACTGTGTGAAGACTGTGAACAGTGAGAGATGGTTATGTTTATTTAAGCAACAGGACTGTGTGAATTACTAAAATTGTACTATTTGTGAAAACATTTTTTTGTACTTCACTTTGTTTCTCTGTAGCAACTTCATGCAATCATTGCTGCATCTGTCTCTATCAAGTCCTCCCAGAAGCTAAAGAAAATCCTAGAGGTGAGTGTACTGTATATACCGTACATAATGTTTATTGCACATTAATAGCACAATACTAGTTTATTTTATGTTTATCATCATTTGTCCTGCACCTAGACATGCAATGTTGTGTTGAATAAGATGCAATGCCTTTTCTTCGTTTTAATGCTGCTTAGATCATCTTGGCACTTGGAAACTACATGAACAGCAGCAAAAGAGGAGCGGTGTATGGTTTCAAGCTACAAAGCTTAGACTTGGTAAGTTACTTCCTCCCACCCTTTGCAGATTTACGTTGTCATTACAGAATCTTTCTGCTGATCTCACAAATGTTTTCATATATCCCACAGCTGCTCGACACCAAGTCAACAGACCGTAAGCTGACGCTGCTGCATTACATAGCTAATGTAGTTAAGGAGAAATATCAGCAGGTGTCTCTTTTCTACAATGAGGTGCACTATGTGGAGAAAGCTGCAGCAGGTGAGAGATACAGCACAGATGGACCCCTAGTTAAGTTGGTTAACTTAAGTCTATATACTGTAATAACAATAATGTCTATTGTTGCCAGTGTCGCTGGAGAATGTCCTCCTAGATGTTCGGGAGCTGCAGCGAGGCTTGGAGCTGACCAAGAGAGAGTACAGCATGCATGGTCACAACACCATGCTCAAAGAGTTCATCGCACACAACGAGGGCAAGCTCAAGAAGCTGCAGGATGATGCCAAGATTGCACAGGTGACCTCTGCGTGCCCACTTTGTCTTTTTAACAGGACAGGGCTCTACTACATCTGCGGGCATTTTTAATCAGCATAATAACTCATAATGTAATATAGGTTATCATAATTTAAAAGCTTAAATGTGTGTAATACAATCATGAGTGCAGATCAGTGCCCAATGGACACCGCTCTAGTGCACTGGTTTTCAACCTTTTGATACCCACTATTTATTCAGAATTTGAGCCATGGACCACCATTTGATGGCATTTTAGCCCCACAGACCCAAAAGTAAAGATTTAGTTTGCCTTTGTCCACAATTTGGAAAACAAACACTGGTCGTATCTAGTGTAACTGTGTGTAATGAGCCCTTCCCACTTTAGCAACTGTTGCTATCCAGGTCAAGCTTTCCTCTTCTAACGTGCCTATTGGACAAGGCCGGATTGGGGAGGGACTTAGTGAAGGGCTAATTATGACTTTTATGTTGACAAAATGGTTAGATTGTAATAATGCCAGTTTTATGTCCCGTGTCATGGTCAATATTGAGTCATTATCGAGGGCAGTGTCATAGTCAGTATCTTATTTTTTTTTGTGTTCATGTGTATTATCCTCTGATTTTGTGTTGTCTCTGAAAGGATGCCTTTGATGAAGCTGTGAAGTTTTTTGGGGAGAATGCCAAAACCACGCCTCCTTCTGTTTTCTTCCCAGTGTTTGTGCGGTTTGTCAAGGCCTATAGGGTGAGAAACACACACACGGACATACACACACACACGCACACACATATACACATACACACCTGACTAACCAATAGCTTGCAGCATTAATTATGTCAATAAGCCTCCAGCAGTCTCTGGGGAAGGTCAGTCTGTGGCTACAGGGACCATCTATTATGGTTCATTGTGTTCAAGCCTCTGTCTGTGTGCATGAATACATTTGGAACGCTCCATCAGCAGTGCAGCAGGACATCTGGTGGTCAGGGATATAATACATGATGTTGACCATAAGATGGAGCTAAAACAGGTCAACAATAGTCAAACATCAATACTATAATTAAGGAGTTGTCTGTCTGAATGTCTGTCTGAAGCGAGCATAACTCATCACTGGCTGCACCGATCACTATGATTTTTCACACAGTCATTGACCATAACATTAGGAAGAGACTGAGGAAGCCCCTTTTTCAAATTAACAAATTGTTGATTAATAATGAATTTATTGGTGAATTAAATTTCCCCATTCGCTTAACATTGGCAATTCCCGTTTCGGCCACAGGGGGCAATGCAAATACCAACACACACACACACACACACACACACACACACACACACACACACACACACACACACACACACACACACACACACACACACACACACTTTATGACTGGCCATTGCAGTGTCTGTGTGTGTGCATTAAAGCAATCCTTCATCAAATCCTTCATCACATAATGTGATGAAGGATTCACATTACCCACACAGTGAGTACATCATTTGGTGTTCATATATTCACAACGGGTAAGGTCCTAGTAAACTTAAAAGACCACTTCATCCAATTTTACCTTACCTATATTCACTAATGCTTATTGTAATATACCTTGGTACTATTTTTATATACTCACTCTGTCTCAGAGGGGGGCTATGGGCAGTGGAGAGGTCCAGTGGTATCATCGTTTGGTCATTGCAAATGGTAGATTTCCAAACTGTTTGCAGCCCTCCTCTGAGACACAGACTGTTCCACACTAAGTGAAAATCAGTGAAATTGCGGCACCTGCTGGCCTAATATAGGCTCTCGCCTGACAGCGTGTCAAATGTTCGAGTCCTGTTCATGGCGACCTTCTCTCTCTCCCTCTTTCCTGTCTATCTTTGCTGTAACTATCAATAAAGGCACAAAAGCCATAAACAAATATTTTTTTTAAAAAGTGGTCCTTTAGTTTAAGTTAATTTGTGCCCACTGCTGGTGCTAAAACAGCGAGTTATTAGTCAGGCAGACAAAACAGAAACAAACACAGGCAGAGTTCATTGAGTGCACTGAGTTATCGTAAGCTTAGGCTTGGATCTGAATGTACTCTTTGGTATCGTCAAGGTTACACAGACACACTGTTGTTGTTGTTGTTTGCTAGGCCTAACCTCACTGGCATAGGCTTGTGATTGGCTGAAGTGATGATTTGATTCTCTGAGTGTATATTGAGTACGTATATTGAGTACATAAGTACATATTGATAAACAGCAGAAAAGTGAAGATGCCAAATTACCTTTTTGTGGTTTGAATAGCTGAATATGGTATGTGATGTATGATTAGTGTGGCCATCACATTTTTTTTTCTTAACTAAATGGCATGGACACTAATCAACAAACAACAAGCTAAATAGCCACATAATAGAGCACAAAGAGAACAATTAGTATATATTAAAGAAAATAGCACAACAAGAAGTGATGTAGTACCAGTTTAGCAAGATCTAGGTATGCAGCAGATGGTTTTGTATTTTTGTAAAGAGGAGTACTAAAGAGCATATTGCTCAGAATCCAAAAGGTTATTCTGGGAGATCATAACTGGGGAAAAAAATAATAAGGAAGAAAGCTTTTGGTATATATACACGGCAATGTTTTGCCTTGAGCCTTGAGAATAAGAATATTTCGTACGATTGGTGTATTGCTATATTTGACTGTGTGTGTGTGTGTGTGTGTGTGTGTGTGTGTGTGTGTGTGTGTTTCCCCCACAGCAAGCTGAGGAAGACAATGAGCAGAGGAAGAGGCAGGAGCAAATGATGATGGAGAAGCTTTTAGAACAAGAGGCTATGATGGAGGAAAACCAGAAGGTAAGTCTCACTTCTCCCCCCACCGCTTTGCCCTTCCCTCTAGCTCCTCATTCCCACTCCCATTGCCAACGCTCATCGTTACTTCTGTAAGTTGCCGGATCAAGAATGCCAGCAGGAAAGTCGTTCCTGATCTCCACCCTCCCTCCTGGTGTACTGTCTGCCTATTAAGCCCTGCAGCCTCCCTGGGCACCCTGCTGGGTCACATTACATCAAGTCAGGATCAGCTATTAGACTACTTAAATGGTCTCATTAACACACACACACACACACACACACACACACACACACACACACACACACACACACACACACACACACACACACACACACACACACACACTCGAACACTTGTCTGGATGAATTACATGAATGCAAATGAAACAGCGAGTGTGCATTTTGTCCAATTCTGTTCTAAGATTATCATATCTACCAGTATGTAAAACAAAGAGACCGTATAGCTGCAATGATTGTGCTGCCCAATGCATATGAACTATGCAGAATGTTGACGGACAACTACCGTCATTATAAACTGTACAAGTTGGACTGTTTGCAGCGTGTGTGACAATTACTTAAATTCAGTATTAAGTATTTGAAATCCTCATTCATTACTAGAGGAATGGGATGTAAAGACATTCTCCTCGTATTTGAGCCATCACAGGGTGAATAAACCTACGCCTGGACGCACTTCCACCCGAGTTGGAAATATTTTAGTCTCGGCAGGCAGAGGAAAGCAGAGCATGTGCACGCGCAAGGCGAATTCCCAGCTCCATGCCATGTTGCTAGAGTCCTAACAATGTCAGAATAAAATGGGAGACATCGAAATCAATTCGAGACAGGAGGGTTGACTCTTATAAATTAGACGTGACCATTATGAATTAGTCACGACCGGTGAAAACCGTCAACTGTTTTACTACCGTTCCTGTTACGGACTCTTTTGTCTAGGGGTATTTAAGAGTTTAAACCTGAATGGAAGCGACTTAAACAGCGTATAAATAATACAAGTTGTTTATTTATAGTATTATTTTGTGGTCAATGAATGGGGGCTTTTACAATTATTTACAAATAATAGAAAAGAGAAAAGAAAAACAATAGTTTACAAAAGTACCAAACTGAATCTAAATAAACCCTTTCCGAAGGGGTTCAACTTAGCTTTAGCAAAATCTCAATTATAACAATAATGCAACAGAAAACTAGAACAGAACACAATAAGTAGGCGACGGCTCGGGGGAAAGATCTGGAATGATGTTTCCCCGTTGGAGTTCAGCATCAGACTGGACTAAGTAAGGTGGACGGAGTGATCGGCTACGCCCAACCGGCCAGCAGGACCAACCAGGGGTGATCAGACCCTGATAGAGATGCCAGCCTCCCTCTAACTGGTGAATGAGGGAAGACCATCAGTCTGACCTACAGAGGACATATAGGAGAGCACAAAAGCATACCAATAGATGGCGCCCTATCTAAAGGCATCTTAAGGCATCTACCTGTGGGGTCTATATATATGTATGTATGAGAGTAAATATATTTATATACACAGCATGTTATGTGAACTATATATATATATATATATATATATATATATATATATATATATATATATATATATATATATATATATATATATATATATATATATATATATATATATATATATGTATATATATGAATATATTTAATTCTATAGCAACAGCCTACTAACAAAACAAAATCATAACCATAAGCAAAACAATTCATAACTGTAAACAATAAATGACACAGGGGTCGTAACAGTTCCACAACGGTCAATACTAAGCCTAACACTAAACATAACCTCAGTAAAGCCTTTGCCTAAACCTAACCTTAACCCCCGTCCGTTGTGCCACGGTCGCAAAATGATGCAGAAGATGAAAAATAACAAACATTAGTCACGACCATTTGGCCATCCGCAAATTGATTTTGCCTGATGCGCCTGCTGCCAAAGTGTGTCAAGTCAATGGTGTCTGTGTGTGTCTGTGTCTGTGTGTACACCAGTCTCCGTCTCATAAGAATAAGCGTCAGCAGCAGGAGTTGATCCAGGAGCTCAGGAAGAAGCAGGTGAAGGACAGCCGTCACGTCTATGAAGGCAAAGATGGAGCAATTGAGGACATCATTACAGGTAACGCGACCTGGGGCAGGCTCCAATCTGCACACATTCACTCACGCACGCATGCACGCACACACACACACACACACACACACACACACACACAAGGGCGTAGCTTTATGTTGACAATTGGGGGGGTCAAGATTTCTATCTAAATTAATTAAATGGCTAAACGTCTGCAGACCACCAAATCAGTTTTTCGGTGCCGTTTTGCCATACATTGTATTTCCCAGATAGCAAAAACCTATGGGGACATGGTTAAACTATCTATTTCTTTATTGAATCATTCGCTTTTGTAAAAACTGGAGTTTTGAATTTAAAGTATATTTCACACTTTTGCTGTGATTTTGTCAGCAAAATCAGCTGGGAAAAACAGGCCTATCTGTAGCCTACAGTGTATCACGTATATATTAGGACATGTTATCAAAGTAGACATGTCATATTAGGCTGCACTTAATATGTACCATACTATGCTAAATGTTTGTCACACACACACACACACACACACACACACACACACACACACACACACACACACACACACACACACACACACACACACACACACACACAGTTGGGTCAAACTAACCCCCAGTTAGTTTGACCCACACGTCGCAGATGCAAAATAGAAATGGTAGGAAGAAACGGTAGGCCTAGTCATAATGTCCAGCTAGAACAGGAGAACAACACATTAAATGCTTGTTTAATCGAGCCTTATTATTACAGTACTAATGAAGCAGCGTGCAGAGACATCCAGCACAAAGCCTTGGAGTATATGCAAACTCCGTTCACTTAATGGGGCCAGTCCAATGGCAGCTCTTCTACATAAAAATGCATTGGAAACAACCCGTTTTGAATCATCTTAAACCCCTTCATTTTAGATCATTTATTTACTGTACAATACTTTTAAGATGTTGCATGCCTAAAATATCTCTTATTTGCGTCTCCCTAGTTGAAAGTGATGCATTTTCAACTCCAGCGTGTCTCTATTAAGGCTGCATGAACATCAGCTCGAGCGCTCTGCCTCAGTTTGTGACACCCTCAATGTCGCAACTCAGGCTCCGATGACCAAAAGGCAGAGACGTGCGCACACACACAGATAAAGGAGTCTTCAGCCCCTGCCCAGAGCCCATTTACTCAATTTATAAGACTGGGTATGGCCATGGTCACCCACCCCCCGCCCTCAAAAAACTTTGCTCGTCTATGGAAATAGTTCGCCTCTTTCTTTCCAAGCAGAGCTGACAACACGCTGGAATATGCTACTCACTCACGTTGTTGTTGTTGTGTCTGTTGTCCATACAGCTTCCAGATTTGGGAAGGTTGATTACGTGGTCCTTGTATTTGTGTGTAGTAGGCAGGTGGGATTATTCCGTGACATGAAAAAGTTCAGGAGCAAGAACTGGACCACCACCACCGCGTTTACTGTTCGTCAATGTGGGGGTCCCTTGGCATGAAAACGTTTGGGACGACATCATTTCATCGAACGCAACGGGGCTGTGTTGTGTAGAGGACCGTGGCGTGTGGTTGACTTTACGTTTAATGAATCAACACTTAAATGTTTGTCCCTGAAAGGCTAATGAAAGGCTCTATCGAGCCTATCAACTCTCTGGCTACTGTTATCCACGCGCCTCCTTCCTTCTACCGGACAGTACAGTAGGCCTGCTCGTTGAAGCAGCCGCATGACGGTCGGTTGCTCAATATCAGTGAGTCGTATGGCTCCAATGCGCGGTGCGCAACCTATGGGCCAGCGCGCATTTTGGGGGGATCTAGATCCGGCAAGTTGGCAACACTGCACAACACTGCATGAGGTGGGTTGGGACATACCAAGTGTGTTGGGAGGGGAGGGGGGGTTACATTGCAACATGATTAAACATAACTGAACAAAACTATTTTTCGCTATTTTACATAAAATGGATAGCCTAAAGTTGTTCATGCAACATATTTACCGAAATCATATGTTTATATGAGGGGGGTTATAATGTCAGGGTTTGAAATTTGGGGGGGTTGTTACCCCAGGGTTCGATTTTTGGGGGGGTTGTAACCCCCGTAACCCCCGTGTATTCTACGCCTATGCACACACACACACACACACACACACACACACACACACACACACACACACACACACACACACACACACACGCGCGCGCACATGCACACGCACATGCACATGCACACGTACAAACACACACAGGACTCTTTGCATGCAGGTTCTCTCCCGTGCTCCAGGTTTGGTCATTAACGTGGGAGATTAACTACTAACACAAGAATGCCGGCTCTTATTAATTTAGCCGTCGTCAGTTGTTAAAAAAAAACGAAGGCTTTATTTAACATTAATCACAGAGTACAAATACAGCTAATCTAATGACATTCTGATCCAGCTCAAACATGTCATCTTTATCTGCTTGTTATTGCTGCTTTGTTAACATGGGGTCCAGGCTGTGTCTAGTTCCTAGAACATGAATTGATTTTGCATTCCACTATGGACTGTTTTGTCTGTAGAGAATGGAAGATCTACATCTTTTATCCACTGAGAAGCAGTGCAAATGTGCCTCGGGAGTATTGTAAATGTGTTACTAGCGGTACAGACCCAGGCAATTCATATTCAGAGTATGTCTAATAATAAACTCACCAGTCTGTGTAACAATAAAACATCTGTTACGGAATGACTGTCAACTAAATTATGTTAACCCTTGTCTGATTGATATATACAATTAATAATCTCTCTAAGGTTAGTTTACTAGCAACCCACAAAGCCCCTTTTTAACCCCACTAGAATGTGTGGAACATTCTAGATTGTATAGAAATGCCATGCTCTGGACTGTTTTGAGGGTATTTGCTTAGTGCTAACCAGTGCTAAACCCCCTCTTGTAGCATTCTGCTTTCTTATACTGTTTGTGTCTTGTCTTGTCTGTGGCTGTTGTCCCTGTTGTTCTCAATGCAGTGTTGAAGACAGTGCCATTTACCGCCCGCACAGCCAAACGTGGCTCTCGGTTCTTCTGCGAACCCGCACTCAATGAGGAGTACCATTACTAAGCTTATAGAACTCTCTCTCTCTTCCGAAAGGTTGCTGGAACACAACGTTCTATCTTCTTTTATTATTCCTATCTCTACCTTCATACCACCATGTGTGCTCCATCACTCTCTCCTCATAACTGCCTCTTCACTCACACACCTGGAACCTGTTTGTATTATGCGTGATGATGCAGCCCCGCCCTGGTTCCTGAGACAATCTTGTGCGTGTGTTTGTGTTGCGTGTGTACAAGTGCATGCCTGACGGTGTGGGTGGCTTTCCCTTTAAGCATGAGGAGTTGGAGGGCTAGCAGTTGTGCTGGTGTTGGAGCAACTGTTCTCTCTCTCTTACCTTGCATGACCTGTGTCATCCATCCATTATCATTGTGTGTATTATCAAATACTGCAAACCATAATGTCACAGCAGGAACAGTATCAAACCAAGGTCACCATATCTGTGTAGGCAGGAGAGGAAAATAACTTTCTTCAAAATTATGGAGCATTAAGTAAGCTGATAGGCACCATCTAGTGGTGACCAAGTAAATAACATGAATATTACACAGCTCCCTGCTTTGAAGGCATGATGTTTACTTTCAGTCATCATTGCTTTATATTCAATGATATATTCCAAAGCTGGGACAGCTGCTCTCACAAGTTTACTCATACTCATACTGCCTGTGGCATTATACTTTGCCTTCATGTGTTAACGTCACCATGAAAACGGTTTGATTGTCTCAATCACAAATTTTATCAGTGAAAATGTTTTGGCTTTATTGCATGTCAATGCTTTTCTGCACCCTCCTTATCCACAATGCATATCTCTTCAGCTAATATTTGTGCTAGGCTCTGGCTCCTGCTTCCAGTCAGCTGACTTTCTGTAAACAAGCAGGCTAGAGCTGTATTGCTTACTAATGTGATGCATGGTGCATGCTTCTTCTTCTTTATATCTAAATATACAGTCTCCTCACAGTATGCCACTAACATACAGCCAGGTAATCACACTGAATTACCATTCTTGAGGTGAGCTGTTCATACTCACATATGGCCTATAGGGATTACTTGGCTGCATGCATGCTTTTGGTTGTTTTTTTTTTGGTCAAGGTGCTATTGAAAGTTCTATGTTGTCTTTGTTTTGGAACCATGTTTGTTTACGCCTCTCATCGCTCTTTGAAGCGGGCTCTTTCTTTGCCATGCTGGTAGCCACTCACCAAAGCAGTCTGGGTTTAGAGACAGAAAAAACAAAAAAACAAAACAAGAAACACGCTTTGATCTCCTCTCTTCCTGTGTGCCAGCTGTATCAGTTAACCGCACACCTCTCCTCTCCTGTCCTTGTCACCGCTGTCCCCGCTCTGGCCCCAGCCCCAGAAAACGTTGCTTTGCTCGCTCAGCAGATCTCTCTCTCTGTTATGCCTAACCTATGCCCAGGTCGCATGACTAGTCTACGCCACACACCAAAAATAGCAGACCTACAAGCTCACGGCGCGTCACATCCACAATACGTGGTGAACGTGTAAGGTAGCTATTTTTGGAGTGTGACGAAGAAATGAATCAGGCTTTAGTCCACTGTGGGGAAGGAAGGAAAAAAAAACACAACAGGGTGACATTCTCCCGTTCGCTCTGACCATATCCTTTTTGTAATGTCCATTTTGTTCTTCTCTTCATCTAGCCCTAAAGAAGAATAATATTACTAAATTTCCCAATACCTACTCGAGGGTAAGGACCGCCTCCAATAGCACCTCTGTGGTGGTTGATGTGTCCTAAACCCGGCAAGCAACTCTTTATTACCTCCTTTCTTATCTCTCTCATCTCTTGCCTCATTTTTCTTCTCATTCTCTTCTATTTACTGTATTATAATACTGTATGTCATAGTGTAGTGTATTTATGACTTTGGAATTGCCAGTCTACATTTGTTAACCATTTTGAACCCAGCATCCCTTTTCTAGGCATGTCAGAATAGATGGAAATCTATGTGGTGACTTATTGAGCTTATAGATTAGCTATTTTTGTCCAAACAATTTGACGTAGAGGCAAAAAAAGAGTATAGGGTCAAGTATAGACTTGGGTGGTGTATACGGTTCAGCAGTCAACAAGTATATAGGGTTAACAAGTGGTTAACATAATGCAACTTTTTTATGGGGAGCTGCATTTGCTAAAACAGAAATTCACTTGATGGGTACTAAAGGGTAGACATTTTCAATCTTCATCAGGCCAGTCTAATTTTATCTCATGTTGAGAAGTGTTGCATAATTCGTCAGCAGTGACTGTCTAGTGTCTACTGACAAAGTATAAGGGCATTTTATTTATGTATTTTAGCATAAGAGCCCAAGCTGCTTTGGTGTGACTGGCTGCCAGCCCTGAGCCCTCTGGGCTCCTGAAAAAAGGGTTTCAGACAGGATGACTGACAGTTGTTTTATTCCCCACCACCTCCCCAGATCTGAGGAATCAGCCTTACAGGCGTGCAGACGGCGTGCGGCGGAGCGTCAGGAGACGCTTTGACGATCAGAACTTACGGCCGGTGGTGAACACCGAGGTGGTCATGTGACGAGGGAACAGTGCATGTGCTAAAGAGGGAGAGAAAGATGAGTGGATGTCTAATAAGAGAGAGAGAGAGAGACAGAGAATAGAAGACGAGGATGGATGTGAAGAGAAGGATGATGCTAAGAGCGTAGTAGCAGCCATAGAGATGATTATGTACTGTATATACAGTATATATGTACTACATAAGAATACATGTGATGTTATTCCATGTCTGTGGTGTGTAGCAGCAGCCTCTCATGATGAAGGAATGAAACCTGAAACAGAAGTGTCTTAATGGTTCACTATAAGAGCCTTAGACAAGCCAAGTGCCTAAACTGATTCTATTTTTTTATTATTTCCGTTTGCAATCCAGTGTCATTTTGTCATGCGTTTGTCCAATGACTGTCTGCTTTTATTACTGTCACTGTTCAAGCAATACAATGTGACCAGGCTTTAACTGTAACACTCCTGTGAAATGTTGAACTGAACACTGTGGTCTGAAAACAAAGAGCAGACGCACAGATGCTTCCTGGGAAGCGTTCATAGAGTGCAGTTGATATGTTTCTCCAAAGCAAAATAAGCCAGCCAATGTTTCACTTTTAGTAATGGTGCCTGGGGCTAGACTAGTATTTACACACAGAAAGAAGCAAAAAGATAATTTGTTTTTCAAGACTTGAAAGGGCTTCTTGACCCTACAAAGGAGATTGACAAAAGCAGTGACTTGACACTGGTTGAAATTTGAATCGTGTACTTCAGCAAGTACAAAAAGACAGCAAAGATAGACTGTACAGAGAAAGTGTTCCAATTAAATGAAAAATATCAGGCTAACGTGATTGTGAACTGTAAAAGCAAGGCTTCGCTATGAAGCCATATTGACATCTCATTCATCAGTGTTACTCTGGTTAGTGGACCAAGCCGTGAACTCTTAGCTCCATATCTATAAAGCCTAGGCTGTCTGCTAAAGTAGAAATAATGTGCCGTCCATTTCAAACACTGCAACGCTGCCACAGTGCAGCATTTTGGTTGAATGGTCTCCAAGATAAAATTGGGTTCATGGTCTTTATGGGAGTTTCTAAAAGGACTTACAGAAATAGTGTACACTTCCAGCCAAGCGTAGACACACTGAGACTTACTTGGTGATTAATTGTGAAAACTGGATCTCAAGTTTGCCTTGGAAAACTCTTAAATTTGCTAGTTGGAATCTAGGCAACTGTCTACTCACCCTTTTGTAATTTTGATGTATAGTATTTAACCACTGAAAATGGTTTCCTTTTAGCTTGTTTTCCCATTTGACATGGTCGTTTGTGACAGCACCTAAATGTTAAAGCCATGGTAAAAGTTTTCTAAGTGTACAGATATTTTGCTACTTTTATTTTGTTTTTGTTTTTTTTTTACCTAACTCCATTACCGAAAGGTTAATATTGTACATATTGTTTAAACAAAGTTTTCAACGCCCTGTGCTATACAACTTGAATGTTATTTTAACTTATAGTTTGTTTCCATGTTTGTATATTTAATTAAGCCAAAAAACGTTGGCTTAAGCCATTAACAAAGAGCGTAGCATGCTAATTAGATTTGCCTCGGCCATGATGCTTGAGGAACTGGACCACTGAAATTGCTGTTGAGGGTGTGTCACAGAGCAAAACCAGTTGGATACATCTACAATATATTCCATTTATCTGAAATTTCACACAGTGCCGTTTATCTTTCAGTGTATGATGGCTACACATTGTAATGCTAATTTTAAATTTTATCATTAAGCTGGTGATGTTTTGTGATATACCCTCTGGACCATAATATCTATTGAAGCATGTTCATCTCTGATTTGCTTTAACTGTCTATATCTACATCATTCCTCTGACTGGATAATACTGGCATGTTGTGTTTTCTCATCAGAAATCTATTTTAGACATTGTTTGCTCATTCCAGAATACTTTAAATAACATGTATTTTTTAGGTTATGAGATTTTCAATAAATATGATCAAATAAACTATTTACACTGAATATTTCATGCTGGTTTCTTGCCAAGATTGCACCTTTGTTTCTGGTTGACAATAGTCCAGGCTATGTTTGAGTGAGTGGTTTAGAATTGCAAAAGCGGTCCCACCCTCCAGGATATCACTTTACTGTGGCAGTAATGTAGTGGCAGCGATGTAATACAAAATGTGATTTGATATTCTCATTTTGCCAATCTCTACATTTAACGGCAACATCCCTTTATAACAGAATTGATGCAAATCAATACATGCTATTGCTAGAGGAAATAATAGACCCCTTACACTTCCAGGCGACAGATTATGTGAACTTGTTAAAAGTAGTATAGTTACTATAGTATTCCGCTTTTCATTGATTTCGACAATTTTTGTATATAATATATAATTTTTGTATAGTATGTTGTCTTTCCTCGATTTTGTCATTTTTGAAAATCCTTAAAAATTATGAAAAACGGCATACATCATTATTCCTCGATTTCAATATTTTTTGGAAAATCTGCAAAAACAATGAAATACGGCATAATATAGTATTTTTATAGAAGACCATAACATATCATTTTTCCTTGATTTGGTCTTTTTTTTTCAATCTGATTTGGTCTTTTTTTTTCAATTTCATGTAAATTAATGTGTTTGCTGTTGAACCTGTAAATGACAACAAAACAAAAACTAAGGCACTGGTTGTAGTACTTCTGGTTTACCGGAACAGGGTTCAACTCCCTGCGGTGCCCTGCTCAATATGTTGTATTTACATGGTTTATTTTATATCATGCTCATTGTGCTGAAAAAAAAAAAAAAAAAGACAAGTACACGGTCTCAGGCAACACGCTATAGTATGCTGTTTTTCATAGTTTTTGAGGCTTTTCAAAAAATGATGACATTGAAGAAAAATGACCAGCTATAGTACATTGTCTCACACAACATGCTATAGTATGCAGTTTTTCATTGTCCAAGCAATGTGAACTGGCTGTTATTGGTGGTACGGTGAGTTAGGACAGCAGCCACATGGTCCAGAGATGGTGGGTTCAAACGCCACTCACGGCTTAATTCTCCTGCCTAATTTCCAGGAGGATAAAACTCCTCCCAAAAAGTTGGATTGCTCAATACGTTAGATCCTTGGTTTAGGAAATATGGGTTCAAATCCCACATAGGACTTCACTTTCAAGGCCCATTCCTATAAGAACAAAACTCCCCAAAAAGCAGTCATAGCCACTTGGTGTGGCTGGCGCAGTGATATGGGTCAACAGCTGTGACTGGGAAATGTGGGTTCAAAGACTACACAGGTCTTTACTTTCAAAGCCGTATTCCAGTAGAACAAAACTCCAAAAAGCAGCACCGTCAGCTGGTATTGGTGGCTCAGTGCCTTAGATCAAGGGATGTGTGGGTTCAAACCCCACTCTTCAGTTTACTTTCAAGGCCCATTCCCAGAAGAACAAAAGTCCAATAAAAGCATCATTAGCCAGCTGCTGTGCCCGGCTCAGAGTGATAGGTCAATGGCAATGTGTCTGGGAGATGTGATTTCAAAGTCTACTTCTACTTTCGAGCCTGATTTTCAGAAGAACAAAAAGCAGTGTGAGTTGGCACTGGTACCAGTGGTGCACTGGAATAGTCATAGGCAATAGTGTTGACGGTCATTGCAAAAGCCATCAACACATGGTTCAAACCCAGTGATCCATTCAGTGGGCATGGGTTTTTTGAGGATTTTAAAAAAATGTCGAAGTGGAGGAAAAATGACAGGCTGTAGTACATGGTCTTGGAAAACATGCTATAGTATGCCGGTTTTCATCGTTGAGGATTTTTGAAAAATGACGAAATCGAAGAAAAACAACAGGTTATAGCACATGGTCTCAGACGACATGCTATAGCATACCATTTTGCATCATTTTTGAGGATGTTTGAAGATTTTCAAAAAATGTAAATAAAAAAAAAAAACGCAATAGCTATAGCCTTACCGTTTTTCATTGTTTTGAGGATTTTTGAAATATGACAAAACCTGGCAAAATGCAAGGATGTAGCCTTACAGTCTTAGACATCATGCCATTTTTCATCGTTTTGAGGATTTTTGAGGATTTCCGGAAAAAAAAAATCCTCAAAAGGATGAAAAACGGCATGCTGTGCAAGACCATAAGGCTATAGCCTTGCAATTTTGCGAGGTTTCGACATTTTTTGTCATTTTTCGAAAAATCCTCAAAATGATGAAAAGACGTAAGGCTATAGCCTTGCGTTTTTTCGAAATTTCGACATCTTTCGAAAATCCTCAAAAATCCTGAAAACGATGAAAAACGGCATGCTGTGCAAGGACGTAAGGCTATAGCCTTGCGTTTTTGCCAGGTTTCGTCATTTTTCGTCATTTTTTGTCATTTTTTGTCATTTTTTGTCATTTTTTGTCATTTTTTGAAAATCCTCAAAATGATGAAAAGACGTAAGGCTATAGCCTTGCGTTTTTTTTCGAATTCTCGACATTTTTCAAAAATCCTCAAAAATCCTCAAAACGATGAAAAACGGCATGCTGTGCAAGAACGTAAGGCTATAGCCTTGCATTTTTGCCAGTTTTCGACATTTTTTGTGGTTTTTCAAAAATCCTCAAAATGATGAAGGCTATATATAGCCTTGCGTTTTTTTTCGAAATTTCAACATTTTTCGAGAATCCTCAAAAATCCTCAAAACGATGAAAAATGGCATGCTGTGCAAGACCGTAAGGCTATAGCCTTGCGTTTTTGCGATGTTTCGTCATTTTTTGTCGTTTTTCGAAAATCCTCAAAATGATGAAAATTTCAACATTTTTTGAAAATCTCCGAAAATCTTCAAAACGGCATGCTGTGCAAGACCGTAAGGCTATAGCCTTGCTTTTTTCCTAGTTTTTGTTATTTTTGAAAATCCTCAAAAGTCCTCAAAACAATGAAAAACCATAAGGCTATTGCCTTGCGTTTTTTCGAAATTTCGAAATTTTTCGGGAATCCTCAAAAATCGTTAAAGCGATGAAAAATGGCATGGTGGGCAAGACTGTAATGCTATAGCCGTGCGTTTTTGCCAGGTTTCGAAAATCTTCAAAAATCCTCAAAACGATGAAAAATGGTAAGGCTATAGCCTTGCATTTTTGCCAGGTTTTGTCATTTTTCATAAATCCTCAAAACGATGAAAAATGGTAAGGGTAGCGCCTTGCGTTTTTGTTCAAAAATTTGACATTTTTGGAAAATCCACAAAAATTCTCAAAACGATAAAAAACAGTATGCTGTACAAGACTGTAAGGCTATAGCCTTGCGTTTTTTTTTGTTTGTTTGTTTGTTTGTTTTTTCAAAATTTTGACCCTTTTTTCGAAAATTCTCAAAAATCGTCAAAACATCGAAATACGGCATGGTGTGCAAAACTGTAAGGCCATAGCTTTGCGTTTTTGCCAGGTTTTGTCATTTTTCGAAAATCCTCAAAAGGATGAAAAACGGCATGCTGTGCAAGACCGTAAGGCTATAGCCGAAATTTCGTCATTCTTCAAAAATCCTCAAAAATCCTCAAAACGATGCAAAAAGGAATGCTGTACAAGACCGTAAGGCTATAGCCTTGTGCTTTTGCCAGGTTTCATCATTTTTCGAAAATCCTCAAAAATCCTCAAAAATCCTCAAAACTATGAAAAAGGGTAAGGCTATAGCCTTGCGTTTTTTCCAGGTTTCATAATTTTTGGAAAATCTTCAAAAACGATGAAAAGCGGCATACTATAGTATGTCGTCCCTGACCATGTACTATAGCCTTTGGTTTTTCTTCGAATTCAACATTTTTTCAAAAATCCTCAAAAACAATGAATAACGGCATACTATAGTATGTCGAAATTTCTGAAAATTTAAAATGAAAAAAACACAAGGCTATAGCCTTACCGAATGTCGAAATCGAAGAAAAACCAAAGGCTATAGCACATGGTCCCGGACGACATAGTATGCCGTTTTTCATTGTTTTTTTTTCGGATTTTTGAGGACTTTTGAAAAATGTCGAAATTTCGAAAAAATGCAAAAAATGTCTTTTCATTATTTTGAGGATTTCCAAAAAAGGACAAAAAATGACGAAACCTGGCAAAAACGCAAGGCTATATAGCCTTACGTCTTTTCATCATTTTGAGGATTTTCGAAAAATAACAAAAAATGACGAAACCTCGCAAAAACGCAAGGCTATAGCCTTATGGTCTAGCACAGCATGCCGTTTTTCATCGTTTTCAGGATTTTTGAGGATTTTCGAAAAATGTTGAGAATTCGAAAAAAACGCAAGGCTAGCCTTACGTCTTTTCATCATTTTGAGGATTTTCGAAAAATGACAAAAAATGACGAAACCTGGCAAAAACGCAAGGCTATAGCCTTATGGTCTAGCACAGCATGCCGTTTTTCATCGTTTTGAGGATTTTTGAGGATTTTTTAAAAATGTCAAAATTTTGAAAAACAAAAACAAAACGCAAGGCTATAGCCTTACGTCTTTTCATTATTTTGAGGATTTTCGAAAAATGACCAAAAATGACGAAACCTGGCAAAAGCGCAAGGCTATACCTTACGTCTTTTCATCATTTTGAGGATTTTCGAAAAATGACGAAACCTGGCAAAAACGCAAGGCTATAGCCTTACGGTCTTGCACAGCATGCCGTTTTTCATCGTTTTGAGGATTTTTGAGGATTTTTGAAAAATGTCGAAATTTCAAAAAAACGCAAAGCTATAGCCTTACGTCTTTTTATCATTTTGAGGATTTTCGAAAAATGACAAAAATGTCGAAACCTCGCAAAATTGCAAGGCTATAGCCTTATGGTCTAGCACAGCATGCCGTTTTTCATCGTTTTGAGGATTTTTGAAAAATGTCGAAATATATTAAAAAAAACGCAAGGCTATAGCCTTACGTCTTTTCATCATTTTGAGGATTTTCGAAAAATGACAAAAAATTACGAAACCTGGCAAAAAAGCAAGGCTATACCCTAACAGTCTTGCACAGCATGCCGTTTTTAATCGTTCTGAGGATTTCTGAGGATTTTCGAAAAATGTCGAAATTTCAAAAAAGCGCAAAGCTATAGCCTTACGTCTTTTCATCATTTTGAGGATTTGAGGATTTTTGAAAAATGTCAAAATTTCGAAAAAACGCAAGGCTATAGCCTTACGTCTTTTCATCATTTTGAGAATTTTCGAAAAATGACAAAAAAAAATGTCGAAACCTCGAAAAATTGCAAGGCTATAGCCTTACGGTCTTGCACAGCATGCCGTTTTTCATCGTTTTGAGGATTTTTGAGGATTTTCGAAAAATGTCGAAATTTCGAAAAACACAAGCCAATAGCCTTACGGTTTTTCATCGTTTTGAGGTTTTTTCGAAAAATGGTAAAAAATTATGAAAAATGACAAAAAATGACGAAATCTGGCAAAAACACAAGGCTATAGCCTTACGGTCTTGCACAGCATTCCGTTTTTCATCATTTTGAGCATTTTTGAGCATTTTTGAGCATTTTCGAAAAATGTCAAAATTTCGAAAAACCGCAAGGCTATAGCCTTACGGTTTTTCATCGTTATGAGGTTTTTCGAAAAATGACAAAAAATGACAAAATCTGGCAAAAACGCAAGGCGATAGCCTTACGGTCTTGCACAGCATGCCGTTTTTCATCATTTTGAGCATTTTTGAGCATTTTCGAAAAATGTCGAAATTTTAAAAAAAGCGCAAAGCTATAGCCTTACGTCTTTTTATCATTTTGAGGATTTTCGAAAAATGACAAAAATGACGAAACCTGGCAAAAACGCAAGGCTATAGCCTTACGGTCTTGCACAGCATGCCGTTTTTCATCCTTTTGAGGATTTTTGAGGATTTTCGAAAAATGTCGAAATTTCGAAAAAACGCAAGGCTATAGGCTTACGTCTTTTCATCATTTTGAGGATTTTCGAAAAATGACAATAAATGACGAAACCTGGCAAAAACGCAAGGCTATAGCCTTATGGTCTAGCACAGCATGCCGTTTTTCATCGTTTTGAGGATTTTTGAAAAATGTCGAAATATATTAAAAAAACGCAAGGCTATAGCCTTACGTCTTTTCATCATTTTGAGGATTTTCGAAAAATGACAAAAAATTACGAAACCTGGCAAAAAAGCAAGGCTATACCCTAACAGTCTTGCACAGCATGCCGTTTTTAATCGTTCTGAGGATTTTTGAGGATTTTCGAAAAATGTCGAAATTTCAAAAAAGCGCAAAGCTATAGCCTTACGTCTTTTTTATCATTTTGAGTATTTTCGAAAAGTGACAAAAATGTCGAAACCTCGCAAAATTGCAAGGCTATAGCCTTACGTCTTTTCATCATTTTGAGGATTTGAGGATTTTTGAAAAATGTCAAAATTTCGAAAAAACGCAAGGCTATAGCCTTACGTCTTTTCATCATTTTGAGAATTTTCGAAAAATGACAAAAAAAAAATGTCGAAACCTCGAAAAATTGCAAGGCTATAGCCTTACGGTCTTGCACAGCATGCCGTTTTTCATCGTTTTGAGGATTTTTGAGGATTTTCGAAAAATGTCGAAATTTCGAAAAACGCAAGGCAATAGCCTTACGGTTTTTCATCGTTTTGAGGTTTTTCGAAAAATGATAAAAAATGATGAAAAATGACAAAAAATGACGAAATCTGGCAAAAACACAAGGCTATAGCCTTACGGTCTTGCACAGCATCCCGTTTTTCATCATTGTGAGCATTTTTGAGCATTTTCGAAAAATGTCAAAATTTCGAAAAACCGCAAGGCTATAGCCTTACGGTTTTTCATCGTTTTGAGGTTTTTCGAAAAATGACAAAATCTGGCAAAAACGCAAGGCGATAGCCTTACGGTCTTGCACAGCATGCCGTTTTTCATCATTTTGAGCATTTTTGAGCATTTTCGAAAAATGTCGAAATAAAAAAAAAGCGCAAAGCTATAGCCTTACGTCTTTTTATCATTTTGAGGATTTTCGAAAAATGACAAAAATGTCGAAACCTCGCAAAATTGCAAGGCTATAGCCTTTTATGGTCTTGCACAGCATGCCGTTTTTCATCCTTTTGAGGATTTTTGAGGATTTTCGAAAAATGTCGAAATTTCGAAAAAACGCAAGGCTCTAGGCTTACGTCCTTTCATCATTTTGAGGATTTTCGAAAAATGACAATAATTGACGAAACCTGGCAAAAACGCAAGGCTATAGCCTTATGGTCTAGCACAGCATGCCGTTTTTCATCGTTTTGAGGATTTTTGAAAAATGTCGAAATATATTTTAAAAAAAACGCAAGGCTATAGCCTTACGTCTTTTCATCATTTTGAGGATTTTCGAAAAATGACAAAAAATTACGAAAACTGGCAAAAAAGCAAGGCTATACCCTAACCGTCTTGCACAGCATGCCGTTTTGAATCGTTCTGAGGATTTTTGAGGATTTTCGAAAAATGTCGAAATTTCAAAAAAGCGCAAAGCTATAGCCTTACGTCTTTTTTTATCATTTTGAGTATTTTCGAAAAGTGACAAAAATGTCGAAACCTCGCAAAATTGCAAGGCTATAGCTTTACGTCTTTTCATCATTTTGAGGATTTGAGGATTTTTGAAAAATGTCAAAATTTCGAAAAAACGCAAGGCTATAGCCTTACGTCTTTTCATCATTTTGAGAATTTTCGAAAAATGACAAAAAAAAATGTCGAAACCTCGAAAAATTGCAAGGCTATAGCCTTACGGTCTTGCACAGCATGCCGTTTTTCATTGTTTTGAGGATTTTTGAGGATTTTCGAAAAATGTCGAAATTTCGAAAAACGCAAGGCAATAGCCTTACGGTTTTTCATCGTTTTGAGGTTTTTCGAAAAATGATAAAAAATGACGAAAAATGACGAAAAATGACAAAAAATGACGAAATCTGGCAAAAACACAAGGCTATAGCCTTACGGTCTTGCACAGCATCCCGTTTTTCATCATTTTGAGCATTTTTGAGCATTTTTAAAAAATGTCAAAATTTCGAAAAACCGCAAGGCTATAGCCTTACGGTTTTTCTTCGTTTTGAGGTTTTTCGAAAAATGACAAAAAATGACGAAACCTGGCAAAAACGCAAGGCTATAGCCTTATGGTCTAGCACAGCATGCCGTTTTTCATCGTTTTGAGGATTTTTGAAAAATGTCGAAATATATTAAAAAAACGCAAGGCTATAGCCTTACGTCTTTTCATCATTTTGAGGATTTTCGAAAAATGACAAAAAATTACGAAACCTGGCAAAAAAGCAAGGCTATACCCTAACAGTCTTGCACAGCATGCCGTTTTTTTTTTTCATTTTGAGAATTTTCGAAAAATGACAACAAAAAAAAAAATGTCGAAACCTCGAAAAATTGCAAGGCTATAGCCTTACGGTCTTGCACAGCATGCCGTTTTTCATCGTTTTGAGGATTTTTGAGGATTTTCGAAAAATGTCGAAATTTCGAAAAACACAAGGCAATAGCCTTACGGTTTTTCATCGTTTTGAGGTTTTTCATCGACTGAGGTTTTTCGAAAAATGATAAAAAATTACGAAAAATGACAAAAAATGACGAAATCTGGCAAAAACACAAGGCTATAGCCTTACGGTCTTGCACAGCATGCCGTTTTTCATCATTTTGAGCATTTTTGAGCATTTTCGAAAAATGTCAAAATTTCGAAAAACCGCAAGGCTATAGCCTTACGGTTTTTCATCGTTCTGAGGTTTTTCGAAAAATTACAAAAAATGACGAATTCTGGTAAAAACGCAAGGCTATAGCCTTACGGTCTTGCACAGCATGCCGTTTTTCATCTTTTTGAGCATTTTTGAGGATTTTCGAAAAATGTCGAAATTTCGAAAAAACGCAAGGCTATAGGCTTACGTCTTTTCATCATTTTGAGGATTTTCGAAAAATGACAATAAATGACGAAACCTGGCAAAAACGCAAGACTATAGCCTTATGGTCTAGCACAGCATGCCGTTTTTCATCGTTTTGAGGATTTTTGAAAAATGTCGAAATATATTAAAAAAACGCAAGGCTATAGCCTTACGTCTTTTCATCATTTTGAGGATTTTCGAAAAATGACAAAAAATTACGAAACCTGGCAAAAAAGCAAGGCTATACCCTAACAGTCTTGCACAGCATGCCGTTTTTTTTTTTCATTTTGAGAATTTTCGAAAAATGACAACAAAAAAAAAATGTCGAAACCTCGAAAAATTGCAAGGCTATAGCCTTACGGTCTTGCACAGCATGCCGTTTTTCATCGTTTTGAGGATTTTTGAGGATTTTCGAAAAATGTCGAAATTTCGAAAAACGCAAGGCAATAGCCTTACGGTTTTTCATCGTTTTGAGGTTTTTCATCGACTGAGGTTTTTCGAAAAATGATAAAAAATTACGAAAAATGACAAAAAATGACGAAATCTGGCAAAAACACAAGGCTATAGCCTTACGGTCTTGCACAGCATCCCGTTTTTCATCATTTTGAGCATTTTTGAGCATTTTCGAAAAATGTCGAAATTTCGAAAAAACCGCAAGGCTATAGCCTTACGGTTTTTCATCGTTCTGAGGTTTTTCGAAAAATGACAAAAAATGACGAATTCTGGTAAAAACGCAAGGCTATAGCCTTACGGTCTTGCACAGCATGCCGTTTTTCATCTTTTTGAGCATTTTTGAGGATTTTCGAAAAATGTCGAAATTTCGAAAAAACGCAAGGCTATAGGCTTACGTCTTTTCATCATTTTGAGGATTTTCGAAAAATGACAATAAATGACGAAACCTGGCAAAAACGCAAGACTATAGCCTTATGGTCTAGCACAGCATGCCGTTTTTCATCGTTTTGAGGATTTTTGAAAAATGTCGAAATATATAAAAAAAAAACGCAAGGCTATAGCCTTACGTCTTTTCATCATTTTGAGGATTTTCGAAAAATGACAAAAATTACGAAACCTGGCAAAAAAGCAAGGCTATACCCTAACAGTCTTGCACAGCATGCCGTTTTTAATCGTTCTGAGGATTTTTGAGGATTTTCGAAAAATGTCGAAATTTCAAAAAAGCGCAAAGCTATAGCCTTAAGTCTTTTTTATCATTTTGAGTATTTTCGAAAAGTGACAAAAATGTCGAAACCTCGCAAAATTGCAAGGCTATAGCCTTGCGTCTTTTCATCATTTTGAGGATTTGAGGATTTTTGAAAAATGTTAAAATTTCGAAAAAACGCAAGGCTATAGCCTTACGTCTTTTCATCATTTTGAGAATTTTCGAAAAATGACAAAAAAAAAAAGTCGAAACCTCGAAAAATTGCAAGGCTATAGCCTTACGGTCTTGCACAGCATGCCGTTTTTCATCGTTTTGAGGATTTTTGAGGATTTTCGAAAAATGTCGAAATTTCGAAAAACGCAAGGCAATAGCCTTACGGTTTTTCATCGTTTTGAGGTTTTTCGAAAAATGATAAAAAATGATGAAAAATGACAAAAAATGACGAAATCTGGCAAAAACACAAGGCTATAGCCTTACGGTCTTGCACAGCATCCCGTTTTTCATCATTGTGAGCATTTTTGAGCATTTTCGAAAAATGTCAAAATTTCGAAAAACCGCAAGGCTATAGCCTTACGGTTTTTCATCGTTATGAGGTTTTTCGAAAAATGACAAAAAATGACAAAATCTGGCAAAAACGCAAGGCGATAGCCTTACGGTCTTGCACAGCATGCCGTTTTTCATCATTTTGAGCATTTTTGAGCATTTTCGAAAAATGTCGAAATTAAAAAAAAGCGCAAAGCTATAGCCTTACGTCTTTTTATCATTTTGAGGATTTTCGAAAAATGACAAAAATGTCGAAACCTCGCAAAATTGCAAGGCTATAGCCTTTTATGGTCTTGCACAGCATGCCGTTTTTCATCCTTTTGAGGATTTTTGAGGATTTTCGAAAAATGTCGAAATTTCGAAAAAACGCAAGGCTCTAGGCTTACGTCCTTTCATCATTTTGAGGATTTTCGAAAAATGACAATAATTGACGAAACCTGGCAAAAACGCAAGGCTATAGCCTTATGGTCTAGCACAGCATGCCGTTTTTCATCGTTTTGAGGATTTTTGAAAAATGTCGAAATATATTTAAAAAAAACGCAAGGCTATAGCCTTACGTCTTTTCATCATTTTGAGGATTTTCGAAAAATGAAAAAAAATTACGAAAACTGGCAAAAAAGCAAGGCTATACCCTAACAGTCTTGCACAGCATGCCGTTTTGAATCGTTCTGAGGATTTTTGAGGATTTTCGAAAAATGTCGAAATTTCAAAAAAGCGCAAAGCTATAGCCTTACGTCTTTTTTATCATTTTGAGTATTTTCGAAAAGTGACAAAAATGTCGAAACCTCGCAAAATTGCAAGGCTATAGCTTTACGTCTTTTCATCATTTTGAGGATTTGAGGATTTTTGAAAAATGTCAAAATTTCGAAAAAACGCAAGGCTATAGCCTTACGTCTTTTCATCATTTTGAGAATTTTCGAAAAATGACAAAAAAAATGTCGAAACCTCGAAAAATTGCAAGGCTATAGCCTTACGGTCTTGCACAGCATGCCGTTTTTCATTGTTTTGAGGATTTTTGAGGATTTTCGAAAAATGTCGAAATTTCGAAAAACGCAAGGCAATAGCCTTACGGTTTTTCATCGTTTTGAGGTTTTTCGAAAAATGATAAAAAATAAAAAATGACGAAAAATGACAAAAAATGACAAAAAATGACAAAAAATGACGAAATCTGGCAAAAACGCAAGGCTATAGCCTTACGGTCTTGCACAGCATGCCGTTTTTCATCATTTTGAGCATTTTTGAGCATTTTTGAAAAATGTCAAAATTTCGAAAAAACCGCAAGGCTATAGCCTTACGGTTTTTCATCGTTTTGAGGTTTTTCGAAAAATGACAAAAAATGACGAAACCTGGCAAAAACGCAAGGCTATAGCCTTATGGTCTAGCACAGCATGCCGTTTTTCATCGTTTTGAGGATTTTTGAAAAATATCGAAATATATTAAAAAAACGCAAGGCTATAGCCTTACGTCTTTTCATCATTTTGAGGATTTTCGAAAAATGACAAAAAATTACGAAACCTGGCAAAAAAGCAAGGCTATACCCTAACAGTCTTGCACAGCATGCCGTTTTTTTTTTTCATTTTGAGAATTTTCGAAAAATGACAACAAAAAAAAAATGTCGAAACCTCGAAAAATTGCAAGGCTATAGCCTTACGGTCTTGCACAGCATGCCGTTTTTCATCGTTTTGAGGATTTTTGAGGATTTTCGAAAAATGTCGAAATTTCGAAAAACACAAGGCAATAGCCTTACGGTTTTTCATCGTTTTGAGGTTTTTCATCGACTGAGGTTTTTCGAAAAATGATAAAAAATTACGAAAAATGACAAAAAATGACGAAATCTGGCAAAAACACAAGGCTATAGCCTTACGGTCTTGCACAGCATGCCGTTTTTCATCATTTTGAGCATTTTTGAGCATTTTCGAAAAATGTCGAAATTTCGAAAAACCGCAAGGCTATAGCCTTACGGTTTTTCATCGTTCTGAGGTTTTTCGAAAAATTACAAAAAATGACGAATTCTGGTAAAAACGCAAGGCTATAGCCTTACGGTCTTGCACAGCATGCCGTTTTTCATCTTTTTGAGCATTTTTGAGGATTTTCGAAAAATGTCGAAATTTCGAAAAAACGCAAGGCTATAGGCTTACGTCTTTTCATCATTTTGAGGATTTTCGAAAAATGACAATAAATGACGAAACCTGGCAAAAACGCAAGACTATAGCCTTATGGTCTAGCACAGCATGCCGTTTTTCATCGTTTTGAGGATTTTGAAAAATGTCGAAATATATAAAAAAAAACGTAAGGCTATAGCCTTACGTCTTTTCATCATTTTGAGGATTTTCGAAAAATGACAAAAATTACGAAACCTGGCAAAAAAGCAAGGCTATACCCTAACAGTCTTGCACAGCATGCCGTTTTTAATCGTTCTGAGGATTTTTGAGGATTTTCGAAAAATGTCGAAATTTCAAAAAAGCGCAAAGCTATAGCCTTAAGTCTTTTTTATCATTTTGAGTATTTTCGAAAAGTGACAAAAATGTCGAAACCTCGCAAAATTGCAAGGCTATAGCCTTACGTCTTTTCATCATTTTGAGGATTTGAGGATTTTTGAAAAATGTTAAAATTTCGAAAAAACGCAAGGCTATAGCCTTACGTCTTTTCATCATTTTGAGAATTTTCGAAAAATGACAAAAAAAAAAAAAGTCGAAACCTCGAAAAATTGCAAGGCGATAGCCTTACGGTCTTGCACAGCATGCCGTTTTTCATCATTTTGAGCATTTTTGAGCATTTTCGAAGAATGTCGAAATTTCAAAAAACCGCAAGGCTATAGCCTTACGGTTTTTCATCGTTCTGAGGTTTTTCGAAAAATTACAAAAAATGACGAATTCTGGTAAAAAAGCAAGGCTATAGCCAAGGCTATAACCAACTCAGTGGCCTTGTGGTTAGAGTGTCCGCCCTGCGACTGGGAGGTCGGGGTTCGATTCCCGGCCGGGTCATACCAAAGACTCTAAAAATGGGACCCAATGCCTCCCTGCTTGGCAGTCCGCATCAAGGGTTGGATTGGGGGTAAGACCCTGCGACATACTAGCGTCATGTTCAGGGGGTGTACTTGTACATCAAGCTGCTTCACGCTACAGAAACAGGAGATAGGCTCCTGCCCTATGGGCCTCATGGCTCGGCCTAGCCTCATGACATCATGGCTAGGCAAGGCTTACTATAGCCTTACGGTCTTGCACAGCATGCCGTTTTTCATCTTTTTGAGCATTTTTGAGCATTTTCGAAAAATGTCGAAATTTCGAAAAAACGCAAGGCTATAGCCTTATGGTTTTTCATCGTTTTGAGGTTTTTCGAAAAATGACAAAAAATGACAAAATCTGGCAAAAACGCAAAAAAAAAGACGAAATCTGGCAAAAACGCAAGGCTATAGCCTTACGGTCTTGCACAGCATGCCGTTTTTCATCATTTTGAACATTTTTGAGCATTTTCGAAAAATGTCGAAATTTCAAAAAAACGCAAGGCTATAGCCTTACGGTTTTTCATCGTTTTGAGGTTTTTCGAAAAATGACAGAAAATGACGAAATCTGGCAAAAACGCAAGGCTATAGCCTTACGGTCTTGCACAGCATGCCGTTTTTCATCATTTTGAACATTTTTGAGCATTTTCGAAAAATGTCGAAATTTTAAAAAAACGCAAGGCTATAGCCTTACGGTTTTTCATCGTTCTGAGGTTTTTCGAAAAATTACAAAAAATGACGAATTCTGGTAAAAAAGCAAGGCTATAGCCAAGGCTATAACCAACTCAGTGGCCTTGTGGTTAGAGTGTCCGCCCTGCGACTGGGAGGTCGGGGTTCGATTCCCGGCCGGGTCATACCAAAGACTCTAAAAATGGGACCCAATGCCTCCCTGCTTGGCACTCAGCATCAAGGGTTGGATTGGGGGTAAGACCCTGCGACATAATAGCGTCATGTTCAGGGGGTGTACTTGTACATCAAGCTGCCTCACGCTACAGAAACAGGAGATAGGCTCCTGCCCTATGGGCCTCATGGCTCGGCCTAGCCTCATGACATCATGGCTAGGCAAGGCTTACTATAGCCTTACGGTCTTGCACAGCATGCCGTTTTTCATCTTTTTGAGCATTTTTGAGCATTTTCGAAAAATGTCGAAATTTCGAAAAAACGCAAGGCTATAGCCTTATGGTTTTTCATCGTTTTGAGGTTTTTCGAAAAATGACAAAAAATGACAAAATCTGGCAAAAGCGCAAAAAAAGACGAAATCTGGCAAAATGCAAGGCTATAGCCTTACGGTCTTGCACAGCATGCCGTTTTTCATCATTTTGAGCATTTTTGAGCAGTTTCGAAAAATGTCGAAATTTCGGAAAAGCGCAAGGCTATAGCCTTACGGTTTTTCAGCGTTTTGAGGTTTTTCGAAAAATGACAGAAAATGACGAAATCTGGCAAAAACGCAAGGCTATAGCATTACGGTCTTGCACAGCATGCCGTTTTTCATCATTTTGAGCATTTTCGAAAAATGTCGAATTAAATTTTGAAAAACCGCAAGGCTATAGCCTTACGGTCTTGCACAGCATGCCGTTTTTCATCTTTTTGAGCATTTTTGAGCATTTTCGAAAAATGTTGAAATTTCGAAAAAACGCAAGGCTATAGCCTTACGGTTTTTCATCGTTTTGAGGTTTGTCGAAAAATGACAGAAAATGACGAAATCTGGCAAAAACGCAAGGCTATAGCCTTACGGTCTTGCACAGCATGCCGTTTTTCATCATTTTGAGCATTTTTGATCATTTTCGAAGAATGTCGAAATTTCGAAAAACCGCAAGGCTATAGCCTTACGGTGACGAAATCTGGCAAAAACGCAAGGCTATAGCCTTACGGTCTTGCACCGCATGCCGTTTTTCATCATTTTGAGCATTTGAGCATTTTCGAAAAATGACGAAATTTCAAAAAACCGCAAGGCTATAGCCTTACGGTTTTTCATCGTTTTGAGGTTTGTCGAAAAATGCCAAAAAATGACGAAATCTGGCAAAAATGCAAGGCTATAGCCTCGCGGTCTTGCACAGCATGCCATTTTTCATAATTTTGAGCATTTTTGAGCATTTTCGAAAAATGTCGAATTATATATCGAAAAACCGCAAGGCTATATTCTGATGGTTTTTCATCGTTTTAAGGTTTGTCGAAAAATGACAAAAAATGACGAAATCTGGCATAAAAGCAAGGCTATAGCCTCAAGCATTTTTGAGGATTTTCGAAAAATTTCTGAAATTTTGAAGATTTTGAAGATGTCGAAATTTCGAAAAACCGCAAGGCGGTTTTTCGAAATTTCGACATCTTCAAAATCTTCAAAATGATGAAAAAACGTAAGGCTATAGCCTTACGTTTTTTTTCTCGAAATTCGAAATTTCTCATATTCAAAATTTCGAAAAAACGCAAGGCTATAGCCTTACGTTTTTTTTTCCCGAAATTTTGACATTTTTTCGAAAATGCTCAAAAATGCTCAAAATGGTGAAAAACGGCATGCTGAGCAAGACTGTAATGCTATACCCTTGCGCTTTTGCCAGATTTCGTCATTTTTCGAAAATCTTCAAAATGATGAAAAAACGTAAGGCTATAGCCTTACGTTTTTTTTCTCGAAATTTCGTCATTTTTTCGAAAATGCTCAAAAATGCTCAAAACGGTGAAAAACGGCATGCTGAGCAAGACTGTAATGCTATACCCTTGCGCTTTTGCCAGATTTCGTCATTTTTCGAAAATCTTCAAAATGATGAAAAAACGTAAGGCTATAGCCTTACTTTTTTTTTCTCGAAATTTCGACATTTTTTCAAAAATGCTCCAAAATACTCAAAACGGTGAAAAACGGCATGCTGAGCAAGACTGTAATGCTATACCCTTGCGCTTTTGCCAGATTTCGTCATCATTCGAAAATCTTCAAAATGATGAAAAAACGTAAGGCAATAGCCTTATGTTTTTTTCTCGAAATTTCGACATTTTTTCGAAAATGCTCAAAAATGCTCAAAACGGTGAAAAACGGCATGCTGAGCAAGACTGTAATGCTATACCCTTGCGCTTTTGCCAGATTTCGTCATTTTTCGAAAATCTTCAAAATGATGAAAAAACGTAAGGCTATAGCCTTACGTTTTTTTTTCTCGAAATTTCGTCATTTTTTCGAAAATGCTCAAAAATGCTCAAAACGGTGAAAAACGGCATGCTGAGCAAGACTGTAATGCTATACCCTTGCGCTTTTGCCAGATTTCGTCATCATTCGAAAATCTTCAAAATGATGAAAAAACGTAAGGCAATAGCCTTATGTTTTTTTCTCGAAATTTCGACATTTTTTCGAAAATGCTCAAAAATCTTCAAAACGGTGAAAAACGGCATGCTGAGCAAGACTGTAATGCTATACCCTTGCGCTTTTGCCAGATTTCGTCATTTTTCGAAAATCTTCAAAATGATGAAAAAACGTAAGGCTATAGCCTTGCGTTTTTTTTCTCGAAATTTCAATTTTTTTTCGAAAATGCTCAAAAATGCTCAAAACGGTGAAAAACGACATGCTGAGCAAGACTGTAATGCGGGTGATCGGCAAGTGTCTAGCCCGCTGCAGCTTGCACTCGGAGCCGCAGCGTGCGTGGCGGCACGCGTTGACCACGTCACCGCCACCACGTAGCACCCACGTCACTGCCGCGCCGCGACTTAAACGCGGAAGCGCCGGGTGTCTCTCCAACTTGTTTACTATGCTACCTAACGATCATGAAGTTAGCACCAGCGAAGCGGCAGGTCAAGCACTGCCGCCCCAGCCGACCAACCACACGCAAAGGTGGGTTTGAGTTTGATTTACACTGGCCTAACTTTAACTTATAGTGGAGTTATTCGGTCGCGCTTATATGTTTATGTTTTACGTCCCACAGCAGCACGGAGAGGGGGGACGACTTAGCTCACAACATAGCCTCACTCCTGGAGGATTTTCGGGCAGATCTGCTGCCCTCCAGGCCCACCCAACAGAGAATACGGAACATGTCTCAAAGGGTGACACATGTCCGGGCCTTCCTTGACTTCATGTGCCGTTCCGAACCACCCACGCCGGCCACGGGTATTCAATGCATCACCAACCGCGGCCGGTTCCTCAACTTCTTTAAAGTCATTCATTCGCGCTGGGCTCCGACTACCGTTATCAACTACATCTCCGACCTGAGGAGATTCATGAACTATCTAAAGGAGCGGGGGCCGGCAGCCGCCATGCCGATACCCTCCGTGCCGGATCTCGACCGGCTTCTTCGGTGGCTCCGGATGGAGCGTGAGGGGCTCGCAGATGCCGTAGCCCAACACAGGAACCGAACCCTGGACCGAAAATCCGAACTTACGATGACCCCGGCAGAGCTGCAACAATTACTCGCCGAGGCCAAACGGCATATCCCAGCCGCACTCGATCGTCTGGAGGAAGACCCTGGCTGCCTGACAACTGTTCACTGTGCCACGGGTCTCCTCGCCACCTATCTCGCCACGGTGAGTGGCTTGCGGCGCGGGTGCTTCGTCTACATGCGGGACACGGATGTGTCCTCCGCCGTCCAAGCGAGCCCCGGCCGCTATGTCATTCGCTTAGAGCACCATAAGACCCGCAGAACATACGGAGCCGCGACGCTTGTGCTCACAGATTTTGAGTATAAATGGCTACGCCGCTTCATGCAACAGCGCCGGTACATGGCCGGCTACGCCCGTCAAGACGGAGCGTTCTTCTTCAACTCAACCGGGCGCACGTTCGAGAAGATGGGGACCCACGTTAAGGCCCAGGTACTCAAGCTTCTGAACCGCCCCGGTACTACATTGACCCACATCAGAAGTGCCGTGGCCACAGCCGCCGACCGGACCTTGAGCCAGGAGGAACAGACAGATGTCAGCAAATCAATGGGACATTCACTCGCAACACGGAACCGGTACTATGTCGCCCGAAGGACCAACCTAGAAGCTATCGCCACCAGGCACCTGATCGACCAGGCGGTCATGGGAAACAGCCAGCCGGCTTCCGCATCGTCCAGCGCGCCGGTACTAAGAGTATCGCTCCGGCGCCTTGGAGGTGAGCCCCAATTGAGTCACTGTATTCCAATGTGTTCTGTCTACGAGTGCTTGAGTCACTCACGTTCCTTTACTCTTTCCCACAGAACCTGAGCTCAGGGCCTGGGCGAGTCCAGAGCCAGCACCGCGGAGCGCTCCGGCTACCAAGAGACCTCGCGGTCGGCCGCGGAAGCAGAAGGGGATAGCTGATAAGAGACCCCGCGGACGGCCGCGGAAGCACACTTGCCCTCATTCAATCTGATTAATAAAGATTATATGTATATTGAGCGATGTTCTCTCGCAGTTATTTCACAATAAATACAGCCGCTATAGGGGGTTTGGGGCCGGGCTGGAACTACCACCAGCACCGCCAACCACTAGGCCCCGTCCAGGGGCACTTTCTCCAACCCACACCCCAGAGGTGAACCTCTGGGGGCCATGCACCACCACCATGCCCCGTCCAGGGGCTTTCTCTCCAATCTCTCCCCCAGAGGCACTCCCTCTGGGGGCCATGCACCACCACCATGCCCCGTCCAGGGGCTTTCTCTCCAATCTCTCCCCCAGAGGCACTCCCTCTGGGGGCCATGCACCACCACCATGCCCCGTCCAGGGGCTTTCTCTCCAATCTCTCCCCCAGAGGCACTCCCTCTGGGGGCCATGCACCACCACCATGCCCCGTCCAGGGGCTTTCTCTCCAATCTCTCCCCCAGAGGCACTCCCTCTGGGGGCCATGCACCACCACCATGCCCCGTCCAGGGGCTTTCTCTCCAATCTCTCCCCCAGAGGCACTCCCTCTG